>JAMXBB010000012.1:13034949-13744812 GCA_024138015.1 Lumnitzera littorea | reverse complement strand
GGCAATTGCTTGTTGGTAAATTCCTAGCTAAAAGATTAACTGGTGGTTGGTAATCCATTCGGAAGATTCTCCAAAAGAAAATTTGCATATTTGGGGGAATTGAAGTTTTCCACATCCAACTTAAATCCTGTTTATTTGGAAGCATTTTAGAGCATAAAGAAAGATAGGTATAGCTTGTTGCTAAGCTATTCGATCCCTTTCCTACTCTACAACTGTCTGTTTCCTTATCATTGAGGTAATAGGGGTCAAACTCATTGTATAACATGTTTGATATAGGGAAGCATTCCTTATTGTAATATTCAATCTAACATCACTAACTATGAGGTGTTCGTTGTTCCTATCGATTGGCCCTTATATTAAGGTTTTTATTGTTCCTTTCGAAATCCATTTATCAAACCAGAAATTGGTGTGGAGTCCACTATTAAATGTCATTAGCCCTTCTCACTTTAGAGATTGATTCTCTTTAAATAGGCTCTTCCAAATCAGAGATGTAGTCCTTTTAGGTAGAAGCTCATTTCCTCTTATATAATTCTTATATATATATATATATATATATATATTTTTTTTTTTAGTGTAGAGTTTTGCCCAAGTTACTTCTCTTTGATGGAAAATTCATGCCCTTTTCATTTCAAAACCTTTATTTTTTAGGCTAAGTTTGGGAAGTTTAGCCCGCCTTATGATTTCAGCTGGATAAGTTTATCCCAAGCAATCTAATGGATCCTTTTCCTATCTTGTGTCCCACTCCAAAACAAGTTTCTCATGATTTGCTGGATGGAGGTGATTGTTTTGTTTGGACTATTGTCTACTTGCATGTAATATATAGGAAGCACCGCCAATGTGAAGTTGATTAAAATAGCTCTCCTAGCCATGCTTATATTCTTTCCTTTCTAGCTTGCCAACTTCTTCTAGGCTTTTTGTACGAGGAATTCAAGATCTCTTGGTCTTACTTTTCTCCCAAAACTCAAATGATAACCCAAATATAAGCTACACTCCTTTTCGTGTTTTAGCACTTGGCAGTTCATTGCTTCCTCTATTATATGAGTAAGGATGTTTGGAGAGAAAATTATGGATTATCTTTTTGTAGGTTCATTTTTAGTCCCGACTATTAATGGAAGGTCTCTAAGGTCTTTGAAATTCACATTGCTAAGTTTAAGTTTTCCTTAGCTATAAGGATTGTATCATTAGCAAAGGAGAGGTGAGATAGTTTCAAGGAAGTCCCCCTAAACTTGATTAGTTGCTGCAACTTGTTGCTTACCTTATGCTCAATTAGGCGACTAATGATTTCTATACCAACAATGAAGAGGTAAGGGGAGATTGGGTCACCTTGTCAAATGCCTCTTGAGGGCAGGATTGGTAAAAGGGTTAAACCATTTAGAAGCACTTGTGTAGAGGTGGAGGATATGTAAGAACCTATGAGTTTGCACCATAAGCTTAGGAAGTTTAGGACTTATAAGGCATAAATTAAAAAGTCCCATTCGATTTGGTTAAAGGCCTTCTAGGTCTATTTTGAGGATCATATAACCTTTTCTTCCCTCTTTTTCCTCATATTATGAAGTATCTCTTAAAGTAGGATAAGGCCAAGTGTATTTCTTGTGGTGACATACGGGTTGATAGTTTGATGGCAATACTTGTAATGTTGGCTTTCTATTTGTAAGCTAAATTTTTCTAGGCTCTTTGATGATTTAATTGAGGATAAGGCTAAGTGTATTTCGTATAGTGACACACGGGTTGTTAGTGTGATGGAAACACTTGCAAAGTTGGCTTTCTATTTATAGGCTAATTGCACAAAGTAGTCCAGTTAAAATATATTGACTTAAAAACTTTACAATTGATTCAAAATTTAAATGCTACATGAATAATTGAAACAAAACTTAATGATACAATTATTTAGTTAGATTAATGTACAAAATTTTGTGATTTGCTTAAATAAAATTTTGTTTATATACTCATTTCTACTTTTATTACCTGTATTCAGGTTTGAATAATTTATACTTTATAAGCAAGCTTATCATCATCATATATATAGACACATATTCACATATATTTATAAATTATGTACACGTGTGTGTCTATAACATTCTTATTTTAGAATGTTAGATTAGAAATCAAAGCATAGAAAGAAACAATAAACTAAGGGTATTGTTCTTAGGAAAGCTAAAGTTAACATGGATAATAATGATAAGGTAGTACTAGATGATGCGGGAGAGAGAGACTAATAAAACAAATACTAAAAATAGATTGGAGTAAGTAGAAAGTAAAATATAAAATTGAACTATAAGTATTATAAATATTATCGTCAAAGCCAATTTAGATAGTTGACCCGAACATGTGATAGGAACAAGGACTAGGAGTTCAACTAGGCTACACTAGACTGGTATCATCACCAACTTAGGTTGAATTGGGGCTAAACGATATGGATCAACTTGGTTTACCAACATTGTTTATAAATCACAATCTTAAAGGGATATAGGGTTCAAACTAACACATGTTTGCATGATTTATTTATCAAAAGGATTCGTAAACGAGTTTAAGAGCTGAATCTGATGCTAAACAAGTTTATAAACAGGTTAAAACAAGTATAGCTCTTTTATTCATCATGTCAAGCTTTGCTTAGTGTAGTACTGTGTGCAATTGATGAATTGGATCCCAAATTATCAGTCTCAGTAGCATTTCATCCAATGCATTTATATTAGTGAAAAGGTACTATCCAATATGAATGCAACAATGCTTACTCCCAATTCTTTTGGTAGCCTTCCCAGGTGCGGCTACCCTTTCACAAAATAAAATCGCGTTTCCTTCCTGATAATCCTGAGTTTTCCGACATCGCCGGGCCACCACTTCTGGTTTCATATGAATAGCAGCAGCCATGCGAGCGTTTAGAACAAAAACAAAGGAGAAAGAAATTAAACATTCAAAATGCTTTATTCCTAGTGAGAAAGCTTCTTTCAGGGGAAATGCAGGCGAAGATCGAAAGTTTTCTCGTGCTTCCGCCAGAGTGACTACAGATACTTAGATTCTCAATAGAATTCAAACCAAGAATGCCTTCCGCAAAGAGACTGCAGTTTTTAATGTGCCGGCTCTATCAAATAAAAGAAGGAGCACTGTGTTTTGACGTATTCTAATGACCAGTTTATAATTAAAACTTTGATGAAACCAATGTGAGAATTCAAAATGTTCCAAAAACTGCAGCTCACTGGAGCTTTAAAGTCACCTGCGATCAAGTCAACCAAAACCACAACTACTAAGTTAGGCAACTACTTAGAAGTTCATATTAGATCAGAGTAGATGGTGCAAACACTTCTTACTTCAAGGTGTATGTACAAGTTATTCTCTTTTTCCTTGTGTTTTTTTTTTTGGTTTTTTTCTCTTTTATGGGGTTAGCATTTTAACTTTACAAGGCTCAAATATACACGATCCATGGAAATGCTTCCACCCATCGATTCCTTTGCAAAAATTTCTCAGTTCTTCTATTCTAAAAGAAAAAAGGTAGCATCAACAGCATGAATCTGCTCTAATGGACATCTCTCACTTAGCTGTGGAAGATTGCGAAGAGAGGCCTAGCTCCTAGTTGGAGCTGTTTCCGAAGCCGAAAAGCAACCGCAAATAGTGCATCACCTAAGCTTCCGGTGCTTCTCTGAGTGTCATCATCCCCAAGTACTCCGATTTCCAGAATGTGGTAAATTGGCAAAACATTGACCAGGAATCAACAGAAAAACCTTCTCTGCTGGAACTATAACAAGTCAGTAGTCTTGCCTTGGTGAACAATTGAGGATGAACCTAAAAACTAATTGCCAAATTCTTTACCACATAAAACAATTCAATCATGTATCTCATGGTAGCATTTTGATTTTTGATCATTCATCTGAACCAGACCTCATCCAAACTATAGCTATTCAACATAAAAATTACAGGCATTGACAGAAATGGAATTCTTTTCAATTGTCTACAGATTTACTCAGAAGAGAGCAAACAAAGTGGTACTCAGATGATTTATTACACATCCCATTAGACTAAATCAAACAGATGTTTCCCATGCCATATTCCGACAAAAGAGAGGAGGCAAAATTTTCTCGTGTTGTAACTTAAAAAATGACAAAGCAGAAATAGTGCAACTTACTCGACATTTAGACTCTTGCAAATTCTCTAACGACTGTGAAATCTCAAGTTGTTTCACTACAGCAGCCTGAAGTACCTGTAGCAACAAAAAGTAGATATTGCTGATGAAGTTTTGCCATAGCAATGATTGATTTCCTTATAAGCAAAGGATGATAAGAACATACTCTCTTTGTTTTCTCAAGGTCATGCTCAACCAATCTGATCCTGTCCATAGATTCCAAAAGGATTTTCTCTTTTTCAAGGGGTATCTCCACAGGCCTCTTGGTAAGATCCTCTAAAACTTTCTCTAGTTGCTGAAGACGCTGTATGCATGGAAGGACACGATCTTCCTCATCCATGGCCACAGCAGCTTGTAAGTTCCTCTCTGTGTTCCCCACAGAACTAGTCGGATATACATCATTCTGCTTTCTATAAAAGTCAAAGCTCAGAGAGCGGCAGAATGAAGCTAGTTTTACCACAACAGATAGAACTGTCCTCACAACCCGATAAAAGTAACTTATGTCAACCTTTTCTTTAATACTGACAAGCCAATGGATGATAGAATTTCCTACAAAACATAAGGTTACTGTAAGTAATCTTTCCAGGAAAAGACAACGAAAGAACAGGATAAAGAAATTCACAAATACGTTGTCCACCACTAAACTATCTGCTAACGATTCAATCGTCAATAGAACTAGGAACTGTCTTGCACATACATCACATGAGAGAAAGATAGCAGACAATTTACCATCCAAATTTGACTGCCAAAGGGGGGAACTGCAACTGTGAAACGAATTGGGAGAAGATTCAAATCCTTGATCACTGTAGCCAGCTCTCTTAGCCGAGCTGAAGTCATCATAGCAATTGTAGTAAGTGTCTGCATCTGATGCCCTTGCCTGACAAATATGGAAGTAAATACATAACACTAACATCTAAAAGCATTATGAATCATGTGATCAAAGCTTTAGTACTCACTTCTTCATGTAAGGGGGCTAAACGAGGAAAAGTGAACTCCCTTTGTGCAGTAGGAGAACATGGATCATCGATATCTGATCCGGATTCAGCTGCTGATGTATCGCTTGCTCTTCCCTGAAAGTAAAGATTGAAGTGCATTAAAAACAGAAGCTGATATTGACATACAACAAAGCCATTTCTTGAAACATGCCTGTAGAGGGCGTATTTGAATATAACAGTCAACTTTCTGTTGATCCTTTGCAACTCTGGTAATTTCCTTCACAAATGTTCCGTCTGTATTATGAACGAGCTGCACAGTGAGAGTAAATACTGTCAAAACTCATTTGTCCATGCCCTAATTCATAATTAATTCAAACATTTTCTGTGAACATCTGTACCTTCATAATATCAGGATCTTTCCAAGGACCCTTATTAGATCTGAGACAACCACCTTCAGCAGAACATGTACAAGAACCACCTAAAAAGTCTGGCAGTTGACTGGGAAGAAACAATGTTGCTTCAGTTGATGCAAGCAGGAGGAAAGATTGTAACAGAGAATGAAGAGAAGAAAGATACCCCTCATCAACAACGTCCAGTAATTTAGATAAGGACTTTGGTTCCAGAACATGTATCTTCACAATAGTCTTTGCATCAAGGAATTTCTGAGCTGCAGGCCAGAGCATTTTTCTGAAGCCAGGACCAGCATTGACAACGTACATGCGATGTAATGTCTACATAGCTTAAACGGGAACAATAAGAGACCAGACAATATGGAAAAGAGAATTAGCATTTTCAAACAGTAGATTACCTCAGGATAGTAGTTGTTATCGATTTTTGACATGGATGCCAAGAGATTTGCAGCAGTGCGGGTGAAATTCTTCATGCTCTGCAATCCAAATATTTATAAACTAATCTGATGAGATACTGACTTCAAGGACAGGTAAAAGTACTTTGGTTTTTGCCGATAAAGAAGATACATGTAAACAAATCACCTTCTCATACAATAAGGTGTAACTGTCAGCATAAAAATGAAACACATCTCTATTCACTTGCTCAAAATTTCATGACATCTCTATCCTACAATATCCCAAATAGTGTCCAATGAAATAAAGCTAGTGACAAAACAAACACGTTGCTCAAACAAAATGGAAAAGAAATATCAACATCAATTAAGTGATGCTAATCTAATTATTTTATTATTTTTCTTTCCCTGGCTGATCTTAAGCTACCTAAATACAACATATTTTTGCCCCCAAAAAAGAAAAGGAAAAAAAAAAAAGAACTGATTCAAATCAATAACAAGGCTTAAAACAAAGCAAAGTCCACATACCAGGCCCTGGACATCCAGTATAGTCGTTGATGAACAAATTTGTCTTTTTGCTGCAATTGAACAAGCTGGAAATTTTTCTTGCAGCGCCCTTTCAAATTCTCTGACGTGATACTTTAGATATCGTTCTATATTGGTAATGCGCATAAGCTTATTAGGATGAGCCTTCCCAAGCCTTTCAATATAAACTGGCCTTCCTTCCTTATCAACACCATGGTATCCTTGAGGATAATACTGCAAGACTTCTTCCAACTCTTCAAATTCAAAGTCCTGGATGTGCAAATTCAAACAAGCATCAATACAAATTACAATACTTCATGCTTGTTTTCTCTAGATCTAAATTCTTTTCACTTCTTCCAAAATAAGATTTGTTCCTTTAGGTTTTTTCTCTTCTTTCTTTTTTGGTTGAAGAAGATTCTGCTCTCTAATCATCCGCAACACAGTAAAATATAACTAAAACCTAAAAATGACAAAAATTACTTTTGGCAAACTTTACAGTAGCTTTAGTCAAGAAAACACTGGCAATCACATTCATTATTTCTAGTTAAGACAATGAGAGAAGAGCCAGGAGTTATGAAACTTCTCTACCTCCAGAATGGTGTCTGTTCCATATTCTTTTCTCCAAGCAAGCATATCTACCCACATCTGGATAGCTTTCTCAATATTAAATTCCCTAGCTTTCAAAAATCTACAGTTCAAAAAGGGCAAAAGAAGTGACAATTAAGATTATAAACGCATAGAAGATGCAGCAAAAATTGGAAAAAAAAAAAAAAGATATGATGTCATGCACAAATGAGACATGACTAACCTTAACAATGTATGATAATCATCGTGTCTAGATGGTAAAAAGTCTCTTTCAAGAAGCTTTTCACGAAATTCTTGGACTGCACCTTCCTCTTTTGCATCCCGGATATCTTCTATGGACACTGATGGGAACCTGTAGTCAATTTTCCTTTTACCACGTTTCTTAAGGGAGTGTGTGAACTTATTTGATGCATTTAAAGCCTTCTTCTTGAGTGTTCCAATTTTAAATCGCCTTCTCTCCTCATCAAGGTGCTCAAAATCTGACCTTCTCTCTTGGATTTCATCATGAAATTCCAATACTTCTGGTCCCTCTGAGCAACAAATTATCAAAAACCCATCAAACTCCCACTTAAATGATAAAAAGAACATGTGTATAACAATATCTACTTTGCTTCTCATAGAGTTCCTACCAGACATTATTAGCCTCTGGGAATGGGAAAGAGCTTGACTGCATCAACCTTCAGAGTGAAACAACAGACCGACTCTACTAACAAGTACACATCTCTGATCTAACTAAATGCTGCAAAAACTGAAGGACACAAATGAACATCAAATAAAGGAACGCTGATAACTGACATAACATACAAATAAAACCAGTAAAAATTCATCATTCATAGATTTTGAGAAGTCAATCTGTTACATAAATAAAAACACTAGCATGCAAAGAAAATGCAGACTAGTGCTTGATCTGCTTTAACCTTCAGCTTAAAATGTCTAATCCAATTGCTTACTTAATGGAATAATTCATTTCTTAAATAGGGCTATCATCAGACACTGTGCACATGCATAAAAAACAGAGTAACCAGATCTGAAACTTCACGATCTCCGAAGACCCATCACAAAACTAAAACTGAAATCACAAACTTCCTTCTGCTGTAGCCAAGGGTTGCAATTTCTTATTAATCAAATTTTCTCTTTTTTTCGCATTTATTTACTCAACAAACAAAAAACAGAAAAAAAAAAAAAGAAGAAGAAAAAAGTGGATTTCTTCATGAGACCAAAATAAGAAAGCTATTAGAATATGAATCTCCAATAAATAGAATATAATTAGAAAAATTAAACTTTCCTTCTGAAATTGCCAAATTTTGATTCTTTTTTTACCTAATTTATTCATTCTATGGAATTTAATGAAAAAGAAAGGAAAATCTACAATCATTTACATGTATCATTCTCATTATAGAATAAAAAAATAAAAAGGAAATAAACTAGACTCTGAATCAACAAAAGAAGAAACAAACGGGAAAAAAAAAAATACAGTTCAGCTCCTTCTATTACTAAAAATTCAATTTTTAATCTAAACCTACCTTTTCTTTGAAATAATCCTCCTCAGATCACCAAAATTTCATTATTTTCACCAAATATACCTATTATATGGTGTTTAACAACTCAACAAATATCAAAAAAAGGAAAAACTACAATCACTTCCTCTGTATAATTTCCTCATAAAACCCAGGGGATAAAAAACGGAACTATAGCAGAATACGAATTTTCCAAAAAGTAACCTACAACCATTTTATTAAGCTTATTTAATCATTAAAATTTTCATTTTCTTAATCCAAACCACACATTTTTATGGAAAAAAAAAAAGAAAACATAATCACCTCTTGTCTATAATTGAATATCATTTCATTCAGCCTACAATCTCCAAAAAAGGAAACAAATTAGACCCTAGAATCAACAAACTTATGATAGGATATATATAATATATATATAAAAAAAAATCAATCTTTTAACCTTCTCTGCAATGTATCAACAATTGAAAAAATAAATAAAATAAAAATGATCCCGCATTTAGTAATGACATCGACATTATTGTCATTAAAAGCATTTAAATCCAAATCCATACATACATATATACATATTGATTCAAAAACCGTTAAATAAAGTACAGAAGAAAACGTCACTTCAGAGCATTGAAAACCTACAGACACATTAAAACTCATTCCGCCATTCATTCAAAGCTTCTCATAAAGCTGAAACCGCATTGAATTCAAACAATGTGGATCGGAACTGTACGGATCTAGATCTTGATATCTTCAAAGCAGGTGAAAATTCGAAGCCGTTGGATAAAAAGTTAGGGTTTTAAGATGGATATGGTATGAAGCCCGCACCTTTTGAGCTAAAACCCTAATTTTTGGAAATGGATCGTGGAGTGAAAGATCAAAAGCATGTCAGCGCCGACAATGAGGTTAGGAAATAGAAACAAGGGTAGAAAATAAAGGGAAATTTTAGGTGCAGTTCAGTTGGAATGGAATTCTATGGCTTGAGAGAATAGATTTTTCTCCAGAAAGTGATGGAAAATAAGATCTGGTTTAGGGAGATTCCTTTTTCTTTTGATTTTGCTCTCTCTCTCTCTCTCTCTAGAAATAAAAGAGTGAAATTGAGGGAAGGTTCGAGGGCTGGTGAAGGTCTTTGATTTTTCGTTTATTTGGGTTGTTGCCTTTTTGTTTTCTAAGTCTTGATGACGTGGACTTCATTATTTATTTTTTTCTTTGAATTTTTTTTAAACGTGCAATCAGCATTAAATAAAATTGAAAATTTCCTTTTTTAACATTTAGCATGTACTTAAAGCAAGCGTTAAGAAGACCTACTCATTTACAATTTAGATACTCTGGAATTAATTTATCTAAAGTTTTTTAAAGTTATTTATTTAGGAACTTTCAAAATATTTGCACGTGTAATCTGTTATAAAAGAAAACATAAGATATTTTAAATAATCTTAATCTTTAATTTTACAAATTTACTTAAAATATTTTAATGAATTCATTTCCATTTATTTATTATTAGTTAAGGACACTATGGCTTCTCACACAACAATTATTAAATTGTCAAAAATATAAACATTTTAAATTTTTAAATTTTATCTTTTCCAAATTACAATTGATATTTGAAAAGTCATCTTAGTGCCGATAATTTGGCATCTATATTCGATGTGATACAATTACAAATAGATTTGTGTAAATAAATTTTGATAAAATCTTAAATTAAGACATACATAAAGTCCCTTTGATAATTAGGTCAAGATATGTCTATCTTAGATTTTTTTTTTTTTAATTGATAAGTGAGTCAAACTATCGGTTCAACTACAAACTTATTTGGGCCTCGTTTGTTTCAAGAAAAATATTTTCTAGAAAATATTTTTTTTTTACTTTTCCTTATTTGTTTGGCTGAAAAAGGTACTTTAAGTAGAAAATGTTTTACCTTATAATAGAAAACGTTTTTTTCAAAACGGAATGTCGTTTTCTAATTTAATATTTGTAAACGTTTAAATCTAAGAAAATGATTTTTTTTCTTATAAATTATATTTTAAACATGAAAAAATTATACCAGTAAAGAAAACTATAAATTTATTAAAATATTATCAAAATCAACTAAAGTAGTTACAATAATGTGTATTAAAAAAACATTTACATTTACACTTTTGTTTTTAAATAACATATTTGATATATTATATTTACAGTAACATACATATATTAATATATTTTAGTATTGTTATAAGTTATATAGTAATCCTTATTCAAACATCAGAAAAGCTTTTTAATACATTATTATAAAAATATCTAAATACATAAAAACATATTATTTTCATGAATATATTTTTTAAGAAAAAATATTTTACTATAACATGTGGTTTTTCTTAAAATAAACAAGGCTTTAATCCAGATAGAAAACACAACTTATTAATTTGAAATATATCAAGTTCCTCCACATGAGCATTACATTGGTCTTCAATTAGAACATAACACGTTCGATTTCTCATCCCCTATGACCCCTAACCTTTATAAACATGACTTTAAAAATTAATTGGAAAGTTAAATTCTTTTTTTCTTTTTTCTTTTTCTTTTTCTAATTTGCCCTCTTAACTAATCTAATATAGATAATGGTACCGTAAATAATTCAATAGAATGAGTCATTAATATCATTATAGTTTAATGGTATGAAAACTTGTATTTTAATGAAATGGAACATATTCGAATCCCATCTTCAATTGTAATTTATAATGTTATTAGAAAAAGAAAAAAATTTCAAAAAGGAAGAAGAAGAATGAGTGATGAATAATTGGAGACCTCGAATGGAATTGATCATGAGAGTTGGGAGGGTCAGACCGTTTTGTTTCTGCATGGAAAGTTAACCCAACAGTAATGTAAGATCTTCATCTTCTAATTAAGTTAATTTTAATTTCGAATGTGTAATCAAGGTGATGATGCGTAACGTATTACATGAAACAAACGAATTGTGGTCAATAATATAATCGAATGTTTAACACCTAAAATTATATGGAAAAAAAATTTCGAAAAAAGATTCAATTACATGTTTCTAATTTGTTTTTCAAGATTGTATAATTTGCTTCTAATGAGACTTTCAACCTGTTTCTATAAAACATAGTTCGATCCATCTATCATCTCTCATTTTTTTTCTAAAAAAAAAAATGTTAAATAAGTACTCATTGGTT
Organism: Lumnitzera littorea; assembly: GCA_024138015.1. Classification (NCBI taxonomy): domain Eukaryota; kingdom Viridiplantae; phylum Streptophyta; class Magnoliopsida; order Myrtales; family Combretaceae; genus Lumnitzera; species Lumnitzera littorea. The sequence goes on along the minus strand of JAMXBB010000012.1, from coordinate 13,733,179 downwards.
CTTGTGCAACGACATTGATTTTATCTAGGGATTGAGAATCAACATATGGATTGTAATGTAAAACGTGATTTTTTCGATTCAAATTGGATATCGATCGAATGAGATAATTGATATCGGATAATGGATAAAAGATATTGGTTTTAGATCTTGGAAATATATAAAGGTACTATCTGAACTTTGTTATCTTATCTTCCTTTGATAATGTTAATCTTAATATATCCATATATATCTCTCAAGAAAACTTCAAGTTTTACTTATATTTATATATATTAATAAAAACACAGCTCAAAATTTTGATTCGGATTTCATATTTCCATAAACAATATGCTATTGTGTATAAAGAATATTTAATACAAACGATACTCTTTTTTAATATACAACAAGATATATTTGATAAAAGCACGAATTCAAAATTTTCATCCATGAAAGTGTATAATTTAGGCCAAGTACATAAATCAATCTCTTGAAAGTATATGGAATAGTAATAGGAATGTGTCATTTTCGATCATTTACTTAGTCATAAATTACATATATTAAACAACGCTCTATAAATCTTTATTTTCGTCTTGTTTCATTACATTTTGAAACTCTTTGTTGTCGTTATTTAGTCAGGCACGTTTCGGTATATTATTTGTTTACTGTGATTAATTTAATAAAATAATATTATTATATATATTCAGTTAAATAACAACGATTAAAAAAATGTAGAGAATGATAAAACAAAAGAAAAGCAATAACATGGTTAAATGTTAGGAGTTTTTCTAGGCACTTGCCAATAACCAGTTGCACAATACAAATATGTATAGTGTTAAAATGAAAATATAGTCCATAAAAAGAAAGAGAGCGAAAGTGTAATTAATGCTATATGTATTTGTTTTACTTTTTTCTTTTGGCTAGATATATTTGTTTTACTATGTTAGCATACTTTAATGTTAACGTTTGGTAAAAAGAATTTGGATATTATTGTTGCCGAAATCATAAATCCATTTCTAAGTTTGAAAATATTTAAAGAATGGAATATGTATCAAGTAGAATTTATTAAAAGTATCTTTAATTATTAGATATGGTAATTATATTAAAGGTTATATAAGTAATTTTAATTAATAATAATTAATAAGTTAGAAAAGAAATTGTAATTCTACATTTTCAAAAACGAAATTGAATTTTTTGTAAAATCGGAATCACCAATTTCATATTTTACTTTTTAAATATACTTTTAAAAGACGAATGAAACTAAAAAATATGATTTCATTATCACGTTATGTGACATGAGATAAATCCTTATCCTTAAACCTTAGGAAGGCTTGTCAAATATAGATAATATCCAAAAAAAAAATCAATGAAAGACAATCCTATCTCCATGTAAATTATGGGATAAATCAACTGGACAATCACGAAAGATCATGAGTTATTTAGACTTTTAATGTACGACACAAGAGTCCATTCAAAGCAAGGAAAGGAAATTACAATTCCACCTTAAGAAGATTAGGTCAAATTCAATTTCCTTACAAGGATACGACTTTTAGCTCATAGGGTAGACTTAGCCCGTTGCATTTGCGTAATACACTTGGAAGAAAGAGAACATGGGGGCTAGAGAACGTTAATGGATATTTTACGATATGCTTGGTAAGTAAATATTAAAAAATTTAATATGTATAATACGTATAAAATATAAGTGATAATTATTTTAAAAATTATTTTCTTTATTAATGTGGATTTTAAAAATTTATTATTATTTATTTACAGTAAATATATACATATAGCGTATAATATATATATATAGCGGAACTTTTTCTTGAGAAGATAAAATTGGTTTTATTGTATAGTTCACGCGTTGTTATTCGTGGAAAGTTGTGATTGGTACACTTGTCAAGTTCTAGAATATGCAAAGATTCTGGAGGACACATTAATGAGATGTGATTAATTATCCTAGGATATATGAAGAGAAGGGGCACATCAATTCAATGTTAGGTGGTTCACTTGTAAGTCGTGAACCTTGCAATGGGCAAAAGAGGAAAGACATAGCTCAGCTTCAAGGTCAAAACACATTGATGTCTTGGCTTGGGATATGTGAACCAGGGATTTTCAACTTCTTTGGTAATACATACGCATGGTTTGTTGACCTTCCAAAGTTTTTTACGTGCTTATAGATTGTCATAATCGTTTATATCATGAAGAACTTAGAAGTGTTTATCTTAATGGTGGAAATTATCTAAATTTTGCTATTTATAAAAAGTAAGATAATAGAAAATTTTCCTCTTTTAAAATCCCTTAAACAAGTATACGTTAACTAATTGCTTATTTGCCGAACAAAAACATACTTAGTTTTTTTTAGCTAAATATGTACTTCATGATGATGCATCTGAATGAATTTAACCATTATATAATTGCATTCCCATAATAAAATAGTATTTGACTCGGTTCTCCTATAAAGTCTTGGAATTAATAAAATTATTGATTAAAGGTTAAAAAATAAAATTTTCATTTTTAAGGTTTAGTAAGCACATCATAAAGACCATATACATGGAAAGATGATTTTTCTTCACTTACCAGTTATATCCAATGGAAGAAAAAAGAAACTAGAGTTAAGTAATATGTTTATTAATCTAATCCAATATTTACTCGTTTATTAAGTAATATTATGTTACCGATTTTAAATTTTCGGACATAAAATATTATCAAGGAACATGAATTGCTAGCAAATAATATCAATAAAATGCATAAAGAAAACATGAACATGGATATTGAAAAAAATACTCATTAAGGGATTTAAAAAGAAAAAAGAACTTGCCACCTTTGATTTTCTTTGTTTATTTTATGAGTCGTACAATATGTTTTAAAATGTGTGTGTATATGTTTTTTTTTTTTTTTGGAGATTTTTAAGAAGTATTTCGGACTTAATAACAGGAGTCAATGGATAAATATAGAAACTTTATTGCATTATTAATTGATCATTCGGTTTAAGTTGTTTCCTAAACTTGGAAGGGCAATCAAATTTAATTTTATTCTGTAATCAATGAAATAAAACTGAAAAAAAAAAGGTCCTGTCACAGTACGTAACGATTGAAATAGTATCAACTGAAGAGGAACAGACTGGACACTCCTTTCTCGGCTCCCATCAATCAACTTATAATAATTAGTGATGCATTTAATGGCAAAAGATCAGTTAATCACGACATTCGATAGGCCAAACAGAAAGAAACTTGCCATTAGTAATGATGGCGCTATCATCGTCTGATTTGAGATATCGTCCCCTGATCCATTCCAATTCTTATCCGACATTATGTGTGTCCTTTTAAAAAACCAAAAAAAAAAAAAAAAAAAACAAGAAGAGAGCAAAAAAGACATTATGTTTGTGTTTTGATGATTAAGCGACATCAATAAAACCATAAAACATTTTAAATATATAGAAGTATGATAGAGAGAGGTACAAACATGGATTCTTAATATATTTTATTTTATTTGTTTTTTTCATGTGTTCCCCCTTCTAATTTTTTTAATTGATTATATGTATAAAAAATTTAGATCTTATATGGCTTAGTTAAGATGGAAGAAAATAAAAAGAAAATCAAAATCTCGCTATCCAAGAACAAAGTAGTCTCCTTATTTTTCTTATTTGAGACGGGACAATCTCCATAAAAAATATTTAAAGAAATTCTTAAATTTTATTGAAAATGATAAAATAAATTTTATTACAATCATATGAAAGTTATTTATACTTTTAAGTGATGCTCAAAACAATCTCTTTAAAGATTGAGTCAAGCTGTGATAACCAAATCCTATCTTGACCTAATGGATGTTGATCCATATATAAGGCCTTTTAGGAAAAACACGGTGGCAAAGAACCAAACCAACTAGATCAAGTACATAACTCCAACTAGACTTTGGACATAGAGAGGGAAAGCTCAAAATAAGTAAGAAACGTTGGTCATTAAAGCTAAGGTTAGACTTTAGCTTATTTGTTTGAATGTTTAAATTATAATATAGTGTAAACAGTTCGATAGCTATTACATTTAGTAACTACTAGCTATTTGACTTCCTCAAAACTAAGTACAACTGATAGCACAATTTAACCTTAGAGAGAAAGAGAGAGAGTCTTATATAAGAAATAAATGCATATTATTTATAGGGGGTGTATGAAAACCACATTTAAAAGGTTAAAAACCTATTATATATTTGGATCTTACTCTTTCTTTGTGGAACCATCGTAATTATTTATAATCACACTTCAAACTTCTTTTTACTGTTTTTTCATAATATAAAGCAATTTAAAATATTAAAATTATAAATTATATAAAGTCAAAAAAATGTGATAACTCCTTGTTTTCAAGGGTTTGGATATTTGGCCATGCTTAACATTATTTTTTTTGTTTTTTAAATTTTTTTGTTACTTTTTCGTTCAACCGAAAAGTTAAAAGGCATAAATATAAAATTTTTAAAGATTTAACATTCTAAACGTTTAAATGAAGGAGTTAAATGCATTTGAAGAAAGTATAATAGTATGCATTTTTACCTACAGAAAAAGTTCAGTGTTGTAAGAAATTGCAATAACTCTTTGTTATAGAATAATTCCATCTCTGAATCTTGCTCTTTTATTCAACTTCATTTTTTTCAAGATTTATTCTTTTTTTTTTTTTTTCACACACGAAAGAGGTAGTTATACGCATATGTATGTACCCGTATAATAAATATATATAAGAAAAATAATTAAATTAATATACGCTCTTTTTCTTCTTCTTCTTTTTTTTTTTTTCTAATGTAAGTTATATATTCTGAATCGATGAATAATCATCATTGCAAATTACATTCTACAAATCTGAATTTTCCCCTTATTTAACGTCCCAAAAAAATAAAAAAAAACTATAAATCATTTGTTATTTTATCTTCTACCCCTTCCTTACTTATTTTCCTCTTCTTACCCACCATTAATTTCAAATATAGTTCCATCCACGCATTTATAATAGAATCTTCTATAGGGACCATCCAGAACCACAAACCATACGTGTAGGTGACAGAGAGAATCGATATTAGTTCAAGACTCCATCTTGCACCTACCAATCTGACCTTATGGAAAGGAGATAATTCACCATATTACAAGTTATATATGTATAAATATTAATAAAATTTTTACATATATATTAGATGAATGAAAAGTTTTTTAAAAATATCCATCACCAATAATTTTCACATTGTATATAGAAAAATTATTAATATTTATATATTATCATGTGTGTTAGGCATGTTACAACCGATGAATCTTTCCTCAGCCTTATTATAATGATCTCATATATCTCGAAACTATTTATTCACTTCACACCTAACAATATGATCACTATTAAATTTCACAGGTTCATTTAATATTATATATACTTGAACGTAGAACATTTGTCCTAAAGTTGTTGTGAAGGATCCATTAATTTATTATAAATTTGGACCATTTTGGTGTAGGAACTACGACAGGTTCAGATGTCAATTATTTAAAAACGTTTGATCTGAGAACACCTGCAATAATGGCAACTATTTTATATCCAAGAAAGAGAGAACTTGCAAGCAAAACCATCTATTGTAAAGAAAATAAATTTGCGTTTGTAAGGAGCTATCAAGATAGCAAGAGTAGCCATCAACTTACTCAATAATATTTGATTAAATGAATAAATAAATAAATAATGCTTTAGGTAAATCTTACGACGGATCCTACTATATGAAATAAAGATATCGAAGAGCCTAGAAGTAGAGTTTATCCAAGAATCAATGCGATAAAGTCATTATATATATATAAAAGTGCTGGGTCTACTCATTTCAATACGCATTTCTCAAGGGCATTTGAAATCACTAGTGTTGAGTATTTAGGATTACTCAGGGCAAGCCAGGGCAAGGCTTTGGGTTCTTCATGCCACAAGACTAGTATGTTGAAGGGCAATTTTGGATTGTAGACTCCTAGAGTCCATTTCGATCTCCACAAAACATGGCCAACTAACCTTGGGACCTCGATCTATGACTAATCCAAGGTAATTCAAATCCTACCCCTAGAAGATTGGTCATAGTTGAGATGACCTTAACCAATCTCAAACTTTGACTCAGTTGGGTTGAGACCTTAGTTCTTGTACCATAGTTAGATCCAGCCACAAGGATCTCAGACCTTGATAGTCTATTCGGGAAGCTTGGACCTTAGATACCAAAGAATATTGTGGCCTTATCACTTTGTAGTAACAACTAAGATGTTATGTCCCTTCCGAAAATCTTTGGACATATTTACGTAGAAGATAAACTTACTTATTCTGAAAAGATATATATTTATCTAAGATTCCCTCTATAAAACCTATAAATAGGAGCAAACCTTACAGTTAAGACATTTTACATATACACTCCTTCAATCCCATAATTTGTTTATTTGAGTATCAGAGTAACTACAACGAATAATCCTTCGACACCCTACTAACTATGTTCTCTTTTGCAGATTTAGGTTCATCTTTCAAGTGCGAAGCCAAGGCTTTACTGATGAAATTCTTACGACAACATAATGGATCACCCATTGTTATGGTCAATTGATCCTTCTTTCCTAATCAACTTGAAAAAGCCATGGTTGACCACTAAAGTACTATGGTTAGTTGAAATTCCCTTTATCTGGACGGTCCTATTTGGTCAAATACCTAGCGACAAACTCCTATATTCCTTTCATTACAGTATTTCTGAACAAGTACCTAGATAACAAGCCTACAGATTTTCTTATTGATGATATCGATATTGAGGATAGTGACGATATTGATTGTGACCTTAATACGGAGCTGGAGTTAATAAGGTAATTTCAAGTTTTACATTTTTTTAAATTTGCAAATGAACTTGCATATATTTAAGTTTAATTCGTTTTATGATATGTTTAACATTAAGGCCACTAGTTGTTGATTCTTGATCTTCTTAGGGTCACAATCACTTGCAAAATGGGGAAGTTCGACTAAAGCGGGCTATTAGAAGTTTTGATGTCTAAATTAGTTAGAGTTGAGAAAGAGAGATAATACATAGTGAAAGTATGTAAAAAGTTGAAGCCATTACGAGGAACCTAATCTTTTATCTCTATCTATGGGGAATTTGTCGCGCCATTTTTGGAAGGGGATAAGTATCCCAAGATCTACTCTAGATTTTGTGAGACATTTGGTAATAATTGTTGACTTGCCTTATCTATCAAACTATTCCTAGCCAATCTCTATTCAAATTCATCGGGTGGGCCTAATCAATCTAAGCTTAGAGGCCTAGGATCCAAGCAACTTAGAGGTCTTTGTTCTAGTAAAGTTGGACTTGAAGATGGTACCTTGGCATGACCTTTGGTGAGGTTAGCTAAACTTGGGAATCTTGGACCAAGTCTTGTTAAGAGTGGTCAAGTTGTAGGGAGCTTGGTCTAAGCTTTAGAGTTTAGATTAAGCCTAAAGAGTCCTACTCATATTATGAAGAGGTTGGCTAGAATTTGAAAACTCACGTCTAAAATAGCTTATCAATACTAAATATTTGGAATAGGTATTTTCTAGAATTCACTACCAACTATTTGTCAGACATTTAAGATGATGTAGTTTGTAGTATACCCCTAAGAGCTCACATATGGATTAGTAGGTTGTCATTATGGTGAATCTATAGGTAACACAAGTTCTAACATTTCAAGAGTTATAATGAAATGTTATTGTAGTATAGGATGCAACTATATACAAGGATGATAGGCTCAAGGTAGAATTGTCGATGAATGATACAGGCAAAAAAAGGTCTAACATGAGACCATTTTATCCTTAGAATTCTTACTCTCATTGAATGTGTTTGTTATATGGCTTAAAAATAAGATAGTTTAAATAGGAGCTATGCATGATGGTTATAATGTACTTTTCTGTTGCATAAGAAATGGATGTGGTAGATGGATCTATAAGTATGTGCATTTGTGCCTTATTTTGTAGGCTTCACAGTAAGTACAACCATTTAGGATTTATCGTTGCAAACAGGGATTGCCAACAAGAAACCGATGGGTATTTTATTTTGTGATATGACATGTAGATTGGAGAGGATGCAACTTTCGTTAGTATGATGATGCGAGATACTAGGATTGGCTTAGTGCTATTATACTTTTTATTGGGGAAATTACAAAAACAATACTTATGTTTTTATGTTTTCACAATTTTGTCTACTGATCCTTGTTTTACTTTTTATGAATACATGATATGTTTGTTCTTAGTTAAGCACTCAGTCCTCAATTAAAAATTGCATGTAACACGTACTTGTCCCTTCAACGAAACCCTAAATCATGTATACGTATAAAAACCCTAACATTAAATAAAAATAGTAGTCTCTTCACTCTTAAACCATATTATAGATAGTTAGTTGTTTTTTCTTTTATTTACGGAGGTATGCATGATTAGAGATTCTGCTAAAAGACACATGCTATTTATCAATGAGGATTGCTGACTGCTTGACTAAAATTGTTATGCATTTGTAAATAACAAAGCACAGGTTAGTGAATTACTGCAGCTTGAAAAATTTAGATGGTACTTCTGTAGTTTTCCCATTTTCATTTCACGAGACTGATTCTCTAGTTTTTTTTGTCTATGAGGTTTCTTGGACTCTGTTTAAACCGTAAATCTTCTGCTGACTTTTGAAAGGACTAATTTCAATTAAGAAATAGTTTGAAACACTTGGAGGCCTGTTTAAGGATATGTGTTGGAATAGCCGAGTTCAGTGGCTTCAAGGTCTTAAGCTTACCTCAAGACCTGACTCTTCATATATTTATGTAAATTTTGTATTTTGTAAGAATAAGATATAAAAAATAAAATTATAATTATATATGTATTCATGTTATAAAAATTAAATACCTACAAATCTCTATAAATTTAAATCAATTTATGCTTTATTTTATTTATTTTACATTAATACCAATTCAAATATCTTTTTCCAATACACAAAATATATGCTTTTAAATCTTTTCTTTTAAAAGTACTTGAATTTTAAATTTCCACTTCTTATACTCTAATTATCACTTTCATTATAATTATTAAAAAGAAATGGATAAAATATAGATAAAATAATTTTCCAATCACTGAATTAGATATAAATAAAATAAAAAACAGATACGGATAAAATATATACCGAAAAAAAAAAATCCAAACAGGACCTTAAATGAAAAATAAGAAATGAAACCTTACTTTTGGATATGTATTTAAATTCATCTAATTATCAATTCTTCTTCAATGACATATCATACCAAGAAAGAAAATCAACCATGAGTATATCTTGTATATTTGTTATAAGTGTACCTAATCCCTTTAACTTTAAAATAAAGTTACAAAAAACTTAGATTCTAAAATGTGGGTTTTTAGGTCTTTGTGTTGTCATTTTATCCTTAAAAATAATAAAATATAACAGATCATTTTAAAAAGTAAAAAAAATTGAAGCTTTCTCTTTTCTTTTTTATGAGTTATATTATCTATTATTTATTTTAGTAGGTTTCTTTCTATTATTTTTCATCGATAAAATGTGATGTAGGAATTTGAAAACTATTTTCTAAAAACCGATATATAAACTCTTAGTTTTGATGAGAAAGCACGCAAGCGCATATAGGATAAATACAAAGAGTATATTTACAATTATAAAACAAAAGTGACTAATGAATAGTTGAGTGTGGCATAATACAGCATGATTACTTTAAAAAAAAAAAAAAAAAATCCTTTTTCAGGTTTAAATCTTCTCCATTTTTATTTTAATTTATATAGACTTGGTATTGACATTATTACATGCACTTCTCTTTACATTAATCTTCACTTCCTAGAAACATATGAGACAAGGAAATAAAGGCATAAACAAAATCGACCATTTCTCGAGTTCTCCCGGTTTTGAATTTTATTTAGCAACTATTATTATTGAATTATCGGAGGATCTGTGAGTATATTTAAAATAGTTACATATTGATTGAGCAATAAAAAGGTATTATTCAATTAAAGATTAAAAATTTATTCTTATGATTTTAGAAAAATTAATTGTTTTGAGTAATCACAGAAAAAATAAAACCTATTATTTTCCAAAGTTTAAATTATGAAGAAGTCAATAAAGGAGCTTATAAAATCATACTAAATCTGAACCATATGGATCCTTCACAGTACACCTTTTTGTTTCTGTTCAAATGCGCTCAGATAACTCCTTTGTCTTTGAGATTTTGTTTTTCAGACTTCCATAACCTGAAAATGTACTTGCGGAGCCAAAATTACCATATGGCCAAATAAATAAGAACCCCAAAATTACCAATTTAACCTTAACAAAAATGAAAATGAATAAAATGTAACTACACAAAATCAGCAGAATAAAAAAGAAAAAAAAAACTTACATTAAATAAAATATTAAATATTTTGTTATTACTGATGTTATTTTTTATTAATTTTTTAATGAAAGCAAACTGACTATATAGCAATATGACTGCACATATTTTAGGATTTGGTCCTCTAAACACTCAACTTGATTCATAAAGTGTCTAACAAACAAGGTGTATCTGCAATAGGTTATGTTGTTGGTTACCCTAGCTACTTGTAAAAGCACTAATTAGTTAAACTTTTCACATTTTTATAATATACACATTTAATTTTAGTAAAGTATATAATTAATATCAGAAAGTGTAAAAAACTTCTTTCTTCAGACTTCAAATAAGAAAATAAAATTTATTAACGCAACGTGTAATTTCTCCATAAATATCACCGGACCATTATTCACATGAGATATTACTTCCAGCGAAGTCTTTCTCAATCACGTACCTCTAGAGTCAATTATGCAATTTATCAATATAAAAATATCGATAAGGACAACGAAATTCTAATGTCTTTTTATTCAAATACTAGCTAATGCGTGCACTCATTTCATGGTGCCAAAAAGTGAAAATAACTAAAAAATGTAGTTCTTCTTTTAAGGAAAATTGAGTACATAGTTTTATATAACCATCATAAATTACTTCTCTCCATTATTTTTTTCTTTTATATAACCCCTAAATAATAATTTTATTCTAAAATATAAATGTGTAAAATTTCCAAACATAAAAGTTGCCTCCTTTTTGAATAAATACAACTCGATGCAAAGCTCTACGAATATTTATCAAAACACTGGATGGAAAACTCTATAAATACAAAGTTAATGCTTTTAGGCTTATAATTTTGGTCGGCCTTCCATGACCAGTGATGTAGTTAAGTATCCAAGGAGAGGTCTTAATATAATATATGGAAAAGTGGAGCTAAGGAGTGAGATAAGAGTAATTGTAGCAAATATTTTATGAAATAGTGATACGATGGTTATTTATAAAATAAAAAATATATTTTTAGTATATATATAAGACACCAAAAAAAAAACCCTTTAAGGATTTTAATATCATAGATAGAAAATTTAAGATATTTTTTTGTATAAATGTCTAACACGAAAAGCCCTTTAAATATAGAAAAATCATAGGGTAAAAGAAAAAAAAAAAAGAAGGAAAAATCAAAGATCGAAAAACATTCGTTGTTCTTATTCCGTTTTAACTCCGAGTGAAACTGATTCTCGAAACTCACAAAGAGAGTACGACGACGTCGGTAGTGAAGTCGCTGTCAAGAATGACAATGACTATACTATTCGCTCCCCTTCATATGTACACAGTGCTACAATTATTTGTCGCTTTCATCTCATTAGCTCTCTCTCTCCTTCTTTCTCTGTTTTTTACTTTTTACATATTATATAGACAGTATATATATATATACATAGAGAGAGAGAGAGAGAGAGAGAGAGCCTCCTAATGACGACTGTAATAATAATGAAAGAACGAAGAATACTAGGGCAGGACTGGTTGCTCAGAGACTTTTTATTACGAGGCATGCCTTTTTGACAATTTTGTGTATGTTTTTTATTTTGGTTTCATTTTGGTGGAATGCTTTCTGCTGGGGTTATGTTGTCTTGAGGAGTGTCGAGGGGAGATAAAAGAACCGGAGAGACATTCTGGGTCTCTAGTTCTGAGCTTTCAAGAAAGCGACAATTAGTAGATCTACCCCATAAGATTTTCTTTCAGAACCAAAATATTAGTCATCCACGTGCATCTCTCTCTCTCTCTCTCCCCATTTAATGCACTCGTTAACTTTTTGTGAAAAAAATTGGCAAATTGCTATTTAACTTCCCACGCTACCAATCGTCTGATTACCTTATTTTTACGCTCAACAAATTTTTTAATTCTTTATTTGATTTGTATGTTAATGAAAGCTATTAGACAAAAATACCTTAAGATATTTGATTAAAAATAAAATATTTATATCGTATATTTGATAGTACAAAAAGTTTATTTTAAAGGACAAAATAAATATATTTTTATAATTTAACAAACAACCCTATACCAAGATCTCAAGTTACATTATTGAACTCTATTATAATTACGATATGAATAATTGAAAATTTTAATTTAATTAATTTTTTTCAATTGCGATAATTCTTATCTAATACTATACCAAATATGGTATAAAAAAGTTGTATTGTCCATCAGAAAAAAAAAATAAAAGAAAAGAGTGAAAATAGGTGGAACAAAATAAAAATAAAATTTTAAATTAAAAAATTAAACAACAATGAAAATTTAAACTAATTTCATTTGAATAAAAGATAATTATTTTCCATTCAAAGCATTTAATATATTGCTATTAATAACACAAAAAATAAATACATACTTTAAAAGAAATAAATACATATTTTAAAAACAATGTCTACTTTCGTATATAAACTTTTACAAAAGGAACTCACTCTTAGCGGTGTTCAACTAGTTTTCATTTTTTGAACTTTTTTATAATCTTTAAATTTCTTGTCCTACATTGCTTATTATTACCAGTTAAATTGAAGGTAGTTGTGTATAATTAAATGCACATCCTCAACAACCACTTTATAAAATAAGCCAAGGTTACATGGCTTTTGGTATCAGGTTTTTTAGTTTAAAATTTAATAAATTTAGCTTTTATAAAAATAAGGTATCATGGTTTATGTTTAAGAATCGTACTTGTGAACTGGCGAGGTCAAAGACCCGTCCAAGAATTGTGACCTGGCAAGGCCAATCCCAGTTTTGAGCTTCGTTGGCGTGCCCAAGTCTATCCCTCTTTATCACATAAAGTAGCAACTATAAATTGAGTTGTGTTAGGTTTCACATGGCTCTCTTACCCTTCAATACACTATTAAAGTATATTTATAAATTTGGAAAATTTCATAATAATATAATAATAACGTTGTGGTAAATAATATTTGATTTTACTTTTTATAACTTTATTTATACTAAAAGTTAATAAATCATGCCCATTAATGGTGAAAGAAAAGTTATTAACATATTTTATTTTATCATTTATGACATGATTTATCGAAATCGATTATGATTATAATATTACCGTAACATGACGTTTTCGTAGAAAACCCTTTATAAAATTACAAAATTAAACTCCAATGTCAAAAATACTGAAAAGTAAATTAGGGGATTGAAATCACAAAACAAGCTCTCAGTTGAAAGGAATATCAAAATGACTCCTACTTAGAATCCTACGTATAACTTCTCTTGGCTCACATCCTCTCCCGCATGCTCCAAATCAAAAGACAATAAATTATTCAAGACTCATCTTTATACTTCATTTAAAGGTCTTCGTGGTTCAATTTCATACTTTTATACTCAGGTGTTTACTCATCTTGTTGCTAAACTTGAATTTGACATACGTGGTTTTTGCCCCCTGTACTATAAATTCCTTCACCTCTAAAATTTCTCATTCACTTGAAGAAGAAAAGATGTCATGAATACATATAATTTATATTTGGTATGTAAATTTTAAAAAATCTTAACATATAAAGTATTTACAAATACAGGTGATAATTATTTTAGAAACCATCTGTTTTACTACCACGTGTTAAAAAAATTTATTAATACGTATAGCATACTCATAACATGAAATAACTAATGAATCTTTTTTCCATTCCTTCACTATCCCCTAAGAGCTCATCCATGAGAATTATGAAGAGATAAATTTATAGGCAACCATGGATCAATGCCGAAGCCATGTTTGATCGACTTAACGGGATCTTAATTCATCGAACCTTTTTTTTTTCTTTCCAATTGGTTGTAAGTCGTCAGCGAAAACGCAAGGGTAAGGAAAAGAAATATCACCTGTTGCCTTCAATTTTGTTTTTTGTCGTCCTCATTTGAGATAAAGTTGAGATAACGGACTTGAATATTGCACAATGTGAGCTTGCAAGCTTGATCCTTAAATGTTGTGACATGCAAAAACAATAGAGTTTGGTTCAATGTGGGAACTCTAACGTTCAAGTTAGTTTTTCTCATTAAAACGGCAAAGTAACAATTAAAATAGTGCGAGTGATCATATCTGAAGGCTCCATCTATTATTTATAGGTGATAAGAGCGAGATATTTTATTAAAGATATACATTGCCATATTTGGAGTTGAATTTATTTTAAATAGAAAAGTGTATCTAGTTAAGTAAATATGCATCTTTTAGAAGTTGAAGTATATCTTTTTGAAATGTTTATCTTGGATAGGGAGTCTTCATAGGTGAAGCACATGCCCACTATATAAAAAAAAATTATATAAAAAATATTACATAAATACAAACCTCAAATCGGATTTAAAAAACGCAATATTGAAAACAATAAAAATATCTCATTTATGAAATGCGATTTAATGTTTAGATTACAGTAACTATGTCACATTTAAGAGATGCGAAATTAATATAATTAAATGTATATTGCATCTTTTGCATTTAAGAGATGTGAGATAAACTTAATAAGTTGATAATATTTATTATATAATTGATAAATATGTAATATTTATTTTATGTAATGTTAAATAAGTAAAATTCTTGAGTTTTCATATTTACTCTAACCAAGCTAGAGGAGGTTGTGTCTATATGAACTTGGAGAAGCTCTTATCGATGGAAGCAATTGCATAGAATGCGAAGTCCCCTAATAGGTACTAAGGTGGCGTCACAAAGAACACGGCCTAAAGCAAGGTCAAGTTGAGCTAAGTAGGTTGGCTCACTAAAGTAGAACTCCACTAAAGCATATGAAGAGTTTGATGTAGGGGCAAGTCAAAGAAGACTTTAGATTCGACTTGAGATTAGGTTAGACTAGTGCAGTTGAGAAGTTAAGCCTTCGTCATAATGGAACTTCCTAGATTGCCTAAAACTAAGAGTAAGGTTAAATTTGGCTTAAGGGCTAAGTCTAAAATTACTAATCAAGAAGATTTTTTCAATGTGATTTCTCTCTTCTAATAATTAATGAGTATCTAAATTTGCATGAAATAATACTCAAAATTTTATTCAAACTAAGTTTTAAGCCTGAAATAATATTTTCCAATGCTTAAATTTCAAAGTGCTTTGAAAATCAATTTTACTAATATGCTAACATATGGTATGAATTTTGAGTTAATCTATATAAATTTTCTAATAACTCAAGGTTATAATAATCAAATACATATATATATTTCAGTAAGTAGAAACTTTGATTGCTTTTAAATACTATATTACAATAAAAAATATCATCAATGACAAATTAAACATTACTTCGTTTCTTAAAATGATTTAGTTTAATTTTTTTTTTTTTGGTTTTATTCTTCTTAGATATTGTTGATAAAGTCCTTGGGCCTTAGTGGGCTTCGGAAAATGTGTATGGGCCTTCAAATATCCTAGGCTGACTTGCTAGGTAACACATGATTGATTGGGCATCGAAGATTGCTCCGACATGATTACTCGAATATTTAAATTAACCTCAAGTGTTGGAAAGTTAAAAGCTAATCAAGTAAAGTATGTTAAGTTATATTTTTCGCTTATCGTATAGAAGGGAGAGGTGGACTATTTATAGATAGGATCCCTTATTGCAATCAATTTATAGCTTATAACTTAGGACATCTTGTCCCAGGTATTTAGAGCTCGAGATTTGTAAAATCTTCTGATGTGGTCAGGCATGATTACTTTTAGGTGTCATACCTGTTTTCTTGAATTTTATACTTTATAGGTGCCTTACAATTAGGCTATGTGAGCTTGCATAAGAGAGCTTTATCTCTTGCATTACATTTAATGAATTGTGAGTCCCATATAGACATGCACATGGGCTTTCATTAGAGGGCATGCTAGTGTTACCGATTTGTATAGAGAGGCATTTGACCTATGAGGCATGGATGTTATTCATGCTCTCTTGAGAGATTGGCTCGGGCATTGGAGAGCTTGACCCAATGCCAAGGAGGTTCGCTTAAGTGTTAGAGAGCTTGTCCTTAGAGTTGAAGAAGTCGGCCCAGCCTTTCGGGTTTATATCCTAAACCATCCATCAATAGGTTTTATTTGGTTTATACTTCTAGACCAACAATAAATTTTGGTTTGGTTTAAAGCAGGATATTTTTTCAAATCAAATTAGAAGAAAAAAACATATTTTTATTTTTTTAATTGATTTACCATTTGGTCCATCTTTTCTACCTATCTTTACTACATGAAGTGTGGCATGTCATGGGTTGTGTCCGGGTTTGTCTTGACTCAAAGTTATGTCTACTTATGATGATGGATTAGGGAGTACTTATTAACATAAATTAAAAAAAAAATCATAATTTTTAAGTTTAGAGTATGAACTTCACAAAGAAAAAAAAGGGCTAGTGTGCGAAAAGAATGAACATAGTCTTCTTTTTTTATCTCTCAACACAAGCCTAAGACACCTAATATTATTTTCTATATTATTCGTACGATTGGAAAAATGCTTTTTTATTTCATTTATTTGCTTTTCCCCTAAAGTTTACGATTAAATGTAATTTTTTTTTTATAAATTGCAAATATAACCCATAGATTGAATTCATGTGTGCTTAACCCTCATCTTTAAAATTGAAAATTTATTTCGAGATTTTTTAAAAAATGTGCTTTTAGATACCACTGTACTATCAATAGATAACATTAAAGAAAAAATCCAAATTTTATAAAATTGTATAAAATCAATGAGAATGTTATAATATAGGAGTTTAAATATAGTTTTTGTCATTTTTTAGTTCTTGAAGGTAGTCGATTAAGATCTGTATATATTGAGTCTAAAAAACAATGTATAGTGAGGGGACGTTGAGGGGTTGTCCGACGTGGTCACTTTGATACTTAAGTTAACAATGAGATTTTGATGGACCAGAGTATTTGATATGCAGGCTTAGAATGTAAAATTTGTAAATATGGTTACCGTTACGTAGTGATATGATATTATAGAGGAGTGGAGTCGATAGATGAAGATTAGTTGGGCGGAGAGATTTTCTCTCAAAAATACAGGAGAGTGAAGTTATCATGCCCGATGTGTTTTTAATATTCAGAACGTAATCATTTTATACTTATCTCGTGGATTATGGCTGTTGTAATACTTTATGGGCCTAAGCCGTTGAGGTCTAGAATTGAGGCCGATGGAAGTAGGCTTAAGGTGGTAAGGCTTGGTAAGTTTGATCGAGTCTAAGAGATCCTTGCTAAAAGGACCCTGTAAATAGTTTTGAAATGGATTAAAAGATTCAAACGTTGCATTTAAAAGAGAAATAAAAAGATTAAACTCACATGGATGGAATGTACTTGTAATCTAATCATCTTATTTCTATTGTACTGGTGTCCCGGCTCCCGGGTACACATACGACATACATCCATTACCATTAGCTTGACTTGACGCCCTATAATATATAGTTGGGTTTTGGCATTTCAAATTGAAAGAATGCATGCCCGTGATTATCTGACACTGAGTTTCGTGCTTTACGCCCCCCAGTCTGCAATTTGCACTGGGAAAATGCGATCTCCCTTATTTACCGCCAGATTTCTCGTTGAACTCGAATCGCTAACAAATGACCAATACCTTTATTCTACAGTTCCATTCATTAAAGGGATACCTGTCTTCATCCCGTTAACAAGTGGTTACGGTACATTTATTAATGTCAACTTAAGAATATGCAGTCAAGACGTTGTAACTAACTTATTGAATTAAACCGAGTTCAACACTCTATTCTTGGAGTACCCACCTCCATTACCATTAACAAGTGTCTATGAAACATTTATTACAGTTAATTGAAGAATATGAAGTTAAAGCGTTGTAATTAATCACATAAACATTGGTATTCTAATTGAATAAATTGGGTTTGATTCTTTTCTTTATAAAGTTGAATAAATCAGGTTTGATTCTCTTCTTCATAAAGTTGTGATATGATGTAATTAAAAAAAAAATATTAAGAGTATGAAAAATAAATCAATATTTTTAATATTGATTATACATTTGTATAAAACCATGAAAAATTTATAGATTTTACATCTGAAAAGTACCCGAGTTATCATTAACAATTTACTAGATAAGAATTAAGGTCATATTTCCCTTCTATGGTCAACACATCTCTAATTTTATTTTCTTCACTTTTCCCCATGATAATTATATGGGGAACTTCTACCGTCCCATTTATGTTTTTTAAGAAACTGGTCCTACTTTTTATCACATAATTAGTTTAATGTCCATTAGATTTGAGTGGTTAAAATCATAGTCAGTTTAATGATCTAAATTTAAAGAACATTAAACTAATTTTGGTTTTAATCGCTCAAATTTAATGAACATTAAATAAAAAGTGGAATGAAGGATATGATCAATCTTGTAAAAAATATGAACAGGTCCATAGAAAAATCCAACCATATGATTCATCAAGATTTGGAGTTGAAACACTGTTTTTTATTTCAAATAATCCTTTGTTTTCTCATCAATAGAAGAAACACTGAAAATGAATTAATTTGTTTCCGTAATTACACTGTCCTTGAACTTGAAGGCTTTCTCTGTCCAATTCAATTAGAAAAAATTATAGTGGTATATCATGCATCCTTGAAAATATTAAAAATACAGTAACTTATTGAGAAATAAAAAACGTGTATCAAGAAACCATAGAAACCCTAGCAAAGAAGCAACTCCCTCTTCCAAGGATGAGATTAGCGATAGATTTCATCGAAACAGGAAGCGCATGGCAACAGATGGATTGAATGATCCTAATGAGTTAGTGCTAATTGAAAGAATTGTACCTTCTAGAGACAAAGGAAAGAAAGCATCCTTTAGGGATATAGTTGTCTCTAACATACCAAGGGCATATGAAAAATTTTGTTTCAAATCTTTAAATGAAGGAAACATAATGGATCATGATAATCTAAGCGAGTTTAATAATGAATCGAACCTAGAAGATATTTAGGATCCAGGATCTCTTGTATTAGATTCTTAAGATCTAAGAAAGATTATCTATGCCTTGTGGCAAAATACTTCTGCTAAAATTATGGGGCCAAACTTAGGCTACAAAATTATGCATAAAAAACTTAAGATGTGGCAATCCTTGAAAAATCTAAAAGTCATACATGTTGAATTAGAAATCTATTTGATTACCCTAGAAAATAATTTTGATTGTCAATGGATTACTAAAAATGAACCATGGTTTATTAATGGTTATTACCTAGTCTTGAAACCATGGGAACCCAATTTTAGTACAAATAAAACAACAATCAATGCTATTGTGATTTGGGTATGAATCAATGGTTTACCAATTGAATTTTATTCCCCTTTAGCAATAAGGAAAATAGGAGAAGGTATTGGCCCTGATGTTGCTCTAAGATTCTTTTAGGGTATGGTTAGAAAGCGGACGTTTTGCATGTATTTACGTGTAGATAATTTCCAATGAACCGTTGAAGCATTCCCTCAATTTAGATAAGAAGTCATATAAGATACAATATGAAGGGCTACTATGACTTTGCAAGTGCTTTGGTAGACTTAGCCATCTAGTGAAGGACTGCCCTAATCGAAAGAAGGAAGTAAATAGTGAGGGGCATGATAAGACAACATAAGGAGGAAGCACAGACTTGAGAAAATAAGTCGCTTGAGCAAAGATAGATGCATATAACTAAAAAATTAGTGCAATAGACGAATGAGTAACATGGCAATTGCATGTGATAAAGTAAACACTACAATAGGAGAGTAAAATGCCTCAACTGAATCAATTAACAGTGAATCAAAAAAAGTTTTAAATGAAAGGAATTTAATGGAAGTTTTGAAGTGCAGAGATTGGATAAAAGCACAAAGGAAAAAGAACTTCTAGAAGCAACAAAAGAAGGTAGGGAAGAAATTGTTACAACCTAGTGATACGAACAGTGATCATATTTATGAGGAGATATCTTAAAAGAAAGAGCCAATCATTGGGGACGAAAATGTTCAACCAACTAAGCACAATGAAGAGATGCCAAAAGAAGTTGCTCCAATTCATAAAGGAAGTAACATAGCAAGAATATCAAAAGGCGTCTTTTCAATTGGATGCTCAAATAAGTTAGAGAAAAAGAATAAGATCTCTTTGCTTCCTTAGGACACTTTGACAAACCTAAATCCAAGAAGACCTTTCTCTATGAAAAAGTTAGCAAGATGACATGGTGCAAATGTTAGAGGTGCAGATCTTATTGCAAGTTCTGCATGCAAACTCAACCCTCCCAAACAGACACTTAAACATGAGGAGATGGGAAATTAGGAAGGGTTTGTTTTTAAGGCAAGTAGTAGTAGACATCACATTAACACCGTTGAAATGGAAGAAAGACATGGCACCAATGACAGGGTTCAGACCAATTGCACAAAGGGGAAGTATGTTTCAATAGGGGCTAAAAACAATCATCTCCATGGTGGAAGGAAGATTGGAAGTGAAGATGCCCATGATTCAATGGAAACTACTAGGTGGGACAACGTAGAAATTAGGGTTAGGCAAAAAAACCATAAATCGTGGATCATACCATGAACCGAATAGAAAAATTAGTTTTTTTTTTTTGCAAACCGTTTAGTTTACGATTGGATTCAGTTATGTATAAATGGTTTGTGATACGGTTCAAGAAAGCAAACCAAACCATATCATTTTAAACCAAACTGAATCGTTTAGTTAAATAAAGAAAATTCATGCAATTATTTTGTACTTTTTTATTTTTTTTTTCCATCAATCTTCATAAATTTTATCAAATGTTTCATATCTTATGATTCTTTATCATAATTTTGTGTCAATTATTAAGATTAAGTTGAGTAAATTCCATCTGAAATTTCATATTTATTATAAATAAAAATATTTAGTAAAAATTTAACACAAACGGTTTAAACAGTGAACTGAACTGAACTGGTTTTAATTAGGTTTAAAAAATTTATAAACCAAACCGTATAGTTAGGTTTGAGTTAAAACAAAAAAACATTAACTATTATATTATGTTCGGTTCGATAAGAGATGGGGGGAGGAGGCGAATCATATCGAACCAAATCACACCCACCCCTAGTAGAAATCATGAAATGGACATGTCATACTTTGGTAGAAATAGTTTTACTAGAGGATTTGAATGCCATAGAAGCACAATAGATTCCCTTTACACTATCAACGATGGAGGATTAAGGAAAGAAGGTAATACTTGCGGCACTAAAAGAGCATATGGCTGTAATCAGAACAACATGCAACTTATGCTAATGGAAGGTTGAATTAGATCGTCACCAACAAGCTTATACTAGTGATTGAATGTATGAAATGACTTTCTACATGATGAACTTAGAATTAATGGATACTCTGTCTTTAAAGTTGGCACAAAAGCCTTTTAAAGTGCTAGCATGGAATGTACGTAGGTGAATTCCAAGAGTAGAAGGAGTGCAATTAATGACCTTATGTCTCAATATGAACCTAATATTCCTATTAGAGACTTTTATGAATAAGGCTACCTTAGAAAATTTATCAAATGCGCTTCCTTTCAATTGTATGGTCTGCTCTAAAGTAGATGGTTTTAGTGGTGGAATCCTACTATTGTGGAAGGAAGAAGGAGTCCTACTAAGAGAGAATTAAGGTTCTTGATAGTAGATTCTGCTAGAGGTTCGGGTGTGTAATCTTTCTATTTCTTAGTTTATCTCAGCCATTTATGCAAGTCCTAATCTAGATACTAGAGTTGCCTTTTGCGAAGAACTTGAATCCTATGCTATAACAATAGAAGGGCTATGGTTGGTGATTAGCTATTTTAATGAAATACTTTTTAAGGAAGAGAAATGGGGTAGTAGAGATATTATTCGAAGTAGAGCATATAAGTACTAGAACTATATGAACTATTGTAATAAGGTAAATTGGGGGTTTTGTGGCCCAAAATTTACCTGGTAAAAAAGATCAAGATGCCTTAGTAGCCTCATATAGATAAGGCTAGACAAGGCATAGACCTACTATAGTTAGTGAAATCTTTTCCCGGAAACCAAAGTTTTCCACCTGGTGTCTAACCATTTGAACCATCGACCTATTCTTTTTTATATTCTCCCAAAAATATGAGGATCAGGGAAAGCTCATAGGCCTTTTCGCTTTTAGGCAATGTGGCTTGAACATCTTGAATTCAAAAACTAGGTAGAGTCGAATTGGAATAGTGATTTTCTTGGTTATCCAAATGATCTATAGAAGTTCATATTAGACCTTAGGCAGTAGAATAAGGAAGTTTTGGGGCATATCCTTACATAGACAAGGGAAGTTGAGAATAACCTCTTTGAATTAAGGATGTCCTACTTACAAACCCCACTTAGGATATTATTAATAGAGAACATGATCTTAACATAGAACCTGAGTGGTTACTAAAACAAGAAGAACTCTTGTGGGTTACAAAAGCTTGCTCCAAAATGGATTATAGAGGGGGAACGTAATATCTATTTCTTTCACATGAAAGTTATAGCTAGACAATTGAAATCCCATATCCAAGGTCTCTTTCATTCCATAGGTAATTGGGTGACCAAAGAAGAAGGATTTCAAAATTTGTTCAAAAGTTTCTTTGAGGATCTCTCGATTATAGAAAGGTTCTTTGTTTGGAAAATGTGTACTAATTGGAATAGGGGTTAGAAAGTCTTAGGAGCAAATGATTGCCACTTTCTACAAAACAAGTGGACAAATGTTGAAATTAAAAAAGTGTTGTAGTGCATTAGAAGCAATAAGACACTAGAGATAGATAACCTATATGCCAAATTCTTTAAAGCATGTTGGGATATTGTTAGGCCAACTGTTTGTCAAACAGTTCACAACACTTTACTTATGAGAAGAGTACCTAAAGAGATAAACAAAATGCTTCTCGTACTTAATCCTAAGGTTGTTGAGCAAATAAAGTTAAAGAATTCCACCCAATTGGTTTATGTACTACAATGTATAAAATTGTGAGTAAGTGTCTAGTTAGTAGACCCCGGCCTTTCCTAAATGACATCATTAGTCCAGAACAGGGGAGTTTTATTCCCAGTAGAGCCTCAAGAGACAACATGATTATATTCCAAGAAATCTTACATTTTCTAAGCAAGAAATTCGGTGGACAACTTAGATGGTAGTGAAACTTAACCTTAAGAAAGCTTATGATAGAATGAAGTGGGACTATGTGAATATGGTCTTATGTAGCATGAATTTTCTGAGCACTTAGATTGAGCTTATCGGTTCCTGTTTGTTAACTGTTTAAGTATCAAATTATTCCAAATGGTATGATGGCAAATGAATTTTCTCCCAGTCATGGATTGAGATAAGGTGATCCCTTTTCCTCTTACATTTTCATTCTTTGTATGGAGCTCTTAAGTAGAATCATACACATTTTGATTAAGGAAGGTGTATGGAAGTCTATAAAACTATAGGGTAACAACATGGATTTCTCTCACTTGTTCTTTATAGACGACCTCCTTTTTATCAACAGGTGAACTATGATGAGGTTAGCATTCTTTTCTCAAGTAATACTAGTAGAGCAATGAAGGACCACCTCACAAATCTTCTCGGAATTAAATAAAATATTAGCTTGGGGTAGTATTTAGGGATTCCTATTAAAGAAGGTGGGGTGATCAAAGGAAAGGATTTCAATTTCATTTTAAAGAAAATGAGATAGAAGTTAGTGGGGGGTAGAAAGCTATCTTACTAAGCATGGTTGGCTGGAAATGTTGCGAACTGTAACCAAGAACAGACAAGGCCAGTCACTAAATGGATCCAAGCTTGTAGAAAGCTTGAAAGTAAGTGATAGTGAATGTATGAAAGGATAAATGGGAATGAAGAGTAAGCAAAAACCCACGAACAGGTCCAATAGATATGATACACTAATAAAACTTTCGAGGACTCATGGCATAACTCGATATGATGCACGAGATGGTTTGATGAGGTTACTCATTACCTAGTCTTGCTTAAGGGTTGGGATAAAAGTGATGCCAAGAGTAAACAAGTAGCGTTTACATAAAAAAGGAAAATGCTCTATTGTATTATTGATAATCAATCTATTGTTTACAGTTACAAGTACAAGAGGTATTTATACCCGAGAATTTAGGACAACATGCCTAAAAGGGAAAAGACAAAAAGGGTATTTCCCAAGGAAGCAATGTATAAGATACAAAAGGGTAAAAATAAATATTCAAGGAAAATAATAATTAGTGCAATGGATTCTATACATGATTTTGTTTATGTGGCAATGTTATATTGGTGATGTCGTTGGAAGATGCGGACAAAAAGTACAGTTGACTTACTTGTTTGAGCAAGGGTGGCTTAGTTGATTTAGAGTCTCTCTATCTTAACTTCTTGGCAAGGGAGATACCGGGTTATTAGTCGATTTAGGCGCAAGTGAGTACTCTACAACTCAGTGTACTATAAAGAGATGAGCAGTCATTCGGCTTAACATAAAGAGTAGCTCGACAGAGAAGTACTCGGGCTCGATAGGAGTCTGCTAGAGTAAGAGAATTCACCTTGCTAGGCCTTCTCGGCTGCAAATCAAAGGCCTAATAACTTGATTCCTATCTTTCCCTCTAGGTTGTTTTGGATTTGGGATCAAATCCATATGGTCTTCAATCAGTTCTCCATCAGGGTGATATGGATTAAGGTTAGCAATGTTGAAGGTATCAAAAACCCCATAGTCCTCGGGCATCTCCAATTTGTAGGTGTTATCATTAACCCTTCGCAGGATTCTAAAATGTCCTTTAGCTCTTGCATATAATTTGTTCCTCCTCTTGCTCGGGAACCGTTCCTTACTAAGGTATAGTCATACCAAGTCTCCTTGCTGGAATTGTTCAGCCATCTTACCGTTAGCCTTCTCTCGTATTCTTTTAGTAACTTGGTTGATGTACCAAATGACTTTATCATAGATGTGTTGAAAAGATTATGCTTTAGCTCTCACATTAGGGTCCTCTTATGCAGGCACAAGTATAGAGGTATGATTGAAGGGCAACTCGGGATTAAAACCATAGACTACTTCAAAGGGAGTTTGCTTAATGGTGTCATGTACTATTTGATTGTAAGCGAATTTAACCATTGCCAAGCAGACATCCTAGTCAACCAAGTTCTTACCTATTGCAGCTCAAAGTGAAGATCCTAAAGTGCGATTAACCACCTCTGTTTGGCTGTTAATTTAGGGGTGACAAGAAGTATTGAACAGTAGTTTAGTCCCCAATCGATGCCACAAGTCCTTTAGAAATGGCTCAAGAACTTTAAGTCTTATCGGAGACTATACTTTTCAGCATGTCGTGTAACCGCACAATCTCCTACAAGAAAAGAGTAACAATAGCTGAGGCATCGTTAATTTTAGAGTAAGGCACAAAGTGTACCATCTTGCTGAACCTATCTACAATAATCATTACAAAATCTTTACCTTGGGCAGTTCGCGGTAGTTTAAGAACAAAGTTCATACTCAATTCGGTCCATGGCTTCGTTGGAACAGGCAGTGGCATTGCTTTTCCTTTCTCAGCTTGGTAATAAGCCCTTTTGCATACGGTATAGCTTTCAATAACTTGGTGCACATCTCGCCTCATTCTTGGTCAAAAGAATCGATCATTCAATAACTCATATGTCCTTTTCTCCTCAAAATGTCCAAACAGTCCTCTACTTTGGGCTTCCTTGATTAGTAGCTCCTGCAATGAACAAGTCAATACGCATAATTTTCCTCCTTGAAACAAATAGCCATTTCCTACATAGTACTCGTCCACTATTCTTCCATCGACACATCGTGCAACTATGGGTCTAAAGTATGGATCCTCAAAATATTACTTCTTGATGTTCATAAACTCAAACAGTCTAGTTTATAGTTCATTTAATAGTGCATGTCTTCTTAAAAGAGCATTTTGTAGATACTCAATTTTTGCCACTCTTGTAGTTTTAATTTTTGGGTCCTAATTCAAAATAAAAAAATAATAAAGATAAATAAAAAAAATTGAAAAATGATAAAAAATACAAAAGAAAAAAATGAAAAAAAAGGAGAAATTATAGAGATGTTTTCTTAAGAAAATAAATTTTTAGAAAGTAAAATGTTTTAGGGTCAAATGATTTGGGTCTAACTCAGTTTAATTAACTTTAGCGAGTCACTTGTTTAAGTACAATTTAATTGCACTAAATATCAAGATATAGGCCAACAACCTAACGGATAAGTACTTGAACACTGGCATTAGGTTAGCTTGAGGTCATGAGTTAGAATCTTACTAAGCACATATGTGCTTTTTATTTTCTCTCATTTTATGAATGTAGGTTAAGCGTACAAGATTCAAATCAAATCTAATCAAATCTTTTGAATCTAATGTGATAAATATTTGTGAGATTTAAATCTAAATTGATTTTTCTCAAATCAGATTTAAATTTAGTTTGATTTTTATTAAATTGGACTTCAATCAATACAAATGATTTAAATCTTATTTGATTTTTATCAAATCAAATTTGGGTCGATACAAAAGTTTCAATTTTATATGATTTAAAAGATTTGTTTCCAACCTTTATATATATGGATCGAGCAACATAAAGGAGGACAATTACACACTTGCAAAAGGAAACTGATTTTCTATTTCCCCTAACACATGAAACTCCGAACTAGCGGCACACATAGTTCACAACTCACACCACTAATCACGTCCTTCACCTTGCACTACTCTTGCACTTCACATACACGCATAATATAATGCTTTATAGTCACAGCCACACTGTGCACAACATCAGGCAATACACTCACAAGTTTACAAGAAAATAGATAGCCCTCTCCTTCATCCCACACTTAGCTACTCTTAGTTACACTAAACCAACTCTAGTGCTCACTTGTTATACTAGCCTAGACACATATAGCTACTATTGTGCACAATCCCTATGGTTGTCATGCCCACAAGCCTAACTTCAACAATCTTCACTTATACACAGCTGTGAATAATCAAACACGCCTACTCACTACCACTCTCCAACCTCGATTAACACCAAGTAACTGTCCTCGCCTCATCTACAAACTACATGACTAGCTCTACATCTACAACGCCAACAGCACTAAGCATGCCACACTATTGCATACTTCGTAGCCCACTTACTGTATGTAGCCATTGTCTACAGCCAATACCAATAATTGCCTACGTTCATCATACGTCTAGCACACATCTACTCCAATACAATAGCAGCACGACAGTAACAACAACATAGTCATCCAAACGAACCAATGCCTGTACTTTGCAACCACAATCATCTTCACTTAAACACATGGCCACATGACCTTTTCCCCTTCACCATCCTCATGAGCGGCAAATAGCCGAAACTAAACACATTGATACACTCTAAGTACTATACTGTCGGACTCACTATCACGCATAAATATAGTCATCGCAAGCTACTATCCAATACATCGTGAGCTCCAATCACTAATACACGACTCCACTCAACCTTGACCATATCCTCATCACATGACTAATAGTATCCTTATTCTCTTCATTAAACAACAGCCGCTCTATGTAAAGTCTAGCAACCAAACTCAGAAACTCAATCCAAGCACCACCGACACGCCATGACAACTATACCCTTAACTTCGGGAAAAATGATAAACTGTTACCGATTAGCTGAGTCGTTAAGTTTATCTCCCTATTCATCAATTAGAAACACACGAAAACGAAGTCACCTACTCGAAACAATGCTTGAAACCACCCTTATTGCGTCCATAGGCTGTTGTGATCTAGTTTAGAGTTGAAGCTCGACCTAAATTCGAGAATTCAACCCGAAGTCAACTCACTGTACACGATCCACACTTCAATTTGTCTACAGGTTTGTTTTCTTAGTTAGTTTTTTTATATTATTATTATTTATTTATCTTGATTTATTTAGTAGTTACATTAAAATATGTAAAAGGAACATATATATATTAGATTAGGAATTTTTTTTTTAGCATTAGGTTTTTTAGAATTTTTTTTAGAAAAAAGTATTTTTTTTAGAAATAAAAATTAATAAAGTACCCATTTTAAAAAAAATTTAGGATATTTTAAAGATTTTTTTTAATACTTAAGATTTAAGACCCTTTAGATTTTTTATTTAAATAAGTTAAATTGATAAAAACGTAAACTCGGTTGATTTCAAAAAATTAAAATCAACTAATACATTAAAGTTTTCTGAAAGAATTATAATCATTTAATCTCGACTAGTAGGTATATAGGCATCTTGGAGGCAACGTTAAAATCTATAGAAACTTAGGTTTTTTTTCTTTTGGTTTTCATTTTTCTTAAAAATATTAAAACAGGATAATTTTTTATGAATAAGTCTAATTTTGGAAAATAAATAGTAATACCCATTAGGGTTTAATAAGTTAGTTCCCAAATTTAGAATTTTCTGGTTTTTATCAAACTGAAATCAAAGACCAGTAGCCAAATCATAGTTAATCTACCAAATTGATTACGATTTATGTTTTTTTTTCCCGACTAGTCATGTGGGAACTTCAAAAGTTTTTTTTAATAAAAAAACTAGAATTTGTCAATTTTTCTAGTCAAGGATTAATATTAAATACGTTAGAGTTTAATATTAATTGGAAAATGAGAAATCAAATCAAATTAAAATAAGAAAACTGAAAATTCAAGCTCGACAGTTTGGTGACTCCATTAAGAACCGCCATCAAGAGGGCTTGCCACTAGAATTTACTGAAATTAGGATTTTTTTTCAAAAAATAAAAAATACTTGAGTCGATTTTTTTTATTTTATTATTTTTATACTAACATGTGTGCTGTAGCTCATTTAGGGGGGTTGTTTTGGGGTTTTTTTTTATTTTGTTCTATTTTTCTGCATCATAAATGTATGGTAGGTATGGTCTTAACCAAACTATCTTAGGATCTTAGGAGGAGAGCCATTGTATAAGCTTCAGATGTTATGGGCTAACTACCTTCTGAAGCCAATTAGGTTATCCCACTCAAGTTCAGATGTGACCACAAAACAATTATTTTGAAAAACATGATAGTTGTAGAATTTAAGGACCTTTAAAACCCACCCTTTGCATACATGAAAACCTTTTTCAAAAAATTTGTGAGAACCCATAATGTAGCAAACCTAAACGAATAAGGGTAGTTGTTCGTTGTAACATTTCCTTGCAAATATCTTGTAATAATTCCATATAAAGTTTAGGATAGGCTTTAATTGTAATCTTAATTTTTTTTAGATAAGAGTGGATAGATTAGGTTAAGGGGCTTTTGAAGAGATCCATGTCCACCCATCTCATTAGCCTTAAAGATTACTTAAAATATGGTTTCAACTTTTCAGCTTAGATAAGTTAGAAATTATTAAGAATAAGATTAGGCCCATCTCGTCCTTATAGAAGAGTCCTGTCAATATTATCTTAGTGTGGGCCTTAGTACATCTATGGGAGCTCAAATCTATTGCTTTTTGTTTGTGCCCACATCAACTGAGCTTAACACTCTAAAGTAAATAATAAAAAATAAAAAACAAAACAAAAAGAATCAAATTTGTAAAATAATTTTAGGTAGTTGCCATTTTGTTAAGTATTCTACTAGTCAGGAATATTTACTCTTTTAGATAGATTATTGGAAAGATTAGCACTTTCTAAATTGCCTCTTTCATTTAGAATAAATAGGATTTAGATATTTTCTCTGTTTAGTCTTTTATTTTTCATTCTTTAGAATTTCTCTTCTATAAATAGACTATCGGTAGTGTTGTTCTATAGGTAAATAAATTTTGTAAGCCTATATATAGAATCTTAAGAATGTAATTCCCCATATATAATTTGATTACTTGATCTCTATAACATAAAGGCCTTAACTTTTCCTCTCTCTTTCAAAAAAGAAAAGAAGAAAAGAAGAAAAAAGAAAGTTACTAACGGTTACAAATTCTTATAGGACTCAAGACAAAGACAAACCACATAGCCTATTGAGGCAACCAACCGAACATGAAACCCTAGCCCATTAAGTTAGTTGAACCAACTCAAAGCCCTTAATCCATCAAGTCAATTCATGAACTAAGAAAAAAATATGAAGCTATGAAATACTATCTTAAGCTTGATCTCTAGTATAAACAAAAAGGGCAATTCATAGTCCCTTCCACCTCAAAAGACATCAATGTTAGCATATTCAACTTTAAATAATCAGGTTTGAAATCACACATAGAAGCCAAGGGACATTAATACCTATGAGTCTAAAGGCAATTTAAGCAAGAATGCGAAAGTTATGGGGCATTTGGTCTTTGAAATTTTATTTTGAACTCAAATTGAGTGAAAGTTATTATTTCACAACTGGGGTATGTTTTAAGGAATTGGGAAGTAAGGTCAGTCTCCACCCTAAGGTCAATCAATCCCTACGTAAGGAATTAGTAACTCATTTTTAAAAAGTTTAGAATAAAAAAATGTGAGCTATATCCTATACAGTGATCCTTAAACACTTTGAGAGATGAAAGACATCATGGTAAGGATATTTTGAACTCATTCCTTTAAGGAGATCCATTTTAAATTTGATATACAGACTGAAATGAAGTTAGGCATTCATTTTCAAATCTTAAACAAATTTATCTTTTATTAACCTTATTGAACCGATTTGGAGTCCTTTTAAATGTAAACCCTATCAATAACCACCCTACAATAAGGTGATTTGGAGGTTAGGGTCATTAATTAGTGTAGACACCTTATTTTTGCCATTTTTTTAGTTATTTTATTTTTCATTAATTGAGCTAGGTTAATAAATAAATAGAAAAAATTTAAAAAAGTAATAAATAAATAAAAATAAATGACGAAAATTAAAAGAAAAATGAAAAAAAAGTCGAGTCGTATCGAGTTAAGTAGAATCAAGTCAAATCGTTTAATATTAAATTGAATAACGGTATGTGATTAATTTAATAAATCATTAAGTTGTTGGAGAATTGGGCTTTATTAAAATAAGTTTTGGTTTAGTCCGATTTAAAATGGATTTTTATTTAATTTATATTGGGCCAAAATAAATTTAAGATTTATTAAATGAGTTATTGGGCTAAATCAAATTGAATTGGATCGGGCTGTGCCGTGAAAAATAGAAAGCTTGAATCAAGTAGGGTTTCTAGAATCTAAGACAAATCTTTAAAGAATCAAAATTGCATTTTTCGTATCTTGGTTTAATTGGAATAAAATCTATATTTAAAACACTACGAAAGATTCAATTTTGAGGTTTATAAATTAGTAAGTGACGATAATGATGTTTTTTAATTACAGATAACTAAAAAGCATAATTCACTCCATACCACAATTCATTCACTAACCAATCACACATTCACACAACACTTGAACACAATTCCACACAACGTTCATACAGTAGCACCATCCTTTGCATTCACAACAATCCTTCACCTGACTCATAAACACACACAACTCCATCGACGCCTAATCGAATAGCATAATTCCACAACAGAGCATTTATGTCTGATTGCTTATATTCCTCGCTTACATGAAGCTTACTATACGCCATACATTGATTGCCTAACTAATCATCACTTTACACTCTCAATTCCACGTATGTGTACATTGTCAAGCAAGCCTCACAGCACATCGATCGCCTAGCAAAATCTATGCTGACCAAACAAACACCCAGCATCCATTCACCGCTTGCGCACATTCTGTAGCAAAGTCGACTGAAGCCCCTGCCCACATGCTTGCACGCCGAAGTCATAACTTATTGACATCTCCTGACGCTAACGAAACCCCTTCACTGAGACCTGCTGTACGTCTTTGGTTACTGCAATCCTACACGCTGTACATAAACATACGACGTACACTCCAACTTACATAGCCTACATACACAAACATACGACCACAGCAATGGACACGCCCTCGATCACACCCATGACCATTTGAAAACAGTATTCGTCTACCCTCTAATCACGCGCGACTCAACTCGTAGGTAAAAATTTTGTTATTTAATTAGTTAATTTAATTCTTTTTTGTAACTTTTTATTTTTTTGTGCAAGTTTTTATTATTTTCATATTACGTGTTTTTTTAGATAATTTGAATTTTTAATAAATTACATTTTTATTAAAATCGTGTTTTTTGGAAAACAAACGTATCTAAATCATATTTTAACGTGTCTTGCAATTGAGATTTTAAAAAAATATGTATCAAGATACGTATCTTACGATTAAAATTTTAAAAAGATACGTATCTTGTGGTTAAGATTTAAAAAAAATATGTATCGAGATACGTATTTAGTGGTTACAGTTTATAAAAGATACGTATCAAGATATGTGTTTAGTAGCTATGATTTAGAAAAGATACTTTTTTATACATAGTGGTTTTAAAATAAAAAAAAAATCTTAACTAGGTTTTTACAAAACTTTAGTTAGTTAGGGTTTTCTTTAAATTTGTGAAAATTAGATTTCTTAGGTTTTTTTTAAATTAATAAATTGATAAATAAATATAAACTTGGCTTGGTTTTCAAAATAAAATAATCCACCCACTAAATATTTTATAAAAAGATATCTATGATTGATTTGATCCCGACTAGCAAATACATACGCACCTTCAGGGCAATCATCTAAAAAAAATAATTTTTTTCCTTTTTTCTTAGAAATTTGTAATAAAATAAAAAAAAAATCACTTTAGTTATCTTTTGCTTATTTAGGTATATTTTTAGCATTTTTAGAAAATTATAAAAATAAAAACCCATCAATTTTTCTTTAGTTTTTATATGGTGATTTAATCTTAATAAGTTAGCCTCCGAACTAGACTTTTTCTAGTTTAATCTTCTAAAAATCATTTTTTAGAAAATCTATGGATCGGTGGCTAAATTAGGGTTTTCCCACATAAAAACCATAATTTCATTTTTACTAGTTGAACTAGTTTGTGACTCCAATTTTTAAATTTTTTTAAACATTTTCTTAATTTAATATCAAGTAATTTATATTAAGAGGGTTGAGCTTGATATAGGTTAAATTAAGGAAACCAAAATAGGGCTCGACAATTAGGAGTGAAGGATAAAACTAATTTATGCTTATCTTAGTAATAACAATTAAAAGATAACTTTTGTTTTAGATAAATTACTTTCTTTAAAGGAGAGCTGATACTTTTTCAAATATTTCAAGACTACACATACCTTACTTGAGCTAATACACTTGAAACTCATGGATTTCAGGACTTGATTCATTTAGAGATAAAGACTTGACAAAAGTGATAATTACTTTTGGGGAGAAAAAAGCAAGAAATAATGGGGCAAAGTTAGAAAGAGGAATAAAGAAAAAGAAAAAGAAAAGAAAAGAAAGAAAAAAGAAAATAAGAAAAAAAAAAACTAGAAGAAAGAAGGAGAAAGAAAGGCCTAAACATTAGGTTTGAGAAAAGCCTCAATCAAAGAAGGCCCAGAAGCTCAAGCTGCTCTAAAAACGTAAGGTCTTGAATCACATTCCCAACCATTAACACAAAACCCCATATCCATTTTGGAATTACACTCCAAATCATGAATACATAACTTTTCTATCTACCTAAATCTTAAACATAAGACCTCCCTACTTACGATACTTCCTTACTTAAAGCTCTTCCGATCTTAAAGAATAATTCCTCTAAAATAAAAATTATTTTTGAAACTGGGGCAAGCATACATCTAATTTTTTCTTAAGAGTTCTTGACTTATACACTTGGGTTGGATAAAAGTTTTTTTTTTTCAAAATAAGCCCTTACATTAATCTCTTTTGAAATCGTTTGACTAAAAGTTTGATTCATAATACTGAACCCAAAAAGACCTAACAAATTGATTAAAGCGTATCATTTGCAAACTAGACAATAATTTTTGGAATAGTAGTCAAGAGTAAAATCTAGACCGAAAGAGCGTAAGGATGTCCTTTTTGACTAGACTAATCATGAGTTACCTTTTCCTTAGAAAATGAATGATATAAGGCCTATCTAAGAAGCTCAGTATCAGGGTAAGAAACTGGGACGGATATGAGATAACCTACATGGTTACTAAGGAGGGGGATAGTTATAGCATTTGCCTCTTGAATTTGTATCTGTTTGCAAACTTTCAAGAGAAGAGAAGAAAGATGAAAGAAAGGAAAAGAGAGACAGAAAGTAAAAGCTTATTACGGTTTTTTTCCATTCATTTTCAAATCCATGTTGGCCCTGGTGGCTAAATCTTTAGTTTATAAACAATTTTCACCAAATCCCTCTTTTATAAATTTCTCAAATCAAGAGTTTTTTTCGAATCGTTCATGTTCTTCGATTTGACTTTCAACTGTCATATAGAGTTTTAACGAGTCCGTAGGGTGCTTACGCTTTATCTATTTTCTCAAGGATCTAGCCAGCTCATAGAACACTATCTTGATCCATATTAAGGTTTCGGCCAGCTCATGGAGCATTATCTTGATCCATATCTTCATCAGGGTTCAAGCTAGCTCATAGAACACTATCCCTATCCATATCTTCATTAGGGTTCTAGTTAGCTCATAAAGCACTTTCCCGATTCACTTCTTTTAAGCGTCTTAACCAGCTTAGGGAGCGCTTTGATCATTCTCTTTAGGTTCTGAACCAACTTAAAGAGCACTTCGCCCGCCTTAGTTATTCAACCTATAGGGGTACGACCAAGTTCTCAATATCTCTATAGGGTCTTAGTTAACTCAAAGAGCACTTCACCTATCTTGGTTAGTTAGCTTATAGGGAGTATAACTAAGTTCTCAATATTTTTTAGGGTTTTAGTCAACTCAAGAAGTGCTTTGCCCGCCTTGGTTAGTCAGCCTATAGGGGGTACAATCAAGTTCTCAATATCTCTTTAGAGTTTTAGCTAGCTTAAGGAGCGCTTCACCCACCTTAATTAGTTAGCCTATAGGGGGTATGACCAAGTTCTCAATATCTTTTAGGGTCTTAACTAGCTTAAGGAATGCTTCGCCTACTTTGGTTAGTTAGCTCATAGGGGGTGCGACTAAGTTCTCAATATTTTTTAGGGCTTTAGCTAGCTCAATGAGCACTTCACCCACCTTAGTTAATTAGTCCATAGAGGACACAACTAAATTCTTAATATTCTCTTTAAGGCCTGAGTGCTTCGTCCTTCTTGGTTAGTCAGCCCATAAGGGGGATGACCAAGTTCTCAATCGCTTTAAAGTCTTAGCTAACTCAAGGAGCGCTTTGCTTGCCTTGGTTAGTCAGCCCATAGGGGACACAACCAAGTTATCAATATTTTTTAGGGTTTTGGCTAGCTCAAGAAACGTTTCGCCTGCCTTAGTTAATTAACCCATAGGGGGTATGACCAAGTTTCTCAATCGCTTTAGGGTCTTAACTAGCTCAATAAGCACTTTTCCTGCCTTAGTTATTCAGCCCATAAGAAGCATTACCAAGTTCTTGATATCTTTTAAGGCCTTAGCCAGCTCAAAAAGTGCTTCACCCGCCTTGGTTAGTTAGCTCATAAGGGGCACAACTAAGTTCTCAATATCTTTTAGGATCTTAGCCAGCTCAAGGAGTGCTTCGGCTACCTTGGTTAGTCAACCCATAGGAGGCACGACCAAGTTCTCGATACCTTTTAAGGTCTTAGCTAGCTTGAGAAGTGCTTCGCTCACCTTAGTTAGTCAACCTATAGGGGGCATGACCAACTTCTCAATATCTTTTAAAGTTTTAGTCAACTCAAAGAGTGCTTCACCCACCTTAATTAGTCAGCCCATAGGACATACGATCTCAATATCTTTTAAGGTCTTAGTCAGCTCAAGGAGCGCTTCGACTACCTTAATTAGTCAGCCTATAGGAGGTACGAGTAAGTTCTTAATATCCTTTAGGGTTTAACTAGCTCAAGGAGCACATTACTCACCTTGGTTAGTTAACTCATTAGGGGTATGACCAAGTTCTTAACATCTCTTTAGGGTCTTAGCCAACTTAAGGAGTGCTTCACTTGCCTTAGTTAGTTAGCCCTTAGGGAGCACAACTAAGTCATCAATATCTCTTTACAATCTTAGCTAACTCAAGGAGTGCTTCGCCAGTCTTAGTTAGTCAGCCCATAAGGGGCATGACCAAGTTCTCAATATATTTTTAAGGTCTAAGCCAACTCAAGGAATGCTTCACCCACTTTGGTTAGTCAACCAATAGGGGGCACGACTAAGTTTTCAAATCTTTAAGATCTTAGCTAGCTTAAGGAGTGCTTTGTCCACCTTGGTTAGTCAGCCCATAAAGGGGTACGACCAAGTTTTCAATATCTCTTAAGGTCTTAGTCTGCATAAGGAGCGCTTCACCTGTCTTAGTTAGCAAGCCCAAAGGAGGCATGGCCAAGTCTTTAATATCTTTTTGGGGTTTTAATTGAGTCAGGTTAATTGTTACGCTTCTTAAGACAGAGTCAGTCCTGAGGCAAAAACGATATATCTTTTCTCTTTGTAGTAAAGTTTTACTCAAACTTCACCACAAAAAGGGACGGTTATAGATACCCAATTTTTGCAACCCTCTTTCCCGCCGCCCTCATAGTTATAATTTTTTAGTCCTAATTCAAAATAAAAAATATTAAAAAATAATAAAGATAAATAAAAAATTTGAAAATGACAAAAATACAAAAAAAAAAATGAAAATAAGGAGAAATTATAAAGATGTTTTTTTAGGAAAATAGATTTTTAGAAAGTAAAACATTTTAGCGTCAATCGATTTGGGTTTAGCTCGGTTCAAATAACTTTAAGGAGTTACGTTGTTTAAGTGCAATTTAATTGCACTAAACATTAACGCATAGGCTAACGACCTAAAGGATAAGTACTTAAATATTGGCATTTAGTTAGCTTGGGATTACGGGTTCGAGTCTCACTAGGCACATATTTGCCTTTTATTTTCTCTCATTTTACGAATGTCGATTGAGTGTATGAGATTCAAATCTAATCAAATATTTTGAATCTAGTGCAATAAAGTTTTATGAGATTTAAATTTAAATTAATTTTTATCAAATCAGATTTAAATCAATATAAAAGATTTAAATCTAGTTTATTTTTTTATCAAATCGGATTTAAATCGATATAAATTATTTAAATCTAATTTGATTTTTGTCAAATCAGATTCAGGTCGATATAAAATATTTGATTTTATATGGTTTAAAAAATTTGTTTCCAAGCTTTATATATATGGATCGCGAGGCATAAAGGAGGACAATTACACACTCGTAAAAGGAAATCGATTTTCTATTTCCCCCAATACATGCAACTCCGAACAAGCAATACACACGATTTACGACTCACACCACTAATCACGTCCCTCACCATGCATTACTCTTGCACTTCATACACATGCATGATACAGTGCTTCACAGTCATAGCCACACTATCCACGATATCAGGCAACACACTCAAAAGTTCATAAGCAAATAGATAGCCTACTCCTTCGTCCTACACTTAGCCACTCTTAGTTACATTGAACCAACTCTGGTGCTTACTTGCGATATTAGCCTATGTACACACAGCTATCGTTGCATACAATCCCCATCGTTGCCGTACCTATAAGCCCAACTTCAACAATCTTCACCTACACACAACTGTGACAATAATGAAACATGCCTAGTTACTGCCACTCTCTAACCTTAATCAACACCAGGCGACTGTCCTCGCCTCATCTACGAACTATACGACCAGCTCCACATCCACAACGCCAACAGCACCAAGCACACTACACTACTACATACTTCATAGCCCACTCACTACACGTAGCCGTTGTTGTAAGACTTATAATCAGTTACTCGGAGTTTAGCACATAGAATTTAGGGCAATCAACTAAAGGAGTCACTCGAGCCTAAATTATAAAGTAAAACTAGAAATATTAGTAAAAATGATCCCGTAAGTTTGAATTTAAAAAAATAAGTAATAAAATAAAAAAATATAAAATTTCCAAATTTTAAGTATATTACTCGTTATTTATCGAAAATGTGTAAAATGTATTCCAATAATTAACGAATCACTAGAGATAAATTATATATACACCAAAATCATAAAATAACCTAAACAATATTTAGGAATATTTACTTATACTATATATGAATTTACATGTAAGTAGAAATACGCGTAATTACTTAAAATATGCGAATGTGCTAAAATAATGCTAAATAATTAAAGAAAATTCATAATTAATTAAGGAAAAATTAAGAAAAATCCAAAATTGAGGTGTGAAAATCTGGAATTGAAAAAATAAAAGCAACCAATCAAATTACAACAAATAGAAAGTAAGAAAAAGAAGAGATAAGGCAATTGTTAAATCCATTTAATGCACAATAATTCTTTAAGACCTCTATAAATACCCCAAATTTTTCAAAAGCTCATTTTGGATGTCTGGAATTTTATAAAATTAGAGAGAGGCGAAATTGAGAGGAAATTAGGGTTTTACAAAAAGTTACAAAAAAACTGTATAGTTGAGGCTTCTAAAGAGAAAGCAGACCCAATGAGCACTTAGGAGTGGACGACTACCACCATCACATGGTAGTGGCAGTGCCTAGACTATCCGATAATTCCATAGAGGCCAACAGTGGCCGGAACCACCCACACAAGTGAGTCCGATTTCTAGTTCGATTTTGTTTAATTTTGTAAAAATGTTAAATATTCTTAGAAAATTATGAAACTTGTTATTCTAGAATATTTTTGTATTTAGTTTTTAGGAAAAATATTATTTTGATGAAAATATGTCTCGTAATATATATTCCTTAAAAATCATGTAAAATCGGGTATGTTTCGATTTAGAAATAAATGACCTTAGAAGTATAGTTTTGAACTCAAAATTTTTGTGTAGACTACTTGGGGGTTATAGAATAGTGCTATGAAGCCTGTTTTCAAAAATTAATTTTTGAAATTTTTAGATAATTTTTAAGAATTAAAATGATGCATAAAATGGGTAATTTAGAGTTGATTAAGTAATTACTAATTTGATGCACAATTATATATTTTAGGATGTTAAAATCTGATGGAGTATGCTATTTGTAGTATTTGGAGTGTTAGATGTAATTATTAGAATATTATGTAGTAAATATGTAGTAATTAGGTTCAAAATTTGATTTGGGATGAATTTAGATATTTGGTATATTATTTGATGTTAGGAGATGATATTTGAAGTGATGAGCATATTAGATGTGTACATTTTGTACACATTAGGTGATAATGTGTAATATGTAATTATGAGAAATTAATAATTACGAAAATATTAGTTAGAATTGATATTACGATAATAATAGGAATGTATAATAAATTTGATGGAAAACTTAAATTACAGTAATTATAAGAAAAATGTAAGATTTCCTTATAACATAGGTGAATCCGGTAATTAAATTAGGATTCAGGTGTACCACACGGACTAGAACATTAGTTAGAGACTAAAAACAATATTTAGGATATCCGAAGATAATGCGATTAATTTTACATTATGAGTTAGAATGATTTCTTAGTGCGTACATGTAAATCTCTAACCAAAAACTGAGTTAAAAACCTAATTTAGAAATCGATGTGAAAACTGAAACAGAACTTAACATGATTCAAGAAGAATTGTAAAAGACTTAAAAACCTAAATAATTAAGTATATTAAACCCTAAACAAAAGATAACAACAAGCGTTATAGGATAAAATCAACCTATAATAGTTATATGAAAAACCGAAACCACGTTTGTGTTATAAGGATGATCGGCAATGGCTTGAGTGAATCAGACCTCGAGTGAGTGAGCGAGGAGACCAGATAAGTTAGGATTAATACAGTGTTGTATTTTGGAGGCTTGAAATTGTGCTTATTCTGAGCTGATGATATGATTTTTGACTTACTGCTTGGCTTGTATTGTATGATTTGTATGAAATGATTGATCACTCTAAATTAGATTTAATTAAATATACAACTTGTAAACATAAATTAGACCTGTATAATAACCCATTAGGGGAAACATAGGATTCTATGGCTAAATACCGATCCCTTCAAAAGGGATAGTGCTAGATAACATAATGGGTTTCTTCTTCATCCTTAGTCGAACTAAGTGACAGGTGAGGAGGTCGCGGCAAGGGTGAAGTTAAGGTTCGAAGGTAGTCGTGAGAGGAGTGGTGTCTCCATTACAGAAGCCTGGGTTTGGTCGTGAGCTGTTATATTAACGGTAACTTCTTAACCCGGATTAGAGTGAGCGTAATTTCTCTAATCTTACGATAGGCTGGACAACGTCGTGGGATGACATTTGCTTGAATATGTATTGCACCTAATAATTTGGTTGATAACCTTATTTGTGTTTATGGTATAGTTTAAGTCCTCCATCCTGACTTACCGAGCTGTGGTTCCTCACATCCCTATAGACATCGTTGCAGTTGCTGGTAAAGAAACAGCTTACAACTACCCTGAAGCTAACAACTGCTGAATCCTAGGGAGTGAGAAAAAATATTTGAAGAACAAACATATATTTTTAAGGTCTAAGCTATTATTTTAGAATTTTTCATTTCTGAATAATGTATTAACTAGGAAATAGATTACGATGAAACGTTATAAGCATTAATTGTAATAACCGAATTCTAGTGTATATATATATTTTCTTACTTTCTTAGGTAAATGACTTATTTAAATTACAAACTGTTTAATTCAAAGCGGGTTAATCGTAGATGCCTTGTGTAGATTAAGTCAAGAATAGCGGTTGTAAGGCCAACTTCTATCTTAAAATGGTTTACACGGCGAAGCTGTTACAACTCTACCGCTTTGGAGCATAATAACTACCAGCACCAACAATTGCCTACGCTCATCATATTTCCAGTACACATCTACTCCAACACAATAGCAACAATAGCATAGTCATCCAAACAAACCAATGCCTACACTTCGCAACCACAATCATCTTCACTTGAACACATGACCCACATAACTACGTAACCTCTTCCCCTTTACCATCCCCAGGAGTGGCAAATAGCCAAAACCAAGCAAACTGAAACACTCCAAACACAGCACTGTCAAACTCACTATCCCAACACATCGTCAGCTCCGATCACTTCAATCACTAACACACGACCCTACTCAATCTCGACCATATCCTGATCACACAAGCAGTAGCATCCTTGTTCTCTTCATCAAACAACAGCCGCTCCACGCAAAGTCCAATAACCAAACTCAGAAACTCAATCCAAGCACAGCCGACATGCCATGAAAGCTACACCCTTTACTTTGGAAAAAACCACAAACTATCACCGATTGGCTAAGGCATTAAGTTTATCCCCCTATTTATCAATTGGAAACACACAAAAATGAAGTTGCCCACTTGAAATGATGCTTGAAACCACCCATGTCACATCCATAAGCTATTGCGATCTGGTTCGGAGTTGAAGCTCAACCTAAATCTGAGAATCCAACCTAAAGTCAACTTACTGCACATGACCCGCACTTCAATTTGTCTATAGGTTTGTTTTCTCAGTTAGTTTTTTTATATTATTATTATTTACTTATTTATCATGATTTATTTAGTAGTTATGTTAAAATATGTAAAAGGAATATATATATATATATATATATATATATTAGGAAATTTTATTTTAGCATTAGGTTTTTTAGAATTTTTTTTAGAAAAAGTATTTTTTTAGAAATAAAAATTAATAAAAAAACCCATTTATTTTTAAAAAATTAAGATGTTTTAAAGAGTTTTTATTTAATACTTAAGAGCTAAGACCCTTTAGATTTTTTATTTAAATAAATTAAATTGATAAAAACGTAAACTCGGTCAGTTTCAAAAAATTAAAATCAACTAACATACTAAAGTTTTCACAAAGAATTACGATTGTCTAATTTCTACTAATGGGTACGTAGGCACCTTTGAGGCGACGTTAAAATATGTAAAAACTTAGGTCTTTTTTTTTTTTTCTTTTGGTTTTCATTTTTCTTAAAAATATTACNCTAAATAAAACTCCTTTGTATTAAATTAATTCTTACTAAAGGGTATGTATTTTTTATTAATAGCATTAGGTTTTTTAGAATTTTTTTTAGAAAAAGTATTTTTTTAGAAATAAAAATTAATAAAAAAACCCATTTATTTTTAAAAAATTAAGATGTTTTAAAGAGTTTTTATTTAATACTTAAGAGCTAAGACCCTTTAGATTTTTTATTTAAATAAATTAAATTGATAAAAACGTAAACTCGGTCAGTTTCAAAAAATTAAAATCAACTAACATACTAAAGTTTTCACAAAGAATTACGATTGTCTAATTTCTACTAATGGGTACGTAGGCACCTTTGAGGCGACGTTAAAATATGTAAAAACTTAGGTCTTTTTTTTTTTTTCTTTTGGTTTTCATTTTTCTTAAAAATATTACAACAGAACAATTTTTTATAGTAAGTCTAATTTCGAAAAATAGATAGTGGTACCTGTTAGGATTTAATAGGTTAGCACTCGAATTTATAATTCTTTGGTTTTTATCAAATTGAAATACAAATCCGGTAATCAAATTGTAGTCAATCTACCTAATTGATTACGATTTATGTTTTTTTTTTCTCGACTCCGATCGGGTGGTGACTCTTAAATTTTTTTTTTAATAAAAAATAACCGGAATTCCTCAATTTCTCTAGTCGATGATTAATATTAAATAGGTTAAGGTTCATTATTAATTGGAAAATAGGAAATCAAATCAAATTAAAATAAGAAAACTGAAAATTCAAGCTTAACACATCTGCAATTACATTGCTTTTTCCTTGTTTATATTTTATTACAAAATTGAATCTCTCAACGAATTCGACCCATCTTGCCTACCACTTAAACAACTTTATTTGGTTTCAGAGATGCCTCAGAAACTCATGGTCAATGTAGATGACAAACTCTCTCAGTAATAAATAATGCTGTTATACTTGCAATGCTCGGATCAATGTTAAAAGTTTTTTGTCATACATAAAGTAATTTAATTGAGGCCCCTTGAGTTTCTCACTGTAGTAAGCAATTGGTTGGCCTTCCTACATTAGGATAGCGCCTATCCCAATGCCCGACGCGTCACACTCTAACTCAAATGTTTTCTTGAAGTCAAGTAGATTCAATACAGGGGCGAAGGTTAACCTTTCCTTTATCTCGATAAAAATCCTCTCCTCCTTTTCTCCCCATCGGAAGTCAACGTTCTTCTTTATTAGTTCAGTAAGCAATGTAGCAAGGGTGCTAAAATTCATTATGGATCTTCCGTAAAATGAAGCTAGTCCATGGAAACTTCTCACATCGACACAGTTAGTGGGAGTTAGCTACTCGACAATAGCTCGGATCTTCTCGTCATCCACTTGTAAGCCTCCTCTATTGACTATATAACCCAAGGATACCACTTCCTCCTGGAAAAAGCAACACTTCTTGATGTTGCTTAATAATCTCTTGATGTAGAGGATATCTAAAATGAATTGGAGATGTTCATAGTAACTCAACATGTTGGCACTATAGACGAGGTTATCGTCAAAGTACACCATGACATACTTCTCAATCAGATGTTTCAACACATGATTCGTTAGTCTCATGAAGGTGCTCGGCACATTTGACAAGCCAAAGGGCATGACCATCCATTCATACAATCTATGTCTAGTCTTGAACACTGTTTTCCACTCATCTCCTGACCTCATGCGAATTTGATTGTAGCCAGACTTAAGATCAATTTTGCTAAAAATCTTATCTCCACTTAATTCATCTAATATATCTTCCAACCTCAAGATAGGATACTTGTAGTTAATCATAATCTTGTTTACGGCTTGGCTATTTACACACATCCGCCAAGTTTTATCCTTTTTCGGTACTAGAAATGCTGGTATAGCGTAAGGGTTGAGACTTTCTTTGATATATCCTCTCTCTAATAGCATACTAAGTTGATGTTGAAGCTTAGAAGCCTATTCGGAACGCATTCGATAGGTATGCTTATTCGATAGTACGATGCCAGGTATTAAGTTAATGTAGTGTTTTATGTCGCGAATTAAGAGTAACTATTCTGAGAATCGGTCAGTATATTCATCCAGCAACTCTTTGATTTTACTAGGGTAGTTTACTCCAGTCCTTCATTTCTAATAAGCTCCTGACGAACATAAAGTTCAACTTATCAACATTGATGGCCTCTTGGAGCTTGGCTTTACTCATCATCAAAGTCTTCTTCGATCTACAAGTAAGTTTTGTCTGCAACTTATTAACTTCTCTTAGTGGCATCGGATTTAGTATAATCTTTCGACCATCCTTTTCGAACACATATGTGTTCCTGTATCTGTAATGGATAACTCTCCTATCAAATAGCCATAGTCGGTCAAGCAATACGTATGAGGTACACATGGGCAGCACATCATA
This sequence comes from Lumnitzera littorea, assembly GCA_024138015.1. Taxonomy (NCBI): domain Eukaryota; kingdom Viridiplantae; phylum Streptophyta; class Magnoliopsida; order Myrtales; family Combretaceae; genus Lumnitzera; species Lumnitzera littorea. The sequence goes on along the minus strand of JAMXBB010000012.1, from coordinate 13,688,739 downwards.
AAGAATCTCATTAGAGTAGTTTCTAATCGTGATCGGCAGCAGTACTTGCCTAGTCACATGTAGTGCTCCCTTATCATTCAGTCAATGCAACTTGTATGGCTTCAGGTGTATAATGGTGGGCAACTTCAACTGTATGACCATTTTAGCTGACACCACATTGGTGTAACTTGAACTATCTACAATTAATACTCGCACCTAGTCATTTACCTTACAGGTGGTATGAAACAAATTCTCCCTCTACTCCTCCTCTCATAAGGGTTCCACGTTCATTGTGCGTCAGATAACGAGGACCAACTGATCCAAGTCCTTAGCAAACACATCCTCTTCAATAAAATCTTTCTTGGCTGCTTCTTTCTTTGAAGTAATATTTTCCTCCTCAAGTTCTCCATCGGTACTCTATAACTCTAGCTTCATGACGTCTCCCTTGATCACCATAGTTCTTCAGTTTGGGCACCAAGCGACCATATGTCCAAACCTTTGGTACTTAAAGTATTTGATCTGGCTCGTCTTCCTACCAAACTCTTGCCCCTTTCTCATAAGTTCAGGTCGGCACGTTATTGTTAAGTAAGCTTTTTTGGTTGGCTTGAACATCCACTTTTTAGGTCTACTTGGTACTTGATTGAACTTGGTGACTTTCCTGTCTAAGTCGACTAGTCAACATTCTGGTAGGTACTTGGCTTCTTCTCTGTCTCGCCATTCGTTGGATTATTTAAATAGCTTCATCTATTGTGGTAAATCATTGGAGTTCTACAACGTCCCAAATATCACCTTTCAATCCCATGATGAATTGAGAGATTGTTTACGCTGAGGGTTCCTCTACTTTACATCAGATCATGAGCATTTGGAATTCCTGGACATACTGGTCAACTGTCCGACCTCTTTGTCCCAACTCCTTAAGCTAAGTCAAAGTATCTTATAAATAAGTTTCTAGCACGAACCTGTTTCTAAGTATCCTCTTCATCTCGAGCCAAGTATTAATCTCTCGGTAACCCTCTTGTTTTCTCATAACCTAGAAATTCTTCCACCACCTGGTAGCATATCTGGAGAATTCAATAGCAGTAGTTCTCACCTTCTTATAATCTTAATATCAATAATAGTTGAAAACATACTCCACTTTCTCTTATCATTCTAGATGTTCATCAGCATTCCTAAATCCATTGAAGCTTAGAATCCGAAGCTTTACATGGTTAGATGCTCTAGGGACCTTAGCTCGCTTTTCTTCAAAATACTCTTCCTTGTCTACTTCATCTAGTTCCCTTATGTCTATCCTCCATCTTACTTGTCGACCTACTCTTCTACCTCAAACTGATCGAGCTAGGTTCTGATCTCTAACAAATTAAGCAGCTTGTGGGGTATTTTGTATGGCCTTAGTGGGTCGACAAGCCAACACATGAGCAACTCGAGTCAGATCTACGAAGAGGTTAGCCACCTCATTGAGTCTCTTGTCAATGCTCCTAGGAGTTCTCTGAAACTATCGTTCATGGTGGACAACTCCACTATTGTCATCTCTAACACCAACATTTATACTCGGGTCAGTCATTTTCTTCATTGATTTAAAGCTCAAATAAACACTTCCGCAAACCAAAAAATCAACAACTAACAAACATAGCAATTAAGATGAACACAATAATTACTCTATTTTACACACATAAAATAGAGTATAAATAGAACTTTGAAAACCAACTACAACTCAAACAAAACCTTCGCTCTAATACTAAGATATTATGAACCATAACCAAAAACAATAAGGCCAATCATTAAATGGGTCCAAGTTTGCAAAAAGCTCGAAAGGAAACGATGGTGAATTTGCAAAAGGACAAATGTGAAAGAAGAGTAAGTAAAACCCCATGAATAGTTCTAATGGATATGACACACCAATGGAACTTCCGAGGACTACTCGATATGACACACGAGATGGTCCGATGAGGTTACTCACCACCTAGTCTTACTTAAGGGTTAAGATAAAAGTGATGCTGAGAGTAAATAGGTAGTATTTACGCAAGGAAGGAAAATGCTCAAGTGTATTATAGATAATTAATCTATTATTTACAACTACATGTACAAGAGGTATTTATACTTGAGAATTTAAAGCAACTTAAAAAGAAAAAGACAAAAAGGACATTTCCTAGGGAAATAATGTATAAAAGACAAAAGAGTAAAAAAAAATGAATATTCAAGGAAAACAATCATTGGTGCAACAGATTCTACACATGATTCTGTACATATGGCGATGTTGTATTGGTGATACCGTTAGAAGATGCAGACAAAAAGTACGATTAACTTTCTTATCTGAGCAGAGGTGGCTTGGTCAGTCTGGAGTTTCTCTATCTCGGCTTCTTGACAAGGAAAATACTAAGTCATTGGTTAGTCTGGGTGCGAGTGAATAATCTACAACTTGATGGGTAGTCATTCAGCTCAGTATAAAGAGTGGCTCCATAAGGAAGTATTTGACCTCAGTAAGAGTTAATTGGAGTAGGAGAATTCGCCTTGGTAGGCCTTCCAATCATCGGACTTGGCTATGGGTCAAAGGCCTAGTAGCCTAATTCCTATAAAAAAAACTTCTGATTTCGTTTATTACTGAAAGCTTAACAAATTATTATTCCCAAGCTATCCTTATATCTTCGAGTCTTGCAAATTGATTAGAGAGAATCTATTGGGATTTTCTATGGGGATCTTTGCAGGAGAAAAGTAAAGTCCACTGGGTAGGGTAGTAGAAAATTAAAAAGCCCAAAGGAGAAAGGAGGCCTAGGGATATTGATATTAAAAAGAGGAGCAAGGCCAGTTTTGGCAAACTCACTTGATAGATAAGGAGAAAGGAGGCCTAGGGATATTGATATTAAAAAGAGGAGAAAGGATTCATTATGGGCAGACTTATTAAAACATAAATACAAACTTCATTTTGAAGGAAGAAGGAAAAGTGGTAGATCCCTACTCTTCAAGGAGCTGAAGCATGCGACAAACTAGGTGGAATCCAAAGCCAAAGCAACTTTGAAAACTAACCAAAATACACCCATCTGAACAAGGAACTTGTCAAAAATTGGTAAGGTATCATCTTGGATATATGGGCATCTGAACAAGTTTGATCATGTTTTGATTATGCAGCAAGTTTGGGATAATATATCAGGTTGGAAGGATGAAATTATTGGCTATCCACTTGACTGTATGATAAGGATGAAATATATCATGTTTTGAAGGATGTTTTGAGTTGGCCTTATGAGATAAATGGGGAGATACTAACGAAGTCAACCTACTCTATTTTTTATCAATATGAGGAAACACCAAATGAGGAAAGTTAGGAGTAGGTGTAGCAAACTCCTACTATACCTAGAAACCAATTCCTCATGTGTCATATTCTACATAATAGTCTAGCAACTATAGATAACTTGTAAAAGAAGATTATTCATGTGGAGTTTGAATGTCCCCTATGTAGGAAGGAGGAGTCAATGCTACATATTTTTATCAATTGTGAACGAACTAAAGAAATCTAGCATCTCCTTGGTTTGAGTACCCCAAATAGAGAGCTTTCTCTTATTGAATGAAGTGAGTGGTTGAGAAATTCATGTAGATAGAAGAAGAAATTATGGAAGGAACATAATACTCCTATAGTAGTCAAAGTGCATTTGGATGGAAACAATAGAGTCTTTCGACCAATGGAAAGGGATAAAGATTGTGCTTCAAAAATATGCAGAGAAGCAAATGAATGGTGGACAAGACATAAGGTTGTGAAGCTTAAAAAGGGTGGGTGGCTTATAGAGAAGGGATGGGAGAAACCAACAGTAGGCTAGGCGAAGATTAATTGCTATGGTGCAAAAAGGGTGAATGTAAGGCAGGAATTGGAGTAGTTTGTAGAAATGAAGAGAGTCAAGTGATCAAAGGAAGCTATAAACAAATTTTAGCTAATTCACTACTCCAAGCTGAACTTTGGGTGCTAGCTATAAGACTAAACGGTGAGAAGATAATTGTAGAAGTTGACTCTTAACAAGCTCTAGAATGGATAAGGAATCCTGTAGTAAAGTAAGATATTAGTCACCCTTCTCTCCAAACTTACTTGCAACGTATTAATCTTTTTCCTAATATATCTTTTTGCAGGATAAGCCGTGAAGCAAACTAGGTTGCTAACAACGTAGCAACAATGGGACTTGCTTCAACGCATGGTCTTCTCTTTATTGATTATGTTCTGTTATTTCTTTTGGATGTTGTTGTTACAGACTTTTATGATGATGTTAATGTTTGTTTTCGTAGCTATAAGAAAGATGTTTCCCATGATCAACATCCTAACTGATATGTTATGTTTAGATTATGTTGATCTTTAATGAAGTTCTAGTTCACGGAAAAAATAAAAATAAAAAACGTATATCATAAGTAAATAAAACATAGAAGTTTTTCTCTAATAACCTCTTAATAAATGCATTCAAAAAACTTGTTATATTTTTTTTTTATTATAAAAGTGCTAATGTAACATAAAATTTAGCACAAAATATAGTGACAGGAAAGTTTATTTTTATGTACTTAATACTATTATGATTGATTAATCAAATTTGTCAATCATTAATTGATCGATTAAATTTGATAGAGCTCTTAATAGCTAAATTATTGGATCATTTAACAAAAACACAAAATCAATGTGGCACTATATTGAGAATATAAGCTGTGATTTGGCAATATAATATCAAATAATTTTTTCAATATCAACGCTAATAGCGTTATGGAATGGACTCTAGTCTCCTAAATAGGATGAATCATATTCGAATCTTCCTCTCTCTCTCCTGTAATAGTTATTAAAAAAAGAAAAAAACTTTTAAGAATAATAATTGTTAGTTTTGAAAAAAAGAAAAAAAAACAATGTCACATATTTTGAGGTGGGTCTCCATGTCTTCTCATATTTGATCCTTAACCAAGTTAAGATTTTTTTTTTTTTTAATGGATAGGTCCTTTTGGATTATCTTTTCTTCTTCTTCTCTCTCTCTCTCTCTCTCTCTCTCTCTTTGCCTATACCCCATCTTTTGTAGCATATCCACATCTATTCTGTATCTAATTCTAATCTATTTGGAATGTCATATGTTGACAAAGTGTATGATATATATCTAATTGTTTTAATCAATATATTTGAAGAGGTAATGTTTACCATTAAAATTAATAAATATCACACAAATATAAATAAGATAAGAAAATATTAGAAAAATACTATTATTATATTACATTTTAAAAATACAACATAATTATTTGTACTAATGTCGCATCTTCAAAATACAACATTAGTATAATACCTATATCGTATCTTGAAAACACGATATTATATTAATATCATATCTTGAAGATACAATATTAACATAAATAATAATGCCATATGGTCAAGGTATTTTGGTAATGTTTGTTATATAATTGTAATCATGTAATTTTTTTTCTTAAAGTTAGATTTGAAAACAATAATTAGGTGATGAAAGTTTGAAAATGAATGTTAAAGTATATTAAAGGAGTAGGTTTAACAATCATATTTTATTCATTAAAAAAATGTTAGCTGTTTTATAAAATAAAATAAAGGTGATGAAAGTTTGAAAGTTAATGTTAAAGTATATTAAAGGAGTAGGTTTAACAATCATATTTTATTCATTAAAAAAATGTTAGCTCTTTTATAAAATAAAATAAAGGGTAAATTAATTTAATTTTATGGGGTTGGATAATTATTCAATTTTGTAACCTCATCTGGATTAAGTGCAAGATTTGAATTCATAGTCAAAACAACATCAAAATGATAAAGAAAGATAAACCAAATTCAAGAGAAAATGAATTCAAATTGTTTTGGAAAGAACTTGGGTATCATTGATGAAATGTCTGAAATATTTAAAAATAAATAAAACTTACTAACTTTGATCGATCTTATTTTTATTTTTCTGCGCGAACATCTGGAAGTCAGAAATTTAATAATAAATTAACAACTCAAAGGATAAACTAATTATTGCGACGTGTCAGTTGCTTGTTTCAAGCTGGATGCTACATATCTCTTGCCTGAGAGTCAAACTATAATAATACTAAATTAATTTTGAAACATATAAAAACGCGACAAATACTGTACACATCATAACTCCATCTCTGCATAAACAATTTAAAAATAATTATGGAAATTCTTCCGTAAGAAATGATACAACTACTGTACGGTAATGTGAAAAATGTTAAGAAATGTCATCGATTATAAAGATCGAAAAAAAAAATTCTTTAACATTTTTATGCAATTTTTGTATCGTGAATTCTGTATTGTTTTATAAAATGTACAAAAAAAAAAAAAAAAAAAAAAACCATTTCGCTTTTAGTTTTTTAACTCATATCATGAAGACAACAGTAACGGAATCTTTATAATAATAAATTATCTTGCAAATATTATTGGTGTTATTATATTTTGACTGACCCTTATAGTTAATTCGAGCGTTGACCCCTATAGTTGAATTCGATGTAACCTAATCTACCAATCCAATTCAACCTTAGTCCGACTCCCATTCAATGTGGGTTGGATCCAGTTCTCACGCAGACCGAATTTAACCACATTCACTAACGATTTTAGCAGACTTCATTTAACCTTTTGACCATCAGCAGTGGGAGGGAATCTAAACCGACATTCTTCTTGTGCCAACTTTTATGAAAGTGAAGACACCTGCCCGAAGGTCAGACTTCACTTAACCATTTTACCATACGAAGGAAGAGTAAGCCAAATAACTACGATGCAATAGAAATCTTCCTCCTACTCTATGCACACGTACGTAGTAAAAGAATTTTGGGTCTATAAATAATTTCTTTCAATTTTGGGTAAAAAAAAAAGGCGTTCCTAATAATTGAGAATGATTAAAAAAAAGAAAAACCAAATCTCATTTAATGATTAGAAGTATTGCTAACTATCGAAAGATAAGATTATGATACACATAGAGTATATTGTTTGCGAAAAAAGAAAAAAGCCGAACAAATGATATCTGTCAACTTGTTACACTATGTCATGTTCATAAAAACAGCACTTAGATTTCAGTGTACTCGGCTAAATGTTTGTGGTACTTTGTTTCGTACTATAGAAGTATTTCCCTTCTCAAATAAGCAGAGTAACAGGAACGATAGTATATGGTTTGAACTTTCCTAGCCGAGTATCCATCCGAATACACTTGCGACCAATCCATCTCTTGGTCTTGATTTGATCTCACTGAAGAAAATTAAACGATTCAAACGGCTTGATGAGTACAATACATCATCCACTCGGAGCACGTTTTTAAACGGTAATTATCATTATTCACAATAGCAAAAAACCTGTAAATGGGTCGAGTTAAGAAGACACAATGTTGGGCTTGAGTTTGCAAGTTTGATCTATAAATTTAAAGTTCGAACCAAAAATTTTAAGTTTGAATTCAACTTGAGACGCCATTCAACAAGTTAGACTCAATCTAATCAAGCTTATTAGGTTCGTTTTATCTAATTCTTCTCTAGTTAAATTATTAGTAGTGCCTAAATCCAACTCAATTTCAATTTATACATAAGCTCAAACTCAAGCTTCATTAATCTCACGAACTCATTAAGCCAAATATCACAAAGATTGAACTCAACTTGATAAAATAGTCAAGTAGTAGCTTAACTTAATAAACTACTCCAATGGTTTGTACTCAAGCTCAACTCTAATGTGGTCAAATTGAACTCGAGTAAATATTAAATCAAACTTGAGTAATTTTCAAGTAACTTTGACTTATTTAAGCTCCCTCATGACAAAAATCATGACAACTCATTTAGAGTAAAACTATGGAACAAATATTTTGACATTTCTATCATTGCTTATTCTTACTCTTTTTTAAAGCACATTAACTACTAGCTTGTGTACCAATGCATATGTGATAATAAAATTGCAATGTATACTAGATCATGTCCACAGGGAGTTAGATCCAATTACTAGATTATATCAATCCAACCTTAAGCTAGCAACCAAAAAACAAGTTTTTGAGAAGGAAAAATAAATTCTAGTCAAGCAAACTAATAAAGTCCTAAATAACATTTATAATTAATTAAGGGTGCCTTATGATTAGAGTGTAGGATTGTAATTTCACAATCCTATAAGTGGTGATGTTTATGCTTTATAGGTAAAACTAAGTTTAATTGAATGTGTTTTGGCCAAAATCTAGAGAACTTGCTTCTTTTCCCCAGTCACTAGTTCTATCACATAGTGAGGACATCTCAATTATAGTAGCTCAGTCACTTTTTACTAGCAAATAGACAAGCTTCTCTTACAACTAAAGCTACTATAATTCAATTTAGTTTGAGTGTAACCTAAGCCATAACTTCAACCATGCATCTTCATGTTGACCTCTTAGTCGGCCTTTCCTTCATTTGTCTTACTTAGGTTAACTACTAATTTTCTATATGTTTGAATCCACTTTTAAATTCATTGAATTAACTTATTTATCTTTCATTCTCAATCTCGCTCTATAACTCGATTAGATTGGATTTCTTATTTCTTTTATGCTATAAGAATTACTAGATTAATCCTATTTATCGGCATCCAAAAAGTAAATATATGCTATTTTCTTTTATTTCAAGTAAGAAGCAGTTTGTCTAGGTTAAAGTGGTTCAATCATGTTCAACCCTAAAATTGAAAAGCATACAGTTTGGATCCTCTCTGAATCTAACTATAAACCAAATGAAAATATAATAAAGTTGAGTTTAAAAGTCAATTTTAGACTTCGATTCAATTCTTGGTTTAGTTTAATAAACAAACCTAAATTTTAGATAGATGGAGTCAGAGTAGGGCTTGCTTACGGCCTACTCAACTCTAACCTTTCTCAATATGGAGCAAATATAAACTAAAATTGCTTGTAAACTCTTAAACCCAACTATATTTATCAAGATCCCTTTTACACTCCCCAGTACACCATTATCAAAACCCAGTTTTACTATGGGCACAACCCTGCCAATCTAAATCATGAATTATCAAAGCAATACTATGACAGTCATTCACTAATTTTCCCCATAAGTACCCCTTAGTTTCTCTTAAATGGGATTTCATTTTCTTATTTAGGCTCTATTTGGTTCATTTGTTTTCTATTTTATTAACGTCTTATTCTTATTTATTTAAATTTTTGTATTTGGTAAAAAAAAGATATTAAAAAAAATAGAATATATTTTTTCAAAAATACCAATTAAAATAATTATTTTCAATGCATAAAATATATTTTTTCATAACTTTTTTCTGAAAAGTACGTAAATTTTTATTTCTCAATTTTAACACTCTAATCACCATCTTCGTCATAATTATAAAATAGAAATAGATAAAATATAAATAAGACCGTTTTTCAAATACCAAATTTTAAATAGGGACAATCCAAATAGGCCCTTATTCTAAAAGTTGCTAAGAGCTCAAACTTTGCCAAACGTCCTTAATAAGAGAGCCTACTGAAATAGACCATTTCTCTTATTCGTTTGCTACCCATAACATCCCCTAATATTGAATTTCTTATGAAGAACAATGCACATGCCTTCCACGTGAAACACGAGATATAAGTAACACACACGTAATGCGCACGAACAAGTTCCCCCATTTACAATCATCATGTCAATTTGTAGATATACTATGGGGAAGATTAGGTTTAGTTTCAATAATCCGAATTTCATGAATGAACCACCAAACCATCTCATTGTTGAACAACATTTTCCAAACTACATATCTACTTAAGATTCTTGTATGGACAAACTAATACTTAGACTTAAGTTAATTATTAATTTATTAAAGGAATATTAATTTGTAAGAATTAGGGGCAAACTGGTAATTTTATTTTACTAATGGGAATATATGGGGGTCAGAAATTTATTTTTTTTTAATAAAAAAAAATCCAAATAATTAACTAGATCTTGTCAGTTGCTTGTTTCACGCTGGATGTTACATACATTTGCCTGAGAGTCAAACTACAATAAGACTAAATTAATCTAGCAACATTAAAAACACGACAAACACTATATTGTACACATCCATAACTCCATCTTCACGAAGATGATTTTAAAATAACGAACTCTGTTATAGGTATTATTATAATGATTTCAGTATTTTTTGGATATTTACCTAAAGGACAGTTAAAGCACAACATTGTGAGTTGAAGTGAATCTAAAACGATATTCTTTTGCCAACTTTTATGAAAGCAAAGATTCCTTAATGCCCAAAGGTCAAACTTAAGGAAGAAGCAGCCAAACAACTACCATGCAATGGAAGTCTTGCTTCCACTTTATGTAAGAAAATGGTAAAAATAATTTTGGGTTTGTAAAAACTTTGCTTCGATTTTGAGAAGGAAAAATTAAAAAGAAAAAAAAAAAAAAGAAGGCTTCACTTTTGTGCCCAACTATTATATTACCTATATTATTAAAAATCTTAGAGGCTTAAGTCACTGTGATAGTTAAAATTACTATTTTGATCAATATCGAATATTATTTAACAAAAAAATCAATACTAAAATAACAATTATGAAATTATATATAATATTTATTAAGGGTAAAATTATCTTTCCATACAATTCCTATATCTAATTTCTCTCTTTCACTTTCTAAAACTGTACTCTACCTTCTTCTATTCTCTCTTTTTTTTTTTTATCTCTCGCACTTTCTTATTCCTTTCCTTACAATGTTTCCAAAAAATTCATTTTTTTTTTTCACAATTTCCATAATTGCTTTCAATATGTGATTTTTTAAAAGAAATCATTATAAATTATATAAATATATTAAAAATTAAATTTATAATAGTAGATACAAAATATTTTACTATAAGTTTGAAATAAATATGTGTGTTTTTTTTAATTAGATGAAAAAAAAAAACTAATTTTTACACACACAACGCAAATACACTAACATATATTATAAATATACGAGAAAGATTTGAATCTCGTCCATCGAGAGATTTGTTGCATTATAGATAAAAATAATAAGATGTTACAACCCAAAATTAAAGTTAAAAAGAAAATAATAGTTTAATAATTTAGTTTTCTTTTAGTATAATTAGTTAGATATTAGTTTATAATAACTTGATATTAGTGGTAGTTATCTAGCTAGTTAGAGATTTGTTTCATATTAAGTTTTATTTAAAAATATAAATAACTTTCATATGATTGTAAGAAGAGTGATCCATTCATTTTTCAACAAAACTAAAGAGTTTCATTTTTTTTTTAATGAAAATTGCCTTCGTCTGGAGTAGGAGAATTATGAGACTATCTCATTCCCCAATAAAGGGATTTTTCATTTTGTTTACCGAATTTTAGTTTTTCCAAATTAATCGAGCTAAGCGAGAAATAAGAACTGAAAATAAAGAAAATGATAAATTGCCAAAGAGTTTTCGGAAGTTTGTTCTGATTGAAGAAACAAAATAAATCATTGGATTCCTCGAATAAGTACAGTTTCCGAATTTTGTAGCCATGTACGTGTTACGGACCTCCCGAAGTGGGCAATTCTTAGGAGGTTCCTAAGGCCCAAAGACAAAAGCCCAAGCCCACTAAAAGCTTATAGATGATGAAAAGCTCTAGAAGGTTCCAGAAGAGTCCAGAATCTTGTATAGTAGTAGGTGGAGGTAGGTAAAGGTAGTAGTTGGGAATCAATTGTAACCATTAGATCGAATTGATCTTAACCATTAGATTGTAAAGGCTTTCTGTATATATAGGGGTATTCCCCTCAGATGTAACACAGAAGTGATTCGAGCGAATACAATATACTATCAGAGTTTCTCTCTCTACTTTCTCTCTCTAACATTGTGAGTGTGTTACAGGCTGACTTAGCCTTCCTTAGTGAGGTCAAGAACGCTAAGTGCCGCACGGGGTCGAGCGACAGAATCCGCCTGTGACAAGTGGTATCAGAGCCTGAAAAAGAAGCTGGTTGTGGAGAAAATGTCATCCGGAGGAGATAACAACACTTCAATGGTCAATGAGTTGGCTGACCATGATGATCGCCGTGTTACCAGGCAAAGGACTAGGTCCCGGGACTTGCTGAACTCCCTCCTTAATAGGATGGATAGAGCGGAGTTGAGCATTGCTGAAGTGAAGGAACAATTCGATGAATCACAGGGCAACCTTGAAGAGATGGAGGAAGAACTTCAAGGCAAGTTGTAAGGAGCATTGAATCAAGCCATTGATGAGCTGAAGCAGCGTGACGAGATGATTGAGGGGAAGAATGAAGTACTCCAAGCTCGAGTCATTGCTTTGGAAACTAAGGAGGAAGGTTATGAAGCCAAGATGGATGCTATAATGGCGGCCATGCGCCAGGAGATTGAAGAACTTAAAAACCAACTAACAGCATGTCGGGCGGTAATGGTAAGTGGAGTGACCATCCAATCGGCTCATAGGATCGATGTCCCCAAGCCCGAACCTTTCAATGGGATACGATCCGCCCGGGAGGTAGACAACTTCCTTTGGGGAATGGAACAATATTTCAATGCTGTAAGAATCCTGGATGACCTCGAAAAGGTACGTACTGCTGCTATGTATTTGAAAGATTCTGCTATGGTATGGTGGCGTAGGAGGGCAAACGAAATCAATACTTGGGCTAGCTTTGTACATGAGATCAAGGGGCAGTTCTCTCCCCAAAATGCTGCTAAAGAAGCGAAGGTGAAGTTGCGTCACCTAACTCATAAGGGTGACATCAAGCAATATGTGAAGGAATTCTCAGAACTAATGTTGGAGATCCCAGACCTTAAGCAGGATGATGCTCTAGTGATGTTTTTAGATGGTCTGGAACCTTGGGCAAAGTTAGAGCTAGATCGAAGGGGAATAGAAGACATCTCTAAGGCCATAGCAGTTGCTGAAGGCCTAACGGAGTTCAAGAAGATAGAACATAAGATCCCAATAGGAAGGTGGAAAGGGGGAGTTGAGAAGGAAAGGAATGGGAGTTCCTTAAGAGGGAAGCCTAAGATGGAAGAGCGGAATAACGATCGGGGAAGGACTCGTGAAGGAAAAGATGGGGAACGATGGAAGCCTCGAGAATTGAAGTGCTATTTTTGCAATGGGCCCCATTATGCTAGGGAATGCCCAAAGAAAGAGCGGTTGGCAGCAATTATGGCAGGTGAAAGCTCTAGTGAAGAGGATGAGGCCAAACTGGGTTCGGTACGATTACTTAGTGCTATGAAAATGCAGGAGAAGCGAAAGGGGTTGATGTACACTGAGGTAATAGTTGCTGGCAAGAAGTTAAATGCCCTTATTGATACAGGGGCATCTCATCTGTTCATCTCCGATGTAGCAGCAAGTAAGATTGGAATAGAGATGGAGAAAACCAAGACATGGCTCAAGACGGTAAACTCAAAGGAAGTCCTTACTACTGGAGTCGCCAGGGAGATAGAGCTCCATATGGGAGGGTGGAAAGGGAAGGAAACCATCGAAGTAGTACCTATGGATGACTTCGAATTTGTGATTGGGATGGAATTCTTAGATCGTATAGATGCACTTATTGTTCCTCGTGCAGACTGTATATGTATTCTCGAGACCAACTTTCAATGTGTGGTGCCCGTTACGAGAAAAGCTGGTCGAGCCACAAAATTCCTTTCCGCTATGCAACTAGCGAAGGGTTTAAAGAAGAATGAAGCTACGTACCTAACTACATTAAAGGGGGAAGAAGAGACAGGGGATCAAGAGGTAATTCCACATCAAGTGGGGGAGTTGCTAGAAGAATTCAAAGACATCATGCTTAAAGAGTTGCCAAAGAAGCTATCACAAAGAAGGGAAGTGGATCATGCGATTGAGCTAAAACCAGGTACAAAGGCCCTTGCTACTATTCCTTATCGCATGCCCCCAAAAGAATTAAAAGAATTGAGGTGGCAATTGAAGGAGTTGTTGGAAGTTGGATTCTTCCAACCGTCAAAAGCACCTTTTGGAGTTTCAGTTCTCTTTCGAAAGAAACACGATAGGCCCCTCCAGGTGTATATTGACTATAGGGCCTTAAATAAGGTCACTAAGAAGAATAAGTATCCTATTCCTTTGGTATCAGACTTATTCGATCGAAGGGGAGAGGCAAGATACTTCTCAAAATTGGAGCTACAACTGAGATATGGAGATGAGTCCAAAAACACTTACGTTACAAGGTATGGTGCATTTAAGGTTCTTGTTATGCCAATGGGGCTCATAAACGCCCTAGCTACTTTTTGTAGTCTTATGAATAGGGTATTAGCACCATTCTTGGATCATTTTGTTAAGGTTTACTTGGATGACAGCATGAATTATAGCAAGCCTATGGAAAAGCCCTTAGAGCATCTTCATATAAATTGCTTAGCCTTGAGGGAAAACGAGTCATATGTAAAGCTGGAAAAATGTACCTTTGCAAAGAAAGAAGTGACCCTTTTAGGGCATGTAGTAGGAAAGGGGAAGATCAAAATGGACGAAGAGAAGATACAGGCCATTCGAGAATGGAAAGAACCTACTAAGCCTACCGAATTGAAGGCATTTCTTGGCTTAGTAAGTTATTACAAAAATTTTATATGTGGATACTCTCGAATGGCTACCTCCTTAATGGATTTACTCAAGAAAGATGTCTTATGGGTATGGAAGGAAGATCGACAGAAGGCATTTGATACCTTGAAGGAAGCAGTCATTAAAGAACAAGTTCTTACGCCCTCTAATTTTGGTGAAGTATTTGAAGTAGGCATGGATGATGGTGATTATGCCATTGGTGAGGTTTTGATGCAGGAAAACCATCCAATAGCCTTTGAGAACCGAACGTTGAACGATACAGAGAGGCGATACCCAGGAGATGAGAAGGAAAAGATAGCTGTAGTATATTGCCTTCAAGCTTGGAGGCACCTTGTAAGTACAAGTCAGTGGGGCTGGTCTAAGTTATTGGATGTCATACAGCCCTCTTTCAATCTACAGAAGAATGAGTCCATCGGACAGAGTCCTTTCGAGATCGTCCTAGGAAGGCAACCCTTAACTCCTCGTACAGTGGCAATAGGATATACGGGGTCCAGCCCTCCCGCCTATAAATTTGCAAGGGAATGGCGGGAAAATCACGACTTAGCTCGGACATACTTAGGCCGAGTTATCAAGGGAACGAAGAAGATGGCAGACAAGAAGGGGAGGCCGATGGAATATCAGGTAGGTGACCAAGTGCTTGTTAAGTTACATTTGATACAATGTGCGAAGGGACAACTACATAAAGGTCTAATGGGTCGCTACGAGGGTCCATTCTCAATTGTGAAACGAGTGGGGCGAGTATTGTACAAGTTGGAACTTCCATCCAAACTGAAATTCCACCCGGTTTTCCACATGAGCATGCTAGAACCATTCCACAAAGATGAGGAAGACCCTATAAGAGCTATATCACAAAGGGCCCCAATAGGAGTACGGGATTCATTTGATAAGGAAGTGGAAGGGATCGTAGCTGATAGGCGTGGGAAGAGACGTGGACAAACTTCCAGATATGATTATATGGTAAGATGGAAGGGAAGACCAAAGAGTAAGGCCAATTGGGCACTAGCCGAAACACTGTGGCAATTTAAAAACAAGATTCGATAATTCTACGATGAAGGAGCGACGAGGGCATCGCCGGATTGAGCGGGGGAGAATGTTACGGACCTCCCGAAGTAGGCCATTCTTAGGAGGTTCTTAAGGCCCAAAGACAAAAGCCCAAGCCCACTAAAAGCTTATAGATGATGAAAAGCTCTAGAAGGTTCCAGAAGAGTCCAGAATCTTGTATAATAGTAGGTGGAGGTAGGTAAAGGTAGTAGTTGGGAATCAATTGTAACCATTAGATCGAATTGATCTTAACCATTAGATTGTAAAGGCTTTCTGTATATATAGGGGTATTCCCCTCAGATGTAACACAGAAGTGATTTGAGTGAATACAATATACTATCAGAGTTTCTCTCTCTACTTTCTCTCTCTAACATTGTGAGTGTGTTACAGGCTGACTTAGCCTTCCTTAGTGAGGTCAAGAACGCTAAGTGCCACACGGGGTCGAGCGACGGAATCCGCCCGTGACATACGCTAGGGACCGGTGACTTGCTCTTACGATTAGAGATCAAGGTAAATACGTACACATCATTTTGGAGCACTTTGCAGAATGTAATTTTCACTTTTTTACGGTAGTAAAGGAGTATAAATGAGTCGAGTTAACACCATCGGAAATTCTCTAACCATGAGTTTACTTAGAGATAATAAAATAAATGGGAAATGGGAAAACTTAACTCAAATAGGAGGTGATTATTATGATTTTAATTAAAATTTTCTCTTGGAACTTGAAGAATATTCATGTCTAAGTTCAACTCAAATCCAATTTACACATAAACTTGACTCAAGCTCAATTATTAATATGCTAGCTCATTAACTTGAATATAATGAAGGTTGTGCTTGACTCCATAAATTGTTTGAGTAGCTCAATTCGATGAACTACTTGAACATAGCTTAAGCTCGGCTAGTTTGATCTTGGTAAAGTTAAACTCAAGTAAGTACCAAGTAATATGGATACCTTTGAAGAAGTGTTTTCACAATTCCTACCCTCAACCCATGCCAAATATATATATATATATATATATATATTAAGAGATATTAATTAAGGTTTTTAAACCAAAATCTTATAAACACCTATAATCTTTAAAATATATATATTATAGGTACATGAGAATAGCTATCTATTGAAAGAATTATACCTAATAAAAGTTGCTTATCATAAATATAGATAATTAATTAAATAGGCCACAAGGTCCAAATAATTAGGCTCAATTTTGTGATTTTTCACATAATTTTAGATTGTTGGAAAGGGACAATTTAACTATGAACAACTTGCTTGATTGCTACATTTTTTAATAGACCAAAGTATTGATTGGGATCCCTTATGGCCTTCTAGGCCTAACCCCACTCACCTTCTTAGGTTTTTTATATCGTGACTCTTCCAAAACCGAGTTTTACTATAAGTATAACACAATCAATCTAAACCCTTAATTATCAAAGCAATCTTAGATAGTCATTCGTGATTCTCCCTATGAACATATAATGCTTTAAATTAAAAATAATGAATAATAAAATCAATAAATACTAATGGATCTCTTTTAACCCAAGTTTATAATTAGTATTAGCAAAATATTTGCCACAATCTTATAAACCAATGTAAATACTCTACTACAATCTATGAACTTATAAACTTGTCATATGAAATATATGATATATACAGTATAAACATGACGCGCACCTAGCAATCCTCCATCCGGATTAGATGGGGGGTGGGGGTGGAGGGAGGGGGTAGAAAATTAGTTTCATTTTTAGTTATCCATATTTTATAAATATACCACACCAAAGAATCTCATCAAACGCTCCTCAAGCTGCATTTGCTTAAGATTCTTGTACGGACAAAGGTAATGGCTAGACTTAATTATTAACTTATTAAACGAATAATAATTTTTTTTTTCTCCTCATCTTATGCATGTACTTGAGAAATCATTTAGTAAGTTCCAACGTAGTAAAAATGGTTATTAGTTAAACTTAGAGGACAAACACAAACTGAAGAAGTACAATTATTGAAGACCTGTTTGACCATGAAAAAGATGCTCATTTTTTGCAACTTCTTGTGAATAGTGGAGTAAAGACACCTTAGACCATGACATTTCCAATCAAATTTGGTGTCTCCATATAAAAGTTTTGAAAACCATACTGAAAACAAGATAATAAGGTTGAATTTTCGTTGGAATTATCAGTACATACAAGGGGCCCAAAAAGAGACATGTCATGAAGCGTTCCTTCTGCCTCCTTATTATTATAAATCTCTCTCTCTCTCTCTCTCTCTCACAGAGAACTATATTGGCATTTTATGTGATTGTGAGTTGGACATCTTGGCATATATGGACCCATAAGCCTCTGGAACATATAGACATGAAGTGAAAGGACCATGGCTCTCCAGGATGGAAGTGTATTGAAATATGGGGCACGTGAAATTAAGTGTTCGTACGTGGGTGGATGTTATGGTTGCATGTTTTAATGCCGTGGTCTCGTCTCTCCTTCTTTTATTTTTACCGCAACGTAAACACGTATGGATGGATATTATTATCCTATATAGATTGTTTTGATGGTGTTTCTACCGATCACAAAAAAAAAATATGAACGAATTAAACAAATATATATATATATATATATTATTTACTATTTCTAGTTAGTTTCTACACGTTTAATTATCATGAGTTTTTTTTAGGCCAAATATAATTACAAAAATTAAACCAAATCCATCCTATTAGGAGATTGGTGTTCATGCTATTTGACTACAAAGGTCTTAACAATTATAATGAGTTAGGATATTTCGAAATAAACTAATTTGGCATATCAAGATTCACAGGGCAACTGGTACATTTAAATTTATAGATTAGTGAAATTGTATGTTTTAATATCATTTATTAAGAAGCTTTAATTTTTTAGGTTAAATATTTTCTAGAAGAAATTCATATTTAGGGGATAGCTCTTGAGAACCTACCTCCCCTTGTGTCTTCAACTAAACTTGGAACAATAAGTATTTAGTTAATGTTTGTTTCCTTTTCATTTCATTTTTGGGTCATTTTGAGGTAAACGAACAATAATTTAACCATAATGGATTAGTTTAAGATAGTGTTATAAACCAATTCTTTGGAATATTTGTAAGACCCAACAAGTCGGACTCATTTATCTTGGGATATCTTAAGAAGATTTGGCTTGTTAAACTCAAAATATTAATCAATGAACCAGCTCGATATTCTTTGCCCATCTCAATTAACTTGCGTGTTTAATAGGGTTGTCCATAGACTTAGGGTATAAGAAGATCAATGAAGAATCCATATGCATTAAAGCCCAAAAAGGAGTTACAAATGTATTTGTGATGGTTTCACCTTGTTCATTTTGATCGCCAAAACAATCTAAGGGATGACAACAAAAGTTTATCTCATTCATCAATTTATGGAGTCATTGACAATTATGGATGAACTCCAAAAATCTATAAGTACATGATTCCTTCTCATTACACATTCAAAAGATTGTGGCAATTGCCATCACACTAATGAAATTCCTCTTAAAGATCAAACCATCACTATAACGTAGAGCAATAAAAAACTCCTCTAATTAGGGTATGTTTATAAAGGGTATTTGACATAAATTCTTATACCAAGCACCCTTATCTCCTTTATAACATGGGTTACTTATAAAGAATAGGGTGCTTTATCTCTCTTACTTCTATTTGACTTTTGTTAATATTTTATCTCCACCAAAATATGGCCTTCCATTTCTGGTGGCCATTACTCAAAACAACAGCCTTTAATTAGGGTATGTTTATAAAGGTTATTTGACATAAATTCTTATACCAAGCACCCTTATCTCCTTTATAACATGGGTTACTTATAAAGAATAGGGTGCTTTATCTCTCTTACTTCTATTTGACTTTTGTTAATATTTTATCTCCACCAAAATATGGCCTTCCATTTCTGGTGGCCATTACTCAAAACAACAGCCTTTACTTTATTGTTTTTTTATTTTCCTTTTTATACTTTTTAAGTATTATAAAAAAATATTATCATATATTAATAAAAAAAATTACATTTTATATATTGCTTTAAAAAATAACATTAATAAGAGACCCACAAAAGATTTAAAACTTGGATTAGTAAAGTTGGTAAAGCATTTCTTTATAAAGTAGAGAGGTGCTTAAAAAGGAAGGATATTTACGATGCTCTGATGTGACACTCTAAACACCTTTTTAAACATTCCACTTATAAACTTACTCCTACACCCTTGTACATGTGTAACATCTTAAGTTAAAAGTAATGAATAATCAAATTAATAAATATTAATGGGCTAATTTCATCCACTTGACCTAAAAGTTTTAAGATTGTGTTAATAAGATGTTCACAACTATAATCTTATAAACTAATACTACAATCTCCCATAATCCCTATGAAACACTTAACCATGAGGTTTCACAATCTTCTTCCTTTAAATACGCAACATCTCTATTGTGAGACTTTACAATTAGACCTAGATCTTTCCTCCTTTTTGACATACGATTTAGGCTACTCATTTGTATTTATTGGCTTGGCTATACCCTACTTTTGGCCTAAAGCGTTATAAATGGTATTAAAACGAACGCCCTATCAATAGGTGGATGATTCGAGCATAGCTCTAGGTGAGGAGTGTCATTAGGGTATAACTCCTTACATGCTTTTAAGATGACCTATAAATAGTAGGTGACTTAAATCGTATATTGAAAAGAAAAATTAGGCTCAATTGTAAGGTCTTGGGATAAGGCTATCGCGTAATTAAAAGGAGAAAATTGTGAAATCATATGGTTAAGTGTTCTATATGAATTGCAGGAAGTTGTAATACTAGTTTATAAAATCATAATTGTGAATACTTTGTCAACACGAGTTTGAAACTTTTAAATTAAGTGATTTTGAAACTTTTAAGTTAAGTGATTGAAATAAGTCAATTAATGTTTATTATTGACTTGACTATTCATTACTTTTAATTTAGGGCATTACAACAACTCAATAGATCTTAGTATTTTTCTAGGGTCATTGGAAGTGTAGCATCATGCAATGTATACGTGATCAACTATCGGCAACGTTACCCCACAAAAATGCGAACAAAAGATATACTTACAATAAAGTCACTTTAAATATTTAATTCTCTTTGCTTACAAGTATATTTATAGGATGTTTATTTATTTTTTTCCTGTTTGGCAAATTTTATGGGATGTTTTCATGTATTTTTTTTTTCCTGAAATGTACGACTATAAGAAAGTTACTACTAACCTTTACTAATTTACACATGCTTCTTGATTATATATTGCGGAAAATAGACATTTTAACTTAATAAAATAGATAAAGATGGGGAAATGTCTAGTCCAACATCGCATCCTCTTGAAATAAAATCATTTGACTACATATCGCATACTAAATGGAGACGCTCAAAAATAATAGTTGTTTTTTTTTTTTTCCCTGTAGAATAATACTTCATTAAAAGACTAAATGAATATCCACAAACATATCTGTTCAAAATTTAATCTACTGTAAATGTATGTGTAGAAACGCTTCAACCAATAAAATGTAATTTAGAGGAAATGATGCATTAAAGCAAAATTATTGGGTACAACTAGATTTACAATTTGGGACCTGATTTGTGTACTCGAACACGATACAACACGATTATAAATAGATTTATGTTGACAAAAATTAACACAAACAATAAACAGGTCAAATATGGACACTATATATTTAAACTTGTGATTGAGTCTATTTTTAATATTCAAATACATTTACGAACCCATTTATTAAATAAATCATATAAACAGGTCATAGATTCGATCCATAGACTTATTTAATATTAATAAAATCAATACTTTTATTTAATTTTTCATTCTTATGCACCAATTTCTAATTTAGACTAAGGTTTTAAGTTTTCAACTTTCCTTTTTCATTTAGTGTTGCACAAATATAATTGACAACTACTTCTTTCTTCTATCACATAAATCTCTTTTCCCAAGGTTCCAAGTCTCAAATTCTCAATTAAAGATACAAGTATGATAATTTATTTTTTATATTATCTGCTCTTTGTTTGAAAAGTCAACTAAAAATATTTTGCACAGTATATGAAGCTTTGAACAACAAATTAACCGATTATAAGCTAATAATATTTTCTATTAGCTTTATTTTTCTTTAAGATGACATACTCTAGTACCGCATTAAAGTGATCTCATGAAATCATATATTAAAAGATAGAGAAATCGACTTTTAGTTCACAAGTCACAAGTTCAAAAAATTTTAGAAGAGAATGGTTATCACAAGTACAGAGAGATGCGGTTTTCATTGAAAAAGTAAGAGACAAACATCATTATTCATGATTCATCTTAATTTCATCTTATCGAGCAAAATGATTTTATGATTCATTAATAGAGTTTATGTTTTACTCTATATATGTTTCTTTAGGCCATTAAATATTTAATTTCCCTGTAGTGTGGTAATATTTTAAGATGGTTGCTTTGTGATCCTGCTTTAGGTTCTGAGGTGTTAATTTGTGTGAGGACTAGCTTTAGCTAATAGTTTTAAATTATGCAGTTACTTTATTGATTTTTCTTTCATATTGTTTTACTTATTAAATGATATTCTAAGGTTTTTCCCCTTTCTTCATTCTCAAATTGTTGAAGTTAGGGTTCCTTTTTTTTTTTTTTTTTCATTTCACTTTTGTATTGCTTCACTAGGCTCGACTTACTTCCTGAAGTTGAGTCAATGTAAGGAATTTAGCCAATATTGTACACATTTGTTACTTTTTATTAGAGTTGCTTCATCAAAATTTTTATTTAGGTGGTGTCGAAACTTATGTCATTTATAATTGTTGATATAAGTTTTATGACTGCACTTTTTCATTTGTTTTCATAAGTATTTTATCAATTCATTTGTAAGTTTCTAATCGCTAAACCGATCTAACTTGAACATAAGATATGCTATTTAAATGGGTCGGGCTACAAGTTTTAATTTTCATATACAATTGACAAGCGAATTATATGATAAATACAAACCCATTCAAATATGAATACAAAAGATGACTCCCATTACATGAATTGCTAGCCCTATGTATAACTAAAGTAAAATGAGCTTAGAAAACTCCGGCAGTGTATAGTTAGCAGCACTTGTTAACCTTTTAAATAGAAATTTTTTTATCTTGTATGTGTTTTTCTTGAAATGTGTAATTGGGTGAAAAATTATTCATTAATATTAACATGAATGGTAATATTCAGATATTTTGGAATAAAAGTGATTAGCTGGAAAGGATATCACTACCGCTTATATTCTATAAACATTATCATTACGTTCAAAATTTATTGATAATTATCTTTGCTAATCCATTCACATGACACATATGTATAATTAAAACCATTCTTTGATCGGGATTATAAAAATAAAATATCTTAATCTCTTTAACTAGTATCTCGTGTAGTCATCGAGGGACCATGTCCAAAGCAAACTGTTCTAATTTGTCATTAGTTGACCCGATGTGTTAAAATTAATTTTCCAAACATAGTAATACGAAGAAAACACTCATGTAGGCTGATACAATACACAAGATGTACAATTCAAAAAGACTCAAAGACGAAAGAGCAAGACAGGTCTAATCTGTTATGTTTTGTTTTATCTTTTATCCACATTTACTTACATGATGAACTCAGTACTAATATTAGGTTGCCAATAGATGATCAACTATCTTCTAATAAATGTATCAAAATGGAAGTTTTATTTGACTATAAAACATAAATGATAGATATTGTGTATTTGATCTTACGAAAATAAATTGAAAGTGGCTTGAAATCAAAACATATGTGCTTGAAAAAGCAAAACTTGCCAGAAATTTACGTACAATGATTGACATAAACTTTCTAGTATACATTCATACCTTCGCTAAAAATTAGTTATATAAACTTTCTTAATTTACCTTATTAATGTATACACCTAGACAGTAGGGACGCAAGAAGTTTGTACCCACCAAGCTCGGAAAGAAGTTAATTATAAAGAGAGAATATATGTTGTATGTTTTAACAAAATATTATATCCAATCCCTCAATTGCATTGTTATGAGTACATTCCCATACATTATGACTCCATTCGGTTCATCTTTTTTTTTCATGTTATTAGTTTTTTTAGTATTTTACATTTAGCAAGAATAAAATACTAAAAAAACGGAAATATGCTTTTATATATACCCCATTCTAAAGTTAATTATCCAATTAAAATAAATATCTTCAATATATAAAATATATTTTTTTCAAATATTTTCACTTATAAGTATGTAAAATTCCATTTTCAAAATCTAATACTTTAATTATCACTTTCATCGTAATTATGAAATACAAACCAATAAAATATATATAAAAGATAAGTTTTTAAATATTAAATTTTAAATAAATATAAACCAAATATATAATATATACCGGAACAAAATCTTTTCAAAATAATATATAATGGAAGAAAATTTTTTCAAAATAAACACAAAGAAGTAATCATGCTATTCTGTCTTGTGTAATATGTATCCTTTTCATGCCAAAATCTTTTCAAAACCATCAAAAGCAAAATCCCAGTTTTTGCATGCATTTAGGTTGTGCTGTTGCATGTACTGTACTTGGAACACAATTATTAATTTCCCCCTCAAGGCCCTGGCCTGGTTGCAGTTGTTTTCGTTTGAGTTGCAAATTCTTACAAGAAAGACCTTAACAAAAATTCGTGCAAAATGCATGAGTATATTAAAAAGTTGAAGACAGCAAACAGACAAAATAATGCTTTCTAGTGTTTCATGAAAACTACACACATACAAGGACGATATAGATATTAGGGTTTAGCTAGGTTATTTAATTCGAACGCCCAAATGGAGGAAAACAACTGGACACAGAAAATTTCAAGGGATATGAACAAATCAGGATTGTAATCCTACTTATGGAGTGTCGGTGCCGCTGCTACTGTACAATGGTTATTGTTTGTCCCTCGTATTGCCAAACCGCTTAAGGGTCCGTTTAGGATGAAATTGAAGTACTGCGAAATAAGTCTTATAAAATTTAAATCTACTCGGACAGGGTTTCGCATTTTTTAAAATTTATAAAAACTCTTTATAGTTTTATTTCTTATTTGCAAACCCTGCTTCTATTGGATCAAGGTTGGATTTTTACAAGGCTTAAACGACCTTATAGAAAATTTTAATTGAGGTTCAAACCCGATAAAGAAAAAAGTAGATTAAAAAACGGTTAGATACGATTATTGACTTATGCGCAAAAATTTAAAAATCAAATATATTATACAATAAAGTATATGCATAGTACGTAAATTAAGAGTAAATATTTTTGTTAACATTTTATCTTTTACTGGATCAAGTTTTCTATTAAGTGTTTTTAAAACCCAACCTTAAACATTATAAAATATTATTACCCTATAGGTTTTAATTGGATTGAAATGGTCGAGCACCCTATAACGACCCGTCCGATTGCATCACTTAATCCGTTTTCATCCTTCTTTCATCTTTTTTATGCCTTTTTAATAGTTATTCAAATCTTACATTTACTAAGAATAAGATAACAAAAAAAGGGAAATATAATTATATATATATTCCTATTTAAAAAATTAAATACTTAACAAATCCTTATAAATTTCAATTATCCATCCTTTACTTTATCCATTTTACACAAATACCAATTCAAATATATTTTTCTAATGAATAAAAAATATTTTTTTAATCCTTTTTCTTAAAAATATATGAATTTTTATTCTTAGTTTTTAAACTCCAATCACTATTTTCATCATAATTATAAATCAGATAGGATATAAACAAGTTAGCTTTCTAAACACCAAATTTTAAATAAATATAAATTAGATATAAAACAAATATATATAAGATACAGATAACATAAAAAATAATAATAATTCAAACAGCACCTAATATGTTAATACATGTTCAGATTAAAATGTTAAATTAAAAAAAGAAAGTCTTTTGTTTTTTTTTTAAGTCCTTAGTTAACTAGCATCCGTTGCTGTAAAAAATAAATCAGTATATAGATTAATTAACAAGCATCGGGTTCAAGTTGAAGGTTGCCGTAAAGAAAGCAGTACATAGAGCCATCAAAGCACTAGGATTTAATTTCAAAGGTTAGAGCTTAGAAGTCACGAAAACACTATAAAAGGAACCTGGGGGCAATATATGTGACAAAAATTTATGTTTAGTCTTCACTTACAATTAAGTTTATCTTTGTATCAGTACACATTATTCAATATTTACTAATCTTAAAAATACACAACCTTAATCCAGTTAAAATTGCAAGAAACTTGTACGTCATTAACTTAAATATTATGCAAGGCATTTATTTTAGATTTTTTGTTATAATTTAGCATGTGTGATTTATTAGCTATTATTATATTTCTTATAAAGATTACTTGAAACGTTTGAGTTTGAGCTCCACTTGACTATCCTCCTTTAACTCAAGAAAACAGTGAACCTAGTTAGTTTACAAATAAGTTTGACTTATATATACCTCCAAACTTAACACTTGTGTTTTCATTGGAGATATCCACATAGGTTAAAAAAAGTTCGTATCTATACACATTTCATTTTTCTCAAAAGTCAATAATTACGAAATCATATAAAACTATCTTACCAATCGAATCATCCTAAACCTTATTCTTCAATTTTATTGGACACCATCCTTTGCATTGTACTATCCTGTTCAGCTTAATTTGATTTTGAAGATGATGTTAAAGAATAAAGACGATAAGGAAACAGGAAGTTGTATAAACACAAATCCATTTTGATATTCGTGCTAAAAATGCAACACCAAGAGTACACCGGGAGTTTCAAGATCCATAAACCCAAGCCCAAAACTTATGGTGTTTTTCACACTGGGCCAAGGAATTGGAACCCAAAATAGTATCAGATGGGGACAGGCCAGGCAACAAACCCCATTATTTATGGCAGATACTGATCTTTTTGCTCTTATCCAATTGTACGCTTGGCCAAGTAAAAAATCCGAAGGTAGATCTAGCAAATTCTATATTTTCCTTGAATACAATACGAAGCAGTTACTCAAGGGAAAAGAGAGAAACCCTTTTACAAGATTCCCAATACGCTTTCTGTTGATTCCATCGATGAGAATGATAATGCAACATATATATCAATATCAAAAAGAAACGTACGTCCGAATTTCTTTTAAATTTAGAGCACGATTCCCATTCTCCCTCAATTCTCCCTCAAGTTATGTAGAGGTATAAAAGACTCATACCAAAATAATATAGTACTGTGCTTAAACTCAAACTCGAGCTTGAATTTGTATTTGAGATCGATTCAACTTAGGTTTTTTAAACTTGAGCTTGACTCGAAATGATGCTCAAAAAACTCTTGAGTTTAACTCGATTAAACTTATTTAGACTTGATTTATTAATAAGTATATTTTTTCTAACTAAAATAATATTAATATCTAAGCTCAATTAAAACTCAACTGATATTCATATGTAACTCAAACTCGATTAAACATGCAAGTTGATTGAGCAAAATATTATAAAGCTCAAATTCAATTTGATATAACTCCAAATCAAACTTAAATAAATATTAAATCAAACTCGAATAAATATTAAGTTAAACTCAAATAAATATCAAACCAAACTCAAGTAACTCATCAATAATTTAACTCGGTAAAATATACACCACTCATTAAAAGTCTAAAAGGGCAACATCTACTTTTTTTTCTATTCAAATTGCACACTTTACAAAGAAACAAGTGCACGACTTTTCCATTTTGATCCTCAATAGGTATTTCTATGATACCTGTTTACATATTTTCTGGTTCTCTTCCTTCTATACTTCTCAAACTATTAGACATGGAACCCCATCCCATAGAACCATTCGTTGAAAAGAACCCGAGAAGCCGACTAAGAAAAAAACCGGACGATATAGACATACAATCCTCGTAGGGTAAGACGCTAACACCTTAAACAACCTATGTGCCATTCATGCCGAGTCCCTTTGAAAGACCGTGCTTGTTAATAGCAACGGCTTGACTGACGGGTGAGAACCCAAAAAGGAAACTTTACATATTTTCCAATAGTAATTATACATTTAGCAAAAGCAAGTGTATCAAGTGTAAAGGTGAACAATTTCATTACTTAGCATCTTTACAAATGATCCGCTATCCCTTTTTGTGGGCATTTCTCTCTTGTGGTTAAGAGTTCTTTAGGAATGTCCCATATTCAAGTAGCTATAGACACCACATATTTCCATCCTCTAATACCACGTCAAGCGCAAACGAGCAATTGTAAATCTCCAAAAATATAAATTTTATCTTAAAATAAATTACATAAAAATCCTCTAATTAATTTCAAAATATCAATTGTTGAACATTCTCAAATTGTGAACAAGTTCTACAAATAATCAATCTAACAATGATAATTAAAGAATCTCATCAATCTCATAAACTGACTATAAATCCAACTATTTATTTCCATTCTAATTATATTTCCTATCAATATATATATATTGATTTTCTTTTCCATTCTCATAGTCACCTAATTGTCACTTCCCATCATAGCCATCTTATTGAACTTCTCCAAATCCATCAAATTTTGTAATTACAACTTAAATACCTACATTAGTAAAAATGAGGAATGCGATAACGCTTAGTATGTGAGTATTACAAACACATGCGGACACGTGACAGCAATGTATTAGCTGTGCTGTTGGAGGATGTTAACAAAGCAATACGAGTTGGTTGGGTAGCCAAATAGGAGTGCCAAGCAAATGAGGACTCATTCAAACAAGAGTGGTTAAGGATTATTATAGGACAACTCTTTTGTCCTCTCGGCAAGAATGATGCCGAGCAAGTGGTCATCTCAAACATGACCAAGCAAGTGTGCGACATTTGGTTGTTGTCAAGGCATTCTTCAATTCGGCACACAATTTTGGAGAGATAGGTAGTCATTCAGTACGGCATAGAAAGTCAATCATCAACAAGGAGTATCCCAAATTTTGGGGGTGATAGGAAGTGTCGAATAGTAGTTTAATCCCCATTTTTCGCCACATGGGTCCTCCATAAATGGCTCAAGAACTTGGGATCTCTATCGTACACTACACTTCTCGACACGCCATGTAACCAAACGATTTCCTGTAAGAAAAGAGAAGTAATAACCGAAGTATCATTAGTCTTGGAGCAGGGTATAAAGTGTGTCATCTTATTGAATCTATCTACGACGGCCATTACGGAATCTTTGCCTTGAGCTGTTCTTGGTAATCTAAGGACAAAAGTTTATACTTAACTTAATCCATGGTTTCGTCGGGGTAAGCAAGGAAATTACCTTCCCTTATTCAACTTGGCACTTGGCCCTCTTACATGTAGCTCAACCTTCAATAATTCAACACACATCTCACCACATTCTCGGCTAAAAGATCATTCACTCAGCAACTCATATGTTCTTCTCTTTCTAAAATGTCCAGAGAGTCCTCCATTGTGGGAATTGTGGGCTTCCCTGATTAGTAACTCTCTCAATGAATAGGTTAACATGCATAATTTCCCTCTTCAGAATAAGTATCCATCTTTCATATGATACTTGTCCACTGTCCTCGCATTGGTACATTGCCAAACTATAGGTCCTAGGAATATTGCTCTTTGATACTTGTAAATCTAAACGATCTGCTTTATAGTTTGGTTAAGAGCACGTGTCTTCTTGAAAGAGTATTTGTAACTACGTTACTCTTTTCTTGCTTATAGTTTATCACAAAACTAAATCCTTCGAAGAATTCAACCTACCTTGCTTACACTTTGATAACTTGATCTAACTTCGGAGATACCTCAAGGACTCATGGTCAGTATATATGACAAACTCTCTTAGTAATAGGTACTATTGCCACACTTAGAGTGCTTGGATAAGGGCCAAGAGCTATTTTTCATATATGAAGTATTTCAATTGAGGTCCTCTAAACTTCCTGCTGTGGTAGGCAATTGGTTAAGCTTTCTGCATTAGGACAACGCCTATACCAATGCCTAACATGTCGCATTCTAGCTTAAATATCTTTTTAAAGTTGGGCAATGCTAGTACAGTAGCAAAAGTCTATCTGAATTCAATGTTCTTCCTCAACAACTTGGTAAGGGGTACAACCAAGGTACTAAAATTCCTAATAAATCTCTTATAAAACGATGCCAGTCCATGGAAACTTCTTACTTCGGCACAAGTGGTTGGAGTTAGCCACTCGATGACTACTCTAATCTTCTCTTCATCTGCTTGCAAGCCTCCTCCACCAACTACATAGCCTAGGAACACCACTTCCTCCTGGCAAAAGCAACATTTTTTAAGATTTCCGAATAACTTCTTGGCACGGAACACATCTAATATGGTATGGAGATGTTCACAATGACTCAGCATATCGGTGCTATATATTAGGATGTCGTCAAAGTACACCACGACACACTTTCCTATCAGATTTCTTAGCACATGATTCATTAATCGTGTAAAAGTACTTGAGGCATTCAACAAGCCAAATGGCATTACCATCTATCATAGAGTCCATGCCAAGTTTTGAATGCAATCTTCTACTCGTCTCCTTGCTTTATGTGAATTTGATGGCAACCAGATTTCATATCGATCATGCTAAAAATTTTAGTCTTACTCAATTTAACCAACTTAAGGATAAGATACTTATATTTGATCATGATCCTATTTACGGCTTAGCTGTCAACACACATCCGCCAGGTTCCATCCCTTTTCGGTACTAGGAGTGCTAGAATAGCACAAGGGCTAAGATTTTCCCTTACATACCTTCTTTCTAGTAGTTCATTAACTCGTCGTTGGAGCTCAATAACTTGTTTAGGGTTCATCCGATAAGTTGGTTTGTTCGGCAAGACAACTCCGAGTACAAAGTCAATGCAGTACTTAAGGCCTCTAAATGATGGCAATCCTTCCAACAACTGCTATGGAAACAGGTCAACATACTCATTCGGCAACTCCCTTACTTCTAAGGGTAGTTCACCCCACTCTCTTAACTCTAATAATCGCTTGACCAACAAGAAGGTCGGCTTGTCAACTTAAATAGCCTCTAGGAGCTCGGCTCTACTCATCATTAGAGTTTTTCTCGATCCTTGAGCAATTTTTGCCTGCAGTTTGTTAACTTAACTCAATGACATCAGGTTTAACGTGATCTTCCTTCCATCCTTCTTGAACACATAGGTGTTTTTGTATCCATCATAGATAACTCTTCTATCATAAAGCCATGGTTGGCCTAGTAGCACATGTGATGCGCACGTGGGCAGCACATCACAAAGAATCTCATCAGAGTAATTTCCAATCATGATCAGCAATAGT
The DNA here is from genome assembly GCA_024138015.1 of Lumnitzera littorea. Classification (NCBI taxonomy): domain Eukaryota; kingdom Viridiplantae; phylum Streptophyta; class Magnoliopsida; order Myrtales; family Combretaceae; genus Lumnitzera; species Lumnitzera littorea. The sequence goes on along the minus strand of JAMXBB010000012.1, from coordinate 13,657,949 downwards.
ACTTGCAAAATGATATGTAGTGCTCCCTTCTCATTCAACCAATGCAACTTATACGGCCTTGAATGCTCGATAGTCGGTAACTTCAACTTCGTGACCAAATCAGTTAATGCTACATTGGTATAATTACCACTATCTACAATGAGAGCATGCAACTGGTCATTCATCTTGCAAGTGATATGGAACAAGTTTTCCCTTTGCTCTTCCTCATGTGAAGGCTCTAAACTTATTGTACGTCGAACAATTAGGATCAACTGATCCAAGTCCTTAGTAAACACGTCCTCTTCAATTAATTCATTCTCCTAAGTAGTTTCTTTCTCGGCAAGAGTCTCTCCTTCAGGTTCCTCGTAAGTACTATTTACTTCAAGCTTCGAAACGTTTCCCTTGATGACCATAGTCCTTTAGTTCGAACATTGAGCAGCCATATATCCAAACCTTAGCATTTGAAACATTTGATTTAGCACATCTTCCTTCCAAACCTTTGTCCTTTCTCGTATGTCTGGGTTGGCATGTTATTGTCAAGTCGGCCCTTCTATTCAACTCAAACACCTACCTTTTTGGTCAAATTGGTACTCTCGGTGACTTCCTTAACCAAGTCAGCTCAGATGACCAGTCTGGCTCACTGGAGGTCAAGTTGACATTCTGCTTCTTCTTTGCCTCTCTACTCACTGGGCTATCCATACCACTTCATCCATTGTGGTAAATTGTTAAAGTTCCACAATATTTCATATATCACTCCTCAAACCAATTAGAAACCTAGAAACTGTTCACGCTGATGGCTCCTCCACCTTATAGCAAATTGTAAGCATCTGGAACTCTTGAACATATCCATCGATACATACCAGATAGGTATGTATCTGGTACGAACCTATTTCATAGTATTCTCTTTATCTTAAGCCATGTACTAACCTCTCGGTAGCCTTTTCGCCTTCTCATAGCCTGGAAATTCTTCTACTACATGGCGACATATCGAGATAACTCAATAGTAACAATTCTCACTTTGTCGTAATCTTTATATTGATAATGATCAAAAACTCACTCCACCTTCTCCTCTCAATCCAAATAATCATCCACACTTCCAAACCCATTGAAAATCGAAATCTAAAGATTCGCATGGTCAGATGCTCAGGGTGCTCAAGCTCACTCTTCTTCCTCATCCTCTTCCTCGTCTTCTTCATCTAAATCCCCTAAGTCAATCTTTCTTCTCACTCGTCCACCTACTCCTCTACCTCGAACTTGTCGAGCTAAGTTCTAGCCTCTAGCAGGTTAGGCAACTTATGGAGTGTAATGCGTGGCTTTAACTGGTCTATAAGCCAATGTATGAACAATTTGAGTTAAATCCATAAGGAAGTTAACCGCCTCATCAAGTCTCTCGTCCGTACTTCTTGGAGTACCTTAAGATTACCGATCATGGTGGATAAAACCACTATTGTCTTCCCCAATGCTTGCATTAACACTTGGGTCCATCATTTTCCTCAACAAACTCGATTTTAGTCTTAAAATTTCAAGCTACAATTAACACTATTTCTCTAAATTTGAAAACACAATACACTCTCCATATTATCTGTTAACTATATTGCAACACAATAACAACACCAATGAACAACTTGCTAACACTAAACCTGCTATGTTTTTAGCTATTCAAAACAAGGCAAAACAGAGTAAACACTAAGCAATTAATTCCACCGAACCTCTTACACAACTTACCTAAAGAAACTTCTGCTATAATATCAAGATGATGCGGATTGAGCCTAGAGCAGATAAGGTCGATCGCAGGAATGAGTCCAAGCTTGTCAAAAGCTCAAAAAAGAAGTGATGGGAAATACGTAAGAGAATGGAAATAAATGAAAGAAAGCAAACTTAAATAGCTCCAAAAAATATGACACACCAATGGAACTTTCAAGAACTCACGGCATAGCTCAATATAACATACGAGTTGATATGGTGAAATTACTCATCACTTAGCCTTACTTAAGGTATAGGATAAGAACAAAATGATAGTAAATAAACAATTTTTACGAAAGGAAAATATCCAATATATTAATGATAATTTAATGATATACGACTACATGTACAAAGAATATTTATACCCAAGAATTCAGGGCAACCTACCTAAAAAAGAAAAAAAAAAAACAAAAAAGGTATTGTCCTAAAGAAGTAATGTACAAAGTATTTAAAGGGTAAAAATGAATATTCACAGAAAAATAATTATTAGAGTATCAGATTCTACAAATGGTCCTGAACATGTGACAGCAATGTATTAGTAGTGCTGTTAGAGGATGTAGACAAAGCAGTACGAGTTAGTTGGGTAACCAAGTAGGAGTGCTAAGCAAGCACAGACTTATCCAAACAAGAGTAGCTAAAGATTAGTGTAAGGCAGCACTCTCGTCCTCTCAGCAAGAATGATGCCGAGCAAGTGGTCAGCTTAGAAATAATTGAGCAAGTGCGTAAGGTTTGGTTGCTATTAAGGCATTCTTTAAGTTGGCACACAATTTCTGAAAGATGGATAGTCATTCAGCGCAACATAGAAAGCCAATCATCAACAAGGAGTAACTCGGCCTCGATAAGATTCAGTTGGAACAAGAGCATTTGCCTCGCTAATCTCTTTAGTCCTTGGGCTCGATTGTAGATTAAAAGCCTAATAGCCTGATTCATGTCAAACAGGCTATAGCCTCATACTTAGCTTTATTAATCTTATACATGTGAGTAATTTTAAGAATTAGGGCATCATCTAAGTTAGGGTCTATAAGAAGAGAGCAAATTGAAAGGAGGCCCTGCATGCATTCAATGATAAAAATGGGGAATCTAATCCATAAGAATAAGGAAGTCTTCAACATGTGCTCACTATTGCCGAATATAATAACATACAGGATATCAAAAGAACTTTACAAAGGCAACCAATAGCACCCAAAAAAGGTAAATTAAGCAGCCTTCTCCACTTCTAGCTTGCTTTAAAGTATGACATGATACTACCAAAAATGAAAGAGAAAACCTGAGGACAATGTAGATGTTACCTTAGATATTGTAATGGTAGGGGTCCACTACTCCTTCAGAATATCAAGGCAAATGTTTGCATTGCTATTGATTTTCAAGTGGAAAGCTTTTATTCGGAAAGAAACCTGATGATGAAAGGTAAGTTAGGAAGGGTATTTACTAAAACTTTAAGGGGGATAGGATGCACAAGCATGATTCAGTAAAACTAGAAAATTATCAACAATTGACTCCATTCCACCCTAAAATTACCACTTCTTGACAAAAGAGAAGATAATATAATAGAATGACAAAAAGCCATTGAGACTATGTAGTTTAATATCTAGTTTATAGCATCATATTTCTCAAATTAAATTAGTCCTATAAGTTTCAGCTAGTATTTCACTGCAAGATCTACATACAGACATTATAATCAAGAGGGTAAGGAAAATCAATTGCCAAACCTTTAGTGGTTTGAATGGGTAACAAGTGGAAAATGAATAGATGCAAGGAAGGTACCCCCATCAATAGGACTATTGGCTGGGCCCAATATTGTTGCTGGCTAATGGAACATGTCATCAACAGCAAGCATATATGTAACCATGTAAATGGCAGGGTCTCATTTAGTTGATCCAATGAAATAGAGTCCAAGAATGCAATTTGATTTTGCTTTCAAGGGAATTTTTTTGGATGCAAGGGTGTGGAGTAAAAATAAGGTTCTAGGCTTCTAAAATGTTATAGAATGTCACTAGTTATGATGGTTCAAAAACCATATAATTTTTTCACCTTCACATCATTACCAAGCTCTCCTTTAAGATTAAGGATAAATTGGATTCCATGAAGCATTTGACCAAGAAATTTACCTAATTTTAGAACATACCATTGGAATTACGGTTATAAAACAACAATCTTTTCTTCAAATTTATAAAAACAATAATTGAAGATTCTATAATATATGAATTATGAATCATGATATAACAAGGAACTATTTTTCGCATATAACAACAACTAAATTTACATATTCACTACCATATTTAATGACAATAAGTGCACTGCTCTATTCAACTATAGAGCTAGGCCTAATATTATGCCTTCATTAGACTTGTAAGGGAGGATAAAAACAAGAATTATTTTTGAAAAAGAAGATAAAAGAAAAGCAAAAGACAAAGGAAGGAAGCTGAAGATGCACTTTTGAAGCCAACCTTGTTTTCTAATTACATTAAAGTCTTATTTGGACTTTTTTTTTTGTCTAATTTATATCTATTTAAAATTCAGTGTTTGAAAAACTGTCTTATATATATCTTATCTATTTTTATTTCACAATTAAATGGAGGTAATGATTGGAGTGTTAAAATTGAAAAAATGAAATTTTACGTACTTTTAAGAGATTTTACGTAAAATTTCATTTTACGTACTTTCTATATTTTTTATGCATTAAAAACAATTATTTTAATTGATATTTTTGTAAATGTGAATAAAGTAAAAGGTAGATAAATTGAACTTTATTGAGATTTGTTGGGTAATTAATTTTAGAAGAGGAGTACAAATGAAATTATATTTCCATCTTTTTTGTGTTTTATTCCTACCAAATGTACAATTCAAGTAAACACCAAAATGAAAAAAAGATAAACCAAATAGAACCTAAAACAACTACTTTCTACAACATGTAAAGCAATAACAAGCATAACCAATTAGTGTCAAATGGTGCATTTACCTTCCTTCTACTTTATGCAAACATACATGGTAAAGAAATAAATGTAACAACCTAATTAGAATTCCTCCTATTGAAATATTGTCCACTTTAGTGTAGAACGCCACATGGTTTTGTTGCTTAATGCAATAGCTTCATAAGAGTGTACCCATCTTAGGATTAGCCTAAGAGGTAATACAATAAATAATTTCTTTTACTTTCGGATAGAAAAAATCTTCTTAATAATTAAGAATGATAAAAAGAAATGTCCTCGATTAATTATTAGAAATATTGCTACTAATTGAAAATAAGAGTTATGATACATGTAACATATATCGTTTGCGAGAAGGAGAAAAAGGAAAAAAAAAACCAAACCAATGATATTTGTCAACTTGTTGCCTTTGTCATGTTCATAAAACAACACTTAGATTTCCAACACACTCGGCCAAATGATTATAGGATGTAGCACCTTTTTCTTACCCTAGAAGAATTTCCTTTCTCCAATAAGTAGAGTAACAAGAATGATGATACGTGGTTTGAACTTTTCTAGCCGAGTATGCATCTAAATACACTTGCGACCAATCCATCACTTTGCTCTTGATTTGTCCTCATTGAAGTAAATTGAATGATTCAAAAAGTATGATAAGTATAATTAATCTAGAGCACATTTTCAAAGGATAATTATTGTAATGCCCCGAACAAGATGAGTCATAACAGTCCCACCGTGTAAACTAATCTAAAATAGAAGCTAACCCTTACAGCCACTATGGTAAATATACTCCACACAAGGTGTGCACAACTCAACCAACTTGAAGCATCCATTCTAATACCTGTAAATAATCAAACTTATGGTATAGCTTTACAAAATACATATTTTATATAACCTATTGTCTCATAACACAACAGTGCTTACATAAACATCTCACATCTAGAGTTATAATGTGCAATCGGAGTTTATTAAAAATCACAGGTTTTGCAAACTATTTACAATAAGTTAGGGAACTAGTGGGCGTTCTAAGGAACTTTCAATTAGTTTTCTCAAAAGAAAGGTTAAAAGCCTTAGCTTAGTTAATTCTTCGTTCCTCGTTTTCCTAGTCAATAGTACACTAATCTGGGAGTAATGGTATCTAAACATCTTGGTTTTTACTCTGTACCTGCAAAAGATTCTATAGGAATGTGAGCACAAGTAACTTAATAAGCAAGACGGAGTCAAAAGAGTATCGAATAATCATAAGCAAAGTTATGGATTATAATGAAATGCAATACAATCAATCATATAAAACATTGTATAATGTTACCCAGTCCATTATGAGGTTGGAGAAATTATATTCCCTTCAACCCGGATTGAAGAGTTTTATCGTGACTCAAACTAGACCAAACTCGAGTTTGTGCAATAGAAAACACTCCCCTCCTATGACCGCCTTTGAACTATGGCCCCCACCCTTGCCACGATCTCCTCGCCTGTCACTTAGTTCAACTAAGAATGGAGAAAGGACTGTTTTAACTATCTTCATCAAAGGAAGTTGGTATTTATCCTAACACTCCTAACCTTTTCCCCTGATGGGTGTTATGCTTGTCCAGTTTCATTATAATCAAATAATCATTAGTTGTAATTAAGGGTGGCCAAAGAAGTTCTTATAATACAAAAACAATGCAAACATGCAGAATAGCATACCAAGGAGTGCAATTCCTATCACAATTGAATATCATATGCACATATGGCATACGTACAAACAACTAATTACAAACACAAACAATAGTACTCTCAAGTCTCTAGATACCATAGTATCCCAATAAATGATAAAGCTATAATCTCAACTTACTTATTCAAAAGCTCACTATAGAAAACTTGAGTTATCAACAGTTTAACCACTAAGGAATCCTATATACACAAAACGCAAATTCAATTTTCGTAATAGTTACAAAAATATTAGAGTTTTATCTAAAATGGTTATTATATATAAATATATTATCACAATAATATATAGTTTTATTATATATATATATACATATATATCAAGTTAAGTTATCAATTACTAATAATTGATTGTATCGAAACATACTTTTAATTGGTTAAATCAAGTTTCAATTTCGATAAGGTTATCTAATACATACATTTTAGTAATATTATAAAGTTATAGGTTATATTACTTAAGATTGTCCGATTTAAGTAAAAATAGTGTCATTTGGTTCGTATAGACCTAATGACACGTGTTACGAGTTCTATTTTTAGAGATGACTTTTTAACGAGTTGTTCGAACTTTTAATACAATTATGCCTATCTAAATAAATACTATCATATTATACATATTTTGCGTTATTAAATTGTATTTTACCTTATTTGTCAATATAACCCATAATATAGGTATTATCTAACCTTAATACCCTTATAACGTATCTTGATCATTAAAATATCATTAAATATATTAAAAATATATCTTTTTTATCAAATCCAACCAATACATGTATAGGTAGTTTTTATTGTATTATTTATCATATTTAACCTATTATTATTAGAAATATGTCCCGATTCGTAAATTAAGCTATTTTACTACGTAAATTCGTAATAATTAACTCAGGTCACCAAATAATTCTCCAAAAATTTATATAGACTCTTAAAAATATGGGGAATTCAGTTATCACTTGGTTTCAAGTTTTTTATTTATTGCTTATATATTTGAATTTACTATTTTATCCCTAAATTATACTAAATTACCCAATTATGATTTTTTTTACACAAAATTGGTTTCAACCTATCCAAACATTGTTATACTTCACTATAAATTATTATAGGTTCATTCCATCATTTGATTTCATAAATTCCTATTTATTTCACAATTTCAGCCTATTTTCTAGTTATTTTTAAGCCGAAAAATACAATAAATATTAAAAATATTCAAATAAAAATTCATACTACATAGCAATTATCTATATATCATGCATATCCTATACAAAAATTTTGAGCCAAAAACATCATTTGATATATTTATTTTGAAAGTCAAAATTTAGATAAATAGTAACTTTCTTAAGCAAATATATTAAATATTACAAATTTTTCAAAACAAAAATATTACACGAAAGCATATATGAAATAATCTAAATATAAATTTTTTAAAATTTTTCTAGGTGGATTTACTATTTTTAAAAAATTATTGAAAAACACGGTAGAAAATTAACCTAACTATTCTTAGATGCTACAATGACTAGCAATGAATTGGTGGTTGTCGGATAGCCTAGCTAAGTGGTAGACTACTTGGGGATAGTCGGGTTCCACAGCAGATTCACGACAAGTTTGCTTCCTATCCCAAGTCAATTTTAGCTCTATTTTTGAATAATTTCTCTAAAATGGTTTTATTTTCCTAAATTTTTTCCTCCGATTTTCTTTAGATGTTTTAGGTTCTAAAGTATTTAAGGTATGTCCTCAATCTACTTTTATGTAGGTTTATGAAATTTCCAGTTTTTTTTCCCTTTAATTCTATACTTATCCTAACATTTATTCTATTAGGACGTTTCATGTTCTTAACCTCCTCACTTTTGATTCAACAAAACTTAACTCCTAGAATATGCCACATGAAATCCAAATTTCTCCTCAACATTTCAACTGCAAATGGATAGAGTTCAATTGATTTTTTTTTTTAAATTCAATTACTAGTATTATATATACCATATTGATATTTAGTTATTCTATTAATATATAAGTATATATATCCTATGTATATATATCAAATATAGTATATAACTATACTCATATAATTATGTTTCTAACATAACTTTTATTTTTAAGATATGTTTCTTATTTATTTTCATGAATTCAACACATAATATATATAATGAAGTAATTTATAGTTAATTTATGGGTATAATTACTATTTATACCAAGTATACTCATAAAAATAATATATTCATATAGTAAATTATACTATATTATCCCATTTTATAGCTCAATTAACTTATCTCAAAAGAATTCCTTACTTTTTCATACAGAATATCCTTTATCCTTTTTAGCATATCTTATGTATCCTATTTATAAATTATCCTTTTGTCTTTTCCATATATGTATTGTAATCTTAGTGGGGCAAGTATATAAAGCCACATTTGCTTGTACACAAATGGCACGATTACATTATTGATTATCACAAGATTTCCTTTTGAGCAACCTTCATGTTCTCGCTCTTTTTTAACTCTTATCTATTTTATTTAGTAAGGAAAAGTGGCTAGTAACCCTATTTTGGCACTCGTAAGTCATATTGAATGCTTGAATTAATTCAAGTAAGATCAATTGGTGTATCATATTCGATTAGTAGGCACTCAAATTTGTTAACCCCTTTTTATTTTTTTTATTTTTATTTTTTGTTCTCATCCATTGTAGTACTTCTCCATGTATACTACCTCGAAGGCACATCAGCTTTACTGGTATCAAAGTACTATTCCGAGAGGGAGCGTGTGGTTCAGTGAAGTGTTTATTCGTGTTTGTTATTAATGGCTGCTATGTTCTTTCCATAGCTATTGTAGTGTGTTTAAGTGAAATAAGTTTTGAAGTTATTATAAGCCATGCAATCAGAAGTTCGGAGTTGATACGTAAAGTTTAGCGGCAATAAGGTAAGTTGTCCAATCGAGTCTAAATTTTACAATAAAGTTATGAATATTAGTAAAAGTAACCCCATTTTAGGAAAATAAGTAATAAAATAATTATCATAATATTGAATTATAAGCATATTACCTATTATTTAACGAAAATGCGTAAAACAAGTTTCAATAACTAACAAATAAATAGAAATAAATCATATGCACACCAAAAATCATAAAATAACATTAATAATATTTAAGAGTACTTATTTATACTATATATGTATTTACATATAGGTAAAAATACTCGAAATTATTTAAAATACTCAAAATATGCTAAAATAATACTAAATAATTAAAGAAAATTATAAGAAAATCAAAGAAAATTAGAAAAAATAGGAAAAGTGATGAATTGTCCAGATTTAGGTCGTAGTAAGTTAGGATTAACAATAACACAATTAACCAAATAAAATTACCCAATTGGAAAGCCAAAAAGGAAGAGGATAAAGCGTACCTGACCCTCTAAAAATCAAAAGCAAGCCCTAACCCCCTTTATAAAATCAGAATCCACTCACCACAATTCATTTTGGTCAAATTGTCGTCCAAGAAAAATAGAGAGAAACCAGAAAGTGAGAGTTAAGAGCAATTAGAAAAATTAGCAAAATTAGTGTGCAATTAAGGTTTAGAGAGAGAATCTATGACCAACGGTCACTTGGAAATGAACGGTCACCACCATCACACCTTACCACCATCACCTAACCTTGCTGACATACATAGAGCCACTATTGGTAGTCGGAAGTTGATCGGACAAATGATTCCAATTTCCAACCCAATTTTGTTTAATTTAATTAAATTATTAAATGTATTTAGAAAATTATAAACTTTGGTATTTTGAGGTTTTTATGTATTTATATTAAACAAATATTATTTTGATAAATTTATATTAGTAAATATATAGTACTTAAAAAATCCTGAAACTCAAGCCTATTTTTTATTTAGAAATAAATAGCCTTAAAAATGTAGTTTTTAGCGCAAAAATTTTGTATGGGCTATTTAGAGTATGTAAAATAGTGATATGAAGAGATTTTTCATAAATTAATTTTCGAAAATTTTAGGCCTTTAAATCATATATATAAATAGTGATTTTGGGTTAAATTAGTGATTAAATATATAATTACTAACTTAATATGTAATTAGGTGTTTTAAGATGTTAATATCTAATGTAGCATGATACTTGTAATATTTAGAGTGTTAGATGTGATTCTTATATGTATTATGTAATGAATATATGTAAATTAATAAAATGTGAAATTCGAAATGTAATAAATAGAAAATATTATGTCAAAATTAATAATAATATATAATAAATCTGATATAAAACTTAAATTTAATGAATTATATAAAAAATCTAAATTTTTCTCACATCGGAAGTAAATTTGATAATTAAATTATAATTAAGGTATACCATATAGACTAACATACTAGTTAGGCATCAAATACGATATTTAGAATACCCAAGTATAATATGATTAACTTCATATTATGGTTCAAAACAAGCTCTAAGGATTCAAGTATAACACCCGTAATCGAAACTGAATAAATGCCTAAATCGGAAACCAATTCAGAAACTAGCCTAGAATAAATCGATAATAAGTAATATATATATTTGGAAAATTGAGTCTAATCACAATTTAAAGTCTATACGTCATAAAGATATAAATATTAAAAGAGTATTTACGTTATAGGAAACAAAGAGACAAGTTGACCTACGACAAGTTGAGTGAGTGAATAGAACATTTCTAGTAAGTTGGATTCAATACATTGCTATATGTTGGAGTACTATATTAAAGTATTTAGAGGCTTAAGATTGTATGCGATTGTGCTTGTAAATAGCCATATGTGCATGTGCTATGTATTTCTAATTACTTGCTGAATATTGATGCGTATTATTGGTTTGTTGTGAATTGAGTGGAGTAAGGTTGTTTGGTCACCCTAAACTGAACTTAATTATAATTGATCTAATTACCTTAATTAAACATGCATTGCAACCTTTTAGCGGACGATTAGGAATCTCCAACTAAATACTAACACCTTCAAAAAAGATAGCATTAAATAGCATAATAGTTTTTTCTTCATCTTTACTTGAACTAAGCGATAAGAAAGGAGGTCGCAACAAGGATGAGCATAATGGTTCGAATGACAGTCAGGGGGAGAACGGTGTCTCTATTGCACAAACTTGAGTTTGATTATGAGTTGTTGCATAAACATTGAAACTCCTTAACCCAAATTAGAACAGGTGAAATTACTCCGATTTCACAATGGATCGGACCACATTATGTGATTGCATTTGTATGTTGCATTGTATATAATTAATTATTTGAAAACCTTATTTATATTTGTTATGCATTCTTAAATCTCTATCCCAACTTACTAAATTATTAGTTGGTCATACCCTTATAGATTTTCTTGCCGGTATAATTGAGATGCTGCATTATAACTATCTTAAGGTTAGCTTCTTTTTAAAGTATCTTAGGGAAGTGAGACTCAACTAGTTGAGCAATCGATTCCTTTAGTGTTTTATTGTTAACTATTAAGTTTATATATCGATCTTGTAATGCTTTACTTATTAAACTACTATGACATATAAATATTTCCTAGGATTGTAAAACAATATAGGTATCTTTATGTAATTATGACTTAAAGTTTTTTGTTATATTTATAAATTTTATCAGTAATTATGAATGAGCTGTTTACTTCAAAACGAGGAGTTGTAAACACCTTATGTAAATCGTATCTATAATAAGGAATGTAAAGTTAGTTACTATCATAGGTTGATTTATATGATAGAACTATTACAACTGTGCCACTTCGAAGCATAAGAGTTTTCAGTTGGTATCAGAGTGTACTTCTAGTAAACTCACTTTGAAGCATCGCGATTTAAAAGAAGTAAACATCATAAGAACAAAGTGAGAGTAGGTATTATTAAATGGGCAGCAAAAGATTGTATTAAGCATACTAAAGTAGAAGTAAGTATAATATTTAGTGTATTGAATGTTAATTGAACCTAAGTTTAATCACAAGGTCAAAGGGGAGAGTTGCTACTTAGTTGGGTACGTTTTGGTTGGAATGGTAAAGAGTCCCCCATTGATTATAGGATTAAGATGCAACGATTGTTATTGGAGCTGACTAATTAGAATATATTTACAACCGTTGACAAGATCATTGATAAATTTTATGATGAAATGTGTTATAGCTGGCAAGATCAATAGGCATAGATGGAGATAGATTTAGGGCCCCAATACAATAGATATACTACTATAGCAGCCTTCAAGCAAAGGTGATTAGAGAAAGAAGAGATTATATCTTTGATGATTCTTTTAAGATACTTTCCAACTAGGTTAGAAGAGGAGAGACCTTACCTGCTAACATCACCCATATTCTTACTAAAGTCCTACATATTCCTAAACATTATCTACTAGGGATTATTAATTGGTTTCCCTGTTTTCTAGAACCAACGAAAGCAAGAATATAGGTACCCTTAGAACCAAAGGAACCTATCCTAGAGCCCATGATGCTAGGACTACTGTAAGAAAATCCACCACCCATAGAATCGCAAGAGGCAACCAATTCAGACATACAAAGTAATTACCAAGAGAATGAGGCTAATATTGAGGAAGATCTAGAGGAAGAACTTGAAGAAGACAAACTTAAAGAGAAGGAATCTAATGTAGATATGCATACTATAGTCATGCAAACTATAGTTAATGCTGAGGTAACTGGAATAGGAAATGGACCAGGAGGATAAGTAAAGGCAAAACCCATACAACATGAGGGAATAGAAAATGGTCATGCTATTGAGCTTGAGAATGATGAGATGTATAAGGTGATTGTGATTCCTGAGAACCCAAAAGTAATATCGATAGGTTTCACAACTGCAAGTGAAGAGGAAGATAACATAGTAGGTGGACACATGGAGTGAGTTCCCTTTAATCAGGTTGCTACTATAGATGGTTCTTCTGATAAGAATTAGTTATAACTGACTAACTTGTTTAGTTAGATCCTTGATACGAGGTAAGTGCACCTATCAAATTATAATAAAGCGGATTATGAGTCCGAATATCGATCCCTTAGAGATCTTAAATACTAATACTAGCTTTAACTCTATTATTTAATCAAACAAATTCAATTCAAGAACTCAATTCTTTAAACTAAAATATGCAGCAACCAATCAATTTAATATCAAGAATCAAACAAGAAAGCAAACTATTAAAGATTGACTTCAAGAATCAACATCATACCTAGATCTTGATTCCCTAGATCTATACATACAACTTTCTTAAAAATAATCTAATTAAATCTTTAATTTCTTCTTGATTAGAAGAACTCTCTTCTAAAGTTAATAACTTTCTCAAGCTTATTAACCATAATATCTAGATTGCCTAATAGAATTTCTTCCCCATAGTATAATCTAAGATTACATTAACCGTACAACAAATTTTCTTAAAAATATAATATTAAAAACAATATTATACTTTTGGAAAAGTCTTGCAATTTATCTTTAACATTGCATAAACTTTTATCAATTATGTTAGACCTAATTATACAAGAAATCTCTCAATCTTCTCGTATAGTATCAAATTTAAATTAATAACCTGCAAAATTATTAACCTAAATATGTAAGAACACATAATTAATTCAAAAGAAAATAAAGATCTTCATTAGATCTAAATAAAATCAATTGTCACACGTAAGATCTAGGTTCACAAGACCTAGATACTACAAATCTACTCTCTATCCATTATAAAATAGCAAACTAAAATCAAGGAATTAAAAAGAGTAGAAGAAAGAATCATGAAAATCCACAAAGGTTAAATCTTGAATCTTCTATTTGCCTTGCTCACTTGAAATTTTTTTACCAATCTATTCTCTCCCTTAAGTAAGCCTTAACAAGGCTTTATATATGAAAAATTAAAAAAAAAAAAATAGGTCGGTTGGCAAAGATACAACCATGTCTTTGAACTAGAAATGACACGATTGAGGACATGGTCATCCCTTTTGGTTTTTTACTAGGATGTAATAGTTGAAAATAAGCACTAAATTTGCCCGAGAACGGCACAGTCATGTCGTTTGGTTATGTTAATCTTCAAACCTTTATAACTTGCTAATTTTAGCTCTGAATTGAGTAAAATTTGTTTCTATCTTCTCGTTTTCTCACTAAATCGTTTTAAAACCTAAAAAAAAAAAAATTACTCAATTAAGTATCATTATCTAAAAATAAACATAAATTTCAAGGGAAAATGATGAAAAATCACTAATTAAAATATAACTAAATTGGAACTCATCAATCCTTAGGTATGATCCAATAGCATTTTTGGTTAAAACTTCTTTTGATGTATATTTTGAATTTTTGATGTATTTTCTAACTTTTGATGTATTTGGTAGCTTTTAGATCAAGTTTAGATGTTGAAATCGAGTCTGATATAACCAATTCTGATATAATCGAGTTTGATGTAATTAAGTTTGATGTAATCAAATCTAATGTAATATTTTTTATTGTACAGTTGTAAATATCGAGTATGTACTAGCTAATGTAAATAGTGATGTAATTGAGTTGTAAATCCTATACATATACTCAAAGGTCTATCGAGTTGTACCTTTTTGTTTCTGAAGTTGTAATCAACTACAACAATGTAAAGCAAGAATCAGGTTAATAGTTAAATTTCTATCTAAGTACGAATTACATGAATTTGGTAATTTTTGAAATATTTATAAAACTAAGGAATTGGATAACTTATAAATAGATATGTATATAGGTCTATAAGTTATAAATACTAAGCCAGTATGGCTGAAGCTGGCAATGGGAGTCATAACGGAAGGACTGATAGAAATCAAAACCCTCCACCGTGAGTACCATCACTCTCAAGAGAACAAAATAGATAGGATATACCCCTACCACCACCATAAGAGGGTATACCAATTACTTGCCAATATGCATACGATGATGAGGCAGCAAGGAATGTTGATTCAGTATCTTATGACTGGTAGTAATATGAAAAATAGAGGGCTACAAGTAGCTGAATAAAGAATGGAACAACCATAAAAGGTGAATAAACTTCCCAAGTTTATAAAAGTAAATTATTATTTTAAGGAAGAAATGGGTAAGCCAACTTTAACCGACGATTGAATGACCTAAATTAAACAAAGTTTTGAAGCCTTTAGAATCTCTTAATTTTAAAAGTTAGCATATGGCACCTATATGTTGAAGTTAGTTGCTCGAGTTTGCTGGAACTCAAAAGTGAGACAATTGGGGAATAATATTACTTGGCAAAGGTTTAAAAAGGAATTTAAGAAAGAATATTTCCCTCATAGTGTCCAAACAAGATAGTGAGAGATTTGTTTGAACCAAAGAAGGGGGGTATGAGTGTAACTCGGTATGAAACTGAGTTTAATAGACTATTGCAATATGCACCTGATTCATGTCAAGATAATGTTAAATTAAAGAAAGATATGTTTCTTATTGGGTTCGACCCTACAATGTGTTGTAAGCTAAAAAACTATAGTTTCACTACTTATACTGAAGTAGTAGATAAGGCAAGAAAACTGGAGAATAATCACGTAAGGATGCAAGCAATGTGGAGTCAAAAGATTAACAAGGCTTATCGACCCAGTTCATCACTTAAAAGAGAAGGAAACTAGCAACTTTAGCCAGTAGCCTAGTGCAATCACTGCCTGGTTTGAGTTTTTATGATAAGGATAGTAATGTTAAGTGCTAGAAGTGTGGCACAAATCATTTTCTAAGAAATTGTGCTCAACTTAAAGGAAAATGTTTTATATGGGAAGATCAAAACTCTATTCTAGGAGCGTAGCCTAGAATGAAACTCATGAAGTGTAGCAAATGTGATAGAAATGGGCATTTCTCTAAGTATTGTCTACAGTTTGGATAAGGAGCTAAGAGGACTAGAGGTTCTGATAACACAACCGCACCTGCTCGTGTTTTTGCTATGGAGGATATGGGAAATGAGGAGGACAAAGATTTTGCAAAATGGATGGAAGAGTACTATCATGACGATGCTAAGGAAATTATGGGAGTCGAAGAAAAAAACGACGAAGGACTTGTCATAGGTACGTGCTCAAACTACTTATTTTTATGGTAATTTAAGTGTAAGTTAAATTAAAGTATTTAAATTTTGAGATTTATGAATGCAAGTTTAGTTAGTAATCGTAATATTAGTATAATTTGAGGAATGTGTTTATAAATGGACAACTTGCTTTTGCATTATTTGACTTATAGAGTTAGAACTCCCACTAAGAAGAAGGTAACAACTCGAGAAGTAATGGACAATGGTAGAATTAAGATTCAAAAGAAGAAATACGCTATAAGTCTTATAATACTACCTTTATAGGGTTACGATATAATAATGGGAATAGATTGGTTGTCTAAGTTTCGAAGTAAAACTATTACTCTAAATGATGGAGAAATGTTATTTTAAGGAAAAGACGGTAGAAGCAAATTAAACTTAGCTATAGTGGAGATATGTGATGAATTGTATGGAACAAAAGTAGAAAAGAATGCTTGAAAATTTTGTTGGGTATTTGCTACCAAAGAAAAGAAAGAGACACCCAAAGTAACAGATATACCGGTAGTGTGCAAATTTTTGGATGTATTTACAGAGGATTTATTAAGTCTAGTTCCACATCGAGAGTTGGACTTCACTATCAAGTTAGTTCTTGAAACTATACCTATTTCTAAAGCTCCATATCGGATGTCACCCATGGAACTTTAAGAGCTGTTAGACAAAAGATTTATTCGTCCAACTGTTTCACCATGGGAAGTACCGGTATTATTTGTGAAAAAGAACAATGGTAGCATAAGATTATGCATAGACTACTGGGAAATAAATAAGGTTACCATTAAAAATAGGTATCCGTTACCTTGCATTAATAATTTGTTTGATCTGCTACAAGGTGTAACTGTGTTTTCTAGAATTGACTTGAAATCGGGATATCATCAATTACAAGTTAAGCTGGAGGATTGCCTAAAACTACATTTAGAACACAATATGGTCATTATGAATTTTTGGTGATGCCTTTCGGTTTTACAAATGCCATAACTGTGTTCATTGATTTGATGAATCACATATGTCAACCATATTTAGATAAATTTATTGTGGTGTTTATTGATGATATTTTGATCTACTCGAAAACTAAGGACCGACATGTAGAGTATTTATGACTAGCATTACAAAAGCTAAGGGGAAATAAGTTGTATGCTAAGTTAAGTCAATGTGATTTTTATAAGCCCTAAATATAAGTCAAATAATCGTAGGATCGAACTTAATACACAAAATTTAGAGCGATTGGTTAAATGATTCGATCAAACCTAAATTATAAATGAAAACTAGAAATATTAGTAAAAGTAACCTCATAAATTCAAATTTAAGAAAATAAATAATAAAATAAGATAATATAATTTTTTCAAATTTTAAGTATATTACTTGTTATTTATCGAAAGTGCATTTCGAAAATGCATAAAATACATTTCAATAACTAATAAATCACTAGAAATAGATTATATATATAATAAAAAGCATAGAATGACCTAAATAATATTTAGGAGTACTTACTTGTACTCCATATGTATTTATGTGTAGATAGAAATACGCAAAATTACCTAAATTACTTAAAATTAGCTAAAAACTTGCTAAATAATGAAAGAAAATTATAAAAAAATCAAAGAAAAATAAAAAAATAATCAAAGAGATAGTGAATCATCCAGATCATGTCGTAGCAGCAAGGGGAAAAGAAAGAAAATTTTGTCCACTAAAAAACAAACACTTAAAAGGCAAAAAATGGAAAAGGATAAGCCAAAAATCATGTCTAATTAATGTCCAAAAATCTCTTTACAGATCTATAAATAGTAAGAAAATTCTATGAGCTCATTTGGTCAATTGGGAGCTGAAAAAAATTGGGAGAACCAAAAATCAAGAGGGAAATTAAGGTTTAGCAAAAATCTTCACAAAACTATGCATTTAGTACATTTAGGCTGAACCTACAGGTCACCACCACCTAGGACCGAACCACTACCACCCCACTCCAAACCCAGCATTTGGACCGGCTAACCACCCTTGGGCTGTCGCTGGTAGCCGGAAACCTAAGAGTCAAGTGAGTCTAATTTTTCAGTCGATTTTACAAAATTTAGTAAAATTATTAATTTTCCAAAAAATTATGAAATTTGTTATTATGATGTTTTATTGTATGTAGATTTAGAGAAAAATAGTAATTAAATTTAATCATATCTGTAAATATAGGATTCTTAAGAAATTGGATAAAACCGAGTATATTTGGAATTAGAAATAAATGGGCTTAAGAGTGTAATCTGGAGCTCAATTTTATATTTATTTATTTATTTTGTAGAATACTTAAGTGATGTAGAACACTTAAATGATGTAGAACAATGCTATGAAGTCATTATTTTTAAATTAATTTTCAAAAATTTTAAGTAATTTTTTAGCCTTAAAATGATAAGAAAAATAGGTAATTTTGGCTTAATTAAATGATTAAATAATTAATTTCTAATTTAAAAGGTAATTAGATGTTTCAAGATATTAATCTCTAATATGGAAACATAATCCTAACATTTAGATTGTTAATTGCAATTAATATGGGAATTATGTAGTAATTGTGAGTAATTTAATAATATGTGAAATTAGAATTTTAATAAATATGAAATAATAGGTTAAATTGGATAATATAATAATAATATCAATACATATTAAATCTAGTACAAAAATTAATTCTAGATAATTAGATCAAAATTGTAAAATTCTCTCACATCGGGAGTAAACTTAGCACACTAATTAGGATTAGAATATACCAAGTAGGCTAGAATACTGAATTAAAACTTAGTATGATATTAGGATACTCAGGCTTGATGTGATTACTTTCACATTAGGGTTCAAAGCATATTTTAGGATTACTCGTAGTTGAAATCGAATTAGAACCTAAACTGAAATCGAATTCGGAAACCAAACCCCGAACTAACATTAGATGAATCATTAGTAAATGATAGGTATATAAGGCGAATTGAGTTAAATCCTTACTTAAAATAGTATCATCTAAGTATAAATACTAAAAAGAGCATATTTATATTATAGGACACATGGAGACGAGTCAACCTACGACAAATAGTTAAGCGACTCAAGATTCCAAGTAAGTTGGATTTAATGCTTCATTGTATTCTGGAGTACTATTTTAGAGTACTTGAAGACTTAGGTTTATATATGATTGCGATTGTAAGTAGTCTTATGCATATGCTTGTGTATCTGATTTCGTGCTAAAATCTATGTTATGTTTGATGACTGTTGTGATTGGAGCGGTATGGAATTATTCAGTCACCCTAAATCGATATAGACCTAATCGACCAAAATACCCTAAAAAGACATGCATTGCAACCCTATAGGGAATCATTAGGATTCTCCAACCAAATACTGACACCTTCGAAAAAAATAGAGCTAGATAACAAATTGGTCTTTTCTTCATCCTTACCCGAACTAAGTGACAGGAGAGAAGGTCGCAGTAAAGATGAGAGCATTGGTTCGAAGGATAGTCTTAGGACGAGCAGTAACTCCATTGCACAAACCTAGGTTTGATTGTGAGGTGTTGCATAATATGAAAACTCCTCAACCTAAATTAGAGCAGGTAAAATTACTCTGATTTCACAACGGACTGGACTACATTGTGTGATGGCACTTGTTTATTGTATTTCATAAAAATAATTGCTTGATAACCTTGATTGTACTTATATACGTTCATGAGTCTCCAATTCAACTTATTGAGCTATAGTTGCTCATACCCGCATAAATTCTTTTGCAAATCCTGACTTCTAATTTATGATGCTACGATACAATTACCCAAAGGTTAGATTTCTTTTGAAGCTATGGGGAGTAAGGATCCATTGGTAAAAGATTAAGTCTTATTTAGAGTCTTGCTAGTATCCTTAGGATAAAAAACTAATATATGATATGTACATTAGTTAACTACTGTATTATGCAAGATCTCTCGGGAATCCTACGATAATGTGAATGTAATTATATATATTGACTTAAGGTTTTAATTGTTGCTATAAATTTTAGTTAAAATCTTAGTCGAACTGTTTACTTCAAAGCGAAAAGTCATCGATGTCTTGTATAGATCGTATCTATGATAAGTATTGTGAGGTCAATTCTTGTTATAGGTTGGTTTATACGATGGGACTGTTGCCACTCTGTAATTTCGAGGCGTAACAATTTCTAGTTAGATAAAATTTCTTTTCTGAGTCATATCGTATCTGGTAAAGGAATCTCTATAGACCCTAATAAGGTGAAAGTAGCAATTGAATGGAAGCAACCAACCACTGTTGTGGAAGTGAGAAGTTTTCTAGGTATGGCTAGATATTACCAATGATTTATAAGAGATTTCTCTAAAATTGCCAGACCATTAACTCGATTGACCCAAAAAGATGTAAAATTTGAATGGGGTGAAGAATGTGAGTTGAGTTTTCAAGATTTAAAGAAACAACTGGTTACAGCACTAATATTAACATTAACGTATATAATGATACTTCTTTGAATGGATTGGGTTGTATACTAATGTAAGATACAAACGTTGTTACATATGCATTAAGACAATTGAAACCACATGAAAAGAACTATCCAACCCATGATTTGGAGTTAGCAGCCTAGTGTTTGCTTTAAAAATTTGAAGACATTATCTATATGAACAACAGTGTGAAATATACACTGATCAAAAAAATTTAAAGTATTTCTTTACTCAAAAGGAGTTAAACTTAAGATAGAGATGACAGTTAGAGTTGATTAAAGATTATGATATGAACATAAATTATCACCTTGGAAAATCCAATTTGGTGGTAGATGCTTTAAGTTAAAAGAATTATGAACATGTTGCATTATTGATAACTTCTCAATGCAAATTGTTGCATAAATTTGAAAAGTTGAAAATTGGGTATGACTGGTATGAGCCTAAAAGTCAAATAATGAATTTGGAACTACAACCTACTTTATTAGACATAATTAAACAGAAGCAAGAGGAAGATAAAGACATGATGGAAATGAAAGAGAATTTGAGCAAAGGGAATGATTATAATTTCAAAGTAGTTGAAAGAGGCATACCAAAATTTAGAGGAAGGATATGTGTACTACAAGATCCCAACATAAAGAAGGAAATTTTAGATGAAGCACACATTACAGGTTATACTGTACATCCAGGAGAAAATAAAATGTACTATGATTTAAAACCAATGTTCTAGTAGAATGGAATGAAAAGAGATGCGGTACAATATGTAATGAAATGTATTACGTACTAACAGGTCAAAGCAGAACATCAAAGACCAGGTGCACCATTGTAACCTTTGGAGGTACTGAGATGGAAGTAAGATCATATTATAATGGATTTTGTGGTAGCACTACCTAAGACTCAAGTTGGTTGTGACTCAATTTGGGTAGTCGTAGACAAATTAACAAAGAGTGCACACTTCTTACCCTATCGAACAGGTGATTCAATGGAAAAGATGGCTAGGCTATATATCTAATAGATAGTGAGATTACATGGCATGTTAGAAAGTATTGTTTCTAATCAACATAGTCAATTTGTATCCAAATTTTAGGAAAGTTTATACAAAGCTTTGGGTACAGAGTTACAATTTAGTGCAACTTATCACCCACAAACAGATAGACAATCCGAGAGAATAATTCAGACCCTAGAAGATATATTGCGAGCTTATGTATTAGATTTTGGAGGTGATTGGGATAGATGTTATCCATTAATAGAGTTTGCTTACATTCATAATTAACTTATGACTATACAAATGGTACCTTATAAAGCATTATATGGAAGAAAATATAGATCACCACTGCATTGGGATCATGAGGAATACACAATGATTAGACCCAACACGATCAACCAAACAAATAAGAAAGTTAAGATTGTATGATAACGAATGAAGGAAGCTTAAGACTATTATAAGAGTTAGAAAGATTTGCAGAGAAGGCTATTGGAATTTGAAATTAGAAATCATGTTTACATTAAGATAAGTCCATCCAAAGGAGTTAAACAATTTGGCATGAAAGGAAAGTTAAACCACGATATATTAGCCCATTTGAAGTACTAGAGAAGATTGGTAATATATCCTATAGAATAGCATTACCTCCAAGTTTGTCAGGCTATCATGATGTATTCTATGTTTCCATGTTAAGAAAGTTTATTAAAAACCTGAATGCAATCATAGAGATAAAGCCAGTAAAACTAAAGAGGAATTTTCAAGTAGTGAAGTAGCCCATTAAAATGTTGGATAATCGAGTTCAGAAGTTAAGGAATTAAGATATGAAATATGTGAAAGTACAATGAAACAAAGGTCCAAACTTGGAGATTACTTGAGAGCCGAAAGCATTAGTAATTGAGCAATACCCATGGCTTTTCTAACTTCCAAGTTAGTAAAAGTATGTCGATTATCATTTTTTGTTATTTAAGTAAAATGTAGATTTAGAGAAGTATTAAGGACAAAACTTTTTCGAAAAGGGATGGAAATGTAAGCCATGCAATCAGAAGTTTAGAGTTAATACGTAAAATTTAGGGCGATTAAGTAAGCCGTTCAATCAAGCCTAAATTTTGTGATGAATTTAAGAATATTAGTAAAAGTGACCCATAAATTTGAATTTAGGAAAATAAGTAATAAAATAATCAAATATTATAATATTGAATTATAAGCATATTACCCGTTATATATCGAAAATATATAAAACGACTTTCAATAACTAACAAATTGATAGAAATAAATCACAGATATACTAAAATTTATAAAATAACATAAATAATATTTAGGAGTACTTACTTGTACTATATGTGTATTTACATATAGATAAAAATACCGAAAATTACTTAAAATACCCAAAATATGCTAAAATAATACTAAATAATTAAAGAAAATTATAAAAAAAATCAAAGAAAAATGAGGAATTATCTAGATTTAGATCGTGACAACCTAAGTTAACAATAATACAATTAACCAACTAAAATTACCTAACTAGAAAGCCAAAACAGAAGAGGATAAAGGGCACTTAGCCCTTCAAAGGTCAAAAGCAAGCCCTAAACCCCTCTATAAAATCAAAAACCACTCACCACAATTCATTGTCGAGCCTAGTTTTTCATCCTCCCAGTTCTTTTTATAAAATTAAGTCTTCTTTAAACCGATCAATATTAAACCCTATTTGTTTAATACTGGCCCTTAACTAAAGTTTTAAAAAAACCGGTCCTTTTATTTTGAAAATAACTTTGGAGACACCACCCGACTAGAGTCGGGAAAAACGGTTAAGTTATAACCAATTGAGTGGATTGATTATAACTTAACCACTAGTTTAACGAGAAAAACTTAATTTTGTAAAACGATTTTTAAAACCAAAGATCATGGATCCAAGCGTTAAGAATTTTAAACCCTTACGGGTATCATTGATTTTTCAAAATTAAAATTAATCTTTAAAAATTACCTTTCAATTTTAACAAATAGAACTCGATTATTAGTTACTCTAATTGGATAAACGAAGTAATCTAAACTAAAGAGAGGAAAATTAGGTTTTTTCATTTTTATCATCGCCTCGTAGGTATCTACATACTTGCTATTCGAGATCAGACGTACATAGTTCTATTTATAAAAACTTTAGCGGGTGATTTTGTTTTAATTTAAAAAAATGATCAAGTTTACGTTTTACTCAATTTTGGTTTATTTAAGAAAATTTCTAAAAAGGGTCTTAAATTAGATTTTATTTTTGGAAATTCTAAATGATCCTAATTTGGAAAATAGTTGATTTATTTTTATTTCATTTTTGGAAAATCAATTTTTCTAAGTGACAAAATAATTTTATTCACTATCCTACCTATTTTATTTTCATTTCATTATGTCATCTTTTTTATTTACTACTTATTATATTTTATCTATTTTTATTAAACTAGTAGAAATAAAATAAAATAAAATAAATTACCCTTTTCTTTTTTCTTTTTTCTTTTTCTTCTTTTTCTTCTTTTTTTCTTTTCTTTTCTTCTTTTTCTTTCTTTCTTTTTTCTTTTTCTTTTCTTCCTTTTTTTTGATATTATTACATTTATATTTGGAAATAAAATAAATAAAAAAAATAACAAAATCAACAACAACTAAATAAATAAATAAAAAAAGAAAGTTCAGATGCAACTAGGTGCATGGGTTGAACCTGAGGCAGGTCGGTCGGGTCAGATCTCGGGTCGTCATGTTGAGCTTCAGATCTAAGTCAAGTTGGTTCTTCTTCAAGCTCAATAATGGCAACTAAAGGCAATTCAAGGCGATTCAAACTGATTTTTTTTAGGGTGAAAGTAGATTTGTGTGTTTGGGATTGGACTTAGGGGAGGCATTAAGCCGAGTGCCATGGCTTAGGGTGTTCGTTTGGTGATTGTTGGAAGTCGACCGTGGGTGGTGGTGGTAGTTCAACCATGTATGGGTTATTGGGCGTGAGTGGGGTGATGAGTCTAGGGTTAAGGAGTGTAAGAAGTTTACCCGTAAGTTTAATTTAGAGTAAGGAGTAGTGGTGGTGATGGTTTAAAAGAAAGTGGTGGCGGTGGTTAGGGTTTCGACTGAAGTGGTGGTTCAAGAACACGACGGTGGAAGTGGACGGTAGTGATGGAATGCTTAGAGTGTAGGGTTTGCGACTGTAGCATTAGGTTAGGTTGAAAGTGATTAGAGAGGGATATTCAAAGAGAGAGAGAAAGCTCGATAGAGGGTTGGAGAGAGAAAGAGAGCTTGGGAGTTGATTCTGAAGTTTGTGGATGGATGTGTGTGATTGTATGAGCTCCCCTAACACCCTTTTATACATGAATTGAGTTGAGTGAAAAAGAAAAAAAACGAAATTTAAGTTTTTTTCAATTTTTGGAGCTCAGTTTGACTATGTTAATGTATGAAACTGGACGTATTCTTGATCACTATTAATACTAGGCCATGTGTGCTCCGCGATTTCATCACTAATTTGATAAAATTGCAATGAAGAAGGGATCAAATATGCCCATAAAGTGCCCTATTTGGAAAGGAAAACATAGGAAATCCTGGGGAAACTGGAGGAAATCGAGGGGAAAGAGGGAAGAAAGAAAAGGAAAGGGAGAGAAAATCGGCTAACATAGCGCTACTTCAGCTAACCTAACCTATCATAGCGTGCCACATGTCAACACATGACACGTGGCACACCACATGGATGCCTCGTAGCGCCACATCAGCAAGGTTGTCCAATTCGACAATGCCACGTATTAGGATACATAGCACAACGAGACCTTGATACGTGGCAGCGTATTAGTTAATAAAAAACAAAAAGGCCTCCCTACCTTTACCAAAATTCGAATCCAAGACCTTACACTCAATGCCCAAACCAAGTCTATGTACTTAATCATTAAGCCGTTGATCTATACTTTGTCCATATATGTAATTTACACATATGTATCAGGTCAACGTGGACTAAATTTAAATTTAAATTTAAACTCAAGCCTAACGAGCTAACTTCTAAACTTATTTCAAAATTAAAAAATCTACCCTAATAAAATGTTACTTTCTAAAATCGTTTACTTTTTTCAATTTTTTTATTTTTTGTAATTTTTCAATTTTCTTATTTTCTAAATTTCTCAATTATTTCTTATCCAATTTTCTTATTTTTTTATGCCTTTTCTTATTTTTTTAAAATTTTTTTGTATTTTCCTAAAAATTCTTATTTTTTCTAAATTTCTTAATTTTTTGGGTTTTCTTTAATTTCTTTTTTTTCATAATTTAGGCCTATAAAAATAAAAATAAAGAGAGCAAAAATTTGGTGTTTACAACTATTTAGAATATGTAAAACAATATTATAAAAATATTTTTTTGAAATTAATTTTCGAAAATTTTAGTTAATTTTTAAGCCTTTAAATCATATAGATAAATAGTGGTTTTAGGCTAAATTAGTTATTAAATGTATAATTACAGACTTAATACGTAATTAAGTATTTTAAAATATTAATATCTGATGTAGTACGATATTTGTAATATTTAGGGTGTTAGATGTGATTATTATGTATATTATGTAATGAATATATGTAAATTAATATTATGTGAAATTGGAAATGTAATAAATAGAAAATATTATATTAAAATTGATAATATAATAATAATAGTAATATACAATAAATCTCATATGAAACTTAAATTTAGTAGATTATATGAAAAATTTTAATTTTTCTCACGTCGGGAGTAAATTTAATAATTAATTTAAGATTACGGTGTACAGTACAAACTAACATATCGCTTGCGGGTGAAATACAATATTTAAGATACCTAAGTATAATGTGATTAACTTCACATTATGGTTCGAAAAGAGTTAAATTGAAAATGGATTCAAAAAGTAGCCTAGAATAGATCAATAATAAGTAATATAGATATATATTTAGAAAATTGAGTCAAATCATAATTTAAAGTTTATATGTCATAAAAATACAAATACTAAAAGAGTATTTATATTACATGACACATGGAGACGAGTCGACTTACAGCAAGATGAGTAAGCGAACTGAAGATTTCTAGTAAGCAGGTTTGATACATCGATATATTTTGGAGTACTATATTAAAGCACTCTGAGGCCTATGTGCTTATAAAGTACTCGAAAGCTTAGGACTGGATGTGATCGTATGTGCATGTATTTGTAAGTAGCCATATGTACAAGTGCTTGTGTGTCTTTGATTACTTGCTGGATACCAATATTATGTTTTATTGGTTTATTGTGAATTGAGTGGAGTGAGGTTGATTGGTCACCATAATCAACCTACATGGATTAACTTCACATTATGGTTTGGAACGAGTTCTTAGGATTCACGTATAACACCCATAGTTAAAATTGAATTAGAACCTAAATCAAAAATCGATTCGAAAACTAGCCTAGAACAGATCAGTAATATATATATATATATATTTGGAAAATTGAGTCAAATCATAATTTAAAGTCTATATGTCATAAGGATACAAATACTAAAAGAGTATTTATATTACATGACACATGGAGACGAGTTAACCTGCAGCGAGACGAGTTGACCTACAGCAAGTCAAGTAAGTGAATTGAAGATTTCTAGTAAGTCAGGTTCAATACATCATTGTATTTTGGAGTACCATATTAAAGTACTTTGAGGCTTAGGATTATATGTACATAAGTAGCCATATGTGCATAAGCTTGTAAAGTACTCGAAGGGTTAAGATTATATGTGATTATATATAGATGTGCTTGTAAGTAACCATAAGTGCATGTGCTTGTGTGCCTCTAATTACTTGCTAAATATTGATATTGTGTTTTATTGGTTTGTTGTGAATTGAGTAGAGTGAGGTTGTTTAGTCACCTTAAATTGAACTTAATTATAATCAACCTAATTACCTTAATTAGACATGCATTGCAACCCTTTGGAGAACAGTTAGAATTCTCCAACCAAACACCGATACCTTCGAAAAAAATAGCGTTAGATAGCATAATGGTCTTTTCTTTACTCTTAATTAAACTAAGTAACAGAAGAGGAGGTTACAATAAGGATGAGTAAAATGGTTCGAAGGATAGTCATGGGGAAAGCGGTATCTCTATTGCACAAACTCGAGTTTGGTTGTAAGCTATTGTATAAATATTAAAACTCCTTAACTTGGATTAGAGCGTATGAAATTACTTTGATTTCACAACAAACCAAACCATGTTATGTCATGATATTTATGTATTACATTGCATATAATTAATTATTTGAAAACCCTGTTTGTATTCATTATGCATTCTTAAGTCTCCATTCCGACTTACTAAGCTATTAGTTGCTCATACCCTTATAGATTTTCTTGCAGATACTTACTGAGATGCTACATTATAACTATCCCGAAGTTAGTTTCTTTTTGAACTGTCTTAAGGAAGTGAAACTCAATTAGCTAAACAATCGAGTCCTTTAGTGTTTTATTATTAACTCTTAGGTTTATATACTAATCTTATAATACTTTACTTATTAAACTACTATGGCATGTAAATATTTCTTAGGATCGTAAGACAGTATAAGTATCTTTATGTAATTATGACTTAAAGTTTCTAATTATATTTATAAATTTTATCAGTAATTATGAATGAGCTATTTATTTCAAAGTAAGGAGTCATGAATGCCTTGTGTAAATTGTATCTATTGTAGAGATTATGAGGTTGGTTACTATTATAAGTTGGTTTACACAGTGAGACTATTGTGACTATCTCTTCGAGGCAAAAAAGTTATGAGTTGAGAAGTGGTGCTTTGTGGAGTGGTAAGTGTCGTTCCTGTTGTTACTCTATTTTTCACTACAAAAACAAAGCAAGTTCTTTTCTGTAGAATTGGTGTGTAAACGCTAGGCACAATAATTGGTACACTAGAGGTGCGTTCATCATACTATGCTCTCTAAAGAGTAACTTAGGAATACTACCTAGGGAAAAGACCTAACAAGAAAAGGGAGTTCTCACCAAAATCGAATAAGCTTTAGAAGGGAAAAGGTACTTATAGGGGCAAGCACCAATGAAAGTTCACCTTTATCCTTTCCTTTGCTCTTAGAACTGATTCGAATGTTGAAGTTGTTAAATGTGTTAATAAGATTATGGGTAGTAAGTAGGAGTATTTGTTGGATATTGTGTTGTCAACTTGTTGGAAAAAGTATTACAATATGTCAGATTCAAGTGTTCATAGCATTATTGGTGACCAAAGTAGTAATGCTCATGTTAGCCAAGGTCAAAATGATAGTAATACTTTCAGGTCAGTCGATGATAAATTTAACAAACTCACCAATCTTGTTAAGAGTCTAGTTACTACGATGCAAGTTAACTGGCAGCAACCACAGGGTATGCCTCATCATAACCAACCTGAACATATTCCTGAGAGACAATATGGCCAAGGTGGCTAAGCTAACCACCCAATTCGACCACACCGAGCTGCTAGATAAAGGTTAGAGTTGGAAGAAATTGAGGAGGCTGTTGAGGAGTTAGATGTAGAGGAGTATGAAGAGGAAGAAGCACAAGTGGAATATTACAAAGTACTAGAGCAAGGATGCTGAGCTCCTCGACGACTTAACAATGCCAAGGTTCAAATCCCACTCTTCAGTAGAAGTGGAGATATAAATGAATACTTAGAATGGGAAGAGAAAGTAGAAAAAGTATTTGACTCTTATGGGTATACTAATGCAGTTAAGGTTCAACTTGCCACACTTGAATTTTCTAGATATGCTACCATTTGGTGGAAAAATTTGAATGCAACTAGAACAAAAGATGTAAGATGAGGTGTAAGGACTTGGGAAGAGATGAAGAGATTATTGAGGGGAAGATTTGTACCTAAAGCCTACTCGAAGGACACATTTGTAAAGTTACGAGAACTTCACCAAGGAAGCCGATCTGTCAATGGCTATTTGAGAGAATTTCAAAAATGATATTCGCAACATTGAGGAAGTATAAAGGTTCCATACACTAGAAGAGGCCATTAAAGTAGTGTAGAGGGTTGACAAGCAGAGGAGAAATGCCCCGAGCAGATCTATGCAAAGTTTTTTTCAAGCTCCTGCTCTGTGCTAACCTGTTCATGTAGAGCTAAAGAGGCTAATCCAAATTGAGGTGAGGTATGACTAACCTAATGATAACCAAGCAGGATAGAAAAGCCAAGTTGAAGATAAGCCGACTCTGACGACATATGATAAAGGACAGAACTCCAACCGGAAGATAAGTGAGGTGAAATGTTTCAAATGCTTGGGCTTTGGACATATAGCTACTGAGTGTCCGAACTAATGTATCATGGTGCTCCAATAAGATGTAGTGGATAACACCAACAAAAGTGAGCCAAAAGAGGAGAAGAATACTGGAAAAGTTGAAGCCGAAGAGGAAGAGGAGACCTATGTCTATATCGACCAGGCAGAAGTAATTACATTAATACTAAGGCAAGTGTTGATTTCCTTATCGAGCTCTAAAGCAGACCAAAGAGAAAATTTGTTCCACACTAAATGTACCACTAAGGGACAATTGTACACAATCATTATAGATGAAGGGAGCTGTACCAATGTCGTAGTACAGTCCTTTGTGCAAAGGTTAAGACTGCCAACCTCTAAACACTCCTGACCTTACAAGCTACACTGACGTCATGATAATGGTACTCTGCATGTCACTGAACAAGTATCTATACCTTTTAGTGTTAGGAACATGTACAGAGATGAAGTAGTGTATGATGTCATCCCCATGGGAGCTTCACATGTGTTGCTTAGAAGACCTTAGTTGTTAGATCAACATGTTACTCACAATAGATATAAAAACACCTATGCCTTTGTCAAGGATGGAAGAAAGATTGTGTTACAACCCATGACACCAACCTAGGTAAATGAGACTCATAACCAACTCACCTAAGCTAGCAAGAAGAAAGCCTTAATAATGAGCCGAAGAGAGCTCCAACTTGCTAAGAAGACCTGTAAGCTTATGTTCTTATTGATCAGAAGATTACTAGAGATGAGAAATCTGGAAGAAGTACCTGATGAAATTCAAAGTTTGATTGATGAATTTTCCAACATGTTCCTCGACGAGTTGCCTAAGGGACTACCCTCAATCCGAGGCACAAAATAGTGTATTGATCTATAGCCAAGCAAAGCCTTACTAAATTGACCTACTTATAAAATGAATCCTGAACAGGCTACCAAGCTGAAAAGATAAGTAGATGAGCTGATATAACAAGGTTATGTGAGGGAGAGCATGAGTCCTTGTGCTATACCAGTTTTGCTTGTCCTAAAGAAGGAAGGTTTGTGGTACATGTACATCGACAATTATGCTATCAACTATATTGCTATCAAGTATAGATACCCAATACTGAGGCTCGATAACATGTTGGATGAGCTTCATAGCACCAAGGTATTTTCGAAAATTGATTTGCAAAGTGACTACCACCAAATTCTCGTGAGGCTTAGTGACGAATAGAAATTGCTTTCAAGACTACACGTAGTCTCTATGAATGGATAGTTATGCCATTTAGACTTACAAATGCATTGAACACATTTATGCAACTTATGAACCATGTGATGCGTCCACTAAATGGAGGATTGTCATGCCTTAAAGCAGCAAAGTTGTAACAGTCTTATTATGTAACCATTCTAGGATTGAAACTAACACTTCAACCGCTAGCTTAGACCTGATTTATACAAGGTATCTACGATTAACTTGTTTTAAAGTAAACAGTTCATACATAAAAATGTTATCTACCTATGAAATTATAAGAAATACATATTTATTCTAAAATAATCTAAGTATATTACAAGATTTAGTAGCCTAAACATAATCTACTTGAAAAATACATAATTTATTACTAAAAGCTTTAAAGATAAAATCCAAACTTGTGAGTGTATCATATTTTCGATTTTACATCCTCACTCTTCAAGATCCAGTAGTTACTATCTTCAAGATCCAGTAGTTACTAGCTTCAAGGTAAATATAGGCCGCTTCTTAGCTAGAACCTGCAACAACAGCTATAGGGATGTGAGCGACCATAGCTTATTAAGTTGAGATGAAAACTTAAAACTATGCATTAAATGCAAACATGTTTATCAACTAAATTAGCTAGATGCAATGTATATATAAGCAAATACCATCACACGACGTTGTTCGGCCAGTCATGAGATTAGAGAAATTATACTCGCTTTAATTCGAGTTGAGGAGTTTTCATTTAATACAACAATTCACGACTAAACTCAGGCTTATGCAATGGAGACACCGTTCCCCCCATGACTACCTTCGAACCATTGACTTCACCCTTGCTATAATCTCCTCACTTATCACTTAGTTTGACTAAGGATAAAGAAGGAACCAAATATACTATCTAGCGCTATCCCTTTCGAAGGGGTTAGTATTTAGCCGAAGAACCTTAATGTTTCCCCTAATAAGTTGCAATGCAAATCCGATTTAGAATTATAAGTCATATATTTAGTTAAATCCAATTTAAGGTGTTCAATTATTTCAACAAGTCACACAAATACAAGCCAAAGCAATAAATCAGAACCATATCATCAAGCTCAAAAACAAGTACATGCACATTATTAACTATCTATCAAGCACGATTTCAAGCCTCTGAGTACTACAAATTAGTACTCCAAAATATAGTAACGTATTAATCTCAATTTACCTAGACTCCTCGCTTGCTCATTTGAAGTCCCATAATTCTTTATAATACAAATATTATTTCAATTTCTACATAACTGCCATAGATTAGTTTTTGTTCTGAAATTCTTGTTCTTATCTTCAGTTTAGGGTTTTATTATACTTAACTATTCAGGTTTTTAAGTCTTTTACAATGATTCTTAATTTTGAGCTAAGCTTTAATTTAGTTTCTAAATTAAGTTTTAACTCAGTTTTTGATTATGAGTTTTATACGTAACCCTAGGAATTCATTTCAACCTATAATGTGAAATTAATCACATTATTTTTAGATATTAACCCTTAATCAATATTTTAGTTCATACAGTATACCTTATACTTAATTTATCTACCAATTTTACTTTCAATGTGAGAAAATTTTATATTTTTCATATAATTACCTAAATTTAAGTTCCATATCAGATTTATTGTATATTTTCAGTATTATTATAATATAAATTTTAACCTAATATTTTCATACTCATTAATTTCTTATACTTACATATTATACATTATCACCTAATATGTACATAATATACACATCTAATATACCTATCACTTCAATATCATCTCCCAACATCAACTAACATCTCAAAATATCTAAATTCACCCCAAATTAGAATTTATACCTAATTACCATAAATTACAAAATTAACGTAAAATATACTATTTTACCTATTTCATATATACTATATAACACACCTAATAATTACATCTAACACCCTAATTACCATAAATATCATACTAAATCAGATTTCAACATCCAAAAATATATAATTATGCACTAAATCAATAATTATCCCTTTAATTACTTAATTAGCCCAAAATTACCCATTTTATACATTATTTTAAGACTTAAAAATCATCTAAAAGTATCAAAAATTCATTTCTAAAAAAGAGCTTCATAGCACCGTTTTAAATACTTTAACTAACTTACACAAAAATTTTAAGCTCAAAACTACACTTCTAAAATCATTTATTTATAAATCAAAATATGCTCAGTTTTATATAGTTTCTTAAGGACAATATATTGCAAAACATAAATTTATCGAAGTAAAATTTTTCCCTAAATCTACATACTTAAAAACCTCATAATACCAAATTTCATAATTTTCTAACTTACCTATCCAATCAACTTCCGGCCACCAAAGGTGGCTCCATGTGTGTCGGCCAAGCTAGGCGATGGTACTGTAGTGTAGTGGTGGCAGCAATTCATTTCCAAGTGGTCGTGGGTCGTAGGTTTGGTCTAAATGCTATAATTGTATAGATTTTTTGTAAATTTTGTAATTAAACCCTAACCCTTACTCTTTCAGTTCTCTCTAATTTCCTAACACTCTTAACTAACCAAATTAGCTTCTAAAAAAATTTAGGTATTTATAGTGCTACCTAGGATTCTTTTCTCATTAAATTGACTTGATATTTGCCTTATCTCTTATTCTTTTTTACTTTTTATTTGGCTAAATTTAATTGGTTAATTTTTCTTCTTCAATTCCAGCTTATCATGACCCACTTTTGGATATTTCCTCATTTTTTTATTTTTCCTTAATTATTTATGAATTTCCTTTAATTATTCAATACTATTTTAACATATTTTGGATATTTTGAGAAATTTCACGTATTTCTGCATACATGTAAATATATATATATAGTACAAACAAATACTCCTAAATATTATTTAAGTTATTTTATGATTTTTAATGTACATATAATTCGTTTCTATCGATTCATTAGTCATCGAAACTTGTTTTATGCATTTTTTATAAATAATGGGAAATTTACATATAATTCAACATTAGATCATTTAATTATTTTATTACTTATTTTATTACTTATTTTACTAAATCCAAACTCAGGGGATCACTTTTACTAATATTCCTAACTTTAACATAAAATTTGAGCTGGATCGAATAATTTACTTGATCACCCTAAATTCTACGAACCAAACCCCGAGTAGCTGATTATAGGGCTTACAAAGATGTGTAGTTGTGTACTTTGACTACATATTAGTATACGATGCCAACCTAAATAATCATGTTCAACATCTCCAAGTTGTTTTTGACATTCTATGTACCGAGAAGTTATGTGGGAACCTAAAGAAGTGTCTATCAAGGAGAAGTTGTCTTTCTTTAGTATATAGTGTCTGGAGACAAAATCCTAGTAGATGAGAAAAAGGTCCAAGTTATCTTGGAATGGTCGATGTTGAAGAGTGTCATTGAAGTATGAAGTTTTCATGGTCTTGCTTCTTTCTACAAGTGATTCATTAAAAACATCAATACAATTACAACCCTCTTGATCGAGCTTACCAAGAATAGTGAAGGATTCTGATGGAATGACCTAGTAATGCCTTAGGAAGATTAAAAAGAAACTCACTACTACCCCTGTCTTAGCTTTGGCATATTTTGACAAACCATTCCAGTTAGAATGCAATGCATTAGGCTTTAATATTAGTATCATCTTAATGCGAGAATGTCGACCAATTACTTATCATAGCAAAAAGCTCATTAGTGCTACACTGAACTATTTTATGTATGAAAAAAAGTTGAACTCTCTTTTTTGAGCTCTCACAATTTGGCAACACTATTTATTACCTCAAGAGTTTGTAATTTATACAAACCATGAATCCTTAAAGCATCTTAGTAGTTAGAACAAACTTTCAAAGAAACAAGTAAAGTGGTTGGAATTTATGGAAAGCTTTTCTTATATAATTTGGCACAAGAAGAGAAGTGCCAACATAGTCGCAGATGCCCTAACATGTCAGCAAACCCTATTGACCACCCTATAGACAAAATTACTGGGATTTTCCCTTATCACCAAGCAATATGCTCAAGACCCACATTTTGGTCCTATTCTTAAGTAATGTAAAGAAGGAGTTGCTATTAGAGGATACTAACTTAAGGATCACTATCTATTCAAGGAGAAAAGGCTATGCATATCCAGCTATTGGTTAGGGAAGCTCACAATTGTGGATTATCAAGTCATTTTGGAAAGGCCAAAACAGCTAGCTTGTTGAAAGAAAACTTTTATTGGCCCAGTCTGGCCAAAGATGTCCATAAGGTAGTTAGTAATTACGAAATGTGTAAGTGGGACAAGGAGAAGAGAAAGCCACATGGAGAGTGTATGCCCTTACCTACACCGACCTCACTTTAAGTTGACCTCAGCATGGACTTTGTCTTACGGTTGCCCCGGACATCCACAGGAAGATATTCAATTTTTGTAGTAATGGACTGTTTCAGCAAAATGACATGCTTCATCCTATGCCATCAAACTAACAATACTTTATATATTGTTGATTTGTTTTTACAAAAAGTTGTCTAACTGTATGGAGTACTGAAGACCATTGTCTCATATTAGGATACAAAATTCCTTAACTGTTTTTGGAAAGCCCTTCAGAGGAGACTTTAAACTAAACTTGTATTCAATTCCAGTAGCCACCCTCAAACTAATGGCCAAACAAAAGTAGTGAACAGGACATTAGGCAATTTACTCTAAGTTGTTGTAAGAAAGAATTTCAAAGATTAAGATTTGTGTCTACCAATTGTAGAGTTCGCATACAACCGAACTATCCATAATACCACTGGAAAGACTCCTTTTGAAGTCCTCTACAACCTCAACCCCGCTATTCCTTTAAACTTAACCAGTACCAACCTTCCCCCCACCTCCAAGCTGCTGAAGAGAGTCAATCTGGAGTCAACCGAACCTAAGAATTACAAGAGCTACACTAGTCCATGGCAAGAAAGATTGCCAAGTTCAATTAGAGACAACAAGAGATCGATAATCATAACTGCCTAACTATTTCTTTCCAGCCAAGTGACTTAGTATGGATTCATATCGACCGAGAGAGATTTCCACAGCTAAGAGAAAGTAAACTATCCCCATAAGCTAATGGTCCATTCAAAGTCCTAAAGAAAATCAACCGCAACGCCTACCAGATTAAATTGCCCAAGAACTATGTTGTTTCCTCTACCTTCAATGTATTTAACCCGATTCCCCATCGACTAAAAGAAGACCCAACAAATGCTAGAATAGAACAAATGCAAGAAACCTCTTTGGATTTGAGGACAAATCCTTTTGACCTCCAAGCATATGATAGGAATCAACTCTTCAAACCAATCATACACAACCAAGCTAAAGGACTATCAAGACCCACTTGATACATCCTAGCTTAAGAATTACTTCAAGGAGAGGATTCCATCATCAAGTCAGCCAAGCTATCATATTAACCTACTGAGTAGCCATAATTATTGCCATGCTTTTACCATGATGTAGACACCCAATTTTTGCCTCCTTTATTTTATTTTTATTTTATTCTAATAGGATAAGAGGTCCTAAATTAGGAAAAACACAAAAAAATAAAAAAAATAAGAAATCTAGGAAAAATAAAAATAAAAATAAAGGAAATAAGAAAAAGCAACAAAAAAAAAGAAATTTAGAAAAAAATACAAAAAATGGAAAAATTTAGAATAGTCACAAAAAATAGAAAAAATAGGAAATTTAGAAAATAAAAAAAAATTAGGAAATTTAATAAAGTAGATTTTAATTGTAATAAATTGAGGATGGAGATCGTTGGACTTAGGCTTAGATTTGAATCTAGTCTAGGTCAACTTAGTCTATATGTGCAATTTCAAGGTATAGGCCAACGGCCTAACGGATAAGTATATGAACTTAGCATTAGATTTGAGCATGAGATTAGAGGTTCGAATCTTGGTGAAAGTATACAAAAGCTTTTTATTTTTTTCAGATAATCGGGAACTACCACATGTCATGATCTCATTACACCTCGTGTCCTAATACATAGTATCATCAAGTTGGACGCATGCTAACATGACGCCCACATAGCACGTAGCATGCTACGTCAGTTGCTACGTGTTACGTAAGGATACGTAACAACATCAAATTAGTCAGCACGGCTGGCATGGCACCACATCAACATTTTCTCTCCCTTTCCTTTCTTTTTCCTGCATTTTCCTCCTCTTTCCCAATCAAGAACAGACCCAACCCCTTCACTTTGGCCTCAATTTTTGCACAAATTTCACACATACATGCATGATTTCTTGCTCCAATCCTATTTTAGACATGGCTTACTATGGATTCAAAACAAAAAAGCGACCAAATTTGGTCAAATACACATTCAAATCAAACTCCAAAAGTTGAAAAAAAGTAAAATTTTAGAAATTTCATTTAATCCAAATTTAAGCTTTCTTCATTTTCTAAGGAGATTTCGTGTATAAAAGGGGTGTTGGAGAGTTCACTAGATCACAAAGAAGCTTTGAAATCAACTCGCAAACACACTTTCTCTCTCTTTTCGATCACTTTCTCTCTCTCTCTTTGATCCCCTCTCCCTAGCTGTTCTGGAAATGCACCACCACCTAAAAACACAACCCTCACACACCCAACTTTCAATTAGCACCCCCCACAACCACTACCATGGCTCCTAACAACACGGCCAAGTGTCTACCA
Organism: Lumnitzera littorea; assembly: GCA_024138015.1. Taxonomy (NCBI): domain Eukaryota; kingdom Viridiplantae; phylum Streptophyta; class Magnoliopsida; order Myrtales; family Combretaceae; genus Lumnitzera; species Lumnitzera littorea. Next base: position 13,620,062 of record JAMXBB010000012.1, on the reverse strand, counting down.
CTAAACCCTAACCGCTACTGTAATATACTCTCGAAACACCAACCTAAGCTCAAGCCAACCCTACAGCCAACTTCACCACCACGCAAAGCCTCAAGCTACGCCATTGCCTAACACCCAACAACCACCAAACACAGCAACCACCACCATCCCAGTTGACAATTCATCCAACCACCACCAAACTCGGTGGCTCCCATCCCATACCTACATTATCTAATGAGAAATCCATGAAAACAAATTTACCCCCTTGAAATTCCCCCCAATTCAAGTTGAGCAAAGCCATCTTGATCACTGCCTTTCATCCGTCCAAGGACCAACCCAAATCCAGCAGCGACCCGACCCAAACCCACCAACCTACTCCAAGACTCAACCCGTGCTCTTCTCCCCGGGTCAACCCTCCTCTAAATCAATTTGGTTATTTTTCTTTTTTTGTAATTATTTATATATATATATTTGTCGAGCCTAATTTTTCACCTTCCAGTTTTTATGAATAAGTTTTCTTTAAACCGCTCAATATTAAACCCTATCTGTTTAATATTGACCCTTAACTAAAATTTAAAGAAAACCGGTTTTATTTTGAAAATACTTTTAGAGTCACTACCCGACCAAAGTCAGGAAAAAGAATTAAGTTATAACCAATTAGGTGAATTAATTATAACTTAGTGACTGGTCTATCGAACAAAACCAATTTAAAAAAAAAATGGTTTTAGAAATCAGAGATCTAGGTCCGAGGGTTAAGTTTTTTAAACTTTACTAATACCATTAACTTTCCAAATTTAACGTTAACTTTAAAAATCACCTTTCAATTTTATAAAATAAAACTCAATTATTAATTACTCTAATTGGATAACTTAAGTAATCTAAAGAAAAAAAATAGGTTTTTTTATTTTACCATCATCCTGTAAGTATCTACGTACCCACTATTCGAGATCAGACGTACGTAATTCTTTTTTAAAAAAACTTTAGCAGGTTAATTTAATTTTAATTTTGAAAACATGTCAAATTTGCGTTTTTAGTTTAATTTGGTCTATTTAAGAAATTTTCTAAAAAAGGTCCTAAATTAGAAATTCTATTTTTTGAAAAATATAAAAGTAGTCCTAGTTTTTAAAGGGTCCATTTATTATTTTTTTAAAACTTGATTTTTCTAAGTGTTAAAAAACAATTTTTATTCTTCAACTTAGGTACTTATTTTTATTTTTATTAATTTTTATTCTATTTTTTTATCTTATTTATTAAACTAAAAATAAAATGAATAAATAAATAAACTACTTTCTTTTTTCTTTTTTTTATTTGATTTGATTACATTTATAATTGGAAAATAAATAAAACACGAATAAATAAATAAAATTTACAACTTAGATTGGAATTGGTTCGAACTAGGAGAGAGGTGTAGGTCGGATTAGCTAGAGTGGATCTTAGGTCAGTGCACAAATCTGAGTCAAGTTTGAGTCATCTTTAAGCTCAGTAGCAGTAGCCAAGTGCGATTCGAGGTGCTTTAAGGGGAATTTTTTATGGGTAAGGACGATTTGGTGTGTATTCTATTAGATATAGTGGAGGTAAAGAGGATGCCGTGGCGTTTAGGGGTGGTTTGGAAGGTGATGTAAAGTAACGGTTGGTGGCAGTGAAGCTTAGCGTCATGCAGCGGCTACTACGAGTTAAGGGGGTCTTAGGTCTTCAGTTTTTTAGGTCAGTGATTGTCGTAAAGGGTTTAATATGCTTCGCCGCAGTGGTTGAGGTAATGTTTTGAGCCTAGGTTGGCAGTAGCTAGGGTTTCAATGGTGAAGGAGCTTTGGGCTATGGCTAAAGGCAAGGGTGGTCAGGTTCAGAAGCTTGAGCTATAGGGAGGATAGCTAAGGTGGTGGTGAGGCTTGGAATAGAGTGGACGGGGAGAGCCGAGGAGAGAGAGAGAGTTCGACTGTCGTAGAGAGACAATGATAAAAAATTAGAGAAAAAGTGGTTGTAAGCTAATTCCCCTACTCATGCCTTGTTGTGTGTAATCATCCGTCCTCCAATGAACCCCTTTTATACACAAAAATAACCAAAAAAACAAGAAAAGCTTGAATTCGGATTAGTTAAGATTTTTGAAATGTTAGTTTTTCTTCGAATTTTGGAGCTCGCTTTGAACGCATATATGAACGAACTTGGACATGTTATTGGGTTCAATTCGAAGTAAGCTATGTGGTAAACAAGATTAGTGCAAGAAATCACATGTGTATGTGTGTATGTATGTGGAATTTGTGCAAAAATTGGAGCTAAAGTGAAGAGGTCAAGTCTGTTTTCAGCTGGGAAAGTGTGGAAGTCCTGGAGAAAATGAGGGAAACAAAGAAAAAGAAAAGGAAAGTCGGTTGACGTAAGGCTGATGTGGCGTTGACGTGACACTACGTCAGCCAATTCAACCAACCACAGTATGCCACATGTCAATAGTGACATGTAACAGTTGACGTGACATGCCATGTGACTGCTATATGGCACTACGTCAGTACTGATCGTCCGACCCAATGCCGCCACGTGTTAAGACACGTGACGCAATGAGATCCTGACACGTGACAATTCCTAATGTGATAAAAAAAAAAAAAAATTTATATACCTTCACCAAGATTCAAACCCTTAACCTTATGCCCAAACCCAACGCCAAGTTCAAATGGTTTACCGTTAAGCCGTTGACCTATACATTATTCATATGTGCAATTAAATTGCATATATGAGATAGGTCAGCTTAAGCTAAATTTAAATCTAAATTCAAGCCCAACGAATCAACTTCTAAACCTATTTCAAAATTAAAAAATCTACCCTATTAAAATGTCATTCTTTGAAATCTTCCATTTTTTTTCAATTCTTCAATTTTTTGTTTTTTTGTGACTTTTCAATCTTTTAATTTTTTTCAATTTTTTTATTTTCTAAATTTCTTTTTATTTTTGTTTTCTTTTTAGATTTCCTATTTTTTTTTATATTTTTCCAAGTTTCTTATTTTTTTTTGCTCTTTCCTTATTTTTGAAATTTTTATTTTTTCTAAATTTCTTTATTTTTTGGGTTTTCTTTAATTTCCTATTTTTTGTGTTTTTCCTAATTTAGGACTATTGAGGAAATAAAATAAAAATAAAAGAGAACAAAAATTAGGTATTTACAACTACCTCTCTTTGTAATGAAGTTTAAACAAAATTTTGCCACAAAGACAAAAAGACATTATTTTTGTCCTTAAGATAACTTTAAAACAACTAATTAGTTATCTTAAACTCGATCTATTGAGGATTTTGGTGAAGAAATGAAACCTTGTTATGCCACTTTAAGCACACTAACCTAGGTGGGAGTGTCTCTAAAGGCAAGCAACCTTACTCTGGAATTGATTTAGAGAACTAGGTTATGCCTTTGTAGGCCCACTAACCTAAGTAGGAAAGTCTAGACAACTATCCACTAAATATGAGACACCAATCAATCTTACTCGACCTACAATCTGCTAGATATGATTCACTGATCCAAACTATAAGACCATTCACCACTATTACTTATTAAAGGAAATAGATAAGAGTTAAAAAGGATAATAAGAACATTAGAGTTACTCAAAAGGGAAACTTGCATATTTTGATACTGAGAGATATTGATGTCTGCATACAAATAATTGAGGCTTATATACTAGCCTTACTAGGTTTACAAGATATATGGAAAAGACAAAAAAGGTAATTTACAAATTAAAATATATGAAATAGACCAAAAAGGATAAAAAAGACAAAGAATATTCTATACGGAAAAAAGTAAAGAATCCTTATGGAATGTTATGCTAGAAAACACGTGTAGCAAGGTGGTTAACGTCCAAGTATGATGCAATTCAGGCAAAGTCAAGTGAAAGAATCTACAATTAGAGCCGACTTAATCTGATTCATATCAGAACTCAGTTAGTCTAGGATATCTAAATCCCCTTTAAGTCGAGTATATTGCAGCTTGGCTTGAATTAGGGTCGGATGTTGGTCGACTCAAGAGCTCGACTCTAATAGATGTTTGAAGCTAGAATGCTTCGATGCTTTGTAGGTCTTGGAAAGAGCTCGGCAATATGTATGGCTGCTCGACAAGTTGATCTGTATTCTTAGCAACTTGGCATGTCTACTCAACAACTTCAGAAACTATGTTGGCACACGTGAGAGCTCAATACTCAGTTCAACAGTAGAGTGAAACTTGGAAGCCAGAATAGGAATCCTTGTCCTAGATGGTCCTTCAAGCTAGTATTCTTTACATGAGTCCTTGAAGTCCTCTAACTCGACTGCGCGTAATTAATTCGAGAGTTGATTCCTATCACTCTCCTTACAATGGTTAACTATGCCTAGTTGAAAATTCTCGTTCTAGCTTAACATAACTCTTCTCTTTCAATGCAACTGTCTGTAGAAGGATTTAGAATCATAAATTTTGATTTTTCTAAAACTGAGATTGCTAATATCTTAAACTTCATGGATGTAGAAGTAAGTATAATGCTTTTTGACGGAGAAGAAATATAGGATTCATGTATGTAGAATCAAATCACGTGTGAATCACTTTTATTCACTTATGAACATTGTATTGCACACATACAAATTTTGATCTTTCTAAATTTAAGATTGCAAACATCTTGAACTTAAAGTATAATGTTTTTTTATGGAGGAGAAATATAGAATCCATGTATGTAAAATCAAATCACATGTGAATGATACTCGAATCACTTTTATTCACTTATGAACATTGTATTACACACATACGAATTTTGATCTTTCTAAATTTGAGATTGTGGATATTATTGTGAACTTCATGATGTGTAAGTATAATGCTTTTTAATGGAGGAGAAATATAGAATTCATGTATGTAGAATCAAATTACATGTGAATAATACTCAATTTGAATCACTTTTATTCACTTATGAACACTATATTCCACACTCACTTCTTAAACACTTTTTTTATCACTCTGTTCTCACTTGCACATACACTTGTGCTCGCACAGTTGTAATACATTATGTTGTTTCACTGATTGAGTACTTACTATACTCTATTAATACTAAACTTATCTATCGTCACCTCATTGTTTTAGCTAACTTAACAAAGTCTTTAACAATACGAATTATTCACAACACTCCCCCTTAATTCATATCATTAAACTCTCTAAAGACTTGATTCTAAGCATGGTTCTCATTTGCTCAAATTTGTCCAGTCTCAATGGCTTAGTTAGGATATTTGCAATCTGCAAATCCGATTTACAATACTATAATTTCAATCTCCCTTTATTCCCTTGATCTCTTATGAAATGGAATCTTCTTTCAATATTCCCTTGATCTCTTATGAAATGGAATCTTCTTTCAATGTGTTTACTTCTGCTATGAGCTACAGGATTCTTAGCCAAATTTATTGTAGACTTATTGTCGATATTCAATACAATTGGTCTTCTAATCTCCTTGTATCAGTTTTAGGATAGTATGTTTAACATATCATTAGCATGTTTCTTTTTATGCATGAACATTCCATCTTTTACGTTAACAAATTCTAACCCAAGAAAATAGGACAAGCACCCAAATCGGTCATTTCGAACTCTGACTTCATCACTTCTATAAATTGGATTATGTCATATTTCTTACTCCTTATTACCAAGAGATAATCCACATATAGGCATTCTATAAGGTGGATCGTTTCTGTTCTGTCATCACTACTTCCTCTTCAAGTACCACTTCTCACATATACACCATATTCATTCACGTACTTTCAAATCCCTATTGAATAAGGAAAGAGTCAATTCTCTTATTCCAAGCTCGAGGAGCACCTTACAAAGTCTACAAACTAACTTAGCAAAACTTTTTAACAATATGAATTATTCACAACTCTTTCCCTTGATTCACACTGTTAAACTCTCAAACGACTTGATTCCAAGTATTGTTCTGAACTTCTCAATCCTGTCTAATCTCAATGGCTTAGTTAGGATATTTGCAATCTGCACATCTGATTTGTATTGCTGTAATTCCGATCTCTTTTTATATACTTGATCTTTCAATGTGTTTACTTTTGCTATAAGTGATAGGATTCTTAGCCAAATTTATTGCAGACTTATTATCGATTTTCAACACAATTGTTCTTCTAATCTCCTTGTATGAGTTTCAGAATTGTACGTTTAAAGTTGTTGTTGGCCAAGCTGGATTAGTTGTAGTGATGAAAAAAGAGAGTGGAGAGTTGACAGCTAAATTTTTCTTATTACAGGTTACATCTATTTTTCAATAATTTGTTACTTACTATAGGAACACAAAATTGAAAACAATTGAATAAGCAGAAGAGATAATGGAGTTTCTTCTGTTATAACATCAGGTGGATAGAATTCTAAAACGTACAGAGAAAGATGTTTGTCTAAGTTTGGCAGAATCAGATGTTTCTAGTAAGTTTTTGTTTTTAGAAATATAGGGCAGAATTTTCCCCTCTGATTCTCATACACATATTGACATCAAGATGCAAGACATCTCACCTTTTCACTTTTGCTCTGGATTTCTTTCCAAGATTCCTTTTCTCTAAGCTCGGTTATGGTTGGAAGATGAATGTTCGTGTTGTTGATGACAGCCAAGGTACTTTTATGTTTGTTGGCCAAAAGGCTCTACCTGCATCATCTCCCCATAGTAACATCATTTGATCGATCTGCATTTTACCCTGATAATCAGCAGGTAGTGAATTTATTCTCTGAATCTTCTAAATGTTGGTAATTGATAAAAGAGGCCCTTCTTTTCTACATGCTAATTGTTGGCCATGCTTTTTCAGGTGTGTGCGATGTTCGAAAAGATCGATTATCACAATGCAATCCGAAAGCAGTCCTTGCGTACACCTGATTATACCTTTATCTCAAACTTGCATCATTTCGACAGCCTAAAGGAGCCGATTCCTCATCGTTGGGTTATGCTCGATTTAAGTGGCAAAAACACAGGCAACAATTATCAAGCTGCGCTCTTTGATGCAGAAGCTGGCGACTTCTCATATCATTGTGGTGTCATGGTTGTCAAAAAGGTCTGCTTGGTGTTTGGATAAAATGTTAAGTAGTGCACCATATATAAGGAGTTATTAAAGAGGAAAATCATAACTTTACACTCCAAGTAATCTGTACATTGTTTTCTGTTAGTTATATGGTGTAGTGGTATATCCGATGTGCTCGTGGTCACATATATGATTCTAACTCTAGCTTGTATACCAATATTTTGTAAATTGCTGTATTCTTACTTACTTTTTCTTTCTACCTTTTGATTGCTTCCACGGTACGGGTCAGGAATGGTTATACCACAACCAAGAAGGTCAGAGGAAATTTTTTGGGATGTCTAAGGCAGCTCGTTTGATAATGGTATTTATGGGGCAATCATCATTTTGTGGCTGATATTCAGGAAGATTTGTATCTTCTTGCCGGACAGTTGGAACCTGCTGGCTTGAATCTTGGAACTTGAATTCAGTAGTGCTTCTTACTTTTCTCCTTGTTTTCATTTGGACAGAGCTACTTTGTATTTATAACTTCATGTCAATCCATTCAGGCTCACTACGCTATATGTGCTGGATTCGAGGGCAAACTTGAAGACCAGGTTTGGAATCCCTCCAATTCCTGGTGTTTAGATGCTATCCCATTGTTAGAGTATGGCAACTCGTTTGTTACCGCTTTGTTATCTGTTAAAATCAGGTGTTTTCTGCGCCTTTGCCTTGATACCACTTGCCTTGTTGATATTTGGCAAGAAGATTTGTTTCTCCTTGCCCGGTTGATATTTGTATGTTTCCATTACATGTCAGCAGGTGCCTCCCCGTATAATGTGTCTTGTTCTATGTGGAAGTGATTTGCTATGTCCCCATTCACCATTCTTTGTGCAACAAGAATGTACAATATCACGTGATCGACACTAATCTCTTACCATGTTGGGGATTTATATGATTTCTATATAGCTAGTGTTTCTTTCAAGTGGAACTCCTTTTACCTTGCTTAATTGGCAGACAATTGAGCAATAATACCCTCATGGAACTCTATCTTCTATTTACATTTTTGCTTATCGAGCATTTTACTGGATCACGTCTATAAATAAGCTCGATGCAAAAACTTAGATGCTTAGTGCGACGTCATAATTTCAAGCTTAAACTCAATGTTTGTGGAGGCACCTAAAAAGCTCCAGCAAAGCTTGAAATGATACTTGACTACTTACTTAAGTCATGTGAAGGTTCTCAACTCCTCGAAATTGAATACTGGATAGCTCTACCTTTATCTTGAATCATGAGATGTACAAATAGTTAACAAATATCTGTTTCTTTAGCTCAAAAAAGAAATTGTAATTCCTTATTCAACCAAATCTTTAGAGTATTGATTTTTCATATCGAGATCTAATCCATAAGGAATTGAGATCCTATTTTTATCGAACCAAATAAAACTAAAAGTTTTATCATTTAGTCACAATAGTCTTTATAATAGAGAGAATTACAATGAAAAGAATCAATGTATGAAAATAAATTCAATTAAGGGATTAATATTTTAAAATGTTTAAATATAAGATCAACGTTTTATAAAGCGATTTAAATAAAAAATTTATAATAATCAATTCATAAAACTATTTAAGATATTTTATAAAATATTGATTTTTTATTTAAACCTTACGAAATGTTAATTTCTTATTTAAATCACTTTATAAAATATTGATCTCTTATTTAAACTTTTCCAAAAAAGACATTAGCTTTCTAATTAAACTTATCCCAAAACGTTAATCTTTATCATTATAATTTTCCCTCTTTATAATATAACTGATCAAACATCGAGCTATAATGTTGTCGTATTTTATAGGATTGCTACTAAAATCATTTTTGAAAAGATGAGGTCAAACGTTCATTTTTACTTCAGGGGTTTGGTGGCGGGATTTGACGGAGCATTCTGATGTCATGTAATATGCAGCGTTTGTTGATTGGTCGACGCCCAGATTAGAGTGTAAACAGGGAGGAATCGACAAGATTAGCTACGGCTTGATTGCACAGTTTCCAGATATCCTCCAAGTTACAGTTACGCAACATGGCATCGCTGACAATGACCCTAGGCTACCACAATACCCTTCGACACTTCACGCTTAGGATTAAGTTTTGAGGTTTTACAATTAAGTCATAATTGTTATCCACTTTATACGATTTTCACTACTCTATACATGCCCTCCATTTTGAGGGGACAAGTCTAGCCTGCTATCTCACTCTTACACAATTTATCACTCTTACAAAACATCCATGAGTCCTTGGGATGCCAAGTTAGGACAAAAATGATTGCGAGCGGCTCCGAATCTAAGTAAGTAATCTCCCCAATACAGCATGGTATTTTTTTTTTCCTTGGGAAGGATTAGCTAGATACACATAAATATAGATACAAATAGTTTCATATGAACACTTTGTTTCATGAAACTGCGGGGGTGTTCTTTCTTTACACCACAACAGCATCGCGCTTTCATCAAAGCATCATTCCCATTCGATTGTTGATGGAGGTTTTGATGTGATGTCTTGGACAACTCGATTTACTCCACGGACGCTATTGCAAATTTTTCGAGCTACGTCATCGAGAAATTTGTGTTCAAAATAATACCTGCAATTAGCCATGTATGTGCTAATTAAAATGGAAGTCAATTAGCAATGAGACACAGCATATTCATCTATTCATGGGCTCCAACTTTTCAAATCTACCTTAATCTTCTTCCTACAACATAAGTATCATCGATTGACATTTCCCAGGCTATTCCGAGTGTTAACAGTTTGTGTATGAAAAACATAATAGCAGTCCCATCCTATTGAAACTGTACATATCCAGTTCATCCTTCCGAATTTTTTATTTATTCCTTCTATATTTTACTTATTTCAAAATGGATATGATATTTCTAGTTATCATATTAAATTAATATAGTAAGAAGTTTCCAATAGCTCCCACCTTAAGGAAAGGCAGCGAAACAAAACCATAGTTTCTGACAGTCATCAATAAATACAAACTATCATCAATATCACAATACTAATAAATCCGGCATCGATAATAGAGAGCAGATAGAGCAAAACCAAATATATACCAAGACCCTCTATCAATCTAAGCAAGAAGTAAGAAAGAGAATTGAAATCAAACAGAGCGAATAGCTATAGTCAAAATATAGGTTTGCTCTTTGTTGTGAATCGGTTATGGATGAAGGCAATTGCAGTAAATACCATTTGCATGACTAGGTACTGCCATATGATTACATAAGACAAGATTTAGAGATGGGGAATAAGGTAAGGAAGGGGGTAATTCATGAACTTAATCAAGGCTTACCAATCTGCGGTCATTCCATCTTGACTGGTAACAGCTCGAAGGGCAACAACATGAGAATGTGTCCTCTGATCACCCTGAACTCCAACTGATCTCACTGGCAGAAAAACTGCAAAAGCTTGCCAGATTGTATCATACAGCCCAGCGTCCTTGATAGATTGAATAAAAATTTCATCAACCTGAATAGATAACGAAGACACTGATCAGAAGCTACACTAAGTGGCAGAACTTCACTATAGAGCATTCACATACAAGACGAAGGATATCCAATGCATTATTTTTTGTCACATCACCAAGAACTCGAACAGCAAGACCAGGACCAGGAAATGGATGTCGTTTGAGGAATCCTTCTGGGACGTTCAAGATCTTTCCTAGTTGACGAACCTAGTTATATAACAACAAAAAGAAAGAAAAACCATCCCCGGTTAGTAAGGCGCATGCAACCGAAAAGAAATACGAATAACATCCAAAGTGCTATAATGAGACATGAAACAGAATGTGAAACCTCATCTTTAAACAGAAGCTTAAGTGGTTCGATGAGTTTCAGTTTCATATCCTTAGGAAGGCCCCCAACATTATGATGGCTCTTGATTGTGTGGGAGTGGGTCCTTCCAGATCCCGGTGGTGGACAGGATTCAATCACATCAGGATATAAAGTACCCTGAACCAAATAAGCTGGTTTTTTTCCCAGTTTACTCTCCAACTCATGAGCAAACTCATCAAAGATGCAGATGAATTCCTTTCCAATAACCTTCCTCTTCATCTCAGGATCCTCTACCCCTTCCAACTTACCAAGGAACTGCTCGGTAGCATCAACACAGGTCACAGGTAAATGCAGATCTCTTTCAAAGGTTTCCATCACACGTTCTCTTTCCTTATATCTGCAAAGAAAAAAGAAAAGCACGTGAGAACACCCTTGAAGACAATTATTCAATAAAAGTGAAAATTTTTCAGGTACAATAGAAGAAACAAGTTTTAGAAAAGCATGTGCTCCTACCTTAAGAGACCATTATCAACAAATATGCAATGAAGCCTATCCCCAATTGCCTTGTGAACAAGGGTTGCAGCTACAGTTGAATCAACCCCTCCAGATAAGGCACAAATGACGTGATCATCAGGGCCTACAGTTCCTTTTATCACCTTAATTTCTTCATCCAATACATCTTCGATTTTCCAATCTGCACTAACTCCACAGATGTCAAGGAGAAAATATCGCAGGGTTTCCATTCCTTCAGGTGAATGAGTGACCTACACAACAATCAAAAATCAACTTCAATTATGAATGCAAAGACAAGTCATAATCCTTGGAGAGTCAACATAAAAGAAATAAGTCAATAAAAAGAAATTTATAATTTACTGGTTATAAGCACAGAAGTCCCCAGTGGATACTATTGACGAGATCAGATACAAAATGGGTTTCCACCACTTTCTCTGTCACTAAACCTCATTCCCACAACTTGGCAACATTTTCCACAGATTGCATGTCCTCGGGCAAATAATTCTCTGATGTCTCAGCCTCTACTCAGAATTTGCCAGAATTCTCATTGTCGCTCATCTTTTTGTACATTATAAAAACCTCATCCCGATTACACTTCTAAAAAAGTTCCAACTTCTCACCAACTGCAAAATGAAAGACAAATACCCAATCCCACCTTTCCACATTAATTACTTTCTAGACATAGAATTTTCCAGCTATTTATCTTCATTTCTTTAAACTTGTTAAGTGATCCTCCACGGGAATGCCTTAGCTATTTATCTTCATTTCTTATCCAAAAATGCATTATCTATAATTCTACATCATAGGGCACATTACTGATGCAATACACAAATATAGAAATTGCTACTGATTCAATGCAAACTTCCTTCCTCGCAACAACATTAATGGGAGTAAAAAAAAAACTTTCTAACGGTAAACAGCACAAAATCACCAGATATAAAAACAACCACCAAAGTTAAAACCACTAAACTAGACTACCTCAGGATGATACTGAAGCCCGAAAAACCGCCTACACCGACTCTCAACAGCTGCCACGGCACCTTGCTGACTCCTCCCAACGACTTCAAAACCATGAGGCAACTTCATAACTTCATCACCATGGCTCATCCAAACCACCTGCTTATCCCCAACATTCTTATTTCCAAAAAGCCCCTGCCTTTCACTCTTCTCGACCTCAATCTCCATCCTCCCATACTCCTGCTTCTCCCCAACCCTAACTTCCCCTCCCAATTTCTGCACTATCAACTGCAATCCGTAACAAATCCCCAAAACAAACACTCCATTCGTCTGGGCCCACTCCACGAACCCCTCAGGGAAACATGGCGCCTCATCTGCATGTACTGAATGCGGTCCACCGGAGAGAATGACCACTTTAGGGTTTAGCTCGGTAATGGATTCGAGGGAAGAGGTTCCGTTGATGCAGAGAGAGAAAATGGAAAGGCTCCGGATTCGGCGTGTAATGAGGTGTGTGTACTGAGAGCCATAATCAAGGATTAGCACCAAATCAGATTTCACAGATTTTGGGTCCATAAGGATTGGGGTTAGGGTTTGGACTTCGGATTGGGAAGGTGGCGAATTGGAAGAAGACGGGTAGGGTTTTTGGCGTTTGTTAGTTTTAGGGTTTTAGGGGTTTGGCGGGAAGTATATGTAAGAAATATTAGTTGAGGAGAAAGAAGTCATTTCGATTTCTCTTTGTGAGAACAATGCGAGCGATTTTCCAGGAAAAAGGGATAAGAAATTAAGATGAGAAAGAAGAGACCACTGTTTGGATGGGCAGAAAATGTGAAATCAACGTCAAAAGAAAATGCCATGTTTAATGAAATGATGAAACTGGTTGAGAATGGAGGAAATCGGCCAATGCCTTTCGAGTTCACTTTTTCTTTTTCTTTAAATTCGGAAAGAAAAGGTGGAAATGAGTGGGAAAGGATAAAGAAATATAAAATTGCTCTTTATAATAATATTTATCAAAATAAAAATAGGAATATTATTATCCAATGCAAACGAAATATTTCCTTTCCTTTTCTTTATATATTGCTAAATATAAAATAAAAACTATATTTCATTACATTTGTACTCATTTTTTATTTATTTTTTATTCGTATTTTGCCTATTTTTTCTATTAAAAATTTCCCAATATAATAATCATATTTTTTTATATTTAAACTGAATATTTCTAGTTTTCTCTTTTGTTACGATTTGTGTAGCAGTCTAGGATTCCAATCACATGTGGACATTTTTTGTTTATTCAATTAATTAATAAAATTGAAATATATTTATAAAAATAAGAATAAAAAATAATTTCAACTATTATAATAACTACCATATAATTAATATTAACATATACGGACTTGTGATACTTGTACATAATTATGAATGGTAATCATAAATAAAAGGAATCATTATACAAAAACTTTATAATATAAAATAAAGTTCTTATAAATAGTGAACTATGCTGGGAAGATTTAAACTTCCTAAAAAAAAATGAAACTAAAAACTAAATTAACAAAAATCAATTAAAAACGATGTGGAAGGCTGAACTTAAATGTCTAAGTAATGGCGACAAAAATAGTACTAACAACAAATGTTCTTCTCTTGATAAATACCATAACTCCATAACATCTATATCCTTATGTATTGCTATGAGAACTTTATGAAACTTCAAATTTCTCCATTTTGTGTATATAACAAATGAAGAGGTTTTGAGATTATCTTAAATTTCGAAGCGGCATAACTATATTAGAGGAGTAAAGGATGCATAAGGAAAAAAATGACACTAAAATATGGAAACCATATATATTTATAAGAGAGGATCTACAATTTCTTATTGTCGCTAGAAAGGATGATATCGTGTATGCCAAAAACCACAAAAATTCAATTCTCTTATAGATAGTTAGCATTAGCAAAGATCTAGAAAGAGAACATAAGAGCCCCACGCTTGCACCCTTTGAAGTTTTCTCAATCAAAAGATTAAGCTAACGGTCTCCAATATCAAAGTAGAAAAAGATTTACCTCCAAATATAATTTTGAAAATGATACTCTACAACCTATTAATGTAGAAAAGGATTCAAGATCAAAGCCTTTTTTAGAATTTTCTTTTTTTGTTTTTTGGGATCTACCAGCTATGTTACAATTTGAAAGAATAAAGATTTAAACTTAGTCTATCCCGTTATGTAACTTATGTTTATAATATTAGGCTACAATAGTCTTAATAGCCTTTTAGATTAATATCATCTATGTGAATTAATGTTAATAAATATTCTTAGAGAGTATAGAAAGTATTTTGATCTAGAGAATAAGAATGATCTAGTTGTGAGTGGTAAAGGAAATGCAAATCAAGATGAAGAAAATGAAATTGTAGATCATTTAAATTAAGAACCCCACATGGTACGTCCTCTAAATCTAAAAGAGAGATTATTTGAGCTCCATGGCAATATATGCTAATTATTAAATTGCATGATTTGAATTTCTAGGTTTTAAATTTATGGAAGGAGACAAATTAAGAAAGATGTAGAAAGGAATAAAACAATTTAGATTAATTCATGCAAGTTTAGGATTTTTCCTTATTATGCTTGATTTTAAGCAAGATCTTGTATGGGTCATAAAAAATGGTTTGTAGTTTATAAATAGATCGTCTCTAACAATAAAAAAATGAGAACTTGATTTCTAAGCTTCTCTAGAGGACTTAGATTCTACAACAATATGGGTTCATGTAGAAGGCATACTGATGGAATGCTATTCTGGTAATTGCAATTAAGAAGATCAGTTGTGGTTATGATTGTCTCGTGTCAAGTCCTAATGGTTCATTCCCTTTTTGTATTATTTTCAGGTGATAACTTCTTTAATTGTTACTACTATGACATTTTAGGTTATGGATAAGAGGACGAGTGTTGGGAGTTTAAGGACGACAAGTAGTTCTCGCTAGACGGATTGTAGTTATCTAGACTTTATCTCTATTTTACTAGGTTTTATTTGACTGCTAGCTTGAGTACTACTTCGAGCTTATACCTAGTTCTTGACTTTTATATTTTAGATACTTTTGTTTAGACTGTTCTTTGGAGTGAGTTGCCTTGGTTTCTTATGAGATTATTCAAGTATTTTTCAAGTTAAAAAGTTTCTTACGAGGTTTTTATAAAACTAAATAGTGATTTTTTGAAATATAACACCTAGCTAGAAACGAAAATAAGTAAAGTAAGCCTTAGTGCATAACTACTTTTTTTTTTTTTTTACTTAATGAAATGAAGCACAAGAAAGAATAAGCCTTATTATTCCTACATCTTAGGAAAATTTCCTTAAGACTTCAAAATGGGTCACTGCGTATTTTACTTGTAGTTCTCATTTAACTTGCTAAATGGAATGGATAGGTAATGGAATTAAGTTCTAATAAAATGGAATAGAAAAGGAATGAAATTAGGATTCTTATTATATTATTTAGCTAAATAATAAGTGGAATAAGAACAAATATATAATAAAAATTAAAAGACAATTTTATCCATGTCTTCTATCTTCCTTGCTCTCTCTCTTTACCTCTACTCTTTACTCTCTATCTCTCTACCTATAAGTGTATAGGTGTTGCAATGGCGCAATGGCTATAATGGAGACGAATAATAAAAGGAGGAGGGGAACATAGCAATTCCCCCAAGTGAATATGATGTTAGACTTATCCTACATGTGAGCATTACTTTAAAACAAAGATTTCATTAGATAACACTATTTCACTAATCTTTGGAACTTTTGAAAAGTGTTTATTGAGAGGCATGGCACGATATTTATAAACTATTGAGTTTGATGGCATCCGTTAAATCAAACTAATGATCGATAGATGATATTATGCTTGCTCATTCAAGACTATTTAGATGTACTTGCCGTAGGCCTACGACTAAAAGTCTACCCTGTTAAGTGTGTAAGCTTGCCTGAAAAAAGGTTAAAAACAAACAAACTAGTCCAACAATTCTTGTTTAGAACCCACCAAACTAAATCTCCTTAAGTAATCCTAAGTATAAACGATCTCCTTAAGCTATGTCACCTAACCCAAGGTGTTGTGATATCCCATAAATCAATAATCAAGACATGAACATCTGAGTATTAGGACAAAGCCTTATCCTTGTACGATTAGGATCAATAATTGATTTATGGCATCCAGGAAAATAAATCAATTAGGCTAGAAACTTACGAGAAACATGATAACCCTAAACAAGGAATTCTCTTAGGTTCGAAAATCCATAATACAATAAGAATACAATCAAAATAATAAAAATTTACTCTATAGGAAACCCTAAAGTTGAATTTAGGGTAATCGTACATAAATTTAGGACTTCTGAGAAAAATTATCTGATTAAACCTAAACTTTATGACCAAAATAGAAAAGTTAATTGAAGTGATTTGGTCAAGTTAGATTTTGAAAATAATTATCCAAAAATCCTAATTTTGCCTTTAGAAGTATGATTACTTAATAACATATAAAAATGATCGAAACTCTTAAACTCAAGCTTAGAATACGACGAGAACTTAGAAATAAGTTAATTAAGTAATAAAAGAAAATAATATAACATAATATACTATATGAGTATACCCATGTTTTTTTTAGTATATCTGATATATATAATAAATATATCCATAAATTAACCTAAAACTAAATAATTATGCAAAATAAGCATTAAATTTGCAAAAATTAAATAGGAAAAATATCTTAAAAATAAAAAACATGTTAGAAACATGGTTATATGCATATAATTACTCATTACGTGTGTTACACATATAGTGTATATATACATCTATATTAATATAATAATTAAATATACTTGAATTATTCAAATTTTACTATAATTACACTAAAATTTAACCAAAACTTATCCAAATGATGGAATCCACTTGACACTTTAACAACAGCTGGAAATGATGACTCAAAAGAGAATCATCAATAATTTACCACCTCATACTTTTTGTTTTTCAAGAAAAATATTAAAATGAATTACTTAATAATAAAGAAAAAAATCCAACCAACCCTAACTACTATAAATAAGACTCCCCTACAACAGATACAAGTTTAGGAACACAAATTATAGAAAGGAAAAATAAGAAAAAATCAAAGGAAAATAGAAAAAATTAAAACAAAAACAGGGCAAGAACTAAGCTAAGACGGTTCCCAAACCATTCAATGATCTGACGTAAAGCCTCGCTACTGATAACTCTAATTTTAAACATATTTTATATGGTGATTTTATAGCATTTCCCGTACATTTTTGGTTTTATTTAAAGAAATTGATACTTAATTGAGTAAAATGTTGATTTCAGGGTTTAAACGCGTTCTAGGCTCGAAAACGAAGAAAAGGAATCAAGTTTCACTCAATTCCGAGTTCAAACGAAGAAGTTATGAAGTTTTGAAGTTGTGCAGAAATTTTGCCTTTGTGCAGAAAGTTACACGGCCTGGGGACACAGCCATGTCCCAGCCCGTGTCTGGTGACGAAAATAAAATCCGTGAAATACACATATAAAAGGGGATCTTAGGGTTCAAAAGAGAGAGAGACATTACAGAAACGGAGACACAAGAGAAGAGAAGAGACTTGAGGAGAACATCAAGAAGCGATAACGACATCGATTTCAAGATTAGAGATTGTTCATCAAATCAAGAAGGGTTTTCATGCTTTATTTTATGTCTTTGATGGAACTCGTTTTTAGATTCATTATGATAGCTTAGAATTCAAGTATTTAGGATTATGGAACCTAGGGTTTCATGTAACCCTTGGATTGAATTATAATTTCAAGAAAGTTTCTATCTTTTCTTGATTCAATTATGTCGTTAATTATTGATTGATAATTCTAGAGTATCAATATATGATATTATGCATGTTAATTGAGAAATTGCATGTGTAATTAGATCTTAGCATAATTGAAGAGAATTACATGTATACTTAGAGATAAGATACATGGTTCTTTCGGAAAGTTGATTGTTTGTGTGGGAATTCATTATACATTAATGCAATTCTAAGTTATATTACTAAGTGAAAAGATTCCGGTAAATAATTTAGGATTAGGGTTAATATGCTTGAAAAAGATATTAGCTTTAATTGTGAATCCCTCCGGTCAAGAATTATAAAAACTAAATTGAATATATTTTAAAAAGGTTACATGTTAAACACTAGGGGAAATAATTCCTAAATACATCATTGCATACTTGAAGTCGTTAATAGTTTATTACTTTCTAAATTGCTTAGTTAAGTCTCATAATTAGTTTAGTTTATTAATTTCAGTCTCTTTTTAATTCATTCAATTCATCATAATTTTCCGGTTAGATAATAAAGCTAAAGTTAATATTAGTACTCAAAATCTCTGAGGGATCGACTCGGACTCATATCCGACTATATTAAAATTGATAGGTACGCTTGCCTCGTATCAGCTACCACCTAGAAGAGAAACCACCACCCAGTCTGGCCGACAACCCTTCTTCGACCAATGGTGGTGGGAGCTCCAATGAACTCGGGTTCCGAACTTCTGCCCTGTTTTTCTCCTTTTTTGAAAAATTATTAAATTAATATGAAAAAATTAATTTCTTGGTTATTTTAGATGTACTTTTATTTCATAAATTTATTTTAACAAAATTAGGAATATTTAATATACTTGCTTAATAAATGTATTATTTATTTGAAATTTGAAATTCAAAATAAATACATTAAATGATATAGTTTTTAGCTCAAAATTTTTCTATAGGATTTTTATGATATATATGTAATGTCTATGTAGCTTGATTTTTTATTTGAATATTTTTAATATTTATTGTATTTTTCAACCTAAAAATAGCTTAAAAATAAGCTGAAATCATGAAATAAATAGGAAATTATGAAATTAAATGATGAAATAGACATGTCCTGATTTCTAGTGAATAAAAATAATGTTGAGACAGATTGAAATCAATTTGGTGCAAAAAGGATTATAATTGGGTAATTTAGGATAATTTAAGAATAAAATCGTAAATACGATTATATAGGCTATAGATCGAAAACTTGAAACCAAATATTAGTTAAGTTCCCCATATTTTTAGGAGTTTATCAAAATTTTTGGGAAAATATTTGGTAACCCAAACTATTTATTACGAATTTATGTAGTAAAATGACTTAAATTACAAATCAGGACGTATTTTTAATAATAATAAATTAAAACATACTAAATAGTTGAATAAAAACTATGTACAAGCATACTAATCAAATTAGATAAAAAGTGTATTTTTAATTTAATTAATGATATTTTACTGACCATAATTCATTATAAGGATACTAAGGTTAGATAATACCTATATTACAGATTATATTGACAAATTAAGTAAAATACAATTTAATAACATAAAATACGTATAATATGATAATATTTACGTAGATACGTATAACTATATTAAAAATTCAAACTACTCGTAAAAGTCATCTCTAAAAATAGGACTCGTAATACATGTCACAGAGTTTATACGAGCCCAATGATACTATTTTTACAAAAATCGAATAAACCTAGGTAAAATAACCTATATCTCTACAATATTACTAGTTTACGTTCTACTATAACTCTACTGTAATCAAAACATAAGTTAACTAATTAAAAATACATTTCGATACGATTGAAACAATATATAATACATAATAACATAAATTACGTATATTATCAATAATTAATAACTTAACTTAATGTGTGTGTATATATATATATATATATAACTGTTTTAGATCAAACCCTAATGTTTTCGTAACTATTACAAAAACTAAATTTAGATTTTATGTATATAGGATTCTCCAATAATCAGATCATTGACAACCCGAGTGTTCCATTGTGAGCGCTTAAACAAGTAAGTAGGATCATTGCTTTACAGCATTTTAAGATATTATTTCAAAATATCTGGGGACTTTGGTATGTATTAGCTTGTGATTGTAGTTAGCTACTTGTACGTATGTAGCATTTGTAGTTAAGTTTTGATTTACTGTGATGGGAGCTAAACCACATGTTATGGTTATTCCATAAATATTATGTTTGAATTGTTTGAGCTTAGTTGATCACCCTAACAATGAACTAAGTCAAACTGGGCTTAACATCTAACCTGATCTGCATCGCAACCCACTAGGGGTAACAACTAGGATTCTTGGCCCAAATATGGACTCCCTTCGATAAGAATAGTTGAAATAATCCTTTCCCAACTCTTAGCCAAACTAAGCAACAAAAGAGGAAGTCACAGCAAAGTTAAGGGCCATGGTTCGAAGGTGGTCACGGGAGGAAGGTGTTCTCTATTGCACAAGCTTCGATTTGGTTTCAATTCGTGAGTATGTGACATCAATCTCCTCGATCCAGATTAGAGCGGGCTCAATTTATCTGATCTTACAACGAACCGGATAACATCATGCAATGGTATTTGTTTATACACACGTTACATCTAATTAACTTGGTCGAAAACCCTACTTGTGATGTATTGAGTGTATACTTCTGTCTCCACTTACTTACTAAGCAAGTTGTCGCTCATTTCCTTATAGTTTGTTTTACGTGTTTCAAATGGATTACAGGTATCTACCCAATAGCAAAACACTAGTAAAATAGGGCAGGGAGCGAGATACAACAAGAAATGACTAGTTATTGATCTTAATATTAACTTTTTATCTTTTAAGGAAAACTACACAAGACTCCTCAAAAGGCTTGGTAGTTTTCAATTTTTTTGTCTGTATGTGAAATGATAGGTACTTGTGAGATTTATTACTACTATTTTATATGGTCAAATTATAAAATTTATTTTTAACAAATTATGTCAAAAGGATTACTTTACAGGTGTATATTAAACAGGTATCAAATTGAACGCTTCAAAGGAGTAAAGTCGAATACGCCTAGTGTGAACTAGGTCTAGAATAACAATTGTAAGGACAGTTTCTATCTTAAGATGGTTCACACGGCGGAATTATTATAACTTCACATTTTCAAAGCATGACAAGTGTTAAGCCCAAAGAAATAATGAATTAATAATAACTTGATAATGGGCTTAACCCATTACGAAATTATCCCTCTCCAACTATAAAAGTAACTAAATCTATACCAGCTATCTACCGAAAACAAAAGAAATTAATTGCATATTACAAGATACAAATAATCTCAAACTTAAAAGTGAAAAGCATTGTGAATACAACCTATATTAAACCTCAATAATTAGCGAGTTACACCAATTAATTTCACTTAATAGGTTATGTAGATTCCCTATGCTACTACCATTAATATATGCTAAACCTATAAGAAGAGACAGTAATTGAGATATAAAGAAAGTTTTTCTCAAACAAGGAGATATCTTACTTGTTTCACATAAATTCTCATGCACAATTGATAATTATCATTTCGCTCAAAATGAGAATAAAAATTGATGAGATGGCAAAAACTATACTTATTCAAAAATAAAATGTTTTTAAAGATCAACATACATATGTATTAAAATAGCGACAACTTAAAACAAAGATTAAGGCATACCAAGGGAATATTATTTTCTTATCTCATATGCAATCACTTAACCATCCAAAAAGTTAGTCTACATTCGTAACTCCACATAAACCATAATTCTATGATGAGTCTGATTCATAAAACAAACTCCTACTCATATATAGCATTGTGATGGTAAATTAATAATATACCCTTATTTGTCAAAAGAAACAGGTAGGATCATAATAGTGAATTGCTAGTTATCTATTTATTATATAGCTTAGATAAATTGGAAATTGAAATAGCTAGCTACCCCTATTCACTTAATTAATTAAAGGTAGTTGATTTTTAATTGCTAGGATTATCATAATTGGTTAAGGAGGTTCCTATTGGTGTTCTTTTGTTGGGACTACTTCAATGTCTAGCCCAAGCCCACTATCCAATACAGTAGCGTAACAAAACAACCATGACTCTCTCTCTATCCAATCTACTACACATAAAAGGTAAAGTACCTATTCTTTTATCTCTCTCTCTATCTCTTTTTGATCTAGGGTTTGTGATGAGTGATTAAGATATGAAGTTTAATAGAAAACTAATCAAAGTTATTGTTTTTTTAGCAAGGTAAAGAAAGAGGGTAAATAGAAACAAGATGGCTATTTTGAGTTAGCTAAACTCCTCAACTTTCACTAGGGAAGTATTTGATATCTCCTCATTTGTTGCATTTTCTTCTTATAATTTTTTTTTTTTTTTTTGGTTATTTTCCTACCTAGATCTAATATAATGGCTATTGATTTTATTGATATGTACTAGATATTTTATATAATTTCTATTTTGACACTGTACATATATTCCTATTACTAATATTTGATAGAGTCATTACGCTATCGGGGTCTCCTAATACTTCTTTGCATTTTGATTGTATCAATTTCTCCCTTCTATGAAAAAACAACCTTATCCCAAAGGTTATAAGCTAGATATGTTTGTATAAAGGAGTCATAATCTTCCCATGAAGTTTCTTCTATCAATAATCCCTTCCATTACACAAGTAGTTACTTAATTTGTGTTCACCCTCTCAATATCATTGAAGTCCTGAGTATAGATAGAGGCACTAATAAAGGATGATTTACCACAAAATCTAATGGTAAGTTTAGAGAGAGTAATTGAGAGCCATGAGCTATTTTAAGAACTAAAACGTGAAAGATGCTATATATCTTACAAAAAGGGTGGAAATTCAACTTCATAAGCACATGTCTCTACTTTTCTTATCACTTTGTAGGGTCTATAATATTTATTCAAAAGTTTGTACTACTTCCCTTATGATAAAGAAAGTTTGCTATAAGGTTGTAACCTAACGAACACCAATTCACCGAGTTGAAATACCATCTCTCTTCTATGTTTATCAGTAATGTGTTTCATTCTCTTCTTTTTATAATTTGGCATGTATGATCTGTTAACTATTATTGTACTTCTTATAAAGATTACTTAAAATGCTTGAGTTCTAGCTCGACTTGACTATTCTCGAGTTAAGCTTAAGAAAACAGTAAACCAAGCTCGAGTAGTTAAGAAGTAGGTTTCACTTATATATACTTCTAATCATAATGCTTGTTCTTTGATTGCAGATATCCACATAGGCTCATAAAAGTTCATATCCGATGAAAGCCATTCTCCTTGATTGTTTATAGCATCAAAAACTTATACACATTTCATTCTTCTAAAATAGTCAATAATTATGAAATCATATGGACCTAACTTACCAATCAAATTATCCTAAACCTAAACCTTATTCTTCAATATTATAGGATATCATCATTTGCATTACACTAAAGCTAGTTAAAAAAAATGCAAACAACAAATCGAATCATGAATTGAATTGAATTGAACAGAACCAAATCGAACAGAAGATTTTTTTTTTTTTTTGCAATTGGTTCGGTTCATAATTTGGTTCGATTATATATGAACGGTTCGAGAAAATGAATCAAATTGAACCATTTTAAACTAAATCGAATCAATTGGTTAAATGAAAAAAATTCACATAATTATTTTGTACTTTTTTTATCAATCTTCATGCGTTTTATCAAATTTTCATATTCTATTCTTTTTTGTCTTATTTTTGAGTCAATTATTAAGATTGAGTTAAGTGAGTTACGTCTGAAATTTCACAACTAGAAAATTTCCTTTTCTAAAATTGTTCTTTTCTTATAAGTTTTTAAATCAAAAGTATAACTTTAGTGACCTTTGTGTGTCTCTTATCTCTTTTCAAGTTATCGTTTCTCAGTTCTTACCGGTAGTCAGTTAAGGTCTATACGTACTTGGCCTACGAAATAATGCATAGTAAAGGGATGCCGAAGGGTTGTTCCGCATGACCACTCTGATGCTTAAATCAGCCATGGGTTTTTTATGGAATAAAATACCTGATACGCAAGCTTAGAGTATAAAGTTTGTAAAGAGAGTTATCGTTGAACGGTGGTTTGGTATTTATAGCGAAGTGAAGCTAGCAGTTGGAGATCAGTTGAGGGGGAGAGATCTTTTACCAAAAGTGTAGGAGAGTGAAACCGTCATGCCCAACATGTCACTGATATTCAGGACATAGTCATTTTATCCTTATCTCGTAGATTATAGCTGTTACAACGTTTCATGGGCCTGGGCCGTTCAAATCTAAGGCTGAGGCCTGTGGAAGTAAGCCTAAGGTGGTCAGGCTTTGTAGGTCTAATTGAGCTTAAGAGGTCCTTGCCCAAAGGACCCTATCAACACTTGTCCCCCTCGCAGTCTCATTATCAAGGAAGAGGTAAGGAGAAGGAATACATGGGCCACGCAGGTGTGATCAATTCGACTCTATGAAGTAAGATCTGATGCCACAATGCCGATGTGATGAGGTTGTAGATTCAAAGTGATGGATGGTCTAAGGTGGTGACTTGTCCAAAGTAGTGGTCTACCAGTCCGAAAATGTTCGAACAGGGCCTGACAACGACTAAGCAAATGTAGATGTGTCATATTTTCATAACACCGACCAGGTGCATATTAGATGGGCCCTAAAGAAGCTTCCTATTGAAGGAACTTTTTCAAAATGTAACTTTTGCTTACTTGTATTCTATACATTAAATGCAACGTAATAGGTGTCATGCTGCAGCAAACTAGCGTGCAACTACATGCTTTTTGCCTTTTTAAAGGTGGTTGTCTGATCAAAATGCTTTCCACGTGTTTGTTAGGTAGCATTCCAAAGGATTCGTGTTTATACATATCCCTATAACCGCTTATACAACTTCGCAGGGGGTTTCCCTATAAATAAGAGGATTGTAAAGAGAGATCGCTTTTTTGCAATCTTCTTGCTCAGTTGTTTCAATTTTTGCGTTCACATTCGAACTCTCAAACCTTCTTCAGAAGTTTGAATTTTTCTTTCAAGAATCACCATTATGTCTACTAATAGAGGTGAGGCTAGCTCATCTTCACCATAACTTACCTCCAGTTCAAACTCTACAAAAAGTAGTCCTCCTCAAGCATAGGAGGGCGAAGTGTCATCGCTAACACAACTCGACCAACCTACAAGGATGGCCATGGAAGCATTAGACAGGGCTAAAATCATCAATGCCATCCCCAAAAACGTATACACAGATACTCCCTTGCAACCCCCCCTCCCCACGCACGTGTAAAGGATTTATTTGGCGCTCTTAACACGGGCAAGGGGCCTGACAACCATATAAGTAAAAGTAGGCAATTTACCTCCAGTTAGGTCATTAGTAACTTCCTCATAGGGGCGATCCCCAAATGGCATATTAGGTTGCCACGCAAGGACAAACCAATGGAGCTATTATCAGGGATGCGCTTTAGGGTTTTTGAGAAGTGTTTAGAGTTTAGGCAACGCCTCCCCCTAAGTCGTTTTGAAAAGGAATTTTTCAATTACTATATCTGTTGCCCGTTGCAGGTCCCTCCAAATGGGTGGAGGGTATTGAAGGCGTTTTAGGCGCTCTGCAAATACCTGGTGATAAGGGTTACTCCCAAGCTCTTCTGCTACTTCTACATGTGGAAGAGCATTAGGGGGTGGCCTTACCTCTAGCCGCGCTCAGGAAGGAAGTTGTTTTACGAACTTGTCGACTCGGTCAAAGACTAGCAAGACGAATACGTTGTGGTAGAGCTACCCGAAGAGGCCAACTTCTAAACCTAATAGATCGATATGGTCTGTATTGGAGGTGAGAAGAAGCTTGGGCCAAGATGCCAAGCAATGCCGAAGCCGTCCAGGAGATCTTGGCCTTCATGGAGCTAACAGGTGGCTAGGGGAACAACATTACGAAGACTGTAGAAAGGTATTTCCGATACCCTATCTCCAAGGTCTTCCCCAGCATGAAGGTACTAGTTCATTCCTACACGCCTGTTTGTTGTACTAGTATCAAGGTACTTCATTCGACACTTATAGGATGGGAAGACCTCCTTGGTTGTGCTGGTTACGATAGTGTTTTGCAAATAATAATGGTAGTTTCTTTTGATTTGTCTTTATTTTCTTTTTCTAACCTTTATATCGATCTTCTTGTAGGCAAAAGTTTGTTATATCGGTCTTCTTGTAGGCAAAAGTTTGGCTCCGAAGGTACCTTATACATCTGTGGACAACCTGATGAGCCGGTACTAAGCGCGGTCAAAGGTGACCCAACCGACAAGGAAGCCAGTAAGGGTGAAGTTGAGGCCAGGTGAGACAAGTGAGGTGCAACCAATGTCTGTGTCTCAAGGGATTCCTCTCATCGTCCGGGAAGAACTGATGGCCATAGAAACTTTGAGGGTAGCTTTGCCCACTCTTACTGTCCATTTGTCTAGGCCCATCATTGTGAGCGATGAAGGTATCAACGCGGAGGGGCCCAATGTGCAGATGCTCTCTCCTCTAAGGCCAGCAGAGGGAGAGACTAAGGAGGTAGCCGCCCCACCTGCAGCTACAGGTAAGAAGTGTAAGGCTCCTGAGGTACTTGAAGAGCCAGGTCCAGGGGCGAAGAAGCAAAAGCTCTTGGCAAATGGACCTTTGGCCAGGGGAAAGTGGAATGAGTGGCCGCTGGTTCATCCTTACTTGGATGACATAGGGGATGGGTTTTTGGACGTCCTCAACAACTTCCAAAAGATGGGGCTAAGGCCAGACTCATTTCTAGAACTGCCATACACTTCCCAAGATGAGGCACTAAAGAGGGGGGTCCTCGATTTGGAGATGAAGAGGGCTTAAAGAAAGATCCTAAGGCCGAAATGGGAGGTCCAAGCCAACGATCTGACATTGTGGCACCAAACCCTTAGCTATTAGGCTTCAATGGGGTCTTACACCCCTGGTAATTGGCTGTCCTAAAGAAGATCTCCTAAGAAGGTAGGGACAACCCCTTACAAACTGCAGGTCACTTAAGTACACTGACACGGCAGGTAGGTCTTCCTTGTTATTGTGGTGTTGTATTTTAGTGTCTTGTACTAACTTGTAGGTTCAATTTTCGTCTTGTAGTACTACAACTAAGTGCTCCTTAAGCTGAGCAAGTCTCATATCGCTCAGAAAGAGGTAACAGGGTTGTAGGAGGAGTTGCATCAGCAAAAGAAGTGCCTACTAAAGGCAAAGACTTCTAGTAAGAGATACTTGAGAAAATTTGCTCAAGCTAACAAGCGCCTGTACTACTCTATTGTGTAGGTAACGGGGCTTCAAGTAAGACTCAAGCATACTGAGCAGGAGAGAGGCAAAGTCGAAAGAGCGGCCTAGAAGGTCACGAAACTAAAGGCTTGACTAGAGAACGAGCAGAAGACAAGGGCTCGTCTCTTGCAAAGGCTGGATGAGGGGGGCACAACCAAGGCCCAAGTTGAAAATGAGAATGTTGAGTTGAAGGCTTCCGTGGCTAGGCTAGAAACCGAGCTACCGATGAAGGCATCCAAGTGTGAGGGTATTAGGGCTACATCACTAGAGCTGGCTGGTTTGAAGGTCACTCTAGAGCAACAGGTAGGGGAGTTACAGGGCAAAGTTTCGAGGATGGAGGAGATCATCTCCAAGATGGAGAGTGAGGAGGTCCTCAGTGATGCTACTGCTAGGAAGGCAATCACTGACTACAAGACCACCGAGGAGTAGCTAGAAGAGCTGGAGGAGTTTTCCACCGACTCCACTCGCTTCACTAGGAGGGAAGTCCTCTCCTATTATCCGAACCTAGACTTGAGCTTCCTCGACTTCCTAAACTTTGCGACTTTCAATGAGAAAAGGGAAGCCATAGCGCGGGAAAAAGAGTCTGCCCAGGCAGCAGACAAAGATGCGGATGCGTCCTCTGCTACAAAGGCAAGGCAGGGAGCCTCTACATCCGGCCCTACCTTAACAACCCAACAAGAGGCCGCCTCAAAAGCTATCCCTAAGGAAGATCCAATTATAGGGGGGTCATGTCATTCCTGGTTCGCATTTATTAAGCCCCTTTCCAGCTCAAGGCCAGCCATCCTAAAGTGCTTATGGATTATAGCTCAAAACAGATAGACTCTATAGATTTTTCAGAGTTAGTTGATCCTAGGTGGTAACGAGGTTCTCTCTTTTTTTTTTCTTTTGAACTTAATGTAATTAGGGCCGGAATGCTGGCCTCTACTTTGTAACTAAACATCCATGGAAGAAATAAATGAATGTTTTTCAAATGTCCTTTGCTATTCTCTGTTTGTCTGTAAATTTTGTAGACCCTTAGTCGAGGTTTTATTTGGGGAGTGCCTCCACGCAAGGGATGTTTACCCTTGCCAGGGTTACCTCATGGGGATCAAGTCGGTGGCATTCCGACCTTTCCGGTTCATGGGAGTTCCTCTGTGCAAGGAGTCTTTCCCCTTGCCGAGATTACCCTAAGGGGGTCAAGTTGGTGGCATTCCGATCTATCCGATTCATGGGAATTCCTCTATGTAAGGGGTGTTTTCCCTTACTGAGGTTACCCTAAGGGGGTCAGGTCGGTGGCGTTCTGACCTGCCCAGGTGACTATTCATGTGTAGAAACAAAGGGAGAAAGAGATAAGTATGCAATCAATTGAGAACTTTTATTTCGACACAATTAAAAGCAAAACTGTACATGATGAAATTCTAATCAAAATAGAGACATAGATTATCAGCGTTCCATGTGCATGGGATAAGCTCTCTATCCAATCTTTCCAACTTGTATGCTCTATTACCCAATCTCTCCCTAACTCTGATCGCGTCATCCCAATTGGGGGTCAGCTTACCCTACCCATCTTGTGAACCACTGGCTTCTAATTTTTAGCACATAAGGTCACTGATCTTGAACTCCTTGTTTTGGACCTTCTAATCATAATACCGAGCAACCCGATATTGATATGCAATAACCCAAATAACAGCAAGGTCTCTAATTTCCTTGATTATGTTAAAGCTTGCCTACAGTAACGAGTCATTCAAGGTGGCGTCGAAACTTCAAGTCTGGATATTAGGGAGCTCAAGTTCGATAGGAAGGACTGCTTATAACACGAAAGCTAGACGGAAGGGGGTTTTGCTCATTGAAGTGCGATGTATGGTCCTGTTCCTCCACAAGATATTGGGCAGCTTGCCGGCCCAAGCGCTGCAAGATCAATCCATACGCTTCTTCAAGCTATCTAAAATGACCTGATTAGTCACCTCTACCTGTTTGTTTGATTGGGGGTGAGCAACCGAGGTAAAGTATTGGGTGATGTAGTGTTTGGCGTAGAACTCCCTGAACTTAGGGTTATCTAATTGTCAGTCATTGTTCGTAATCAGTGCATGAGGGACTCTAAATCGGGAAATAATGTTGTTTCTAAGAAAGGACTCTATACTCCTCTCCATGATTCCAACCACGACTTTAGCCTCCACCCACTTTGGGAAGTAGTCTACGGTGACAATTATGAATTGTCGTCCTCCTGATGCTTGCAGGAAGGCACTGAGGATATCAATCCCCTATTGTACAATTGGCCATGGGCTCTTCAAGGGTTGGAGGGCAGTGCTAGGCGCGTAGCTAATTGGAGCATGCTTCTAGCACTACGAGCACTTTTGGGCTATGACTTTTACATTTTGCCTCATGGTAGGCCAGTAATATCTAAGCCATAATGCCCGAAGGTACAGGGGTTGGGACTGAATATGATTGTTGCACACTCTAGTGTGTGAGTGTACAGCTCTTCCATGACATACAGCCCTTCCCTCTCTCAGAGACAGCGAAGCAGGTGGAAGCCGATTCCCTTGTAATATAGGACGTCGTCAAGCATGTACAATTGGTAGCATAGTACCTGCGCTTCTTTGACTCTCTCTTGTCCTCCGGCAGCATACCTTCCTCTAAGCAACTTCAGATGTGGTCCATCCAGCATGGCTCGGGTGCTACCGTAGTCAGATCCAGAATTTCAACTGAGTTTAGAGCTATGCTTTTTTCTCGCAAGTATTCTATGAAGATCTTACTGTCCCTCATCTTGGGCTTCCATATGCCTGTAGAGGCCAGCTTGAATAGCCAGTTTACTGTAGAATTTTCCAGTCAGGGGATCTTCATGATGTCCTAGGAAGGGAACTCCGCTAGGAAGCTCTTCACTTTCTCGAGTAACCTTGCCATAGTATTGTCTCTGGCTTCATATTCGCTTAAGACCTGATGGACGACTAACATGGAGTCCAAGAAGATTCACAACTACTCCACACTGATCTCCTTGGCTAGTTTGATACCGATAATGAACGCCTCATATTTGAATTCTTTGTTACTAGAATTGAATCCGAATTAGAAGGCATAGCAGATGGTGACCTAGTACGAGCCGGTTAAAACCAAGCCCGCGCCTCTACCCCCTAAGGTAGAGGGGCCGTCCACATAGAGAGTCTATATTGGTCTGTCACCGCCTAATGGTGCTTCATCCTCTTCTATGTATTTTGCCACAAAGTCGGCTAATACCCGTACCTTATAAGCCGTTTGTGGCTGATGCTAGATTCCGTACGCACTCAACTCCATCACATACTTCATCATCCATACTAGCGCGTTAGGCTTCTGCAGCATGGTACGTAGTAGTTGATCTGTGAGTATGATCACCTAGTACGCTTGGGAGTAGGGCCTCAATTGTCGGGCTGTGATGATGACGACCAACGCGAATTTTTCTCCCTAAGTGTACCTAACCTCAAGCCTGTAAAGTATGTGGCTGATGCAATATACTGGCGTATGTTATCTTCCCTCTGTTCTGACTAGTACAGAGGAGAGTGCCCGGTCACTTACGGCCAAGTACAAGAACAAGTCCTCCCTTCGGATAGGCTTAGAAAGGACTGGTAGATGGGCAAAGAAGTCCTGGAGATATTGAAAAGCAGTAGCACACTCTAGAGTCCATTTAAAACCCTTGGTATTTTTGAGGATTGTGAAGAATTCAACGCATCTATCAGCGCTCTTCAAAATGAATCTACTTAAGCCAGATACCTTGCCAGTGAGCTTTTGTACGTCTTAGATTGAAGTTGGGGGCTTCATTCCCCTGATGGTTGTAATCTTCTCGTGTTTGGCCTCAATACCTCTCTGGGTGACTAGAAATTCAAGGAACTTGCTAGAGCTGACATCAAAGATGCACTTTTGGGGGTTTAACTTCATATCTTGGGTGAACATTCGATCAAAGGCTTCTTGGAGATCCTTGACATGATTAACCAGCTTCTAGCTCTTGACAATCATGTCATTGATGTACACCTCCATATTGCATCCGATCTGAGGCCTAAATAATTTCGTCACCATCCGCTAATATGTTGCCCAACGTTTTTCAGTCCGAATAGCATTACAGTATAACAGTATGTGCCATAGTTGGTGACAAAGGAGGTATAGACTTCATCCTTCGGGTCCATTTTGATCTAGTTTTATCTCGAGAAGGCATCCATAAAGCTCAGTAACATGTATCCTGACATAGAATTGACAAGCTGGTCGATTCTGGGGAATGGGAAACAATCTTTGAGGCAAGCTTTGTTGAGGTCACTATAATCGACATACGTACGCCACTTCCCATTCTTTTTCTTAACTAGTACCACATTTGCCAGCCACATCAAGTACTTTTCCTCCCTCACGAAGCCAATTTTGAGCAGCTTCTGCACTTCCTCCTCGATTATGGCCTGCCGTTCTAAGGCGAAATGCCTCTTTTTTTGTTTGACAAGCCACGCTGTGGTGTCGATGTTAAGGCTATGGGTCGCCAAGTTGGTAAAAATTCTAAGCATGTACGATGCTGACCAAGCGAACCTATCCGAATTTATTTGCAGGAAGGTAATGATTTTGTCCTTCACTTCGACTAAGGTCTCAATCCTAACTTTTGTAGTTTGGTCAGGAGAGATGCCAATCTGGACATCTTTCGTTCTTTCTTTGGGCTAGCTCTTCTTAGCCTGTCGAGCCTTATTTCAATTTTTCTAATTTAACTTATATCAAGCCCAGCCCGCTTAATATAAAAACTTAATTCGACTAGACTTTATTAAAATTATTGGAATGGCTCTAAAAAGTTGCAATAAAATAACTAAAAGCCAATACTCAAACAAAAAATAAATTAATAATGGAGAAAAACATAACTAATAAAATAAATAAATAAAAACTAATGAAAACTTACCTACGCATCTAATCGCATCGGTGTTGTGCTCGGCTGCTGTGTTAGACGATAGCTTGGGCAATGGACTGGGTGAGCGTTTGACGAAAGTGGGTGAGAGGCTAGGCAATGCTAGCCAATAGCTAAGCGATTACTGGGCGAAAGTACGGATGGTGACTAGGTAGTAGCGGCAATGATTCAGGTGGTGTTGGGTAGTATGTGTGGGTGGTGTTAAGCGGTACATGTGGGTGGCATTAGGTAATGGCTCCAGTGGTGCTGGCAGCGCGTGTGGTGGTTTGGGCGGTACGTTTGGGTGGTACTGGGTAATGTAATTAAAAAAAACCCTTACTTCTCAATCGATGTGTTATTTATAAGCTCAAAATTAAATCTTTTGTATCGAAGATACGGAAGATACAATTTTGATTTGTTAAAGATTTACCCTAACTGCTAGAAACCTTAATTTATTTTGGGTTTTTTTTTTTATTCTTCCAAGGCTCGGCCCAATCCGATTCGATTTAGTCCAATAATTCCCTAATCTGATTTGAACCGTTAAATTAGATGAATTTTTATTCTATATTGGTATGGCCTAAAATTAATTAAACCCATATCATCACTTAATCCGACAATCCAACTCAATTCTATTTAACACAACACGACTCAACTTATAACTCAACTTGCTACAACTTGACTTGATTTTCTTTTTTTTCTTTTTCATTTTTCATTTTTCAATTTTTTATTTTAATTTTCATTTTTTTTATTTCTATTATTACTTTTTTATTTTTTTATTTTTCTATTTATTTATTCACTTGGCTCAATTAATAAAAAAAAATGGCAAAAATGAGATATCTACAGCTACCCTTTTTTATGGGGAAGTTTGATTAGAATTTCGCTATAAAGACAAAAGAGATACCCATTTTTGTTAAGCCTGACTTGGATAATCCAAAGAGGATAGATCTCTTCAAGATTAAAAACTCGTTTTAGTGAATAATCCAAAGAGAATAGATCTCTTCGAGATTCTAAAAAAATTTTGTTTCGGTTTGTAAATGATCCAAAGAGAATAGATCTCCTCAAGATTCTTACTTTGTTTTGATGGATAATCCAAAGAGGATAAATATTTTCGAGATTTTTTCTGATCTGGTGATTAACCTGAAGAGAATAGATCTCTTTGAGATTTGTTTTGAGTTAGTGGATGATCCGAAGAAGATAGATCTTTTCGAGATTCATTTTTTATTTAATGAATATTCCAAAGTAGATAGATCTCTTCAAGATTTCTTTTGACTTGTTGAACAATCCAAAGAGGATAGATCTCTTCGAGATTCATTTTGGTTAATCCGAAGAGGATAGATCTCTTCAATACTCGTTTTGGCTAATCTGAAGAGGATAGATCTCTTTGAGACTCGTTTTGGTTAATCTAAAGAAGATAGATCTTTTCAAAACTCATTTTGGCTAATCTAAAGAGGATAGATCTCTTCGAGATTGTCTTTTTCTTGTAGATGATCCAAAAAGGATAGATTCCTTTGAGATTTTTACTTTATTTTATGGATGACCTGAAGAGGATAGATCTCTTCAAGATTTCAAGAAAACTTCCTTTGGTGGATAATCCAAAAAGGATAGATCTCTTCGAGATTTCAAAAAACTTCCTTTGGTAGATTATCTGAAGAGAATAGATCTCTTCAAAATTTCTTTTGGTTTAATCCGAAGATGATAGATCTCTTTAAGATTTTTGTTTTATTTTAGTGATTCAAAGAGGATAGATCTCTTCGAGATTTATCTTGACTTAGTAGAGAATCCGAAGAGGATAGAACTTTTCAAGATTTCTTTTCACTTGGTGAATAATCTAAACAGGATAGATCGCTTCGAGATTCATTTTGACTTATTGAACAATCCAAGGAGGATAGATCTCTTCGAGATTTCTTTTGACTTAGTAGAGAATCCGAAAAGGATAGATCTATTCGAGATTTCAAAAACTGGTTTTTCTTGAAAAGATAGATCTTTTGAAGATAAGATAAGAGGACATTTTATTAAAAACAAAATGAGACATTACTCTCATGAGCAAGCGATCTTTTAAATGACTAGATGACGCTCATCTAAGTAAACGATCTAACTAAGGAATAGATAGCGCTCCTTTAAGCAAGCGATTCTAGAAAGGAGTAGATAGAATAACAATCCTAGCCAAAGACTACATAGGAGAGCGTTCCTATGAGCAAGCAATCCTAAAAGGGAAGAAAACTTCATGAGTTTGACAAATTGATCTGTGACTTAAGTTTGAGGGATTTTGATGACTCCTTGAAAAATTTTAACTTTTTTTTTTCTTTTTAAGAAATCTCTCTTTGATAATTTTAACATTTCATTCCTCTGTTAAAAAGTTTTTCTTTTTTTTCAAGAAATTCTAAAAAACCCTCTTAGATAGAAAATTGTGTTGCTAGCAAGTAAAAAGTCTCAAAAACTCTTAAAGATCACCAATAAAGGGTTAGCTACCCATTGATCACTCATTCTCTCAGTCTTGTTTCCTGGAACATAATTCATGATTTCTGAACTTTTTAAAAGCACTAACTTCAAACTTGGGATAAATGACCATTCATGTTCTTCAACTGTTTAATTTTCCACTAAGAGGATAGATATTATTACTTGAAATGCTTAGTCAAACTGAACTTCCTTACACTTTCATAGGTCTGTTTTTACTCTCAATATCAATTCCAAAAATTATAGCTTATTTGTACGTGGTATTTTCTGGTAAATCAATAGATCTTTTTTGGGTTTGTAATATAAGGCTTTCGATCAATGGTTTAAGCAAATGGATATCAATGTACTTGGCCAATTTTGAAAGAAATCATTTACAATCTGTCCCGGTTTTACAAGTTAAGAACCTAGGCGAAGCTAAATATGGGCTTACCCTAGTTTCATGAGCAAATTTTGCTGAAGATAAGTCGTTTTTCTTTAGTCAAAAGAGTTTTGTAGACACCTCATTTTTGCCAATTTTTTTATCTCAAATAATTAAGCCAGGTTAATAAAAATAAAAATAATATTGAAAAAAATTGAGTCAAGTCATAGCAAGTCGAGTCGTGTTGAATCGAATTGAGTTAGATTATCGGATTAGGTGACAATGAGTTTAATTAATTTTGGGCTGAACCAATATAGAATAAAATTCATCTAATTTAAGGACTTAAATCAAATTAAGAAATTATTGGACTAAATTGTAGTGAATCGGATCAAGCCCTAGAAAAAAAAAAGACCAAAATAAATTAGAGTTTCTAGAAGTAAGAGTAAATCTTAGAAGAATCGCAACCGTATCTTCGACATGAAAGATTCTATTTTGAACTTACAAATAGCACATCGATAGGGGATTTGGAAAATGGTTTTTTTAATCACACTCCTACCTAAAAGACTACCGCGCCACCACACAACCACCAAACAACAACACATAGTACTATCCTAGCACCACTGCACAACACAGTGCCCAGTCCATCCCCTAACGTCACCCAGCAGAGCTTAGTCTACTGCCTAGGATCGCCCAACAGTACCCAGTCCACTACCTAGTGTCGCCTAGTTCATTGCCAATCTACCGCCCAACGTCGCCTAGTATCGCTTAGCCTACTACCCAGCATCACCCAATAGCGCTCAATCCACCGCCCAACACCGACACGATTCGTTGTTAGGCAAATTTTCATTAATTATTATTATTATTATTATTTATTTCACTAATTTTTATTAATTTACTTTATTAGTTATGTTATTGTTTCTTTATTAACTATTTTTGTGTTTAAGTGCAAGTTTTTTTTTATTGTTGTTTATTCCTATTGCAAATTTTTTATTTTCCAATAAAATTTAGTTCAATTAAGTTTTTTTATTTAAATAGTGTTTTTTTTAAATAAAAAATATTTTGACATATAGTGGTTTTGAAAAATGAAAAATCTTAAATTGAGTTTTTTTTTTTTAAAGATTCAGTTAGTTAGGGTTTTTTAATTTAATTCGAAAAAATTAGATTTTTTTTAGGTTTGTTTTGTTAAAATAATAAAATGATAAAAACGTACACCTAGCTTGGTTTTCAATATAAAACAACCCACTTACTAAAAATTTTATAAAAGAAAAAACTACGGTTAATTTGATCCCAATTAGTGGATATGTACGCACCTTCGGGGCAACTATTAAAAAAAAAAACTTTTTTCCCCTATTCTTAGAAATTCTTAATAAAAAATAATAATAAATCATTTTTAGTTACATTTCATGAACTTAGGTATATTTTTAATATTTTTAGAAAAATTATAAAAAATAAACCCATCAATTTTTTTATTTTCACATAATGACTTAGTCTTAATAATTAGCCCTTGAACCCAGTTTTCTAGTTCAATTTTCTAAAAATTAATTTTTTTAGAATATTTGCAAACTAGTGATCAAATTAGGGTTTTTCCATCCAAAAATCCTAATTTTATTTTTTTTACCAATTAAACTGGTTGGCAACTCCATTTTTTTTAAAATATTTTTTTTTCTTTTTCTTAGTTTAATGTCAAGTAATTTATATTAAGCGGGCTAGGCTTAATATGGGTTAAATTAAGAAAATCAAAATAGGGCTCAGTAGATTTGGCCACTCCATTAGGGACACCTAGTGGGCTAACCATGTAAAAATTAAAAATTAATCGATAGCCTTTTGTATTTTTTTATTGCATTATAGTTGTATTGGCTGAGTTTTTTGTGATGCAAGCCCTAAAAAAAAGCCTAGCCTAATGGGCCCTATTAGGGAATTAGGAGGGGTTTTCTTTTTAGTTATTTCGTAATAATCATCTGCATATTTAGATGTGGTCAAACTTGGGCCACCTTAGGAACTTAAGATGAGCTGTCATTGTGTAACCTTCAAGTCGCTAGGGTCTTTACTCTCGTTTAGCAGTAATAGGCGAGCTTACTCAAGCTTCGATGTAGCCCACTAAGCTTCTCTCCATAAAATCTTGAAGCTACAGAGCTTAAGACCCATAGACTCCACCCTCTTGCATCATTCTTTTCCAAAACGTAATAGTTATTTTTAAAATTATAGGCAAAGTCTGATTTAATCCACAGTCAGTTTATTGTCCATTTTCAATTAAAAAAATCAGTAACCCTTATATATAAGTATATACAAGCTTCATTTTTATTAAATCTTATTTTAAATATACTTATATATAAAGGTGCTCTTTGACCGTGGATTTATCATACTTCCTATAGTTTATTAATGACCAACCCCATTATATTGCACATGTGTGTAGCATATTGCATCACATTTTTTTTGCATAGTTTTTTGTATATGCTATCTTTTGTAATATACATGCATCTTATAGGTTTTGTTTTATTTTATCTTATCAATAATAGGTTGTGTAACATAATATTTAATATAAAATGCTTAAAATCATTAGTATTCCCCCCTGTACCAATATTAAAAAAAAAATGTTTATATCAACTTATAATTTTTTTTAGGCATATGATCATGGAAATTAACAATGATAAAGATTATTATAGAATTGTCATTTTTTTTAAGACTTTCCAACATTTTTTTTTTATAAAATGGAAATTTCAAAAGATATTTTATTATCAAAAACCAGTTTCATGATAATTATTTACTCCGTTGATTTCTATTGCAATACCCTACATGTATCATACTGTTAGGAACTAACAAAAAAAAAGAAGAGAGATTTAGTCATTAGATTTCCATTATGAATTATTTTCCATCTAAAGGTTATTAATCTTGTAAATGTCTAAGTTCTCATTCTTCGTGTTTAGCCCTTAGGTTGTCATAGTTCTAATAGAGTTTTCTCCATAAGGCGTTACCCTTGTATCATTTATTCAATAAGTTTCTCATTGTAAAATAATTTTCGCTTCTCCATATCATCCTTGTAATATTATTGTCATCCTATGTCCTTAGTCGTCAGTCCCAATGTTTTCTTTGTTTAGATTCATCAATGTCAGTATTAAGCTTCTATGACATAAAATAAGCATTGATTTTCCAATAAAAGTTTCAAAAAAAAAATTATGATTTTCAAAACTAAACACTCGATGCAGTGTTGCTAACGAGAAAGGATTCTTGCAAGCTTTGAAAAATTGCTTTTTAAGTGATTTGGCCCAACTCAAAACCCATAATCACTCATTTTCAAAAATAAGATGTCCAAAGCTCTTGAACTAAGAATAACTATAGCAAAAGGGGTTCTGAGCAAGTACGGGAAACAAGTCGAGACCATGGCCCATGCCCAAGCCCAGGGGCCCATTAACATACCATCTGAGACAAACAAGTCTGAAGAGTTACCGGTTCATGAGCTCAACAATAGCAATAAAGGCTTGGGGAAGGAATTGGTGCAAAAATTAATGAGGATGAAAGAAGAAATCTTCCAAAAAATTGAAGATGAAATGGGAGTTCTCAAGGATCATGATGTGTAAAGTGATCTAGGCTTAAGCAATGTTTACGCTTTTGAAAACCATGAGTTACCTAAGAAGTTTAAGGCACCAAATTTCGAAAAGTATGATGGAACAAGTTATCCTAAACTTCACCTTAGGCTTTATGTTTGCAAGATGACCCAATTCTCTAAACATAAGCAGTTGATGATTTAAACTTTTCAAGATAAGCTAATTAGGCCGATGTTGATTTGGTATGCCCAACAAGACTTAGTTAAGCTTGATACTTGGGATAAGCTAACTCGAGCCTTTTATCAATAGTACAAGTTCAATGAAGAAGTGGCTCCATCCTGATGGATTTGAATAACGTAAAAATGAAGCTAATCGAGTCCTTTAAGGAGTATGTCCAGAGATGGAGATCTATAGCAGCTCAACCTACAGTATAATTGCTAGAAAATGAATTAATCAACATATTTATCCATACATTAGGTGAACCTTATTATAATCACCTCTTAGGCCAAAGTGCTTTTACGTTTGCAGATGTAGTTACAACTGGTAGTCGCATAGAAGATGCTATTAAAGTAAGGAGATTGGTAGGTAAGGGATCAGTCCCGTTGGATTCAGAAGTTGCTGTGAACACTAGGATGTCTTATCTAATGATACGCGAGCCTAGTGCCCTAAGCATTGGTCTAAAGCTCAAGGAAAATAAGTTAAGCTAGAAATCACCTAAAAGGAGGTTCGCTCATATCCCAATTCCTATGTCTCAGGTCTATTGCCGCCTAAAAGAAGAGGGTTTACTGCATCCTAAGACTCCAACACCAAGGTATAAACCTCAGAAATACGATCCCAATGCGCAATGCAAGTACCAAATAAGTCAGTTGGGGCATGCTATTGACCATTACTGGGAGTTGAAGAATAAAGTTCAAAATTTGATTGATGAAAAATTGGTCTAGTTGGAATTCGTTAGGGATCTAAGGCCCAAATTCTATACAAAGCCCACTATTAACATGATACAAGGATTAGAAAAGTTGCTAGAAACAGATTTGAATGGCCAAAGTCCAAGGGGTATGTTACTGTTAAGGTCTGGAAGAAAGGGTTGTAGCCTTAGAAGAAAAGTTAGCAAAGTTAGAAAAAAGGCTCACTAATACGAAAATAGCAATAGGTTATGTGCTCAAGCAACTTGGAAACCTACATCCTGATGCAAATAGGAAGTTACAGCCTAAGCATGGAGATAATTCAAGGAAAGAGAAATCAGGAGTGAATGTGCCAATTAAGAAAGCCCATATTCAAAACAAGGTCGTCTACAATAAGAGAAGGCGATTTACACAATTTAAGATTCCAATGGTCCAAGTGTTCAAGCAATTGAAAGACATGGGACTATTGACATGCGAAAACCCAACAAATAAATGCAAGCCGAGGGATCGTGGCCCTAACAAATTGTGTAATTATCATGTGGGCCAAGTGGAGCATACCACTGAAGATTGTTGGAGATTGAAGCATAAGGTGTAAGATTTGATTGATGCCAAGATTATCTAACCAAATTTTCTGGAGACTGATAGGTCAATTAGAAGCGGTATTCCTTCCCCAGGTTTTAAAGAAGCATCAAATAGAAAACCTCCAACATCAGGCATTGAGGATCTGCTACTATCATCCAACAAGGTGACTTATCATTTGAAGAAGTTAAGGATATCTCCAAGAGATCAATTCAATTGAATGGGTCGAGTTCCAGGAAGTGACAAAAACAGGGGCAAGAAGTGGAAAAGAATTTTAGTTCTTGCATTTTTTTTCAAAATAATCTTTTATTTTGGAGTTTGTAATAGATACGAGTTATTGAATAAAGCAATTTTCATGTGCATTTTCGTCTTTGTATGCAATGAAACTAACTTAATTCAAATAGGGGCATTTTGAATGAGTGAAAACAGATAAAGAAAATGTGAACTCGAAACTTAAAACTTTCCCTCTAAGGGAATGATAACACATTACTTGAATGGTTTAGGATGAGAAGAAGCAACCCATGTCCGAAACACTAAACCTAGACCCACATGAGAGAAAAGTGCCATCAAGGTGAGAATTAGGCTCATTCCTTAAGGGAGGCCTGTCTTGAACTTGGTACACGTATCAAAACAATATTAGGCATTCATTTCATCATCCTTAAATATGATTATCCCTTGCAAACTCATTTGAAACTTTAGGGGATTTTTCTTAAAATTAGACCCACTAAGAATCGCCCCACCAAGAACCACCCCAAACTAGGGCAATCGGGAGGTTAGGATCATTAATTTGGGGAAAAGGAGTAGACTAACTTATGCTTGCTTTAGTTGTGCTAATTCATGAGCAAATGTTGTTATAAATAATTCAATTTCTTTAGGATGAAGAAGAATTTCAAACCATATACACCTCACTCGAGCCTATATATTCATTTAAGCACATCAAGTCCATACATTCTTCCCCAAACACTTTAAAGCCATATATACTTCTCCCAGGCTTATACACCTTGAACTTACCTTTTGGTACTTCAAATCCTATTAAGTGAAAACTCAACAATGGAATGTGACCACCTTGACCAAAAAAAAAAGGAAAAACAAAAAAGAAAAAATAAAAGAGAAAAACAAAAAGAAAAAAAAAGAGACAAAAATAAAAGATTAAAGATATTAGCAAGGTAATTACCTTTAAAAAATATCCAAATTACTAAAATAGCCTGAAGTTCGAATTGGTGATGGTATCCAAAGTCTAAACATTATCAATTCCTAAGCCCAAAAACAAAGCCCTCATTTTATGATACCACTCATTACACCAGCTTTAATAAAACTCTTTTGACTAAAGAAATTGACTTATTTTAAGCGAAATTTGCTCATGAAACTAAGGCAAGCCCATGTTTAGTTTCTCCTAAGTTCTTGGCTTATAAACCCAGGACTAATTGCATATGATTTCTTCAAAATTAGCCAAGTACATTGATATCCATTTGCTTAAACCATTAACCAAAAGCCTTATATTGCAAACCCAAAAAAGACCTATTGATTGACCAGAATGTACCACTTACAAGATAGGCTACAATTTTTAGAATTGATGCTGAAAGTAAAAATAGACTTAAGAGAGTGCAAAGAAGTCTAATTTGATTAAATATTTTAAGTAATGATATCTATCCCCTTAGTGGAAAATTGAAGAGTTGAGTACTTTGTAAAAAACGTGAATGGTCATCAGTGATTCTAAAAAGTTCAAAGATCATGAATTATGTTTCGAGAAATAAGACTAAGAGAATGAGTAATCAACGGGTAAAAGGTAAACCAACCCCTTATTGGTGATCTTTAAGAGTTTTTGAGACTTTCTTACTTACTAGCAGCACAATTTTTTATCAAAAGAGTGTTTTCATTTAAAAAAAAAAAAAAGAGAAAAAGAAAAACTTTTCAAAAATTTTTAAGGAATCATCAAAATCCCTCAAACTCAAGTCATAGATCAATTTGTCAAAACTCATGAAAGTTTTCTTACTTCTTGGATCGCTTGCTCAATGGAGCGTCATCTAATCCTTTCTAGGATCGCTTACTCATAGGAGCGATATCCTATTTAGTATCTAGTCTTTTGCTAGGATCACTTGCTCAAAGGAGTGCTGTCTTACCTATTCCTTAGTTGAATCGCCTGCTCAAATGAACGCTATCATAATCCTTTTTAGGATCACTTACTCAAAAGAGAGTTGTCCTATCTATTCCTTTGTAGAATCGCTTGGATCGCTTGCTCAAAAGAGCAATGTCTAGTCATTTAAAAGATCATCTGCTCATGAGAGCGTTGTCTCGTGTCATCTTATCTTATCTTTGAAAGATCTATCCTTTCGAGCAAATCAAATCTCAAAGAGATCTATCTTCTTCGGATTAACTAAAACCAATCTCAAAGAGATATATTCTCTTCGAATTAACCAAAACCAATCTCAAATAAATCTATTGTC
Source organism: Lumnitzera littorea (assembly GCA_024138015.1). Classification (NCBI taxonomy): domain Eukaryota; kingdom Viridiplantae; phylum Streptophyta; class Magnoliopsida; order Myrtales; family Combretaceae; genus Lumnitzera; species Lumnitzera littorea. The sequence goes on along the minus strand of JAMXBB010000012.1, from coordinate 13,577,605 downwards.
TACTCATGAGAGCGTTGTCACGTGTCATCTTATCTTATCTTTGAAAGATCTATCCTTTCAAGCAAATCAAATCTCGAAGAGATCTATCTTCTTCGGATTAACCAAAACCAATCTCAAAGAGATATATTCTCTTCGAATTAGCCAAAACCAATCTCGAATAAATCTATTCTCTTCAAGTCATCTACCAACCAAAACAAAGTAAGAATCTCGAAGAGATCTATCCTCTTCGGGTCACGAAAGTGAAATCAGTTTTTGAAGAGATCTATCCTCTTCATATCACAAACCAAAAAGGAATCTCGGAGAGATCTATCCTCTTCGGATCATCCACCAAACCAAAATAAGTTTTTTTTTTTTAAATCTCGAAGAGATCTATCCTCTTTGGATCATCCATCAAACCAAAACAAGTTTTTTGAAATCTTGGAGAGATCTATCATCTTCGAATTATCTGCCAAACTAAAAAAGTTAATTTTACCTCCAATGATTCTTACCCTATCCTTCCAAGATAAGCCCCTTTAAAATTTTTACTCTATCCATCCAAGATAAACACCATTAAGCCATATCCTTCCAAGATAGGCCCCCTTGAAATTTTTGCTATATACTTCTAAGATAGACACCATTAAGCCCTATCCTTTGAAGATAAGCCCCTTAACCTTTTGCTCTATTCTTTCAAGATAGGCATTCATTTGCCCCGTTCTTTCAAGATAGGTAGTTTATTCTTTACATCGACCTTTCAAGTTAATATCCTTCATCAAAATAAAACATAACTTAGTTGATCCGTTTAAAATAGAGTTTCACAAAAATAGGTATCTCTTTTGTTTTTATAGTAAAGTTCTAATTGAACTTCACTATAAAGAAGGGTAGCTATAGACACCTCATTTTTGCTAATTTTTTTTTATTTCAAATAATTAATTGATTCAAGTTAATAAAAATAAAAAAATAATAAAAACAAACAAAAATAAAAAGAAAATAAATCAATAATTAAAAAATAAATAATATTAAAAAAAATTGAGTCAAGTCATAGTAAGTTGAGTCAAGTTAAATCGAATTAACTTAAATTGTCGGATTAAGTGACGATATGGGTTTAATTAATTTTAGGCTAAACCAATATAAAATAAAATTCATCTAATTTAAGGACTTAAATTAGATTAAGGAATTATCGGGCTAAATTGTAGTAGATCGAATCCGACCTTAAAAAAAAAAAGAAAAAGCCCAAAATAAATTAAGGTTTCTAAAAGCTAAGATAAATCTTAAAATCGCAATCGCAATCGTAATCGCAATCGTAATCGCATCTTCCATATCTTCGATACAAAAGATTCGATTTTGAGCTTATAAATAACACATCGATGGGGGATTTAGAAAACGGTTTTTTTAATCACATTCCTACCTAAAACACCACACAAACACCACCGTGCCACCATATAACCACCACGCAACACCACACAGTGCTACCTTAACACCACCGTACAATAACTATAGTCACCGCCAGTCTACCGCCCAACGTCACCCAATAGCACCTAGTGCCGCCTAGCGTCGCCTAGCAACGCCCAGTCTACTGCCCAGCACCACCCAACTTGCTGCCCAGCATCACCCAACAACACCCAGTCTACCACCCAACGTCGCCCAGCAATGCCCAGTCCACCACCTAAAACCGATACAATCCAACATTAGGTAAATTTTCATTAATTTTTATTATTATTTATTTATTTCATTAATTTTTATTGATTTACTTTATTAGTTTTTTTTCCTTTATTAACTATTTTTGTGTTTAAGTGCAGGTTTTTTTTATTGTTGTTTATTTCTATTGCAAATTTTTTATTTTCCAATAAAATTTAATTGAATTAAGTTTTTTTTAAAAAAATCATTTTTTTTAAATGAAAAATATTTTGACATATAGTGGTTTTGAAAAATGAAAAATCTTAAATTAAGTTTTTTTCAAAAAGATTCGGTTAGTTAGGGTTTTTTTATTTAATTTGGAAAAATTAGATTTTTTTTTTTAGGTTTGTTTTCTTAAAATAATAAATTAATAAAAACGTAAACCTGACTTGGTTTTCAATATAAAAATGACCCACTCACTAGAAATTTTATTAAAAAAAAAAGAACTATAACCGATTTGATTCCAATTAGTAAGCACGTAGGCACCTTCGAGGCAACTATTAAAAAATAAAAAAAAATTCCCCTTTTCTTAGAAATTCGTAATAAAAAATCATTTTTAGTTATATTTTGTGAACTTAGGTATATTTTTAATATTTTCAGAAAAATTATAAAAAATAAAGTCCATCAATTTTTTTTTTCACATGATGACTTAGTCTTAATAGATTAGCTCTCGAACCCAGTTTTCTGGTTCAATTTTTTAAAAATATTCACAAACTAGTGGTCAAAATTAAGGTTTTTTTATTTTTTATTTTTTACCAGTTGAATTTGTTAGCGACTCCATTTTTTTTTAAATAAATTTTTTTTCTTTTCCTTAATTTAATGTCGAGTAATTTATATTAAGTAGACTAAGGTTAATAAAAGTTCAATTAAAGAGATCAAAATAGGGCTCGACAAGTTTCATCAAGGTTGGCATAGTGAGTGGGATCATAAAATAAAGGCTTTGCTTTTGGGCCTAGGAATTTAAAGTGTTTAGCCTTGAATATCCTTTATAGGTTTGTACTTTAGGCTTATTGATAATTTAGTTCAGCTTTGAAGGCAATTACCTTGCTAAGATTTTCAATCTTTTTTTTCTCTTTTCTTTTGTTTTCTTTCTTTTTTCTTTTCTCCCCTTTTTTTTTTTTTTTTGTCACGGTGGTCACCTTCTATTGTTGAATTTTCACTTGATGGAATTCAAAGCCTTAAAAGGTAGAGTAAAGGTGTATGAGCTTTATAAAGTGTGTATGGTTTTGGAGTGTTTAGGAAAAGTCCATAGGCTTAAGGTGTTTGAATGAATGTATGGAAGGTGTATATGGTCTAAAATTCCTTCTCATTTTAAAGAAATTAAATTATCTATGACAATATTTGCTCATGAATTAGTACAACTAAGGTAAGCACACTTTAATCTCCTCCTTTTTCTCCAGATTGATGACCATAACCTTCTAATTGCCCCAATTTGGGGTGATTCTTGGTAGGACTAATTTTAAGAAAAAAAATCCCCTAAAGGTTTAAATGGGTTTACAAGGGATAACTGATACAGACTCGTGGATAAACACATGAACCCAATATCACACGTAACCAAAGAGGTAAGTCTAAGTCGCAAGATGGCTTAAAAGATAAATGATAGTCAAAGATTGAGCAGGGGGTTCCCGTGTACTGACGAAGGTTATAACGCATTAACGTCTTACATAAGCTCGAGTTACACTTAATATGATGCACAAGTATGGTCGGAGCTCATTTGCCACTAATCCACGCTCGTACAGGCTAGATAAGAGTAACTTAAGAGTAAGAGGAACACTTAGCTCAAGAGTGAAAAAAGTTCATTATATTCACTGTATATATTTTTCTTTACTTTTATAATATGACGGTATTTATATCATTTCGTTAAGGCAAATCCTAGGTTATAGAAATTACAAAAGAATGATCCTTATTTGCTAAAAACAAAAAGAATAATTTACAAGGAAAATATGAAATTGTGCAAAAGAAGGAACGCGGATGTCCTTTGTCAAAAAGGATAGTACAGATGTTAGTAAAGGACAATGTCCACGTGTTTTTACTATGATTCTGACAGTAATGGACCTCGATTCAAGCCTGTTCAACGCCAGAAGGAGCTGGACAATGGTTGGTTCAGGGACGACTCACATTGGGGTTGACCTTGGATGGTCGGCTCCTAACAATTTTGCTCCGCCTTGGTACAATGGAGATTGTGGTATTTAGATTTGGCGCTTGGACTTCGATTTAGTGGAGGATTCGGCTCAACTAGTTAATCACCTCGGCAACATCTTGGATGGCATGAAGAGTAAAGTAGCTCGACAAATTGGACTAGGGCAAGCACTGCTCCTCGACACTTAACTCACCTTGAATAGCTCAGCGGACCATCTAAGGGAGCCTTTGGGCTCGAGAGCATATCAGTCCTTGATCTCTATCAATAATTGTATTTAGGGATAATAAAACAAATACCTAATATCATTTTGACATACGTACCAAGTTCAAGATAGGCCTCCTTTAAGGAATCAGTCTAATTACTCACCTTGATGTCACTCTTCTCTCATGTATGTCTAAGGTTAGTGTTTGGAACATAAGTTACCTCTTTTTATCCTAAACCTTTCAAGTAATGTGTTAATCATTCTCTTAGGTGGAAAGTTTTAAGTTTCGAGTTCACATTCTCTTTATCTATTTTCACTCATTCAAAATGCCCCTATCTGAATTGAGCCAGCTTCATAGAATACAAAGACCAGAATATACATGAAAAATACTTTATTCAATAACTCATATCTATTATGAGTTCCAAAATAAAAGAAAATGTAGGAACTAAAATTTTTTTTCTATTTCTTGCCCCTATTTCTGTCACCTCTTGGCCCATTCAATTGAATTGACCTTTCGGAGATATACCCAACTACTTCAAATGGCAAGCTACCTTGTCAGATGACAGTAGTAGACCCTCAATGCCTTATATTGGAATTTGTTTAGCTTATTCTTCTTCAAAACTTGGGGAAGGAATACCACTACTAATCGACCCATCAATCTCTAGAAAATTTGATTGGATAATCTTAGCATCAATCAAATCTTGCACCTTATGCTTCAATCTCCAACAATCTTCAGTGGTATGCCCCACTTGGCCCACATGATAGTTACACCAATTGTTGAGGTCACGATCCCTCAGCTTATATTTCCTTGTTGAGTTTTCGCATGTCAGTAATCCTACATCTCTCAATTGTTTGAACACTTGGGCCATTGGAATCTTGAGCTGCACAAATCACCTCCTTTTGTTGTAGATGGGCTTGCTTTAATCCCGGGCTTTCCCAATCGGCACATTCGTTCTTGAATTCTCTTTCATTGAATCTTCTTCAGGCTTAGGCTGTAACTTCGTATTAAGATGTAGGTTTTCGAGCTTCTTGAACACATAACCCAATGCCATTTCCATGCTAATGAGCCTTTCCTCTAATATCACCAACTTTTTTTCTAGGGCCGCAACCCTTTCTTCCAGACCCTAGTAGTAACATGCTCCATAGGCTTGACCATTCAAATCTACTCTTGACTACCTTTCCAAATCCTGTATCTTGTTAATAGTAGGCTCATGAACCTGCAAATTTTCAGACTCGTGTGCCTAAGATGGTATGTCAATGGGCCCTTAGGCTTGGGTATGAGCTATGGCCTTGGCTTGTTTCCTATACTTGCTCAGAACCCCTTCTACCGTGGCTATTCTTAGTTCAAGAGCTTCAAGTATCTTAGATTTTTTAAAAACGTGTGATTACGGGCTTCAGGTTGGGTTGGACCACTTAAAAGGCAATATTTCAAAGCTCACAAGAATCCCTTCTTATTAGCAACATTGCATTTTCTCTCTTTTAAAAAAAAAATCAAGTTTTTTATTTTGAAAACCTTTTTTTTTTTTTTTTGAAACTTTTACTAAAAATCAATGTTTATTTTACATTACAGATAGCCTAATATTAATGTTGATGAATCTAAAAAAAAAAAAAATTGGAAACAATAAGACCACAACCAATGATACAGATGACATAAGTGTTACACCCTGATGTTGCAGAGTCGCAATAGTCCCGCCGTGTAAACCAACCTATAACAGGAATTGACTTCACAGTGCCTATCATAGATACGATCTATACAAGGCGTCAACGACTTCTCGTTTTGAAGTAAGTAATTCGACTAAGATTTTTAGCTAAATTTATAGTAAAAGTAAAATCTTAAGTCATATATATATATAATTACATCCACATTATCATAGGATTCCCAGGAGATCTTACATAATACATCAATTAACTAATGTACATATCATATATCAGTTCTTTATCCTAAGGATACTAGTAAGACTCTAAATAAGATTTGATCTTTTGCTAATGGATCCTTACTCCCCATAGCTTCAAAAGAAATCTAACATTTGGGTAATTGTATCGCGGCATCACAAATCAAAAGTCAAGACCTGCAAAAGAATCTATTTGGGTATAAGTAATTATAACTCAGTAAGTTGAATTGGAGACTCATGAATGTATACAAGCACAATCAAGGTTATCAAGCAATTATTTTCATGAAATGCAACAAACAAGTGCCATCACACAACATAGTTTGATTCGTTGTGAAATCAGAGCAATTTCACGCACTTTAATTTGGGTTAAGGAGTTTTCATGTTATACAACAGCTCACAACCAAACCTAGGTTTATACAATGGAGTCACTACTCCTCCCAAGACTATCCTTCGAACCAATGCCCTCATCATCACTGTGACCTCCTCTCTCGTCACTTAGTTTGGCTAAGGATGAGGAAAAGATTGATTTGCTATCTAGCACTATCTTTTTCAAAGGTATCGGTGTTTTGTTGGAAAATCCTAATGATCCCCTATAGGGTTGCAATGGATGTCTTTTTAAGGTATTTAAGTCAATTAGGTTTATATTCGGTTTAGGGTGACCAAACAATTCCACACCACTCCAATCACAATAGTCATCAAACATAACACAGATTTTAGCACGAAATCAGATACACAAGCACATGCATAAGACTATTTACAAGCACATGCATAAGTCGCTTAACCACTTGTTGCAGGTCAACTCGTCTCCGTATGTCTTATAATATAAATACGTTTTTTAGTATTTATACTTTGATGATACATATTCTAAGTTAAGATTTAACTCGATTCTCCTTATATACCTATCATTTACTAACAATTCGTCTTACGTTAGTTCGGGGTTCGGTTTTCGAATTCGATTTTGGTTTAGGTTCTAACTCAATTTCAACTGTGAGTAATCCTAAAATACACTTCGAACCCTAATGCGAAAATAATCACATTAAGCTCACATATCCTAATATCGTACTAAGTTTTAATTTAGTACTCTAACTTATTCGGTAAACTCCAATCTTGATTAATATACCAGATTTACTCTTGATATGAGAAAATTTTACAATTTTTGTATAAATACCTAAAATTAATTTTTATGCCAAATTAATCTATACTGATATTATAATTATATTATCCAATTTAACTTATTATTTTATATTTATTTAACTTCCAATTTCACATATTGCTAAATTACTCACAATTACTACATAATTCCCATATTAATTGCAATTAACACTCCATATGTTAGGATTATGTTTCCATATCAGAGATTAACATTCTTAAACATCTAATTACCTTTTAAATTAGTAATTAATCATTTAATCACCTAATTAAACCAAAATTACTTATTTTTCTCATCATTTTAGGGCTAAAAAATTACTTAAAATTTTTGAAAATTAATTTTTTAAAAAATAGCTTCATAGCATTGTTTTACATCACTTAAGTATTCTATAGAAAAAAATTGAGCTCCAAACTACACTCTTAAACCTATTTATTTCTAATTCTAAATTTATTCAGTTTTATCCAATTTCTTAAAAATCCTATATTTACAGATATGATTAAACTTAATCACTATTTTTTCCCTAAATCTACATATAATAAAACATCAAAATAATAAATTTCATAATTTTCTAGGCATAATTAATAATTTTAAGGAACTTTGCAAAATTGCAGGAGATTTAAGACTCACCTGGTTCGCAAGCTTTTTAGCCTCTAACACTAGTTTAGGTGTGTTAGCCAGTCCAAGCAGTCGATGTGGAGTGGGTTGGTGGTAGTGGCGGTGGCTTTGGCTTATGGGTTCAGCCTAAATGTATTAATCGTACAATTTTGGGTGAAATTTTCCTAAACCCTAATTTCTCTCTTAAATTTCGGTTCTCTTAATTTTCTTCAGTTCCCAACTGACCAAATGAGCTTTGAAAATTTTCTTGCTATTTATAGGATCATAAAGGAATTGTTGTGCATTAATTAAGATAAGATAAGGTCCATATCCCTTCTATTTTTGCTTTTTATGTGTTTGTTTTCATTGATTAATATTTTCTTTCCTTTTTCCTTACTACCATGACTAGATCTAGATCATTCATTATCTCTCTGATTTTTTTTTTCTGATTCTTGCTTAATTTTTTTATAATTTTCTTTAATCATTTAGCAATTTTCTAGTAAATTTCGAGTAATTTAAGTAATTTCACATATTTATACCTACACGTAAATACATATGGAGTACGAGTAAACACTCCTAAATATTATTTAGGTTGTTTTATAATTTTTAGTATACATATAATCTATCTTTAACGATTTATTAGTTATCAAAACGCATTTTATGCACTTTAGATAAATAACAAATAATATATTTAAAATTTGAAAATTTTATATTCTTTTATTTTATTACTTATTTTCTTAAATTCAAACTTATGAGGTCACTTTTACTAATATTTCTAGCTTTAATTTATAATTTAGGTTTGATCAAATTCTTTAATCAATCGTCCTAAACTTTGTGTACTAAATTCGATCTTACGGTTACTTAGCTTATATTTAGGGTTTACAATAAAGATAATATAGAAAGTGAAAATTATTTTACAATGAGAGATAAATTAAAAGATAACGTAAGAGCGACAACTAGTAGACAAAGCTCTATCACGAGCGTGACAAATTAACAGATGAATACAGAGAATGAGAATCTAGACGTTTATAAAATTAATAATTCTAAGATGGGAAATAATTTAAAATAGGAATCTAATAGTTAATTTTTTTTTTATTTTTGATTTTTTTATTTAGTTAGTTCCTAACAATATAGTACATGTGGGGCATTGCAATAGAAATCGACTAAATAAATAATCATTATGAAACTAGTTTTTGATTATAAAATACCATTTCAAAATTTCTCTTTTTTTCGAAAAAAAAAATTTCTAAAAGTATTGAAAAAATAACAGTTCCATAATAATCTTTACTATAGCTAACTTCAATAATTACATGCCCAAAAAATTTATAAGCTAATACAAAAGTTTTTTTCTTTTTTTTTTTAACATTAACACATCATGGTATGAGGTGAATGTTATGATTTTGAGCATTTTATGATAAATGTTATGTTACACGACTTATTATTGATGAAATAATACAAAATCTATAAGACCTATATATATTATAAAAGATAGCATATACAAACAACTATGCAAAATAAATAATGCAATATGCTACACATGTGTGCAATGCAATATGCAACACACTTGTGTAGCATGGGGTTGGTCATTAATAAATTATAGGAATTATGATAAATCCACGATCAAATAGCACCTTTATATATAAGTATATTCAAAATAAAATTTAATAAAAATGAAGCTTGTATATACTTACATATAAGGGTTACTGATTTTTTTAATTGAAAATGGACGATGAACTGATCGCAGATTAAATCAAGCTTTTCCTATAATTTAAAAATAACTATCCCTTTTTCAAAAAGAATTATACAGGAGGGTGGGGTTTATGGATCTCAAGCTCTATAGCTCTAAGACTTTCTAAAGAGAAGCCTAGTGGAGTACATCGAAGCCTAAGTAATCTCATCTATCATCGCCAGGGGGTTAAACACCCCAACAACTTGAGAGTTATACAATGACGGCCTATCTTAAATTCCTAAGATGGCTTACGTCTAACCACATTTAAACATATAAATAATTACTGAAAATAAACACCCTACCGCGCCCCCCCCCCCCCCCCCCCAAGAAGGTCCATTGGGTCAGTTTTTTTTTTTTTCTTAGGGCCTACATTACTAAAAAAAACAAGTAGTACAACAATAATACAAAAAAGAAAATAATAATAGTGCAAAAGCCCATCAATAAATTTTTAATTTTTATATGGCTAGCTCACTAGGCTTTCGTAGTGGAGTTGTCAATTCTATCAAGCTCTATTTTGATTTCTGTAATTTAACTTATATCATACCTAGTTTGCTTAATATAAATTACTTGATATTAAATTAAGGGAATATTTTAAAAATTTTAAAAATTGGAGTCGTTAATCAATTTAACTGGTAAAAATGAAATTACTAATCTACATAATTTCTAAACAAACGATTTTTAGAATAAATAACAAAAAAAAAAAAAAGACTGGGTTAAGTGGCTAACCTATTAAAATTAAGTAACCATGTAAAAATTAAAGAAAATTTAATAAGCTTTTATTTTTTATAATTTTTTAAAAAATATACTTAAATTCACAAAACGTAACTAAAAATGATTTTTTTATTACAAATTTTCACGAAAAAAGGAAAAAAAATATTTTTTATATAGTTGCCCCGAAAGTACCTATGTACTTACTAGTCAAGATTAAACCGGTTGTAGTTCTCTTTTATAAAATATTTAGTGGGTGATTATTTTTATTTTGAAAACCGAGTCAGGTTTACATTTTTCATCGATTTATTTTTAAAAAAAAAACTTAATTTTCATAAATCGAAGAGAACCTTAATTAACTAACTCTTTTTGAAAAAAAACTTAATTGAGATTGTTTATATTTTAAAAACCACTACATATAAAAAAAAGGTATCTTTTTTAAATCCTAATTATAAGATATGTCGAAGACATGTTTATTATTATTATTTTTTATTAAAAAAAAACTTAATTCACAAAAAACTTAATTCGACTAGATTTTATTGGAATTATTGGAATGGCCTTAAAAAGTTGCAATAAAATAACTAAAAACCTGCATTCAAACAAAAAATAAATTAATAAAGGAGAAAAACATAACTAATAAAATAAATAAATAAAAACTAATGAAAACTTACCTACGCGTCAAATCGGGTCGATGTTGTGCTCGGCTACTATGTTGGGCAATAGCTTAGGCGATGGATTGGGCAAGCGTCTAACAAAAGTGGGCGAGAGGCTAAGCAACATTGGGTGATGGCCGGTGACTACTAGGTGACGGTGGGTGACAGTTAGGCGATGTTAGGCGAGAGCACGGGTGGTGATTAGGCAACAGTACGAGCGGTAATTAGGCAGCAGTGGCGATGATTTGGGTGGTGTTAGCCGATGCCTGTGGGTGGCATTGTGTAGTAGCTCCGGCATTGCTAGCTGCGTATGTAGTGGTTTGGGTGGTACGTGTGGTGGTTTGGACGGCACGTTTAGGTAGTGCTGGGTAATGTGATTAAAAAAAACCCCTACTTCCCCATCGACGTGTTATATATAAACTCAAAATCGAATCTTTTATATCAAAGATACAGAAGATATGATTTTGATTTGTCAAGGATTTATCCTAACTTCTAAAAACCTTAATTTATTTTGGGCTTTTTTTTTTCTAAGGCCCGATCCGATTTAGTCTAATAATTCCCTAATCTAGTTTGAACCCCTAAATTAGATTAACTTTTATTCTATATTGGTCTGGCCCAAAATTAATTAAACCCATATCATCACCTAATCTAACAATACAACTCGACTTATCACTCCACTTGCTACGACTTGACTTGATTTTCTTTTTTTTTTCTTTTCATTTTTCATTTTTTTTCTTTTAATTTTCGTTTTTATTATTATTTTTTTTTATTTTTCAGTTTATTTATTAACCTGACTCAATTAATAAAAAAAAATGGCAAAATGAGGTGTTTACTAGCCGATCTCTCTTACGGGCCTGTTTTTAAGGCAAAAACGCCATCGCCTTTAGCCACCTTAACATATAGCTCTCGTGAGAGCGTCTGATCACACCTGTACACTCCCACCCCAATGGACATAAGGAATTTTGCCTTCAAATACAGCGAAGATGTGACCATCCCAAATGTATTTAGGCTTAGTCTTCCCAAGAGCGCATTATAAAGAAAGGGACAATCAATCACAACGAACACTACGGGTCGTTGTGTCACGTAGTCGTCATCGCCAAGTTCCATGTCCAATACGATGATGCCCTTGGCTCGAACCGTGTTACCATTAAAACCAATCAAATTGTGGTGGTACAACTTCATCTTTATTGGCAGCTTCTTTCTCATCCTGTCATATGTGTGAAGGAAGAGTATATCAATGGAGCTACCAGTGTCCACCACAATTTTCAGGATCTCAAATTTTGAGATCCTTGCCTTAATCGCGAGGGCGTCTTGGTAGGAAGTGTCGACCCCTTCAAGGTCGGCGTTGGAGAAGGAGATAGAAGTGTCTAACTTCTGTCTCTTCTCTCTTACCGCCAGCACCTCTGAATGGGCGTTAACCGTGCTACTGGTGCTTGGTCAGCCCCCAAGGTGCGGGCCTCCCATAATTATGTTTATAACGTCATTAAGGGCGTAATTATTATGGTGGTCATTATTCTGCTCTGCTTGGGCGTCTTTGGTCCGTTGCCTCCATGGTACCCTATCAATGTCATTGTCTAAACAGTCGTCATTCCTCTAATGGGTCACATATTCATTGAAGAAGCTACGCTGAATGGCATAATCGACGACATTCTTCAACTGGAAGAACTTTTCAGTTGTATAGCCGTGGTCATAGTGGAATTGACAGTATTTGTTAAAGTTCCGACGACTAGGGTTTCTTCGCATTTTCTGTAGCCTCTAAAGCAAGTTTCAGTGCTTCACTTCGAAATAAACTTGGGTTATAGGTCTATTTAGAGGCATGTACTGAGTGTAAATAGGAGAAAGGAGAAGGGAGAGGGTCGTACTCTACTCGGTGCTTCTTCTTCCTAGAGCTCTCTTCTTCCGGCTTGCTCGGCATCCTTCCGTTGAGGCGATCTTTTATGGACAATTTTTCCTTATCTTGCTTTCCACCAAACCTTTCTCGGTTAGCGTCGTATCTGGCCCGAATGTTATCTTCCTGGTAGATGTACTTCTATGCTTGGTTCCAAGAGTTGATCAAGTCTTTTGGCTTGCTTTTCATAAGTGATTAGAAGAAATCTCCCGAAGGTCGGATGCCAAGCTGTATGGCATAGATAGCGACTCCCTTGTCCAGCTGAGGGATCTCAACTACGACGTTATTAAACCGGCCCATGTAATCGCGTAGGGACTCATCTTCACCTTTCCATACCAGGTACAAGGACGATGTGTCCTTGGATGGGGGCTTACTAGCCCTAAAATGGAGGCTAAAGTTCTTGGCTAACTCATTGAAGGAGCTAATTAAGTTGTCGGGGAAGTAATTAAACTACGTCATTGATGCCTTCCTTAGCGTGCCCAAGAAGGCCTTGCATAGTATGGCATCCCCATAACCGTGAAGGTTCATAAGGGTACGAAAGTGGAGAAGATGATCATCAGGGTCACCCGTACCATATATAGGTCTAGGAATAGAAGTTTACAGTTGGGGACAGCACTTCGTCTTAGACACCCCTAGTGAAGGGGGTCTTATTGCTGGCAACTAGCCCAGTATCACTAGCAAGCATGCTCCCCTACTGCTTGGCGAGCCATCTTACCATCGTATGAAGCTTGTTTAAGTTGATAAGCTCATCGTACAGCTGAATGAGCTTAGACTCCATGAAAATCAACTTCCTATTCATTGCCAGCTAAAGCTCAATTGCGAGTAGTTGCAAACCTTGCTAGTTGCTAGTGCAGCGGTAGATTGGGTTGTTGATCCCTTCCATTTTGCTGCTGTTGGATGTTGTCTCGCCCAATGCAGGCATCTGAAGCTTCAGGGTAGTAAGTTTGTATGATACGACGCTTTGCCTCATCCAAGCGAGCGCGGAGCCCCCTGTTCTGCTCAACATACTGCTTAGCCAGGCGCTCTATGTACTTTAGGCGTTCTTCCAGCATAGCTCTTGGAAGGGGCTAGTTGCCTCTAGGTTAGTTGTTTACTAACTATTGATTTCCTTACTCTTCGTGCTAAGACATGATGTAGAAAGGCTTGTTGTGGGTTATGTGTTTAGTGTGCTTAAGATTTTAAGTGTAGGAATTCTCCTTCCCACAAACGGCGCCAAATGTAGTTTTTCAGTTCTTGTCGGTAGTCGATTAAGGTCTGCACATACTAAGCCTACAAAACAATGTACAGTGAGGGAATACTGAAGGGTTGTTCGGTATAGCCACTCCAATATTTAAGTGAGCAATGGATTTTTAATGAAATAGAATGGAATGGAATAGAATACTTGATATGCACGCTTAGAATACAGAGTTTGTAGAAAGAGTTACCGTTGGACGGTGATATGATATTTATAACGAAGTGGAGCCGACAATTGAAGATCAATTAAGGGGAAAGATCTTCTCTTGAAAGTGTAAGAGAGTGGAACTGTTATGCACGATGTGTCCTTAATATTCAAAACGTAGCCATTTTATTTTTATCTCGTAGATTATAGCCGTTATAGAGTTTTATAGGCCTAAGCCGTTCAGATCTAGGGCCAAGGCCTATGGAGGTAAGCCTAAGGTGGCAAGGCTTGACGGGTTTGATCGAGCTTAAGGGATCCCTACCCAAAAGGCCTTGTCAACACAAGTATTTGGTTGTCTCTTTTGTTTTCTTCATATCATTTTTAGATTAACAAATTCACTTCTTTCTCCTTGTTGTTGTTCGTTGAAACAAAATCTCATATTCTCGTCCAATTAAGTTACATTTGTTAAGATATTATGCAACTTTGGCTATGCATTGTTATACATGATAAATGTATGAAAGTTAAATGAACATATATGAAAATTTAATGGAAAGAAAAATATGTTATTGAAGATAAACATATTTAGTAAAAATTTGATATAAAAAGTTTAAATCATGGATCCAATCGCACTGAATCAATTTTAATTAGGCTCAAAGAATTTACAAACCAAATCATATGATTACATTTGATTTTAAGAAAGAATCAAACCGTTATATTATATTGAATTTGGTAAAGAAGAGCGAACTAAACCACACTTGCCCCTACATCACACCATCTTGTTCAGCTTAATTTGATTTTGAAGATGATGTTAAAGAATAAAGATGATAAGAAATCCAAAAGTTGTATAAATATAAATCCATTTTGATATTCATCCCAAAAATGCAACACCAAGAGTACACTGGAGTTTCGAGATCCATAAACCCAAGCCCAAAACGTATGGTGTTTTTCATACTGGGCCATGGAATTGGAACCTAAAATAGCATCAGATGGAGACAGGCAACAAACCCTAAAATAGAACCCGATTCCTTTTAAATTAGAACCCGATTCCTATTGCTTTTAACATTATATAGTAATCATCTTAAACTTGAACTCGAACTCATTAAAATCAATCGAGTTTAAGATTTTAAATTCGAGCTTAAATAAAAATGACACTAAATAAACTTGAGATTAACTCGATTATACTCGTTTAGACTACGATTTATTAATAACAATATTTTTATTTAACTAAAATAATATTAATATTCAATCTTATCTAAAATTCAACTGATATTTATATTCAACTCAAACTTGATTAAAATCACAAATTAGTTAAGCAAAATACTATAAATCTCAAATTCAACTTGATATAGCTTAAATTTAGCTTAATTTTTCTTTAAGTCAAACTCAGAAAATAACAAATCGAACTCAAATACATATCGAACCAAACTCAAATGGCTCACAAACAGTTTAATTAGATTAAGTGTATGTCACTCAATAAAAGTCTAGGAAAGGAAATATCTGCTTTTTTCAATCCCAATTGCAAACTTTACAAAGGAACAAGTGCATGGAATGATAACTGACTTTTTTATTTAGATTCTATATTTTTAGGATACCCGTCTACATAATTTCCGCTTCTCTTCCTTCATATACTATATGACACTCACCCCTTAAACAACCGACCGTGGGATTTTTAACTTTGTTGATTCCATCGATGAGAATGCAACGTATATATCAACATCAAAAGAAACATACGTCCGAATTTCTTTTAAATTTACAACCTGATTCCCGTTTGCCTTTAAGGTTGAGTAGTACTATAAACAAATTAAATGGAATTAGGATTTTGAACTTAAGCTTAATTCAAAAAGATACTTAAAACACTCGAGTTTAACTCAATTAGACTTATTTAAACTTCAATTTATTAATAATTTTTTTTTTCTAACTAAAATAATATTAGTATCTAAACTCGATTAAAACTCAATTGATATTCATAATCTACTCAAAGTTAGATAGAATAGACTCACAAGCTAGTCAAGCTAAAAACTATGAAAGTCAAATTCAATTTTATATAACTCGAACTCAACTTGATTTTTTTTGAATCAAACTCAAGTAAATATAAGTATCTCGATTTTTTTCAAGCCAAATTCAAATAACTCAATTTGAGTAAGTTATGGATACACCCCTCATTAAAAGTCCAGAAAAGAAAACATCTGCAATTTTTCGATCCCGATTGCACACTCTACAAAGGCTCAAGTGCATGGAATGATAATTGACTTCTCTCTTTAGATTCTTAGCAGGTATTTTTAGGATACCCGTTAACATATCTTCTGCTTCTATTCCTTCCCATTCTTCTCAAACCGTTTGAAATGGAATTCCACCCCATGGAAACGTTCGTTAAACAGAAGTCAGAACCCGAGAACCCGACTAAGAAAAAAACCGGACGACATAAACATACAATCCTCATACGGTAAAGACGCTGACCCTACAAACAACCTTTCTGCCCTTCATGCCAAGTCCCTCTGAAAGACCGAGGTTGGTAATATCAACCGTTTGACGGGGGCAACACAAGAAAGAAACTTCACATATTTGCCAACAATAATTACACGCTTCCCAAAAGCTAGTGTATTGAGTGTAAAGGCGAAAATTTTCGTTACTTAGCATCTTAACAAATGATCCACTATGCCTTTGCGGGCATATCTCTCCCGTGGTTGAGATTTTCTTTCCTTCTACAAACAAATTTTCTTGCGATTCTAGCAGTTACATGTAATCTTCAAGTGTTTTCAATCCAGAAAACATCCTTGGTAGTTTTTATTTTTCAAGCGAACATGATCTTACTAGGAAGGGAAAAGAGGAGAATAATAATCTGCCTTTTGAGCAGAAATGATAAACACAACTCTGACCATAAGTTACTATAGCAGCAAACTTGACACACTTTCAACATTAAGAGACAATTCTGCTATGAAACCTATTCCATTCCAATGCCTGCACTACTTTCTTAGACCAAAGCCAAACATGTTTCTATTTATTTACTGCGAGAACATGGACATGATGGTGATGATGATAGCTTAATGATTCAAGGCATTAAACCTTAACCCATAGCATACTTCTGGGTCCATGAACGGGCAGTGGCCTCATACTTGGCTCTGTCGGTCTTATACATGTGAGCAATTTCAGGTACTAGGGGATCATCTGGGTTGGGGTCTGTAAGAAGAGAGCAGATTGAGAGGAGGACCTGCATGCATCCGATGGTAAAAATGAGCGATCTAATCCATAAGCATTAGGAACTCTTTGACATGTGCTCACCATTGCTGAATATAAGAACATGCAGGATATCAAAAGAAAACTTTGCAGAGGCTACTAAGGCAGATTAAGCAGCCTTCTCTAGTTTTAGCCTGCTTTAAAGTGGACATGACACTGCCAATCATGAAAGAGAAAACTTGAGGACAAAGTGGACATTACCTTGGATATGGTCAGGGCAGGGCTCCACTGCTCCTTCAGAATATCAAGGCAAATGCTTCCATTGCTATTGATGTTCGGGTGGAAAACTTTTGTTCGGAAAGAAACCTGATGATGAAAGGTAAGTTAGGATGAGTATTGACTCAAACTTTAAGGGGGATAGGATGCACAAGCATGATTCAGCAAAGCTAGAAAATTATCAACAATTGACTCCATTCTGCCCAGAAATTGCCACTTCTTGACAAAAGATGAGATGATCTAATAGAACGACAGAAAGCCACTGAGAGAATGTGGTTTGACATCTAGTTTATAGCATCATATTTCTCAAATTAAATCACTCCTATAAGTTTCGACAGGTATTTCACCGCGAGATCTACACACAAACATTATAACCAAGAGGGCAAGGAAAATCAATTGCCAAACCTTTGGTGGCTTGAATGGATAATCAGGTGGGAAATGAATAGATACAAGGAAGACACCCCCGGCAAAAGGACTATCAGCTGGGCCCATTATTGTTGCTTGCCAATGGAACATGTCATCAGCAACAGGACCTGCAAGCATATATGTAACCATCTAAGTTATAGGATCTCATTTAGTTGATCCCATGAAATAGAATCCAGGAACGCAATTTGATTTTGTTTTCAAGGGAATTTTTTAGGATGCAGGGGTGTGGAGTAAAAATAAGATTCCAGGCTTCCAAAATGTTATAGAATTCGTTTCGTTGCTAGTTATGATTGTTCAAAAACCATATATTTTCTTCATCTTCACATCATTACCAAGTTCTTCTTCAAGATTAAGAATAAATTGGATTCCACATAACATTTGACCAAGACATTTGCCTAATTTTAAAACATACCATTGGAATTATGGTTATAAAACAGCAACCTTTTCCTTAGAGATAAATGGGTTTATTTATAAAAACGATATTTAAAAATTCTGCAGTATATGAATCATGATATAACAAGGAACTATTTTTTTGGCATATAACAGCAACTAAATTTACATATTCATTACCATAGTCAGTGAGAATAAGTGGATTGCTTTATTTGGCTACAGAGCTAGGTCTACTATCATGTCTTCCATTAGATTTGTAAGGGAGGAAAAGAGAAGATTTGTTCTTGAAAAAGAAGATAAAAGAGAACAAGGAAGATGAAGATGCACTTTTGGGGATAGTTCTGCAACAA
The DNA here is from genome assembly GCA_024138015.1 of Lumnitzera littorea. NCBI lineage: Eukaryota > Viridiplantae > Streptophyta > Magnoliopsida > Myrtales > Combretaceae > Lumnitzera > Lumnitzera littorea. The sequence goes on along the minus strand of JAMXBB010000012.1, from coordinate 13,559,002 downwards.
GCAAACCTTGTTTTCCAATTAAGTTAAAATAACCACTTTCCTCAACATGTAAACCAATAACAAGCATAACCAATTGGTGTCAAATGGTGCAAAGTACTAATGTATGTAAAGTTGAACTGAATTTCAGTTTATGAAGATGTTTGGAGAACTTGCCAGTAATGAAATGCCTCTACCTATGTGTGAAAGTAACTCTAGAGCAACATGCTTCTGAGTTTGCACCAATGCTCACAATTAGATTTTATCAACTTCATCTTCATGATGCTCAATGAGTACAGTGAAATCACAAGATAAAAAATCAAGCTATTTTTCAAGGCCACTACACAGCTTGAAACATCATTATCCAAGATTATCAATTCCCATTCATCAAGAAAATCTCTTAAACAAAAGCTCTATCTCTTTCAACTTCAAGTAGAAATCTGAAAAGAACTCAAAAAGTGCATTAAATCAAGATAAACTCAACTTATAGCCATCATTGAGACTGTGAATGCAGTGAAACTGATAGTCACAATTACAGTATTGATGTGTAAAACCATACAATTTCAATTAAAAGTGAATAAGCATGAAGCTGCAATCTATATCCACAATCAAATAATACAACATCACAAGAAGTGACAATTTTTACAGGTTGAGTACCCATGTGAACAGTTCCCTACTTCCAGACTATGTATATTCACAGGATTGGGGACCTTCATAGGCGAAGCATCATATTTTAAACATACATCTTAATACAACATTTCCAAGCAGAGTTCAATAAGCCATGCCACATTTCATGACAAAAAAAACAACAAAGAGTAGTTCTGTCAGCACTCTTCTAGTCTCTTGGAATTTAAAAATATTTTCTCATAAACAAATAAACACAAAGATTTTCATATAAAAAAAATTAATAAAAAATCGTTCAAAAATAAACACAGAGTTCTGAAAAACAAGTTATCTTTCGTCAAAAGAACATGTAAAATGAAGACTTGTTTATTTGAGTAAAGATGGAGAATATTTCAACATAAAGTTTACAGAAAAAAATCATTATGTGCTGTTTGGAAATCAGACATGTTGTGATAGGATAAGAGAGCAAGAATACAGACCAGCGCTGCATGATACAGGTGGATCCTTCTGCAGGTCCTTCAACTCCTTGTTGATCCTCTTAGAGGCCATCCCAATGCTACAAGTTCACGCGAATTTCCAAACTGTTAGAAAAATGAATAAATACATAAGTGAAACAACCATACTTCCCCACAAGTCATCATCAAAAAGTTTTTTTAAGAAACCAAACTACATAAGAAAATAAATTAAAAATCTTAAAAAGCTACGTATCCAACAATTGCAAATTCAATGCAGGACTAGGGATGTGAACAAGCCAAGCCAATTCTTCAACCACTCAAAAGCCTACTTAATATCCGAGCTTGACTCGATAATTTATTGCAAAGAAGAGAGCTCATGCTTCTGAATATTTGTTTCCTCAGGCTTAGAAGTTTTACTAAGCTTGGCTTTGAATTTCAGCTCAAATCAAATTTAATCAAGTTCAAATCAAATTCTAGGTCCAAGATAGACATATAATACATCATTCTGTAAAATAAAAACCAAACATAATCAATCCATGATCAAGCTCATCAAGTATTACTTAATGTAAGCTCCGATCAACAACTATCATTCAAACTCAACCTCAAGCATGCCAAATGACTCTAAAACAAACTTAAGCCTCCAAAATAAATCTGGGACTCAGGCTCGAGCCATGATTGAGCTTTGCTCATTCAAATATACAAGCATAAGCTCAATTTTCTACAATCCCAACTTGACTTGCCTCAATGATAACCTACACATAAGCAGTCTTTCCTCTTCACGAATTTACTTGAAACTTCATTAAGGTATTATTGTCTAAAATAACAGACCAGCACAATTCATTTCAATCGTTTGGAAATCTGGAACGAACAGGTACATCAGCACCTCCTATCCTACACATGAAATGTTAATTTATTTTTCATTTACTCATCTACCTAAGCAAAAGAACACATTTTAGAAGTCAAAGCCTGCACGCAGACTTCCACTGTCTTATTGACTAGACCCAACTGATGAGATGCAACACGATGATGTGATCAACCAGACCCGATCAACCCACCAATAGGATGTTAGGATAACCCTTTTCTAAATCACGCTTTCAACAATTTGATCCAACCCTAGCATATGATAGGAGTCCAAATTTCTCTTTTCTTAAGAAACATATAGAAGACAACCTTTATGATTAAAGAAAAAGTAAACCTTCTTCCTTTTTATCCAAAACCATTCACTGACAAAAAAAAAAAAAAGTCATACTTAATATTAACAGCCCTAATCTGATTACAATACCCAGATATATCATAGCTAAAACCAATTGATACCGGATCACAAACACAATACGAGAGCTAAAAATTTTCCTCTTTTACTTGGGCTAATCAAGCTAAAACAATTTCATATATCAATTAAAGACAAAAGGAAAAAAAAATCATAAACAGAATCTGGTGTACCCTGACTATTAAATCGACAACCAGGTTTTGATAAGCAACATGACACATCTATTAGGAGAGCATAAACCCTAAATTGATATACTAAACCACATCAGGTATATATGATCAGACACCCAAAAGAAAAGAAACATCACAAAACATAAAATCGAATCACAGGATACTACAATCAAGGAAGAAGTAATCAAAATCTTGATACAATAAACCCTGATGCGCATGAAAAAGGACTATCAAGATTGGGTTTGAACAGGATTGAGATCGAGAAGTAAGAGCAAACCTGGATTAGGGCGGATTTGAATTTTTTTTTTTTTTTTTTTTTTTGGGGGGGGTTGGAGGTTTGTGTTGTGCTTGCAAAGCGACGTGGAGAAGAAGGATATGCCTATACGATACGATCGTGTGAACGACTGGGTGTATGTATATGTGGGAAAGCAGTTGTGTCGACTATTGGGGTTTTTGCATAGAAGGCGGTGAACACGTGCCACGTGAACAAGGCGGCGGACCATCTGGAGAAACTTGGGTAAAAGTTTAATATACGAGTTTAAATGAGTACGGTATTTTGAAATTTTTTTAATAACGCGGTTGATTTCATGGTTTGGGAGAAACTTTCGAACTACACCATGCAAATGAAATCAAACCGGTTAACGTTAAACTGGACCGCATTGTTTAGAAAGAGGGAAAAGAGTTTCTAACTTGTGTTTATTCTTCACTTTACTATCCATATTATTGTTCTACTATTTATAATTTATTCACTGATATTGGATCTAAATTATACCAACAGTAAAACTCTTATGTATTGATATGATTAATTTACTCTGCATTATTGATATTATATTCAAAGTAAAAGTGGACTAATAATCCTATTTTATAGACAATCGGATAGATCTCGAATGGGTTTAAAAATCATAGGATAAATTTCAAATACATTTTTTCTAAAACTTGCTCATATAGGGTAAGATACAAATATGAAAACTTCATATCATGTATTCGCTATAAAACCTATAGTCTAAAATATAAAAAGTACAAATTTCAAAGTACTCTATATTTATGAAAATTTTACTTAATTATTATTACATGTAATAAATATTATGTATTTATTAATTGTATGAAAAATATTATTAATTTATTATATCTATCTCGTATTTCTAAGATACAACATAAGATTTAATTACATTAATATTATATTTTTAAGATGTAAGGTGTTTCTATATATATCGCATGTGATATACATACAATTAGTGTATGTTGCATTTGTTAAATGCAAAATAGTTACAGTAGACAAAATATTAAATCGTATTTGTGAAATGTAATACTTTTATTATTTTCAATATTGTATTTTTCAAATGCGATCTTAAGTTTACATTTATGTAATATTTTTCATCTAAGTTACATATATTATTTTTTTTAATAAAAATAGTAGATACATGATGTACTCTTATATCTACTCTATAAAAAATTATCAAATAATGTTAATAAATGAATAGTAACAAAACTATTATATTTTTCAATCAATAAATGTTTTAGTAAAAAGAAAAGAAGTTTAACAACCTTAAACAACTAAACCTTATACTGCCTTTATTACTTTAGGCTTTTCATTTTTTCATTATTATTTCTCATTTTCATTTCCAACTTTCAATTTTTCATTTTTCTCCCTCGTTATTTTTCATTTGCTAAATATTAAAATCACATAAACTTAAAATATTGAATATATGATAAATTAATTTTTTTTTAATTACACGTATTTGCTAAAAATTCAATAGGTTTTGCATGTAAAAAACTTGTAACATCATATATAAATTTTTTTTATAACATATAAACTTAAAATTTACAAAAAAAAAAAAGACAAAATTTACGAATTTCTTAAGGTAACACATATTTTGTTTTTCTTTTTTTTTTACAGGGTACAAGTTCGAAAATAGTTTCAAAATGCTACAACCTAAATTCTAAAATTCGAAAACTTATACCTAATAAAATAAGATACAGTAAACCACGTGAATCACTTTCGAAAATTTTCAAAATTACGTAGACTTCCACTTTTCTTAAAGTTTGTACTTAGCACCTTTAAAATATGCTTAGCTCCAATTTTCTTCACTAACTGGATCGCTACATGTATAGTATACTAACATGGATGATTACTAGGTAGATTATTCATATATATAATTAATTAAATTAACTAAAATAAAAAATAATTGAAGAAACAGAAAAAAAAAAATAGAAAATATACAATGAAGATGTAGAGAATGTAAAAAGAAGCTAAAAAAGAAAAGAAAATAAAAAAGGAAAAAGTAGTTAAAAGACATTGGTGGCCACCCATGAGAGAAGGTGACCAATGGCCATGTTGTAGGAGATCGCTCGATAAGTAATTTAGCCCTTTTTCTTTTTTTCTTTTTCTTTTTTTCAATTCTTGAGCTACATCAGGCAAAAATAGCAACGTAGCCACCAGCCACTCCCTAACCGTAAATGATCGATATTAACCTTCAACTATTTTCTTAGTTTATATATATATATATATTACTTTTACTTTATTTATATATTTTACATTTCTTGCTTGTATTTTCTTTTTTTTTTTCCTTCTTTTTAGTATTTTTTTTAGTTAATGTAATTGATTAAATAGATTAATGAATCACTTAATAATAATCCATGTCAGCACAATCTTTACACGTAGCGGTCTAATCAGCAAAGGAAATAAGGCCTACTTATTCTAGAGGTGTTACGAGCAGACTTTTGGAAAAAAAAAAAAAAGTCCATACAAATTTAAAAGTTTTTATGCGTAGTTTGCATAATTTACCTTTTTTTTTTTTTTCAATTTTCATGCCCCACCATGCAAATACACCTCTCACAGTTATTTCTTAACCTTGGAGCGGCCAGTTATAGTCCTTGGGGTTCATAAAGCTTGTTTCAAAGAAAAAGAATACAGCACAAATGCATTTATATTACATAGTGGGGAAAATACACCAGTTAGACTTAAGTATTCTCTAGCTTTCCTTTTAGGACCCTTAATTTTTCTATTACATCTTAGTACCTAGTTTTAAGAAAAGGAGTCAAAATGTGACCATTATTTTTTGTTAGAAAGGTTTTAAAAGTCAAGTGGAAAAAATAAAAATAAAAATGGGGGCCCTAAAATAGGGGAAAAAAAAGCTATAGACTCTAAAGAAACGTTTAGTTGTTAAAACTGAATAGAACAAGTTAGATAATATAAGTACAAAGAATAGAAAACAGTACAATATTATTATACTATATTTAGTTTATATAATACTAAACACAGATTTTTATAATATCTCTTATTTGGTATATACAAGTACTACATTCAATATTACATTTTGACATTTATAATCTTAATATTATCTAATATTTATTTGATTATATTTTTATCTTACTTAAATAGTATGAATTTTAAATATTATCTACTATTTCTACCCTCAATAATGTTTAATATTTATATAATTACATTTATATACTCAATATTTTTATTTTTTTTCCAATGAAATAAAATTATGTACCACATTTTAGATAAAACAAATTTTAAGCATTTTCTCTAGTTCTTTAAACCCTTTTTGGTCCAATAACCAAGTCTAAATTGCAAACCAAATATTAAAGAAAAAATTTTATGCAGCTAGTCTTATATATTTTGCACAACCAAACGATACCTGAAATAAAAAAAAAAATTAGTACAAAAGACTTAGATTCTTCCATTATTTTTTAGTTTCTTCTTTTAATTTCAAGAGTGGTTTTTTTCTTTTTATTTGTGATTCACCATCTAACTCTAGCAACACTCACCCAAAAAAAAAAAAGAAAGAAAGAAATAAAAAAAGTGATAGAGACTATTTTTTTTTCCAATTTTGAAAATTTAGATCTCAAATAAAAATTTTGAAAACAATATAGATTCTCAAAAGAAAATATAGGAAAAAAGTTTTTTTTAGTACAATTTTGCCTATCTTGTAGTTAAAGTTGATGTAGATAATTTAAGAAGTAATAAAACTAGTGGGTAAATTTTTATGACCAATCTTTTGATTTAGCAAACACCATGCAGATTTCCTAAAAACTTCAACTTATTTAATCATTACGTTGCATAATTTTAGGCTTTCTTAACTTTTGTACATATAAAAGTACGGATGCATATTTCTCTATTATCATATATGATACCCGACATAAAGTGCCAAAAAGTAAACCAATTCCACTGCAATCTTGGAAAACACACCAATTAACAACTCTCAGAAAACTTATTACCATAAAAGGGGAGGGGAAGGGGGAGGGGGAGGCGGCAGTTACGGCACGTTTTAATAATATGCTTTCTTTTTATTATTTTAAAGCAAAAGATACATTAAAAAATGCACATCCTGCCTTTTTTTTTTTTTTTTAAGAGAATAAGGTGCATCATATGTATAACTGAAAGCGTATTACTGAAATACAGCTTTCTTTTTTCCGAAAAAAAAAAAAAAAAGACACGTTTTTGTAATGTACTTTCTTTTTAAAATAATGAAACGAAGAACAAGTATTACTAAAATGCAGCTTCACTGCACCTATGGTAATAAGTTTTTAAAAAGTCCCTAATTACGGTTTTTTTTTTGTCTGCAATCTCTACATTAATTGCAAGATTAAATTCCTATTGTCTCTGATCCCAATCAAGATAAATGTCCGATAGGATTCAGGATAATATCACCCCTCTTTTTTTTACTCCAAACCTTTGGAAACAGTGTTGATTTCAAATAAGTCGAGTTTCATGCGTATAGCACTAGCATAGCTTAACTGGCTAAGAAAGAAAATTAGCTGTGCTTAGTTCTGCAAATCATAATTACTGTTTGATCTAACATACAGCATTTTAAATGCTAATCAAAGAGATAACTCAAAAAAGAACGCTATATATAAAAAGATGAAGAGGAGGAAAACGCTACTACAATAAGAGTAGATTGCCCACATCAGCGCGGGTTTTGGACGTTCGAAATAATTGTGTGCACTCTTCCTTCCTTCCTCGAACGTTTTTTCCCTACTTGCCCTCTCATGTTTCTGTAACGAAGATCATTTCAGACCAACATTTGAAATGTGTCATACATTAACCAAATGAAGAGAGATCTGCTTTACTGAAGCACACTTACTGAGATATTAATAACGAAGCGGAAAAAGAGAGCACATGGAAAGGCAATTTTTCTGGACGATGGGAAGGGAAAAATAATCAATAAAGACTACCTGCCAACGATGCCTCTAAAGTCTAAAGATGCTACTAAGACACACGTAATACAATCACACACCACAAGTGCCTCTACGCAACTTAAATTGCCTTAATTTTTTTATAAAAACGCTACACAAATGCCCCCATATAACTTAAAGTTGTTTCACTTTGAGTATACATATGTTCTCTGGTCGAAATCACCAGACCTCATCAAAACTTTCACCATTAGCTCCTATTTGAAGGTAATAAACAAAGGAAATAAATTGAAGCCACGGGCACCAAAACTCCCCTCACATTACCATAAACGACAAACTCTCGAACTCAGCTTGACCGTGACAAGATAATACAATTACTAGGCCATCCCCACCAAAGAAAAGCAAGCTTCATATATAAATAATTTACGCACAGCTCCAACCAGTAGCAGTAATGCTCTCTGTGGCACAGCTTGAGGCATTAGTGCAAACAACCCCAGCTGTAGGCAAATGGAGCTATCAGAGACAAACATGAACTTCATGGCTCCTGAGATGTGCACATCAACCCTGTGTTTTCGCCCTCTTCATGCCAAGGTTATAATTGAAAGGTGAAGGAGAACCAGACATGGGAGAACCTTCTTCTCGAAGAGTTCCATTCAGCATTGCTAGCTCAAGAAGCTGCTGTTTCTTGTAAACATCCTGAGATTCATCCTGCAAGAAATAAATATACGACACAAATACATTATTCAGCAAAATCTGCGTGCTTCAAGAACCTCTAAAAAGAATCTAGAAAGGAAAACTGACCACTGGCTTGAGCAAATCCTGCAATATGTCACAAGCTTGTATCAAACGGGCATCAATAATATCCACAGGTAATTCTGCCTCCACCAAAACGTGCAGAGGTTCATTCAGATGTTCATATCCTGTTTTCCCTCTCATAATTTCCTCCTATGAAATGGGAAAAGAGCATCAGGTTCCAAATCACATCATCCTCAAAGGAATCAACCAACATATATAATTGCTACCAAACTAAGGTAAATTGCACGCAGCTATGCCTCAGCTATTATCACCAAATTTCATCAGACATCTCAAATCCAAGCAACAAGGGACTTGAGAACATGACAATGGCACATCGTCATATGATGCTATTGCTTTCCAACTCATGGTCATTAGTGGTTTATTATTAACCATTTATTGTTTATACTATCTTTGGGTTTCATCCTAGTCTGATTTTGCGACACAAGAGCACCTAGTTTAATGAAATCCATGCTCCCTATGGAAGGTTCAAAATAAGTCACATACATGCCAGAGTCCACTAAGTTCAGAAAAGCTTACACTTGGTATTGCCCTTACCAGTAAATGCAATCTAAAGGAACAAAGGTTCACAAAGATTCTCTAGAAATTACATGAATCTAGGCATCCTTAGATTGCTACATGAAGTTTATCAAACTGAGATTCACATCTATACATGTGTTGCACTTGGTCATCAGGTTTAAGATTGTGCAATGATGTAAGAAGTTATATCAGTCTATCAATGAACTTCTTTTTCTGCATATGCCAAGGATTGGTTCATAATCACACCAAAGAATATCTAATTCTCAAGTTTAGAACAAGATAAATAATCACATTAACAACAACCACGACATCCTAACTACAGAGGGAGGCAAGAAATCCAATTAGTGACCTTTTCGGGATCTTTAATACTTCCACGTCCTCTAATTAATACTCGACACCCAGTGCTTGCTTCCACACGTTTAAGAGAATTCCCCCGAGGGCCAAGGAGGCGACCAACAAAATTGTACTGCAAAAACAACAAAGATCACCCAACTGCAAAAAGAAGAAACAGAAAAAGAGACATCAATGTCAAACTAATTCTTACATAAGGATATTGATCCAGAGGAACATCCAACCTAACTTTTTTCTTCACAACAAGGCCAGATGAGCCACCACGAGAATATGGCCAATTTTCTGGCAGTGAGGGATGCAGTGAACCGGACATCTGCAAAGTTTCGTTGGTAAGTTATTTTCTATAGTCTCCACAAATTTCACAACTATTAGCAGAGGATGGACTTCTTATCCATGGACAAATGCAGAACTCCATCACAATAAATGAGTGGAGAAACCTAAAAAACATCATTCAAGCATTTTGCACAATGTCCACCAATAGGAGATGGAGACGCAATCAGATCTTTTTCTCTAATCTAGCATGAAAAATGATAGACAAAAATGGCCAAAGGATGCCTCTTATCACTTTTTTTTCTTAGCAAGTACTCAAGCAATAGGATTAGAACCTTAGCCCTGAGACTAAATACACAAGAACTCCACCACTTCCGCAAGGGTAGTTGCAAACCTATTACTTTCATATAAAAATATAACGGCTATATTGTATAAATATAGTTAATGCCTAATAGAAGGATGGCCGCATCCTTTGCACTCATTTAGCGGTATATATCCAACTCAGTTCAGCAGTCAAACTTTAAAGTGAGTAGCCTCAGTTCGAACTAGATATGCTAGAGTTTTCTCAAGGCAGAGATGGAAGCTCTCCTGGCTTTGAAGATGAAATCAAAAAGCCTTCTATCTCACTGGTTGTTAGGCTAGACAACATTCTCATTGCCTAAAATGTTAGCTTCGTACCACCTGCCATGAGGAAAATATTCTAGACGGCATGCTAGAAAACTGTTGAAAGTTAGCATTCTTCTAAATGTAGAAAAAGTGGACGGAGAAAGTTATGTTAATGGTTAGTATCCATACTTCTGATTGGAATCTCGATGCCCATCCATTCAGGTTGGCCCCTCCATTTGAAAATATTCCTCCAAAAGCCATCGGATTAGCATGTTCAAGCCCACTTTGATCTAAAACTGATGCATTCTTCAAAAGCGCTGTTACACGCAATATTTCTGCTCCAATAATATCAATTTCCAAGAATAACATTTAACCAGTGTCAGTCGGCAAATTTGTTAGCAGTCATGATGGGCATACAATAGTGGAAGTTAGCAAGTAAAGAGCTATCAATGCGTACAAGTGAAGGGAAGAAAAAGCATATACAAAATGGAAAAATTGAAAGCTGTCCTAGATCAACAAACCATCATGGCAGGTATTAGGAAGTTTGTTTTACAAGAAGCTCATCAATGTTATTATAATCACTAGGATGAATCCATCACAACAATAGGCTTGAAGTTAAATGACCTAGCTTATCACATCCTCAAACTTCCTCCCTGGTTCCAAACTCACTTTGACAGCTAAACGTTGACATAGATGGAAAGAAACTCGGATTTTCTTTTCTCTTTTTTTTTGGCATGGAGCAAGTAAATAAATTATATTAGATCCCACATAATATTATTGTAACAGAATTGTGAAAATACGTGCATAGACAGAACAGCTAATGCAGTTTGCCTATAGTAACAGTAAACAAAATAAGATAAAATAAAGCACATCAGCTACATGATGACATGAAAACCTAAGAACATACAAGAGAAGACAACAGGAAACTTCAAAGCACAAAAGGCAAAGCAAAGGGGGAACTGTAATACTTCCACATTTTCCTCATCATACTTTAGATGTCAATGACCATTCAGAAAAAGAGCAACTTAATATTATGATCAATTAGATCACTTCCTAACAACCAATTTGCACAAACAAATTTTTTCGTTTTTTGAACAGTTCAAAGAAAACTCATTGTGGCAGAAGATTATATGTCAACACCCGGATTAGGAAGACAACATTGCCATTTAGACACAGAGTAACCAGTCTGCAATTCATGCTCTTAATATTCTCCAACAATCACATCAAAATCATGTTTAATCATTTCTTTTATTGTAATGGTCCCTAACCAAGATTGCAAAACTTATTAATTAAACCAAACAAATAATTTCCTTCATTCTACGTGAACCATGTGCAAAAACATACCAAATGCGGTTGTTACTCTGTGTCCTCTTATTTGTTTGTTTGTACAACTACACAGAGTAGACAACCAAACCAATATCCCCATGATTTTAGGCAGGGCAGTACTAAATTCAGCAACAGAAAGCTCACCTTGATTCAATAAACGAGCACAATTTGGGAGTACAGATGCAAAAGGACTGAAATGTTTATGTTCTGCAAGCAATTCACTCAGATACCTGCCAATTGCCATCACAAGATATTACGTTACGCCAATGAGAATTATCTCCCACCATGACAGAAAAATTAAAATCACTCACATTTAACAACTTAAGGAATTAAAGGTTGAGACACAAGTAGCATGGTATAACAGTTACCAAACTCTCACAATTTCAAAATCTAGCAACCATCGCTGAATTCAAATTTCTTAATTGATTAAGAATCAAACCACACTCCTGATTGGAGTTATATTGCATTCTTCGATCTAAAATGATTTTGCCACACAAGTTAGTTTTCCTTTTTCTATTTCATGTTGACTACAATCTAATACCTTTCGCGAAACAAAGTAACAGAGTGAACCAAGGTAACTAATCACATCTACTAAATCTAATACTTAAAATGCTAAAAAAAAAAAAAAAAAAAAATCGTATCTACTCTCTACTAGTAGGTTAATGAAAAAAAAAATACAAATAATTCTCCTATCACCAATATATTTTCTATTACTAAAAGCTCGGAAAACATTTTCCGTGAGACCGAGCAGCTCACTTATAAATCTGAACTGAATCTGAGACGAACATCGATCTGATTATATCCAAAAGTGATTCACAAAGATCGATAACAATACTAAGCAGATCGATAAATATAGAGAGAAAGAGAGAGCACGTACTTCTCTTGATCGGAGAGAGACGGAGAGGACGAGGAGCGAAGACCGGAGATATGAGGAGACGCAGACGGGGATGGCGAGTACGCGGTGTACCTACCGTGGGGAGAAGGAATATCGGCAGCGCCGGCGCCGAGGCCGATATGGGAGATTAGATCGTAGTCGACCTGCATAGTTAAGTAATCCAGACGAAGCTGATGATTCGGATGAGAGACTGGAGTGAGTGGAGAGAGAGAGATGTTTTTTTGTTTTTTCCTCTCCCTTACGGCTTGGAACAAAACCTAGCAAGGCGTCGGTGGGAGGAAGATGAGTTATTTATAGGTTGTAGTAAGGGTGGGGGGAGGTTGGTGTGGTCGGGAGTGAGACAGAGTTGAGTGGTAAACTTGGTAAATTTGAGGAAATAGGGGATAATTGTTTTTTCATATTTACTGACGTAGAAGTCACCGTATCGAGTTTAAAAAAGCTGAAAGCGCGTAAGTCAGTCAATCCATGCAGATGCAGTGAAGTGCATGGGAAGTTAAGGGGGCGGGACAGTGTCCCGGTTGTTGCATTAAGTGCGGAATTTCGGAAGAATGTCTTGGACACCATGGAAGAGTTTGTTTTCGCATCGGTTTATCTCAAACTTGTTAAAAAAGAAAATAAAAATTTCTGTACTGTTTAGATATGTAAATGCCATACTCGATACATGAGCTTTACATTTTTTTTTTTAATTACTAAAATTTTATTTATTAAATATTATATCTAATTAAGTTTTTACTCGCTAAATTTTGCAAAGGTTTAAATTAATGAATATTATACTAGATTAAACTTTTTATTTATCAATTTTACTACCTTCACCATTTTTAAATAAGATAATGTGGCAAATAACCATTGGTCAAAAATTTAATTATAGGTCAACTAATAAATCTAACAAATAAAAATTCAATTTGGTATAGCTAGTATCTACTTCATTCTTTACTTATAAAACTCAAAGAACATTCTATGGTTTGACGGTGATGTTAACAATGTCCTTATGTGTTAATAAAATTAGTATCGTTGGGTTAGTATAAACCTAACGACACATGTTACGGATTCTATTTCTAGAGATGACTTTTAACGAGTAATTCGAACTTTTAATATAGTTATACATATCTATATAAATATTATCGTATTATACATATTTTATGTTATTTAAACTATATTTTACCTGATTTGTCAATATAATACTATAATATAAGTATTATCTAACATTAGTACACATATAACATATCCTGATTATTAATGTATCATTAATTATATTAAAATATACTTTTTATCTAATCCGATTGGTACACCTATACATAGTTTTTATTCAACTGTTTATTACATTTTAATCTATTATTATTAAAAAAACGTCTCAATTTATAATTTAAGCCATTTTACTACGTAAATTCGTAATAAATAGTTCAGGTCACCCAATATTTCCCCAAATATTTCTATAGACTCCTAAAAATATGGAGAACTCAACTATTACTTGGTTTTCAATTTTTGATCCGTCGCCTATATATTTGTATTTACAATTTTACCCCTGAATTATCCTGAATTATCCAATTATGATCCTTTTTGCACCAAATTGATTTCAACCCATCCTAACACTATTATTATTCACTACGAATCAATACAGGTTCATTTCATAATTTTCTATTTGTTTTACAATTTTAGCCTATTTTCAAGCTATTTTTAGGCCAAAAAATGCATTAAATATTAAAAATATTCAAATCAAAATTTAGACTACATAGCAATAGTTTATATATCATACACATCCTACACAAAAATTTTGAGTTAAAAACAACATCATTTGATACATTTATTTTGAAAGTCAAAATTCGGATAAATAGTGATTTTCTTAAGTAAGTACATTAAATATTACAAAATTTTCAAAAATAAACATATCACACGAAAGCATGTTTGAAATAACCTTACTACAAATTTTTTTATAATTTTCTAGATGGATTTAATATTTTTTTAGAAATTATTGAAAAACATTGTAGAATTTTGACCTAATCGTTCTTGGGTGCTTCAGTAGCCGTAGGATGGTAGAGGGTTTTCAAAATGCCTAGACATTAAGAGTCTCCCTTGGTGGTGAAATAGCTCAACAGTAGATCAAAGGGTATCTTAGGAACTAAGCCACCACCATAATTGCTTTGTTTTTTTCTATTTTCCTATTATTTTTTCTAAATTTTCCTTTGAGTGTGTCTGGTTTCTAAAGAAGCAAATTAATGTCCTTAGTCCTTTTTATAGTTATTTGGGTCGGTTGTTGTCCTCCTTTTATTTTTTTATTTTTCCTTGCTTTTCCTCATTAATTGCAAGTAGGAGGTGGCTTCCAAGGGTGAATTGCCTTTTGATTCAATTGATTCTAAGTTTCACAGCATGCCACGGCAGTTCTCTAGCAATTTCCCAGCAGTAATTGGATTTGTAGGATAGGATTTGTAATTATCTTAGTATTTTAAGCATATTTTATTCATATTTGGTTATTTATTAATATATAAGTATATATTTAATGTATATATATCACATGTAGTATATAATCATACTTGTATAATTATGATTCTAACATATCTTTTATTTTTAAGATATGTTTCTTAATTATTTTCATGAATTCAACACATAATATATATAATTAAGTAATTTGAGATTAATATATGGGTATAATTATTATTTATACCGGCTATACACATAAAAATACGAGTATATTCATATAGTAAATTATATTATTTTATCTTATTTTACAACTTAATTAACCTATCTCTAAATTCTCATCGCATTCCGAGTTTGATTTTAAAAGTTTCGAATGATTTGGTATTATATTAAATAATCATACTTTTAGAGGTAAATTTGAGATTTTGGGTTATTATTTTCAAGATCTAACTTCATTAAGTTATTTCAACTAACTTTTCTATCTTTGTTAGAAAATTTATACTCAATCGGATAACTTTTCCTTAAAATTCCTAAATCTAGACTCGATTGTTCCATTAACCATTGTCCAAGCATCGCCCAACACCACCGTTAGTTACTCTTCTTAAAACACCGAAACGGCCACATTTAACCTCAGCATTTGTCCTACCCCACCCGTCTCCCCTACCCCCCCCCCCAACTCTAATCCAAAACACACAAAAAAGCCCTTCCTTACTTATTTTAGTATTCGGATCAAGCTGTAAGACCTACCCTTACACTACCCTATTCTATTATTGCTCATCCTTTGTGCGTGACTCGATTGTCCAAGAGCTCCAATCCAAAGTCCGACCTAGGAGCTCCAACTCACATACCCCATTCTTAGTTAGATTCTTTTCTATTTCGTGTTTCATGTATTTTTTTTTTTCTCCTTTCTTTTCTTTTATTCATTCTTATCTTAATGCAATTGTAAAAAAAGAAAAACAAAAGGAAAAATAGAGAAAAAAAAAAAGAAACGGGTGGGGGGAAGCTTTGTTTTTATTTATTTATTTTTCTTTTTACTTCAATATACAAGTAAACAATAAAAAATGACTAAAGAAAAAAATAATAAATAAAATAAAATAAAAATAGTAAATAAATGAGTCTTACAACCTAGAGAAATTGTTTTCCAAATAAATAAATAAATAAAAAGTAATTAACCCTTTTCCAAATTTATGATTACTTTAGAATTTTCCAAAATAATAACAACAAAAAAATAATGACCCTTTTTAGGACCATTTCTAAAATAAAAGTAAATTGGCTAAATAACTTAAACCTGAGTGTTTCTTCTTTAGAATTAAAAGAAACCAACTCGCTAATATTTTCGAAAATGAACTACAGAAGTTTGATCCTAAATAACGAGTACGTAAATACTTGTAACAATTACATGGCAACTTAAAATATGGAAAATTTTATTTTTTCCCCTTGTAAATATTAGATCTTTTATCTATTTATGATTTATTGTTTTTGTGAAATAGAAATTGTAATGTCAAATTATAAGGGTACTTTAAAAAGTGAATCTAAATTTGGAAAGTTTAAAGTGGTACCCATTAAGTATTTAATAGGATAGCTTTCGGATCTAAAATCTTTAGTTTTCAAAACCTTTTTAAATTTGGTTTTCCAAGTAAACTAGTGATTAGATTAAATCCGTCAACCCAATCAATTTAAGCTAACCCGTTCTTTTCCCGACTTCGATCAGGTAGCAACTCCAAGTTTTAAAGAATAAAGAACCAAGTTTTTCTTAATTTTCAATTAAGAGTTAGTATTAAATGAGTTAAGATTTAATACTAATCAACTTAAAGAAAATATAAAAAAGGAGAAAAATTCAAGCTCAACAAACATAATAAAAGATAATAAACAATGGGAAAATTATATTAAAGGAGAATAAGGTTTAAATGTAAGTTCAAATAAGAAATCAAAATTTTAACTAATTGAAAAAATAATCAATATTTTACAAACTAGTTCAAACAAGTAATTTCGTCAACTTGTTGTTATAGCATTGTCAGATTGCATTAATGCTGTACATTATGTAGGAGTTGATGTTGAAGAACGATGAAAATTGATGTAGCCTTTAATACAAAAATAGGAAAAATGAAAAAGTAAATAAAATTATTTAAAAAATGGAAAATTAAAAAAAAAAAGGAAAACAACATAAAAAGTATATTCACATAAAAGATAAAAAATCTAAAAAATAAAATGAAAGTGGCCTTTTTCCTTCTTTTTTTTTTTGAATTTTTAGTAATTTATTTTTTACATTTTAATTTTTTTGGTTCGTTTTTTATGTTTTATATATTTTATCTTTAAATTTTCACATCTTTATTTTTTTTATAATTCTATTTGATTTTTCTATTTTATTTATAATAAAAGGGTTACGTTAATACCCCATCAATGTTAATCATTGCATAACAAATTTGTCGAGCATAATTTTTTGGTTTCTTATTTTAATTTAATTTCCCTGAACTTGATTTAAACTATACCTTATGTTTATTTAATTTAAACCTTCAACTAAAGTTAAAGGAAACTTAATTTATTTATTTTGAAAAATTTTGGAGTTGCCATTTGATAAGATTAGAAAAGGTGATCAAATTAGAATCGATTAGG
Organism: Lumnitzera littorea; assembly: GCA_024138015.1. Classification (NCBI taxonomy): domain Eukaryota; kingdom Viridiplantae; phylum Streptophyta; class Magnoliopsida; order Myrtales; family Combretaceae; genus Lumnitzera; species Lumnitzera littorea. The sequence continues at coordinate 13,541,566 of JAMXBB010000012.1, read as the reverse complement.
CGAACCGATTCTAATTTAATCACTAGTCTACGTTTGGAAAACTTTTTTGAAAAGAATTTAAGAAATTGGATTTTTTGAGTTTGGGGACTACCCTATTAAAACCTAATGGGTATTACTATTAATTTTTCAAAATTTGATTTTACTTTCAAAATTGTCCTTCTTTTTACTTAAAACAAAACCTAATCACCATTAAATAAATTAAATTGTATTCATTTTACAAAAGTAAGTAATTCAAGTTAGAATTTACAAACAAATATGGAAACCTAAAGTTTTTACAAATTTTACATTGCTTTTGAGGTGCCTGCGTATTCACTAGTCAGAATCATACGTTCATAGTTTAGTCCAAAAACATTAATAGGTTAGTTGAATTTTAATTTCTAAAAACCGATCAAGTTTACGTTTTTATTTATTTATTTTGACTAGAAAAAAAACTCTAGAAAAAAGGTCCTAATTCTTTCATGTTCCTAAATTTAAAGAAAAATAATTTTAGAAAAAAGTACATTATATATTTTTTTGTTTTGAAAATAAATTTTCTAAGTACCCAAAATATTCACATTATTTAAAAAAAACTTCACATATATGTGTTAACCCCCCTTTTTTCTTTTTCTTTTTTTTTTGTTTTCATAAATAAGGATAGAAAATCAAAATTGAAAAATAAAATAAAAAAAATAGATTAATCGAGGTTAAGAGAAAAGGAAAAATAAAAAACGAGAAAAAAAGGAACAAAACACTAGACCTAGGCAATTTGGATTCGGATCTTACTACGAATTAGGTTAGGCGATGTGAATGGTTGTTGATCTGTTCGTGATCGATGTTGATCCTTGGTCGAGTAAGAATTTGGGAGATTGTGTACTCGTTGTAAGGTCACGTAAGGGTACTTTGATGGAGTTGTTACTATCATGTTAGGGTAGTTTGTATGAATCATGCATCAAATTGAGTTAGGGTAGTAGTTACTGTAAGTTGGGTTGCTATTGTATTGTGTTTGTTGTGTTTACTGTAGCTAGTACGGTTGTGGGAGTTGCTGTAGTAACGTAAAGGATTTAGGCTACCACAATATTCATGGAGCTGTTGAGTAGCTATGGGTAGTGCAAGAGAATGGGATGGTTGGATAGGAATGGACTGTTACAGTTGGTTCAGGTTATAGAGGAGCAATTGTCATTGTTTAAATATTGGCTATTGCAGGGCTTAAGTGATTGTGCTTGCTGCAATGTTGTTCATGCAAGGATGGGGATAGGTTTAGTTTAACTTACTGTTGGCTATTTGCTGTGAACAATGAACCGGGCTTGTTTGTTGTCACAGCAGTTGGGTTCAATTGGTAGAGGGTAATCGTACCACAATGTTGGATGGTGTTGCGATAGGGGGTAAAGGTTACCGGACTATCATTAGGGATTACTGGACTATTATTAGGGCTTAGCTTGAAGACAGTGCTGTTGCAGTTTGAGAGATAGGAGATTGATGTTGGTTGTTGTTATGTCGTTGGTGGCTGATTCAATGGGTTGAAGATGAAGTTTTGATGATTTGTGGAAAGCAAGAAATTTCTTAAGAAGCGTTGTGATTGAGCCCCCCCCCCCCCCCCCTTTCTCGAATCCCTTCCATACTTCCTTTATAGTTTCATAAATTGAATCTTTAGGATTAGTTGTAGAGAAGATTTGGGTTTATCAAATCTAAGATTCAATAATATCCTGAAGAAAATCCTAAGATTTGTTAAAAAAATAAATCAAACAACAAGATACTCTAGGGTGGAGTTGAACCCATTAGCTTCTGATCCTTCTCATCACATGCTTAAGCACTTAACCAAATGAGCTAGGCTTTTTTTCATTACTTTATCTAATACATTTGTGCTTAAATCATAACACTGGACCTATCCTTAATTTTGCATACAAGTCCAAGCTCAACTTGACTCAACTTAGCCTTAAAATGACCTAAGCCTTTTAATATTGCCTAATATATTCTAATACCACTTTTGAATTTAATAAATATAGAGTTTTACTTTAATTAATCCCATTAAAATATATATTTTAAATTAGACAAAAAATTATTCAAATATTTTAATAGGATATTTTTCTAATGAAGTCAAAAAATTTTAAGATTCTAAATTTATTAAATCACATATACACTTTTGACTATTGCTTAACTTAACCTTAAACAACTAATTGACTTGATTTGGATACCCTTGACATTTTGTATTTTTTTTTATTTTTCAATTTTTTTTGTTATTTTCTGAATTACAACCCTTAGAATAAAAAAAAAAAACTTCAAGAAGGCAAAAATGTGGTATCCACAATATCACAATAGTACAATTTAATGGTGTAATGACAATATGTGGTCGAAATTCCTTATTTAAACTAGTTTGCAAAACATTTTACTTGAACTTCTAATCTTGATATGATTTAAACAAAAATAATTTCATCAAAATATGATTTCATTTAAATACTAGCCCACAATTCCAAGTTAGATTTTTTGGCAATTTAAAATGGTGAATACAGTAAGATTTTTTTTTTTTCCTGTAGTTGTAGTATTATACAATTTTCTTTTATCAATGTTACAATTTATACATCAACTTTTGATTAAAGATTTATTTATCACTACTCACACTTTAGTTAATTGCAATTTACATCGTTAGTCTAATTAGTATAATAAACCAATAAGGAGGTCGTGTATGGCCTTAAAAGGGATCATGTGACCCTAACAGGTGTTTGCTGGCTATCTTCCGCAAAGCAGTGGGTCACAACTCTCTTAAATAATGTAAGTCATGTGACTTACTTATGGTCATGTAAGTTGTGTAATCCCATTTGGTTGATTATATTGATTATATCAATAGTCTGAATTAAATATAATTGAGGTGTAGATGATAATGAATAAATCTTCGACTAAGATTATATTTAGACTATTGAACATAAGGTTCATTATTTGATTTGATGGTAACAAAACGAAAAGTATATAATTAAACATGTTATTATTTGCTTACATTGTGTTAATTAAAAAACAATTGTTATCTTACAAAACAATTATAAATATTAATTAACTTCTTAAAATATTTGGATTTGAAAGATGTGATAATCCTTACAAATGATGAACTCTATAGTTGTGTTGTATATGTTGTGTTTGAAAGTTGGAAACAAGTAAAAGTAGCTTACCAGCTTGACAGTTCTAATGGCTTACCAACTTCATGGTAAAGTACCCTAGATTAAAAGATAAATTGCTTTATGTTCCCCAAGTCAACATGACAATAGACTTGTCGGTAGTTGATTGACTTACCAACATGACGGTAAGAATGTGATACCATCATTACGATAAGGATGTGATATCGTTATGACAATAGGCCTATTTCAACTAGCTATTGAGACATTTAATGCATAGTAATGGGAAGATTTTAAATAGTTGATATAAATGCTCAATAACCTAACAAGGGACCATAGAGAGTTTATCTTTTACTGCAATATTCAACATTCTTTTGTACTCTTATTATCTATTATTTTCATTATCTCTTATACTCTAATTTACTAATATTTAGAGAGATTTAAAGTGTAGTGATTGTAAGCTATTAGTTACAAAACATTGAGAGTTAAAAGCATTACACTAATAATTCTTGAGATTGAGTTATGTAATGTGAGTTAAGATTGTGATTTGTATTGAAAGCTATGAGTATAAAACTTAGGTAATCAAGTTTATGTTTGTGTAGCTCTTAGAGTTTGGATTAAGAAATCAATAAAGTGATGTAAAGTTTTCGGTTGGAGGTATTATGTGTCTATAGAGAGTAGGGGGTGGCTTAAATTTCAAGTTAAATCTTGGCTTGATCTTTTCTATCCCTATTTCTTTTAATTTCGCACTTATTATTATCTTAATTATACTCATTGTTGCTTAATTTCAAAAAGAAGATCAATATGTTCTTAAAACTCAATTTACCCCTTCCTCTTAAGTTTTATCCTAATATTTCAGTTCATATAAGAGCTAGTCTCTAAATCTATTGCATAATCGTGTTTAGAGTAAAGAGCAGGGTATTGAACATACTAGTTTTCATTGAAGGGTAAGCTATAAATAGACCATCATTCTTAACCAGAAATAATTATCTTTATTAGAAATATAGGATGACTATATTTTTAAAAGCACAAAATAGATTATTACGATAAGTAGTTGAAATAATCGTTTAAGATAGAAGGTAAGGAAGAAAATAATTATAGCAAAAATGATTGAAAATTGCTTCACTTAAATAAAATAGTTATGAATATCTTACATTATGCCATCAATGAAAATAACTTTAACAGAGTTTGTACATATAAGAATATTAAAGAAATTTGGAAAGAGTTAAAAAGTACATATGAAGGAACTAGCCATATTAGGGACACAAAAATAAGCTTACTTTATGGCCAATTTAAAAATTTTAAGATGAATCCTAATGAAACAATTGATGAAATACACAATAGGTTTGCTAACATAATCAATCATTTAAATGTTCTTGGTAAATCCTTTATTAATCTTGAGATCAATTACAAAATCCTTAGGTCTTTACTAAACTATTAGGAAGCTAAGAGAACCGTAATTGAAGAAACTCATGATTTTAATATAATGTTAAAGAAGTAACTTTTTGGAACTCTTAAGACCCACGAGATGATTAAGAGGCAAGGAGAAGAATCCAAAAAGAGAGCAATTGCTTTGAAGGCAACTGAAGAGAGTTCTAGTAATAATGAAAGTAAGGATGATGATAATGAAGACATGGCTATGATCATAAGAAATTTCAAGAAATTTATGAACTTTAATAGGAAATTGATGAAGGACAAGGATGAAAACACATCTTAGTTTATAAGGGAGAAGAATGAAGTAATCAAATGTTACAATTACTAAAAATCAGGTCATATTCAATAATATTGCTTGAATCTTAAGAAAATTGAGAAAGGAACAAAGAAAATGGCTATAATGACAGCTTAGAGTGAAGGGGGAAAGGCTATAATGGTAACTTGGAGTGATATGGATTCAAGTAACTTGGATGGGGAAATGTGCTTCATGATCATAGACAATGAGGTATGTTTTATTTTTAGTGACACTTCATTTAATGAGTTCAAAAATATATATGATGAGTTACTTAAATTATTTATTAAGGTTTAAGATGATGAAACAAATAATAAATGAAATAGAGAGTGAGTTTGATGTGTTTAAAAATGAATACGATAAGGTGAATGATATCAAATAAAGTTTAGAAGAGGACAATGAGTACTTAAGATTAGAAATTGATAAACTAAATATAAACAATGAAGAATTAAGTCTTAAGAATGAGAAATTAGCTAAGAAAAATGATGAACTAAAAGACAAGTGTAATTCCTTAGAAATGAAAGTTGAAAGAATGAAAAAGGAGGATGATATGGTTGATAGGCTAAGAGAGCTTCAAATTAAAAATACTATCTTGAAGTTTAGTCTAGATAATTCAAAACAAATTATAGCTAAGTTTGTGAATGGAGAGAGAAATTTGAAAAAACTCCTTGGCCAACAAAGATAAGGATTGGATAAAACCGGAATTTTCTATAATAAAAAAAAATTTACAAGTCTTACAATAATTACTTTGTAAAAGTAACAACCAAAACTTATAACTATTGTGATAGATATGGTCATATTGCACATACATGTGCAATAACAATTCGAATCATAAAGGTAAGATGATTTGCGTTCCAAAAGGATAAAGATATATCATTGCTACTGACTATAGGGGACCTAAATTTACATGGGTACCAAAAAAGTAATTACATGTTTTTGTAGGGACTTCAAGTGGAAGCAACTCAAGAAACTTAAATAAAGAATCGTCAAAGAAAATTCGAAAATGCCTTAAACATGATATTTGATTCAAGAAACTTGTTCAAGTAGTTTTTATACAATAACTAACATATTTTGTGTGTACTTAAAGTTCTCTATGTTTGCTTAGGCTTCCTTGTGTACACGTTTACAATCTCTTTATTTCAATGTCAACTATAAGTTCCCTCATATTTAAATGTGCCAACTTTTCATGCTTGAATGGTTAGTTTAATTTGATTATGAAACTATGTATACTTGACCTCTCCTCAACCACATTTGAGCTCATATAAGTATTTAGGAATTGAACTGATGTTTTTGCAATTACTTTCTTCGCAAGCCATGATTAAACTTCCATCGTGTCATAATATGCATTTAAAACTAGCTTAGAAAGTTAAACTGCAAATATCATGCATTTTGTGCATATTTGAAGTCAGTCATGTATTTTTAGGATCATACGTGCATAGTTTTGCCATGTCATGCCAAAAAATAATTCACGCATGTTCAATTTCATCTATGGATTGTGCTTGAGTGATTGATTTTGCTTATTTTTTATTTTGGGCAAACTTGATTCCCCTAGACCTAAATTAAGCTTTTATTTTTGTTTGGAAGTCATATGATCATTTTGTTCATTTGCATGCTATATGTTTTAATCATGCTACTCTTGTATCTATAGGCATTGTTTGGTATGTACGTGTCTTATTAAGCTTAATTTGTATTTAATAGTTGATTTTGATTATTTCAAGTAGTGATTTTAGGATTTTCGAATCCTTGTTGCGATATTTACCTTTCAATATACTTAAATGTGATGTTGAAATTTACTTGAAGTATTGATTTGTCATAACTAAACCTCATTACTCAAAATTCATCATTCATACATTTGTATGTCTTAATAATGAACTTCTAACAACTAATAACTCAATTTTATTAAATCTTGCTAATCTTGCTGAGATACAAACTCTTCACACTCAATTACACCTAAGGAACATGTTCATATAGGTTTCATATATAAAACATGACATTTGACATGTTTTAGGCACACTTGAAGTAACTCATAAATATCTGAGTTCATATATGCAGAATTTCATCGTGTATCAGCTTCCGTGCCCAAAACTAGCTCATCATGTTTAATTTTATCATTAAATCATGATTAAGTGGCTATTTTTGTCAAATATTGATTAGGTGTAAATTTGACTTACCAAGACTATCATTAGGCTCTTTATGGTGTGAGATAGGTTATTTGATCATTTTGACAATTCGAATAATACATGCCTTAATAATGCATCTATCATAAGCATATGAACTATTAAAAGTAGTCTAAAGTGGAAACTTAGCTTAGTTTTAAATTGATGCACTTACTTGGTCTGTAACTATATTTGTATTCTACACTTGAATTCATGGAACTTGAGTAGCGATTTTATAATTCCTTAATTCTTGAAGTGATATCTTGTTTTAAACATATTTAGACATGAGATTGAAATTTGATTGAAGTGTTTGTATGCAAAAACTTGCTAGCTATGTACAAAAAATGATCATTCATGCACACTTATACTTCATCATGAACTACATAGCTTTAAGGATTTGATTTGGTTAAATCTCAGCTATCTAGCTAAAATTTTATGTTTTTCAAGCTTTAACGGAGTAAATTAAACTTGCTTGAAGTGTTAGATAGCTTAATACATCAATCAAAATAAAATTACATTGGCAATTTAGCAAAAATAATGGACATCTCTCGTTTTTTTGCAAAATTGCATAACATTGTCTAAACGGTATAACTATCTTGATGTTAATAAGCTCTCTATAACAAAGTTACATTGCTTCTGTTTGCTAAAACCATCTCGATGGTATTCTTAAGAACCATCATGATGATAAGCCAAATTTTTGTACTCTTTTTTCTAAACCCCGACTCTCTCTCTCTCTCAAACCCTCAAACACCTCTCTTATTCCCTCAATCACCACATAAAAAATCACCCAAAATCTTAATTTTTCTTCTCAAAATCACTAATCTTCTATCTCTCTTTCTCTCTCTCCACATCTTACCCCCACTCTCTCCTTTACCTTTACACCAGTATGCTTCCCTTACTGTCACAACGCCATTACCACCCATCTTACCAGCTTCTTATGTACTCCACACAATCACATCTCCTTCCTTTTCCTCCTCCTACTCATCTTACTTTTCAACCTTAACTCACCAAGTGCTTGCTAAAATGCTGTAAGTCCTAAAGCCAAGCCAAGTAACCGTAGGTTTGAGCTTAAAACACAAGGTTTAGGACGATCGGCTAAGGGATCCGATCAAACCCAAATTATAAACTATTTAGCAAAATACCAGTAAAAATGACCTTGTAAACTTAAATTTAAGAAAATAAGTAGTAAAATAGGAAACTATAAAATTTTCAAATTTTAAGCATAATAACTACTAATTACCGAAAAACTGAAAAGTGTAATATAATAACTAATAAATTATTAGAGATAAATTATATGTATACTAAAAATTTTAGAACGACCAAAATAATATTTAGGAATGTTCACGTGTACCCCACATGTATTTACGTGTAGATAAAAATACGCGTAATTACTAAAATTAGCCGAAAACTAAGTAAATAATTAAAGAAAAATACAAAATAATTATAGAAAAATCAGAAAAAATCAGAAGAGGATAAGCTGCAACAAGATCAAGTCGTGGTCAGGAAGAAAAAAAAAATAACCAATAAGAATTGGACAAACAAAAAGCTAAAAATCAAGGAATTGAGGCAAAATCTCATCAAATTAATGCACATTAATTTCTACAATTGTCTATAAATAAGGAAAAAAAATTCCAGAAGTCATTTGGCCAGTTTGAGATCTGAGAAAAATCGAAACACTGAAAAAATCGAGAGAAAATCCAGAAAAAAAAAAGAAAACTGTGTAGATTAGGCTAGTGAACCAAAACCACCACCCACCACCACCTGGGACCGAACCACCACCACCACCACCACCCTACACTAGAACCATCGCCTGGACCGGCCGACAAAATTGGACCGGGTTTGGACGGCCCAAAAGCTTCGAACCGGTTAGTCATTTATTCACCCGATTTTTGTATAATTTTGTAAAATTATTTATTTTGCCTAAAAAATTATGAAACTTGTTATTCTGAGGTTTTATTGTATGTAGATTTAGGGAAAAATATTGATTTAGTTTAATTATGTCTGGAAATATAGGTTCCTTAACAAATTGTTCAAAACCGAGCATGATTAAACCGGAAAATAAATAGGCTTAGGGATGTAGTTTGGAGTTCAAAATTTTTCTGTAGGATGCTCATATGATGTATAACAGTGCTATGAAGCCATTTTTTTAAAATTAATTTTCGAAATTTTTAAGTTAATTTTTAGCCCTAAAATGATGGTAAAATTGGGTGATTTAGGGTTAATTAGGTGATTAGGATGTTAATTACTGATTTGGATCTTAATTAGATGTTTAGGGAAGTTAATCTCTGCAGTGGAACCCTAATCCTAGCCTTTAGATACTAAGTATGGTTAATTAGGGAAATTAGGTAAAGAATATAAGAAATTAGGAATATGTAAAAGTGTAAATTAATAAATCTAAAAAAATAAGGTTATTTAGATAATATTATAATTGAAATAAAAAATAATAATAAATCTGAAATAATATTTAATTTTAAGTAAATATCTCAAAATGTAAGATTTTTACACATCGGGAATAAATTCGATACCTCAATTAGGGTTAGCGTGTACCGAATAGTTTAGAATACCAAAATTACGACTCAATAGGATATTTGAATATCCGAGCATAATGTGATTAATGTCACATTGGGATTCGAGCCTAATTACGACTTAGGAATTAAAACTAGAATCTAGTTTAGGAGCCGAACCCCGAAATAGAATACAATGAATCATTAATACGTTATAGGTATACATGAGGAAAATGAGTTACATTATAAATTAGAATAAGAATCAATAAAATATAAGTACTAAAAGAACTTATTTGTATTATAGGACACCTAGAAACAAATCAGCTCGCGACTAAAGGATCGAGCGATCGAGCAAATTCAAGTAAGTTGGGTTATTGCTTATTGTAATAGAGTACTAGTTTTGTAATACTCGGAGACTTAGGCTTGTATATGATTGTGAATGTAAGTAGTTTGTGCATGTGCTTGATGTATCTAAATTTGTGCTGGAATTTGTATTGTGAATGATTTTGTGACTGATTGAATTGGTATGAACTTGTTGAACACCCTAACCGAAATTTAATTTTAGTCGACCCTAATAACCGAAAATGTCATGCATTGCAACCCGTTAGGGGATCATAGGACTCTCCAACCAAATACCGACCCTTTCGAAAGGGATAGCGCAAGATTGCAAAATGATCCCTTCTTCATCCTCAGTCGAACTAAGTGACAGGAGAGGAGGTCGCGACGGGGGTGAAGTCAATGGTTCGAAGGTAGTCGCGGGAGGAGCGAGGTCTCCATTGCACAAGCCTGGGTTTGGTTATGAGCTGCTGCATAACATGGAACTCCTCAACCTGGATTGGAGCGGGTGAAATTTCTCTGATTTCACAATGGACCAGACTACGTTGTGCAATGACACTTGATTGTTGCATTGCATGAAAATAATTGTTTGATAACCCTGTTTGTGCTTGTATACATTCATGAGTCTCCAATTCAACTTACTGAGCTGTAGTTGCTCATACCCTTATAGATCCTTTTGCAGGTTCTGATTTGTAATCTCTTCAAGTACTATACCGCCCTACAATTATTTAGAGGTTAGTCCTTTTGAAGCCAAGGGTGTGAGGATCAAGTTATTTAGCATAATGTGTAACTAGATTGACCTTGTAGTTAAAGGTTGAAGACTGTTAGTTATTCTGTAAATTAGTAAACTGTAGTGATTATGTAAAACTTCCTGGGAAGCTCTGTGGACTTATTTATAATTATCTATGTTTAATAGAAATTTGTGATAATTATCATAATTGTAGTATAACTATTAATTGAACTGTTTACTTCAAAGCGAGGAGTCGTCGACGCCTTGTGTAGATTATCTTTATGGTAGGCACCGTGAGGCCAGTTACTATCATAAGATGGTTTACACGGCGGGACTGTTGCGACTCTGCGACTTCGGGGCGTAATAAATGCTTCCACAAACTATGGGTGGTTTGGCACCTCCAACAAGTAGTTGTTCTACTTATCCTTATCTGCCTCCAACTAATGAGGATGATTTAATAGGTACACGAATTGGTAACTTCTAATCTATTTTGCATATGCTCTTCATTATGTTTATTTTATGTTATGAACTTGGCCATTTGCCACTATTGTTCTTACTTTCTATTGTCTTGTCTTGGCTATTATTTTGGCCTTTATTACTTATATAGCGATCTCTTATCTTTTGAGATGCTATGACTTATGTGCTATTTATGTTGCTTATCTATGTTGTTTATTACTTGTAATTCATGTATCTTATGAAGTTACTACACTCCTCATAGTTGGCTTATGTTTTTGAACATTTGGTATTGTATGGATTGATCTTGATGAATTTATTATGGAGATCTTATTTGGCATGATTTTTAACTTCTTTGATTTCATTTTTGTAGAAGGCATATTTTAAGACTTAAGTCGGGACTATGCCAAAATTTGGACTTGGCCAATTCTTTCTCTTCACTGCCTGGATATACTTACCTTTTTCATGAGGCTAAAGGGGGAGAAGAATCTAAGTTACTTAGAGAGTCATAAGTTTGATAGATATTTTGATAAGGAGTTTGATAATATTTGAACATTAACATAGTTTGATAAGATTGCTATTGCTAACTTTAAGTTTTATATTGGAAATTAAATTTGATTCCTTAACAATATATTAATATCAAGTATTTCATTAATTTCACATGTTTGCAAATCTTTTGAAATATAATACTTAATTGAGGAGGAGTACTAGATTGATGGAGAGCTTTTAAAGTAAAAGGGTTTTGTCTTAATCAAAATGGGGGAGATTGTTGAACCTAGGATTTATTATTTGATTTTGATGAAAAAAAAAAAGTGTATAATTAAACATGCTATTATTTACTTATATTAAGTTAATTGAAAAATAATTGTTATCTTGCAAAACAACTATAAATATCAATTAACTCATCGAAATATTTTGATTTGAAAGATGTAATAATCTTTACGAATGATGAACTCTATAACTGTATTGTATATGTTGTGTTTAAAAGTTGGAAATAGGTAAAAGTGGCTTAATGGTTCTAGTAGCTTACCTGCTTTACAATAAAGTGCCTTAGATTGAAAGTTAGATCGCTTTCTATTCCTCAAGTCAACATGATTGTGCAATTGTCGGTGTTCGTGCCAATAGTTGGTTGATTTACTGGCATGATAGCAAGAATGTGATACTATCATGATGGTGAGCTTGTTTTAACTAGTTGTTTGGACATTTAATGCACAGTAACATAAAGATTTTAAGGAGTTGATATAAATACTAAATAATTTGACTAAGGATTATAGGGAGTTCATCATTTACTACAATATTCTAATTTTTTTTGTACTCTTATTGTCTATTATTTTCATTGTCTCTTGCACCCTAATTTACTAATATTTAGAAATATTTGAAGTATAATGCTTGTAAGCTATTAGTTACAAAGTATTAAGAGTTTAAAGTATTACACTAATAATCCTTGAGTTTGAGTTTTGTGTTGTGAGTTGAGATTATGATTTGTATTAAGAATTATGAGTGTGAAACTTGTATAGTTAAATTTGTGTTTGTATAGTTTTTAGAGCTTAAATCGAGAAATCAATAACATGGTTTGAAGTTCTTAGTTGGAGGTATTGTATGTTTATAAAGACTAGGGGATGGTCCAAAGTCCATATTAAATTCAAGTTTAATCTTCTTTATCCCTATTTCTTTTAATTTCCGTATTTATTATTATTTTATCATTATTTTGATTTTATTCATTGTTGCTTAATTTCGAAAGAAAAGATCAATTTTTCTTTAAAACTTAATTTACCCCTCTTTTAAGTTTTACACTAATAATTCAAAAAAGAGATAAATTTCGAAACTTTACGTGTATAATTATAAAATTTAATAAAATTGATTTGTAAATCATGTCTCTCTTTTTTTTATTTTATTTTAATTATTATTGTTATTGAATGATTTGTGCAAACTCCAATATAAACTCGTCAACCCATTGCCCTCTCTATGCTTATTGTTTACGCATTGAGCCCAGGGGCAAGCAAGAGCAGGAGAAAATGGAAGACACCCCCGCAGTCCCCTTCAAAAATCTTCATAGTAGAGATTACCAGGGTCACAAGAAGAAGGTCCTCTCTCCCTTTCTTTTTTTCCCTCTCTCTCTCCCTCCCTCCCCCCTTCACTTCACATCTCTCTCTCTCTCTCTCTCTATATATATATATATTGCAAGTCTATTCATCGATAAATGATTTTCGAATTTCACACGTTCACAGGTCCATTCGGTGGCTTGGAATTGCACTGGTACAAAGCTCGCTTCTGGTTCGGTTGACCAAACTGCTCGAGTCTGGCACATCGAGCCTCAAGGACATGTGAGTCTCTCACTATTTCGTATTACTCGTTATTTTGCTTCTCTAGCTTTAATTTGATTGCAATCGTAGGTTGGAGTTAGGGTTAGGGTTATGGTTAGGATTAGGGTTTCGAGTAAGGAATTTACTGCTGCTTCTGTGTAGTGCATGGATATAAGTACGGGTTGGGAGTGTTTTGAGGTGGAATTCAAATGGAAGATGTGTTTATTAGTAGGGATTTGAAGCTCTTAATGCTTTTGGTGTCTGGACTGCGTTGGAATTTGGTTTGAATTGAGCTGATACATGTCTATGACTGTTAGAGCAGTTTTGAAGTTCGATTTTTGAGCGTAGAATTTTGGTTGATCTTACATTGCAATGAAGAAGTCAGGCAAGCATCATCTAGATATTACAAATAGTTCTATGCATTCTACCATTTCTAGTGTCTATTTCAATTGTTCATTTAAGCATGATCTCATCTCAAATAAGCTCGTTTATATCATTGATAGGAAAATGAAAACTCTAGTTCTAATTGTTTGGTCATAAGCTTGAGTTAGAGCATGAGTTAAAGTACTTATATCTTCAGTTTGCATGTAAATTTACTTAGATATAATACAGAGCCTCAATTGAATTAAACATAAGCATACCAACATTGATTTTTCATCATAAATTGAAGATAGAACTGAAAAATCACAAGCTGCATGTGCATGCTCTCCTTGTCCATGATTTGTCACCAATTATTGTGAAGTTCAATTCGAGTTCTTCACCATTATCATCAACTTCTTTCTCTTGCCTTTGCTCTGAAGCACAAATTGGTCTGTGGGATTCATATTAATTGTCCAAAGAAGAGCTGCTATCTGATGTCCTTTCTCCATCTCCACTAAATCCATGCTCAAATGTTTGAAGAGATACAGAGCCATTACTGAGCTGCTTCATATTTGATAGGTTCTTTTCCATCTTTCCCTTGCTGGGAAGAAAGGAGTTGATGATTGGAGAGGGGATGCCACTAGGTTTTTGGTTTGAGGTGGTCAGGGTCTAAAGGTGCATTGGGCTTGTCATTCTCCTCAACCATCATCTACAAATATTTTTGGATCACTCTGGATGTAATTGATATATCACATAAAAATCATGTTGTTTTATCAACTTCATGCTCTTCTTTTGCATCACTGGATACTCATATTTCTGCATTGCAGCTATACCACCTCTAATATGGAAGTTCCAAAGGATAAGATATGCTGCAATTTGTTTGCTTTTATTTTTGATGGGGGCACTTGTATGATCAACTGTGGTGGAACAGGTCTGAAAGAATGCTTCAAGTAAACTTTAAAAGGTCTAAAGGGTCTTCCTTGAGGTTTTCTTGAGAAGCATTTGATCTCAAGAATCCCATGGTTTGGCATAGAAAAGGGGTTAATGCTAATGTTTCGTTATTTGCAGCTACTAGAGAAGAGGAGAGTGGATGTTGGTTGTGGCTAGTTAGTAGTGATGAGATTTCTATGAGAAAGATTGGAGAGAGAAAGAGAGTAGAGGTGTTATATATGGGATGTACTATGGTTTTTATGTTGTTTTGGTTGGGTTGGGAAGGGGTTTGTAAAATGTAAAAGCAGATGGATTAATTGAAAATACATTAAAATGATGAAAGCTTTATATGTAAGGTCGAGCTTGGCTCAGCTAACTTGGGGTAATTCAAGTCAAGTTGAGAAAGCTGTTTACAGATGGCTTGACTGATTCATAAACCTAGGTGCTGCTTCATACAGCCATACTATTGTGAAGAGCTGTGCTTAGGTATGACCTTGGTTTGCTAAGTGGCTGCCACTTTGACTTAACCTTTTGTTTTGGGAGGGCTACATCTTGGGCAGTGTTGCTATTATGGAAGGCTGGTTATATATGGCTATGCTCATAAAATGGTTGTGCTCAAACATGACCTTGAGATTTTGTAAGGGCTACCCTCAGATTTGGTCCCAGTTCTTTGAAAGGCTACGCTGGGTCAAGTGTGTTGCTAGAATGATCATACTTGGTTGTGGTCTTTAGATTGGACAGGATTGTGCTGAAAGAAGTTCTGCTGCTAGAATGATGATGAAATGTGACTTTAATTCCAAGTTATGATGCTGCAACTATGGAAGCTAATGCTTAAACGCATGTTGAAACAAGAGGAGGTTTTTGGGTGCCTTTGTTTTTTTTTTTTTTTGGGTGGGGGGTGAGGTGGTGTGCGGGTGTTGTGGTAGTGGCGAGCACATGCAAAGGCCATATTATATGTGGCCTTGGTAACTGCTACCTTAATGGTAGGAGACTGCAACAGGACCAAGAGTGGTTGCAGGCATAGTTGAGGTCAACAGTGAGTTTGGGAAAAAGAGGAAGTCTGGGAATAGGGGTAATGTCTCCCTTTTATTGGGTTATATTTATTATTGCATTTTCTAATGAGGGATTATATGTAGTTGTATTTCCCTCATTAGGAAGTCCCTTGTCAGGCCTCTGCATTTTTGTGGTGTGAAGATTGAGCTAAACCTTTGGCATTCAAAATCTGTTGAAGCATCTGCTGTACTCAAATTTTTAAAGTTTCTATTCCATGAGACTTTGACCTAGATTTCAAGAGCCCGTGCATTTTAGCATTCTCACCTTTCATAATTTTCATTCTTTTTCGAGGGAGAGAGTCCCCTTTAGGTCAACCCATAGACCAACTGTTGACTGTTTAGTAATTTTATGAGTAATTGACAGCATGTCTGCCTCTATGACCTTTTAACATATTTTTAAGTTGGTTTTATCATATTTTAATCACATTATAGGGAAAGGTTAAAGATATTGAGCTGAAGGGACACACGGATAGTGTGGATCAGCTATGTTGGGATCCTAAACATGCAGATCTAATAGCAACAGCTTCTGGGGATAAGACTGTGCGGCTATGGGATGCACGTAGTAAGTGAGCACGGTGACCATCTTTTTCCACTTGTTTTCTTTTACTAATTTCTCCTATTCTCCACCTTGATTTTTGGACTCGAGCATTGTTGTGTTTTATAATTTGTCTGAATGATTTACAGCATTATTGACCCTTTTGTCCTTTTGATGTCATCATGTTTGACATTATATACCGTTGTGGTGATGTTCCTTGCAAATAGTTATTTTATTGCATAGAAGTTGAATATATAGGTTCTCAATTTGTATACAATGAGACAAGTCCTCAGCAATGTAACTCCATGAAAAGATCTATGATACAATCAATATCATCTGATTTGCTCATGCAAATGGATGCAGAACTGTAGACATTTCTATATTCCATTTTGCTCATGAAATGTGATTTTTAATCTTTATGGTCTTTTCAAATTTAAAAACGATTATGCATATTTCTCCTGATTATGCAGGTGGAAAATGCTCACAGCTGGTTGAACTTAGTGGGGAGAACATAAACATCACCTACAAGCCTGATGGGACCCACATAGCAGTTGGTAACAGGGTAAGTTTGCAATCTCATCATCTCTTAAAAGTGTCAGTTTGTTCTGAGGTGAGATGTTAGGAGCTGCTCATCATCAGTACCTCTATATGGCATCTTGTCAATCAGCTCTTAGCTGATTATTGTTACACATCTTATGGCCAATTTATTGCTAAAGATTTAATAGTCTTCAGTAGCATCCTCTGAAGAAATCCTAGATGGATTTATCTAACTGTTCATACATTTATTTCCTCTTCACAGGATGATGAACTAACAATTTTGGATGTGCGAAAGTTCAAGGCAATTCACAAGCGGAAGTTCAATTATGAGGTATTGCTCACGTCAAGATAAGAATCTTTTTCCTTTACATGATGCAATTATTATATAGGGCTTATTCGGAGCAGTTGCTCTTTGATGAGTGGAATAACTTGTTTTATTGGCAGTGCTGATGGGTTTGAAGAGTGAAGGGAAATGATTTTCCAATGTGGGTATGAAAATTGAGGTTAAACATCTTAGAAAATTGAGATGTTAACTGTTGTTTAAGTAATGTAGAGTGTAATCGATGGACGAGATGAATGGTGTTTGGTGGTCCTAGAGTTTAGGAATTGTAGGCTAGGGTTTATTGGGGAGAGACTCCCAAGGGATTGCGGAAGCAAAAAGTTTAGTGGTTAGAAAACTTTTATGTTCCAAAGTAGACTGAATTTGAGGGGCAATGTGAATTACGAACCCTAATTTAGAAAGGTAAGAACAAACTAGAGAAATATGTTCTCACTTCAGAGCTCACAGCTCCTAAATCTCTATTAGAGCTTCTTTCTTAAAGTTTGATCTGCGCTAAAACATCCCATGCGATGGTCATGGTATGAACAAATTATATGTGGGAGCAGAAAATGGCATGCTTAATGAATTTGGATAAGATAATCATGATTATACGAGTGATGAAATATGTCAACAACCAGAAAACCCCATCCCCATTCCACACCCCACACCCATGCCCCCCAACTCCCCACCCCCACTCCCCCACCCCAAAAAAAAAAAAGAAAAAAAAAACACACACACGCATACACACAGAGTGACTGAAAAGGTATAAGTTTAAGCAAGTAAATTTCTGAAACAAATCTAGTGATTCTCTTATCAAATAAATATACAAACTTATGCTCTTCAATAATGTATCCTAGTACATTTGCATGCTGTTAGTTGGAATTTTTATGTCTAAATGATTTTCATGCTCCTATAGAAGCAAAAATACCTATAAATCCTATCATCTCTTGTCATGCAAAAAACTTTGTCTAAACATTAGACGCATTTTACCCAAGTTTCTGTTTCTTGGAAGTTTTCTAATTTGCAAGTTGGATACTTAATGTTCATACCCAGGTTTGAGCAGCATAA
The DNA here is from genome assembly GCA_024138015.1 of Lumnitzera littorea. Taxonomy (NCBI): domain Eukaryota; kingdom Viridiplantae; phylum Streptophyta; class Magnoliopsida; order Myrtales; family Combretaceae; genus Lumnitzera; species Lumnitzera littorea. Next base: position 13,523,477 of record JAMXBB010000012.1, on the reverse strand, counting down.
GTCCGGTGTGGTTATTTTAATGTCTCATAGTATCCTCCTTGTAATATGTTACCTTGCCTGCTATTTGAAGAGCTTTTCTCACTCAGGTAAATGAGATTGCTTGGAATATGTCAGGAGAGATGTTCTTTCTGACAACTGGAAACGGTGAGCAGCCTCGGTGAAAGTATTTGATACTGGTCTAAGGTGATTTTGATACAACTGCATTTTCATTTAGTACTGGTTTTCAAAATCTTGTCAGGTACTGTGGAAGTATTGGCATACCCATCTCTTCGTCCCCTTGACACCCTCATGGCTCATACAGCTGGTTGCTACTGCATTGCAATTGACCCAGTAGGAAGGTTGGTTATTCAGCTTTGGTCATGATATATATTTTCCACTAGTAGTATGAGTTTCAGAAGAGGAGTCATTTCTGAAATTTTGTTGGAGTGGCATAGGAAACTTAAGAGTTTGCTGGTGGTTTAGTATTTAGGACGGTGTTGTTACAAAGTTATTTCCAGATAATCATATGTTCTCTTTGATGACTTTTGTTTAGTTTGAGAATTCGTGTTCTATATATGAATGTACAAGGACATCTGGATATGTGGTGCTGTCTCTTAGCATATGATGCTCATAATGGCATGGTATCGCTGTAAATAGTAATATTAAGTTAGAAAATTATGTAAATATTCAAGCTGTGAACCTTTAAGATAATTGTTCCATAACTGACCTAAGGTTCACCATCAAACATTCGGATGAAATTTAAAATGTGACAATTCTCTTATAATTACTGCTTACAGATATTTTGCTGTTGGAAGTGCGGATTCATTGGTGAGCTTATGGGATATATCAGAAATGCTTTGTGTCAGAACATTTACAAAACTTGAGTGAGTTCTTCTCATTATTTTCATTTAAAATTGCTTTATTCTGAGCAGCGAGTACATATCTTCTGTTTATAACTATGTCCTCTTGCAGATGGCCAGTCAGGACAATTAGCTTCAACTATACAGGAGACTACATCGCTTCTGCCAGTGAAGACTTGTTTATTGATATAGTACATCTCTGTTTTGCTCTATTTCTCATAGAAGCAAAGTAGAGGATCTGGTTTTTATCAATTCTCTTTAGTTGATTCACAATTCCAGGTGGACAGGGTGCATGTTGATCTGAGAGCATGGCTTGGGGGGGGGGGGGTGGTGGGGTGGGGTTATTCCTGACGATCAAATCTAGGAACAGAAAATGCTTAATTTTATATAACCCTTAATGATGTTTCTTGCATTGCAAGTTCCATCAATTGCTCGAAGTATAACATATAAACGAGAGTTTTCTTGCTGCCTGAAACAGTCAAATGTTCAAACTGGACGAATGATTCATCAAATTCCATGCAGAGCTGCAATGAATAGCGTTGAATGGAACCCCAAGTACAATTTACTAGCTTATGCGGGTGATGACAAGAACAAATATCAGAATGATGAAGGTCTATGCCTTTTTATTCTTGTTTTATTGTTTCTACAGAAAAACTGATGCCTGATCTGAGGGCAGGCAAAATATCTGCAAGATGGATGATAATTGAGGTGCTTAAAAATCCAGTTTCTCCTAATTGCAGGTGTTTTCCGTATATTTGGTTTTGAGAGTGCTTGAAGATGGCTTTCACTGAAGGTCTAAATTTCTATCTCCAAAAATTCCTTTTCTGAACTACGAAATGTTCTTGGACAGATGGGTTTCTTGAGGGTTTGTAGCTGCAACCCTTCAAGATGCACAGTTGGGCTGAGAAAATAGTTAGGGGAGTTATTTTTCTGCGAGACCTTCAGTTCAGTATTTTGAAACATATCTTGAAGAGAAACCTCTCAGAGCTTTTGAGTCTGCTTCAGAGGGAAGATATAGGTCCTAAAAGCCGTATTTCATGTCTATCAATGAACTTCTATGTAAATTTCTATCCAGCACTTTTGCAGCGTTTACTGCTACAATGCTCTACTATCGAGTATCTGATATGAGGCCATCTCAATCACATTCACATGAGAAGTCCAGAGCGTTTCTACCTGAACTAATTTACCATGTAGGCAAAAGTGAAAGCTAACTGAAATTCAAGAAAATTTCTGCTTTGTTATTAGATTTGCAAGTAAAGCCGTAAACTAATGCAGCCAACACTGTTGCTTTAGTTACTTGAGAATCAATATCTGCATTGTAATGTCTTTCTGTTTTGACGAGGATCAGCAAGCTGAAGATGGCCATTGGATAGTTCTCAAGAAAATCAGAGGCTGATTTTTTGGTGTGGCAGTGCATTTTGGTGCTGCAAATTTTCTTATCCAGGCTTTTGTTAGCGAATCGTTCCGGGAGACACTTCTTTCTCGTTGCCTGGAGTACAATCGATAAATATCATGGAAATTGAACTATGATCGGCTAATTTATGACTAATTATTCTAGACCGATATAGTCCCATAGATAAATCTATCTCAGTCTATAATTCAAGTTGGTGTCATTATCTATGTTTGTTATATTTGTTGTTACTATTATGTGTTCTCATGGAAGTCTATATTTTTGTATTTGTTACAAGTTACATTAAAGAGATATCTATTTATAATTTAAATATCATGATTTTTTGTATTAACATTGTGTTTTAAGCACATATCTAAACAAAGTGATATCTATTTATGATTTTTTTTTTAAATTAACATTGTGTTCTATGTGTAGATCTAAACAAGTTTGTGTTTGTAAACTTAAGCCATAACATGATGTACATATGAATCGAACATAAAACTGTAACTTGATTGATGTGATGGGCAAGTTTTGTATTGTAGAGTTGTTTATCGTGTAAAGATATTCTAATGTGACTCTTAATCATAGCTATAAAATTTACTAAAGAGAGGGTGTTTCCAGATTCGTTTTGAATTCGTCAAATGCTAATGATGAACACTGCGAAAATGGTTAGAGACGTATCGTTCTGTTTCTAGACTTTGTGTGATTGGGGTTCACGAAGCATGTCATTCGCTTTTCATTCATTCTATTAGTTGTGGATCTACCGGTATGGAAAGGACAAAATGATCGTGGAGGAGGGAATAGCCCCATGAATGCCCCAGCACAAATGCTAGATCTTAGTATTTCAAATGTTTTATCTGAGTAGGCCATGGGTAGTGATTCCAGTAATAGATAGCACGGTTATGTTGAAGCCTATATCTCCTGTACTGCTTGCAGATATTTCTCTATATTTAGTAAGTTACAAGGGAAGGTTCTTGCGATCATACAAAATTTCATTGGATAGTATTTGAATGTCTTTTTAACTGAGTTGTCAATCACAGGTGGAATGAAGGAGGAAATCACTTCTACTATGAAATGCTCATTCACGATGAACCTCTCTCCTGTGGCTTTAATTAGTTACTGTGGACTATCTACCTTAAAAATAAGTAGCTTTTATTCAGTCACATTCATCATGGGCTTTGGAAGAAAGGATTAAACTTAAGACGAAACCTATGTATCTTTCGAGAATGGATGATGCCTTTGGAACCTCTTTTCCTGGCAGAAGATATGGGTTCTAGTCTCATGATCTGATTTTTATTGAATTAGAAATGGAAAACACACAGCATAACTTCCGGTTAAGGAAGTTAACAAGACCATCATTTGCTCTCCAAAACCTTTGACAAGATAACACCAACTACTAGTTCTTTCTAGAGAGTTCTAGACTTTTCTAGGCTAAACTGTCACTAACGAACTCTAACTAAGCTAGAATAGTAAGATAACAACAGAAAAGTAACAACGCACAGCAGAAAACTAAACCACTACAGAGGTCCCATCAGAGATGATGCACCACTTCGGTGCATATAATCGTCAATTGTCATACCAACATATTATGGTGATTTCTTCTGCTATCAGTGTTTTTTATGTGACAACGAGGTCTTTATCCAACATATTATGGTTATCTCTAAACCCGTGTGTTTGGTCTACCTTAGTGAGATGGTTTGAACATTTTAGGGGCTTTTCCCATATTCGCCAAGTTAAGCAACTTCACCGTTATCTTCAGAGAAGGGTTTGATTGAGAATTTGAGAGCATTTCTAACAGGACCCATATATGGTGAACCATGCCCGAGAAGAATCCCGAGGAAACTCTATCGAAAGCCTGCATCCATATTGACTTGGCAGGGCAGTGGAAGCTCAAGGACATTGGGCAAAGCCGGCTGCTTTGTAGAGCACACCATGCACAAGATTGTAACTGGTTTCTGTTTTTCGTGTTTGCCCTAAAATTTTTGAAAATCTGTCCGACAAAATTTAGGGAAAAATTATTTTCTATGGAACGACTTTCGATCATCTTTGTTACGGTGACTACTAATCACTAGAAGTACCCATTTCTAGACAGTTATTTGTGGTGGAACAATTGTTTGGATTGTCCTTGTCACAATGATTGGTAATCCCTAGAAGACACCATTTCCACACAATTATTTCCAGATGGGATAACTTTTTCACGCGTCCTTATCATAATAATGATTGGTAATCACTAGAAGACGCCATTTCCGGGCAATTATTTCTGACAAAACATTGTAGTATTTCAATTTTTGAAGTCAAGTAACAACGAATAAGCACACAAGCAGTGTCGCCATGCACATTAGCACTATTGCTAGACACACACTCTATGTCGCAATAATTTTCCTGTAGACTTTCCTAACACAAAATTCGTGTAACCATTTTTTGATTGATATCTTCAGACAGTCTTCTCGCAGTGATTTAGAAGCCACTATAACATGGTTGGTTATACTCTAAGCCAAGCTGGATCAACAAGTAGAATCGATGAGTTTGATGCAGATTTGCAGATACATCGTGAAAAGGCCTCCCATGGATCGCACTCAATTATGACCAGACCTAAAAGAAAGTAAAATAGACTTAAGCATACTACTTGTTATAATACCATTATGTACAGTGGATTTAAGCATACTATTGTATAGCCAGTATCATAGATAATAAAATAACAAAAACAACAGACTAGTTATCACTACTTTAGTTACAACTATAGGAATTAATTTTCAATTGTTAGGAAAAAGAATATATAAAAAAATAGTAATAAGAGTAAAGGGTATCAAATACCCAGTTTGCAATTTCATCTCTTTCCCTCTTCTTTCTTGGAGTTGCTTTGAACTAAAATAAGAGATCTATTTAAAAAACCCTAGCTCAATTTACCTCGTATTAACACAAAAACACAAATTGTCAGTAAAATAGTAGTATAGATTAATAGATCCATTTTGGTAGAATTCAAATTTGCAATTGTTTTCTATAGATTCTTAAAGCAATACATAAAAGATTGAAACCTTAGTTTTCTTACTGTTGCAAAACACAAATGAGAGGAAAGAGAGTAAAAAAGAAATGTACTGCATAAAGCTCTAGAGAAGAGAGAGAAGATTACAAGATCTTTTAAATGCCCATATGATTTAGGATACGGTTGTTTAAGGAAAGGAGCGTGTGGGCTTTTCGAAGTGGATTGGGTTGTGAAAGCTAACATTTGGTGTTTTCATTGATTCGTTATGACAAACAATTCTAAAGTAGTGTCCCAATTACAAGAACAAGTGGATAGTCATAATTTTGACTTGGAGAAATTAGCAGCTGAGATGCATGGCATTCAAGATGACTTTAATGATCAACTCAAGAATGTCATCACTCAACTATAGCATTTGACAATTTCGGCTAACAAGAACAAACAAGTTTAAGGAAATCAAAATATTCAAGTAAGTACTGCTTCATCATCTTTCTCTAGTGCTATACATGATACTAGTAGCCTATATGCTAGGCAAATTGATCTGAAGTTGCTTAAGTTTATTGGCGATGTAAGCCCTATAATTAGAAGTTTGGAATCGATTTGTAAAATTTAGGATGATTGAATAAGTTGACTGATTGAGCTCAAATTTTACGATAAAGTTAGAAATATTAGTAAAAGTAATTTCGTAAGTTTAAAATTAGGAAAATAAATAATTAAATATTATAATATTGAATTATATGTATATTATTTGTTATTTATAGGAAATACGTAAAATAAGTTTCGATACATAAAATTTAGTGGCGGTGTAAGCCTTGCATTTAGAATTTCGAAGTCGATACATAAAATTGAGCCAAAATTTTACAACGAAGTTAAAAATATTAGTAAAAGTAATTTCGTGAGTTTGAATTTAGAAAAATAAATAATAAAATATTATAATATTAAATTATATGCATATTACTCGTTATTTATCAGAAATGCGTAAAATAAGTTTCGATAACTGACGAATTGATAAAGATAAATTATATGCATACTACAAATTATAAAATAACATAAATAATATTTAAGAGTATTTATTTATATCATATATATTTACGTATATGTAAAAATACCCAAAATTACTTTAAATACTCAAAATAAGCTAAAATAATAGTAAATAATTAAGGAAAAATTTATTAAAAAATCAAGAAAATTAGGGAAAAGATAAAAAATGTCTAGAATTGAGGTGTGGCATGTTGGAGAGTAAGAAGAAAAAAATTAACCAATCAAATTGAACCAATTAAAAAGCAAAAAGGAAGAAAATAATGGATATTTGGCACTTGAAAAATTAAATATAATACCTAAACAACCCTATAAAGTTAGATCTTCTTTTCTAGACTTCATTTTGATCAATTAGGAGTCTAAAACAAATGGAGAGAGACCGGAGAAATAGAATTAAGAGATTTTACAAAAAATAACAAAGTTAGTGTGCAATTAGGACTTGTAAAGGAAACCCATAACTAATGACCAACGACCACTTAGAATCGAATGGCCACCACCACCTGACCCTAGAACTATTGCCCAAAGTTGCTGATACCCTTGGAGTCACCATTGGTAACTGGAAGTTGATTGGAGAAGTGAGTTCAATCTCCAATTTGATTTTGTTTAATTTATTAAAAATGTTAAATGTATTTGAAAAATTATGAAATTTATTATTCTGAGATATTTATTTATATTGATTTAGAGAAGAATGTTAGATTGATATAATTAGATCCCTGTATATACAATGCTTAAGAAATCTCGAAACTCCATATTGTTTTCAATTTAAATTTAAATAGCTTTAACAGTGTAATTTTAAGCCCAAAATTTTTGTATAGATAATTTAAAGTGTTTAAAATAGTGCTATGAAGAAATTTTTTAAAACTTAATTTTCTAAAATTTTAGTTAATTTTTAGGCCTTAATTTTATACATAAAAGAGTGATTTTTGGACTTATTTTGGAAATTTAATGATAAGTTGAAGAAAATACTGATATAGTGTGTAATTAGGTATCATGGGATGTAATTTGCTGATGTAGTATGATATTTGTAGTATTTAGAGTGTTAGATGTAAGTATTATATGTATTATGTACTAATTATGTGTAAATTAATAATATGTGAAATTGGAAATTTAATAAGTAGAAAATATTAAGTTAAAATTGATAACTTGATAATAATAATAATATACAATAAATCTAATATGAAATATAAATTTAGGTAATTGTTTGAAAAATGTAAATTTTTTTTATATCGGGAGTAAGTTCGGTAGTTAAATTAGGAATAAGGTATACTGTATGGACTAGAATACTAGTTAGGGGCTAAATACGGGATTTAGAATATCTAAGTATAATATGATTAATTTTATATAATGATTCGAAATAAGTTCCTAAAGTTCATATATAAAACCCTAAAAACAAATTGAATTAGAACCTAAATTGGAAACGGATTTAGAAACTGAATTAGAAACTAGCATTGAATAAATCGGTAAATAGTATTATATATATAAAATTTAGTTAATTGAGTAAAATCATAATTTAAAGCCTATATGTCATAAGAGTATTGTAAGCCTCTAAAATCACATTTAGGGTAACCGAACTCGGATTTAAAACTTTTAAGAAAAACTTATTTAACTAAGCTCAAACTTTACGATTAGGATAGAAAAGTTAGTTGAAAGTGATCTAGTGAAATTAAATTGTAAAAATAACGACTCAAAATCCTAATTTTAGCCTTAAAAGTGTGATTATTTAATATAGCATAAAATTCGTCGGAACCGTTAAAACTGAGCTTGAAATGCAACGAGGACTTAAAGATAAATTAATTAAGCTATAAAAGGAAATAATATAGTATAATATACTATATGAATGTATATGTATTTTTTTTAGTATACTCGGTATATATAATAAGTATACTCGTAAATTAACTTGAAATTATATAATTAAACAAAACATGTGATAAAATTATAAAAATAAATAGGAAATATATCTTAAAAATAAAAGACATGCTAGAAACATGATTATATGCATGTAATTATTCATTATGTGTAATATATATATATATATATATATAGGATATATACCTACGTATTAATAAAATTACCAAATATTATATAATATACATAAAATATTGAAAAATACTCAAAAAGCAACCAAAATTTATCCAAATTAGTTGGGAATTTGCTAGAGATCATTATGGTAACCTCTAAGCAATTGAAATTGCTGAATCAAAAGTGATTTAAGCATAACAAGGCACCTCATGCTTGGGAATTGGAGAAGAAAATGAAAGAAAAAAAAGAGGGAAAAGAGAGAAAAAAATTTAGATGACCTAATTTAGTATAAAAAGACCTTAGGACTTTAGTTTAGACATTTAAGAACACAGATTACAAAAAGGAAAAATTTGGGAAAATTATAGAAAAATAGGAAAAAAATAGAAAAAAACAGAGTAAGGATCGAACTTAGGCTTTTTCCCCAACCATCTAGTGACTTGCTATGAAACCCTTTCACTACCAAGTAGAGCCATTAGTGCCTAGCTCCACCAATACATCCCCATCGACCATTGGCTATCGGAGCTCCGATAAATAGGTACGTAAAAATTTTGTCCTATTTCTCATTAAATTTTAAAAAATATTAAAGTAATCTAGAAAATTATGCATAATTTTATTTCTAGGTTATTTCAAATATGCTTTCATGTTGTATTTTTATTTTTGTAAAATTTTGAATATTTTATATATTTACTTAAATAAGTCACTGTTCATTCGAATTTTGAAATTTAAAATAAATGTACTAAATGATGTTGTTTCTAGGTTAAAATTTTTATATGGAATACATATTACATGTAGTTAATTATTACGTAGCTTGATTTTTTATTCATGTATTTTTAATATTTATTATATTTTTTGAACCTAAAAATGGCTAAAAAATAGGGTAAATTATAAGATAAATTGATTTTCGTAAAATTAATGGATGAAATTGATGTCCATTGACTTTTGGTGATTTATAAAATATTAGGATATATTAAAAATAATTTTGTATAAAAATGATAATATTTGTTTAATTAAATGTAATTTAAGGGTAAAAACGTAATTATGCGTATATATGCGATAAATCTGATAGCAAGAAACGACATATTGATTGAATTTTCCATATTTTTAGGACTTTATAGAAATTTTTGAGGAATTATTTGGTGACTCGAGCTATTTATTGTGAATTTTAGTAGTAAAATAGCCCAATTTATTAACTAAGACACGTTTTTAGTAATAATAGGCTAAAATGTGATGACTATTGAAATAAAACCTATACACATACATGCTAATCAAGTCTAATTAGAAGGAATTTATATCATATTTCGTAATATTATCTGACCTAGATTAGGATATACGTATGTTAGGGCTAAAAATTACATATATTACTAAGCTATTTTAGGAAATTATGTAAAATATAGCTCATTTATATTATATGAATATAATATGATAAGGTTTGTTAAAGGAATATGTAAGAATAATAGAAAATAAGAAAATACCCTTTATAAGTCATTTCTTGAAATAAAACCCATAGTATGTATTGTTAAGTTTATACGAACCCAGTGACATCACTTTTGCTAAAATTAGATAATTCTAAGTAATATATCCCATATTTTTATAATATTATGAGAATTTACGTACTATGTAACCTTATTGTAATTGAAACGTAAATTGATTGATTACAAGTACATTTTGATACGATTAAAATGATATATTATAAGTAATAATATAACTATGTATATTATTGACACTTAATAACTTAACATAACTATATAATAGAACTATAATAAATATATATTTAAATAATAATATACCTTAAATATGTGTATATTTATATATATATAACTTCATAATGAAATAAAAGAGTAGATAAAACCCTAATGTTTTTATAATTCTTATGAAAACTAAATCCGAGTTTTATATATATAAGATCTCTCAATAAGCAAACCATCGATGATATAGGTCTTCCGTAGTGAACGTCAAAATAGGTAAGTTGAGATTGTGGCTTTGCCACTTGTTGAGATATTATATTAAAATATCTAGAGGCTTAAGAATACTTCTACTTATAGTTGTAAATTAGCTATCTGTACACATGACACGTATGTGATAGGTATTTTTTTTGCGATAAGAGTTGAACTCCTTATTGTACTGTTCTACATGATTACATAATTTTGTATCTTGTAAACTTGTCTAGCCATCCCTAAATGAAATTAATAGTGATTTAACCGCTAGCATAATTGGACATACATAGCAACCATTAGGGGAACGATTAAGAGTATCAAACCAAATACTAACTCTCTTTGATGAGGATAACCGAAATGGTTATTTCCCTTTCCTTAGTTGAACTAAGTAATAAGCGAGGAGGTCGTAGCGGGGCTGTGGTTCGAAGGTGGTTATGGGAGGAGGATATTCACCATTATACAAGCCTAAGTTTCGTTTGATTGTGAGTCATCATAAACTCCTCAATCTGGATTGGAGCGGATGTAATTTCTCTTAACTCATAATGGACCAAATAATGTTATGCGATGTTTCAAGCGATTAATTGCATTACATTTCATTATAATTAATAGCCTTGTTTATGATTGTATAGTACTCTTCTAACTCTATCCCACTTGTTAAGCTAGTTGTGCTCACATTCCTATAAACTCTTTTATAGGTGAGAAGTGAAAGTACAAAATATACAGATATCATTAACCCCAAGTTAGTGCACAATTTATTGGGAAAGTGAGGAAAGAAGAACCCACTGAATTTGAGCTTTTAACTTATCTTTTGGTTTTAGGGAAACTAACTAGGAATTCCTTAGGATGCAGACTAGTTTCTTATCTTATTATAAATAGAATTCAAAACCTATAGCTTTTGTAAACTCCTAATATAAATTATAACTCTACGTATAGAAATTCTTATATAAACATTATTGTATTGTTGGATAATAGGTTACATCGAATAGATATTTTGAAAAACTATAACATAAGTTTAATTATTGATAGGTGTCGAACTAGATACTTTAAGCTGGTTGAGTCATGTTCTCCTTATATGGACTATATCTATAATAATAGCTTTGAGGTTAGCTTCTATCTTAGGTTAGTTTCTATCTTAGGTNAAATACTCAAAATAAGCTAAAATAATAGTAAATAATTAAGGAAAAATTTATTAAAAAATCAAGAAAATTAGGGAAAAGATAAAAAATGTCTAGAATTGAGGTGTGGCATGTTGGAGAGTAAGAAGAAAAAAATTAACCAATCAAATTGAACCAATTAAAAAGCAAAAAGGAAGAAAATAATGGATATTTGGCACTTGAAAAATTAAATATAATACCTAAACAACCCTATAAAGTTAGATCTTCTTTTCTAGACTTCATTTTGATCAATTAGGAGTCTAAAACAAATGGAGAGAGACCGGAGAAATAGAATTAAGAGATTTTACAAAAAATAACAAAGTTAGTGTGCAATTAGGACTTGTAAAGGAAACCCATAACTAATGACCAACGACCACTTAGAATCGAATGGCCACCACCACCTGACCCTAGAACTATTGCCCAAAGTTGCTGATACCCTTGGAGTCACCATTGGTAACTGGAAGTTGATTGGAGAAGTGAGTTCAATCTCCAATTTGATTTTGTTTAATTTATTAAAAATGTTAAATGTATTTGAAAAATTATGAAATTTATTATTCTGAGATATTTATTTATATTGATTTAGAGAAGAATGTTAGATTGATATAATTAGATCCCTGTATATACAATGCTTAAGAAATCTCGAAACTCCATATTGTTTTCAATTTAAATTTAAATAGCTTTAACAGTGTAATTTTAAGCCCAAAATTTTTGTATAGATAATTTAAAGTGTTTAAAATAGTGCTATGAAGAAATTTTTTAAAACTTAATTTTCTAAAATTTTAGTTAATTTTTAGGCCTTAATTTTATACATAAAAGAGTGATTTTTGGACTTATTTTGGAAATTTAATGATAAGTTGAAGAAAATACTGATATAGTGTGTAATTAGGTATCATGGGATGTAATTTGCTGATGTAGTATGATATTTGTAGTATTTAGAGTGTTAGATGTAAGTATTATATGTATTATGTACTAATTATGTGTAAATTAATAATATGTGAAATTGGAAATTTAATAAGTAGAAAATATTAAGTTAAAATTGATAACTTGATAATAATAATAATATACAATAAATCTAATATGAAATATAAATTTAGGTAATTGTTTGAAAAATGTAAATTTTTTTTATATCGGGAGTAAGTTCGGTAGTTAAATTAGGAATAAGGTATACTGTATGGACTAGAATACTAGTTAGGGGCTAAATACGGGATTTAGAATATCTAAGTATAATATGATTAATTTTATATAATGATTCGAAATAAGTTCCTAAAGTTCATATATAAAACCCTAAAAACAAATTGAATTAGAACCTAAATTGGAAACGGATTTAGAAACTGAATTAGAAACTAGCATTGAATAAATCGGTAAATAGTATTATATATATAAAATTTAGTTAATTGAGTAAAATCATAATTTAAAGCCTATATGTCATAAGAGTATTGTAAGCCTCTAAAATCACATTTAGGGTAACCGAACTCGGATTTAAAACTTTTAAGAAAAACTTATTTAACTAAGCTCAAACTTTACGATTAGGATAGAAAAGTTAGTTGAAAGTGATCTAGTGAAATTAAATTGTAAAAATAACGACTCAAAATCCTAATTTTAGCCTTAAAAGTGTGATTATTTAATATAGCATAAAATTCGTCGGAACCGTTAAAACTGAGCTTGAAATGCAACGAGGACTTAAAGATAAATTAATTAAGCTATAAAAGGAAATAATATAGTATAATATACTATATGAATGTATATGTATTTTTTTTAGTATACTCGGTATATATAATAAGTATACTCGTAAATTAACTTGAAATTATATAATTAAACAAAACATGTGATAAAATTATAAAAATAAATAGGAAATATATCTTAAAAATAAAAGACATGCTAGAAACATGATTATATGGATGTAATTACTCATTACGTATAATATATATAGGATATATATTCATATATTAATAAAAATAGCTAAATATTAACATAATATACATAAATTACTTAAATAATACTAAAAAAATAGCAAAACCTTTCCAAATTAGATTAGGAAAGCCTGGAATCAACTGTGGCACATCAGAAAAGCATAAAAGCTAAATCATAAGTACTTTTTACATAAATAAGGCACCTTATGCTTGATTATTTGGGAAGAAAAGTAGAAGAAAAAAAGGAAAAAAAATAAAAGAAAATTCTAAATGCCCCAAACTGTTATAAATAGGACTCCCAAAATTAGTTAGACATTAGGAACCTTATACCCTCAAAGGAAAAATTTAGAAAAAAAAATCATAGGAACAAAAAAAAAAGAAAAACAGAGCAACCCTTGCTCTAGTGTGGTTCCTTAACCCCTTAGGTGATTTGCTATGGAACCCTATTGGCCCCTAGCAAAACACTCCACACGCCACCCTTTTGATAAGCTTCCACCAGCAAATGGTGGCTGAAAGACCGACAAACAACTCATTTCAAATTTTACCTTATTTTTCCTTTATTTTCTAAAAATATTAAAATTATTCAGAAAATTATGAAAAAAAATTTTTTTTAGGTTATTTCAGATATACTTTTGTGTTGTATTTTTATTTTTGTAAAATTTGAAATATTTTATATACTTGCTTACATAAGTCACTATTCATTCGAAATAAGTGTACTAAATAATGTTGTTTCTAGCTCAAATTTTTATATAGAATACATATGACATGTAGTTAATTGCTATGTAGCTGGATTTTTAATTTAAGTACGTGTAATATTTATTGTAACTTTTTACGTTAAAAATAGCTAGAAATATGCTGAAATTATGTAATAAATAGATTTTTATAAAATTAATTGATGGAATGGATGTCTCCCGACTTTAGGTGATTCATAATAATTTTAGGATATATTGAAAGTAATTTTGTATAAAAAAAGGTAATATTTATTTAATTAAATGCAATTTAGAGGTAAAAATGTAATTATGTGTCTATAAGCGACAAACTTGATATCATGAAACCACATACTAACTGAATTCCTCATATTTTAGGAGTTTATAGAAATTTTCGAGGAATTATTTGATAACTCGAGCTAATTATTATGAATTTCTTTAGTTAAATAGCCTAATATACCAACCGATGCATGTTCTTAATAATAATATGATAAATATTGAAATAGAACCTATACATGTACATGCAGATCAGATTTGGTGAAAATGAATTTTTAACTTATTTAGCGATAATTATATGATCGAGTTACGATATACACATATTAAGGTTAGATATTACATATGTTATTAAGCTATATTGGTAAATTATATAAAATATAGTCCATTTACATAAAATAAATATAATATGATAATACTTATTATAGGAGCGTGTAGTTATATTAGAAATTGGAAATACCCTTTAGAAGTCATCTTTTGAAATAGAACTTGTAGTACGTATCATTAGATGTGTGCGAATATAATGGCATTATTTTTACTAAAATCGGATAACTCTAAGTAAAATAACACATATTCATATAATATTATGAAAATTTACATATTATGATAATTTTATCGTAACTAAAACATAAATTGATTGATTAAAAGTACGTTTTAATATGATCAAAATGGTATATTATAAGTAATAATATAACAACGTATATTGTTGATACTTAATACCTTAACATAACTTATATAATAAAATTATATTTTATAAGAAAAATAATAATATACTTTAAATGCATATATATTTATATATATATAACTTCATAATGAAATAAAAGAGTAGATAAAACCGTAATGTTTTCGTAATTCTTACGAAAACTAAATTTGGGTTTTGTATATATAGAATCTCCTAGTGAGTAAAGTGTTGACGATATAGGTCTTTCATGGTGAGTATCAAGATAGGAAAGTTGGAATCGTGACTTTATCACTTGTTGAGATACCATATTGAAGTATCTGGAGGTCTAAGAATACTTTTACTTGTGGTTGTAAATTAGCTGTTTGTGTGTATGCTATGTGTGTGATTGGTGATTTGTTTGTGATAGGAGTTGAACTCTTTGTCATGCTGTTTTGCATAATAGCATAGTTTTATATTATACGAACTTATTTGGCCACTCTTAAATGGAACTAATATTGATTTGACCGCTAATGTAGCTAGACATGCATAGAAACTGTTAAGGGAACGATTAGGAATATCGGACCAAATACCGACTCCCTTCAATGAGAATAGTTAAAATGGTCATTTCCCCATTTTTAGTCAAATTAAGTAACATGCGAAGAAGTTATGAAAAGGATGAGGGCCGTGATTTGAAAGTGGTCATGGGAGGATGGTGTTTTCTTTTGTGCGAGCTTGGGTTTGGTTTGATTTTGAGTCATGATAAAGTCCTCAATCTAGGTTGGAGCGGATGCAATTTCTTTTACCTCACAATGATTGGTTAACATTATGCGATGATCGAATAACATTACATTTCATTACAAGTAATAACCTTGTTTGTTATTATATGCTATTCTTCTAACTCTATCCTACTTACTGAGCTAGCTATGCTCATATTCCTATAGGCTCTTTTGTAAGTAATGAGTAAGAGTTTAAGATGTTCAGATATCACCACCTTGAGTTTAGTACGTAGTTGGTTGAGAAAGTGAGGAAAGGAGAATCTACTGAATTTGGGTTTTTGATTTTTTCTTTTTGGTTTTGAGGACACTAATTGGGAATTCCTTGGGATGCCCCACTAGTTTCTTATCTTATTATAGATAAACTTCCATGACTTGTGGTTTTTGTAAACTCATAATGTAAATTATAACTCTATATGTGGAAATGCTGCATAAGTACTATCATATTATCGATCAACAAGTTGTTGTGAATAGGTATTTTGAAAAGTTATACCACAACTTTGATTATAGATAAGCATTAGATTGGATGCTTCAAGCTGGTTGAATTGTATATGCTTTGTATAAACTATATCTATGATAGCAATTATAAGGTCAGGTTTTATCTTAGGTTAGTTTATATAGCAAGATTGTTACGACTTCTCCTATTCAGAGTGTAGCAAGTATAAATACTAAAAGAGTATTTATATTATAGAGACGAGTGGAAACAAGTTGATCTTGCAATGAGTTGAGTGAGTAAGTCAAGGATCTTAGGTAAGTTAAGTTCAATACATCAATATATTTTAGAGTACTACATTAAAGTACTTGAAAGCTTATGATTGTATGTGATTGTACTTGTAAGTAGTCATTTGCTTATGTGTCTCTTATTACTTGCTAAATACTGATATCATGTTGTGGTGGTTTGTTGTGAATTGAGTGGTGTGAGATTATTTGAACACCTTAAATTGAACTTAATTATAATTGACATAAATACCCCAATTATACATACATTGCAACCCTTTAGGAGACGGTTAGGATTCTTCAACCAAATACCGACACCTTCAAAAGGGATAGTGCTGAAAAGCATAATGATCCCTTCTTTATCCTTAGTCGAATTAAGTAATAGGAGATGAGCTTATAGTAAGGATTAGGGAAATGGTTTGAAGGATAGTCATAAGGGCAGTAGTGCCTCAATTACACAAACTTAGGTTTAGTTATGACCTATTACATAAATGTTGAAACTCTTTAACTCAGATTAGAGTGGGTAAAATTACTCTAATTTCACAGATCACAATGGATCGGACTACGTTATGTGATGGAATTTGTGTGTTGCATTGCATTGAATTAATTACTTGAATACTTTTTCTATGTTTAATATGCATTCTTAAATCCAATCCTGACTTATTAAGCTGTTGGTTACTCATACCCTTATAGATTTTCTTATAGGTATTGACCAAGGTGTCACACTATAATTATCCCAATGTTAGTTTCTTTTTGAAATGCCTTAGGGGAGTTAGGATCAAACTAGCTAATCAATCAAGTCTTTAGAGTTTTTTTTATTAACTCTTAGGTTTATGTGATGGTCATGTAATATTTACCTATCAAACTATTATGGTATGTAAATATTTCCTAGGATTATAAGACAATATAGGTATATCTATATAAATATGACTTAAAGTTTGTAGTTCTATATATAAATTTTTATCACAATCTTAAATGAGCTATTTATTTCAAAATAAAGAGTCGTGGATGCCTTATGTAGATTGTATCTACAATAGTAACTATGGGGTCGGTTACTATTATAGGCTGGTTTACACAGCGGGATTGTTGCGACTCCGCTGCTTCGAAGCGTAATAGTTCTTGGTTGATGTCAGAGCGTAGTTCTAGTAAACTCGCTTTAAAACATCATAATTTAAAAGAAGTAGGCATCATAGGTAATATGTCACAGCGGGTCACGAACCCAGATTGGGTCGAATGGGTATGACGAACAAAATGTGAAATGGGTGGTTTCAATGATGAATGTTGAAACAGAGAGTGAGAATAGGGTTTTGAGTATGAATATGGATGGATATCACACATTAAGATACAAACACAATTAGGGAGTGAGCTTAAAATAGGGTTCGATATGACTTACAAACACTAAATGTTGCTCAGGGTTTCAAATGAGAAGTTAGATGCGACTCATTAACTCGCTTAAATGAAGGGTTCACCACGATCTTGGGAACAAGATCGATAAGAACGCGGGAAAGATTAGAGTTTGCTTAACACTCAATAATCCAGCAAAAAGGCAAGCTTTGAGAGCTTTAGAGTAGCCTTGCTCAAAGGGGAAGTTACAAGTGTAGGAATATTCTGTTCTGTCTAATTTCGTATATTTGTCTGTTGTTTACAAATATTGCTATTTATAGCAAGTCCTAAACTCTAGTGGCAAAATTGTAAATAATGTATAAGATCTTAAACCCTAAAAACTTGGGCTTATAAATATAATAAAGAAAATATGTACAAGAATACAAAAATTGTGCGTTTAATAGAAGTTGGCATGCAGTCACTTGACCTATCCTGGAAAGAGTAGGGTTTGAACTAGGCGAGATTGACAGTTGGATGTTCGGGTCCGAGGAGGAGTCTTTGAAGTCTCGCATTGTTTGGTTGAGACACTAGAAAGGTTAATCCATAATTGCTGAGTGTTAGAATTAGTTGGCACTAATTTTTCAGTGCCATGTTGAGTGGTTTTTTTGGTTTAAAGATCTTGGCCGTATGGTCTCTCGACTTCTTAGCAGACAACAGACTTGGTGCCGAGTGTCTCCTTTTCTTTCCCTTGGTCTTTTGTTATTAGTTTGTCTTCAGCAAAACTCGATCGGCTTCGGCTTTGGCTTGGATGTAGTCGGAGGCTGATTCCCATCATTACCATGGGTCTGAAAAGAAGTCATCCTCGACATTAAACATTAGGCACGAGCCGGAATGTCGAACAAACTTCTCTTTCCTTTTCATTTTACCATGAGTGCCGAGTATCTCTAGATTTCCTCAATGCTCATAGGAGTTAAGCAATAGCTCTTCCCATCCTTCCAAACAATGTAATTGTTAAGGAAGCTGTCATGGATCACTTTTCGATCATACTCCCATGATCAGCTAAGAAGTAAATTTGTGGCATTCATAGGGATCACATCAAATTTAATCACATCCTCATTTTGCTTTGCCTTGAATGTTACTCAAGCTCTTGTATGCATATGGACCATACCCTTGTCATTAAACCACTTCAATCCATAGGGTCGAAGATACGGGTAGGTCAGTAATTTCATCTTTTCCATTAACTTGGCAGGGACAATGTTAGTGTAGCTACCTCCATCGACAATCAGGAAATAAGTCTTCCCATTCACTAAGCAACGTATGTGAAATAAATTTTCCCTTTGTTCGGGATCTGCTTTTAGGTCGGCTCACTTGTTCGTCATGGTTATGAGGTCATCCAGGTTTTCGGCATAGACATCTTCTTTTATCAACTTGTCTTCTAAACTCTTGTCACTCTGACTCTCTACTTGAGAAGTGGGTCCTTCGCCTTTCAAGACCATGACCTTCTTATTTGGGCATTGGGTTGCAATATGTCTGTAGCCTAAGCATTTGAAGTACTTCACTTCTTGGGCTTTGTTACTGAGTCCCTTCTCTTTCTCAACACTCTTTGTCTTAGCATGGTTAGGTTGGTTAGGTTCTCCTTTCTCCATCTTCTTCTTTAGCCTTCTCTAGTCATATTTGTTATGTTCAGGGTTGATTGGTTGAGGTCAGTTAGTCGGCCTTTGATGCCTCCTTCTCCTTTATCTCTCCACCTTTAATGCTAAATTGATCAGCTCATCCAATGAGTTGAACGGTTGTAGTTCAACTATGTCGGCAATGTCGTCTCGGAGTCCATTCAGGAATTTAGCAATGGTACAGTCTTGTGGCTTGGTAATCTCACATCTCATCATTAAAGTTTCGAATTCTTATAAGTACTCTTCAACAGTGTTTCAACCTTACTTTAGATGTTGAAAAGCATGGAGCATCTTTTACTTAAAGTAGGTCGGCACAAAGCACTGATTCATCAATCACTTCATAAGCTTCTATGTTCTAATCGGCTCTTCTCCTTTAGCATCTCGCTTGGCAACCAACTTATCCCACCAAAGACTGGCATATTCAACTAGGGACAATGAAATCAGCTTAACCTTTGTTCGATCATCATACTCGTAGCACTCAAACAACTTCTCGACTCGGGGAATCTAGTTAAGGAACTCTTCAGGTTAATTACTTCCACTGAAGGTTGGTAGTTTAAGCTTGATATTATCAAGTCCTTGGTCAAGTGCTCAGGGTCCAACCCTTGTATTCCAAGTTGGTCGGTTCACTTTGGATCGACCACTTCGATAGGAGCTCTACTTGGCCATATCCCTTCTCGACCTTGGCTCTCTTCTTCAGTTTCCTTGATTTGCTTCAGAGTCAATACTCCTATCATTTCTTCTTCTCGATACAGGTTGGTTTTGTTTTCTTCTCAGCTTGGTAGCTCTTTTCGGTTGTTGCTCATCATTATCTAGCTTATTGGAACCACTTTTACCGATAAGCGTTCATTCCCTTCTTTCACCTTGACCATCATGTCCACAGCCTCTGGCTAACCTAGTAAGCTCCTGGATAGAGTCAGTGAGATTTTGAATTTGATACTCCAAGTTATCAATAAGTTTTCTCAAACTTTCGTAAGGACTATCGCTACTATTATTAACACTATTTTCAGACATTCTTGTCCATACGGTAATCTTCAGAAAATTGAACAAACACATCTTACAACAAAAACACTACAACAACCTAAAAACGACTACTACTCGACTTCTATAGCTACCTACAACTGACAAATACTTCCACAATAGCTAGAATTAACTACTAAAACTACTATTACTTAACTTAATAGCATAATACTACGACTACTAAAAATATGAACACACTACACTCTAAAATGACGACAAACAAATGTTCAAATGATTAAATAAACTTTGAAGAACACTAGCATGCATGTCTCCCTAAAGCTCTGATACCAAGATAATAAGTCATAGCAGGTCACGAACCCAGAATGGGTCGAATGGGTATGACAAACAGGAAATGAAATGGGTGGTTTTGACAGTGAATGTGGAAATAGAGAGTAAGAATGGGGTTTTGAGTGCAAACGTGGATGGATATTACACACCAAGACACAAACATAATCGGGGAGTAAGCTCGAAATGGGGTTCGATATAACTCACAAATATTAAATGTTGCACAGGGTTTCAAATGAGAAGTTTGATGCGACTCATTAACTCGCTCAAATGAAGGGTTCATCACAATCTTGAGAACAAGATCGATAAAACCGCGAGAAAGATTAAAGAGTTTGTTTAATACTCAATAATTCAGTAAAAAGGCAAAAGAGCTTTAGAGTAGCCTTACTCAAAGGGGAAGTTCCAAGTGCAGGAATATTCTGTTCTATTTAATTTTGTATATCTGTTTGTTGTTTACAAATATTGCTATTTATAACAAGTCTTAAATTCTAGTGGCAAAATTGTAAATAATGTACAAGACCTTAAACCCCAAAGAATTGAGGCCATAATAAAATAAAGAAAACATGTATAAAAATACAAAACTGTAAGTTTAATAGAAGTCGGTGTGCAATCACTCGACCTATCTTGGAAGGAGCAGGATCTGAACTAGGCGGGGTTGGTAGTTGGATGTTTGAATCCGAGAAGGTGTCTCTAAAGTCTCACATTGCTTAGTCGAGACACCAGAAAGATTGGCCTATAATTGCCGAATGCTAGAATTAGTCAATACTAGTCTTTTGGTGCCGTGCCAAGTGGTTCTTTAGTTTAGAGAGCTCGATCATGTGGTCTCTAGGCTTTTTGACAAACGACAAACTTGGTGTTGAGTGTCTCCTTTTCTTTCCTTCGGTCTTCTACTATTAGTTTGTCCTTGGTAAAGCTTGATCGGCCTCGACTTGGGATTGGTCAGCCTTAGCTTAGATATAGTCGGAGGCTGATTCCCATCAATAGGAATACAATGAGAGTGGGTAGTATTAATTGGGTGGTAAAAGGTTGTATTGAGCACACTAAAGTAGAAGTAAGTATAATGTTCAGTGTATTGAATGTTAACTGATCCTAAATTTAATTATAGGATCGTAAAGGAGAGTTGATACTTAGTTAGGTATGTTTTAATTAGAATGGAGAGGAGTCGTCCATTGATTATAGGGTTAAGATGCAATGGCTGTTATTAGAATTGGCTGATTGGAATATATTCAAGACTGTCGATGAAATCATTGATAAATTCTATCATATAATGTGTTATGGTTGGCAAGATTGGTAAGCATTGATGGAGATGAGTCTAGGACCCCAATACAATAGATATACTACCATAATGACCTTCGAGCAGAGATGGCTGGATAAAGAAGAAATTATTATCTTCGATTATGCCTGTAAGATACTTTTCGTGGGGAGACCTTACCTAGCTAGCATCACACATATTCCTATTGGTGTACTACGCATTCCAAGAGATACCATTGGAACCAAATGAACCTATTCCAAAGCCTATGATGCTAGGACCATTACAAGAAAATCCACTACTCGCAGAACCGTAGGAAGTAGCTCATTTAGAAATGTAAAATAGTCATCAAGATAATGAGGCTAATATTAAAGAAGATCCAAAGGAAGAACTCGATGAGGAAGAACCCGCGGAAGAAGAACCCAAAGAGGAGGAATAAGAGATGGATAGTGAGAATGAATCTGGTGTAAATATAGATGCTATAGTCATGCAAGCTATAGTTAATGTTGAGATAGATGGAATAAGGAATGAATCAGGGGGGCAGGTAAAGGTAGGACTTGTACAAAATAAAGAAATAGAATATGAGGAAATAGGAAATGATTGTGTAAATGAGGTTGAAGATGATGAGGTGATTGTAATCGCCAAGAGCCTAGAAGCAATATCAATAAGTTTTGAATTTGCAAGTGATGAAGAAGATAACATAGTAGATGGACATATGGAGTAGGTTCCTTTCAATCAGGTTGCTGCTACAAATAGTTCTTTTGATGAGGATTAGTGACAACGAACTAACTTGTTTGGTTAGATCTCTAGGTGTAATCCAATGGAAGTTTTGTTTGCTAAATCTAATGTATCTTTTGACCTTTTGATGTATCTTATGACATTTTTGATATATTTTCTAACTTTTGATATCTTTTGTAGCTCTTGGGTTGTATCTAGATGCTGTAAATAGTTGATGTAACCAAGTCTAGTGTAATATTTTGTGTTGTATAGTTGTAAATATCGAGTCTATACTAGTTAATGTAATTAGTGATGTAATCAAGTTTGTAAATTCTATGTATGTACTCAAAGGTTTATCGACTTGTACCTTTTGTTCTTGAAGTTGTAATCAAATTTGATGATGTAAAGCAAGAATCAAGCTAATAGTGAAAGTTACATCTAATATGCATATTGACTGAAATGATATTGTCATTATTTTTATGTTATATAAGCATAAATCATGGGAGTTTAGTAATTTCTGAAATATTTATAGAAATGAGGAATTGGATAACTTATAAATAGAGATGTATGCAAGTTTCATGAGTTATAAATAGTAAGTGAGTATAGATGAAGCTAGATGGGAGTCGTAACGGAAGGACTGAGGAAATCAAAACCCTCCATCATGAGTACCATCAGTCCTAAGGGAATAATATAGATAGGATATACCCCTACTGCCTCAAGAAGCTATACCCATAAGGGTAAATACTTGTCAGTATGCAAACGATGATAAGGCAATAAGGAATGTTGATCCAACATCTTATTACTAGAGGTAATATAGGTAATAGAGGGCTATAAGGGGCTGAACAAAGAGTGGAACAACCATAAGAGGTAAATAAGCTTCCCAAGTTTATAGAAGCAAATTGTTACTTTGAGAGAGAAATGGGTAAGCTAGCCTTAGCTGATGATTGGTTGGCCTAGATTGAACAAAGTTTTAAGGCCTTTAGAATCTCGGAATCTCAAAAATTAGCATATGACACCTTTATGTTAAAGTTAGCTACTCGAGTTTGGTAAGGGCTTGAAAGTGAGACAATTGGGGAATAATATTACTTGATAGAAGTTTAAAGAATAATTCAAAATAGAATACTTTCCTCATAGTGTCCAAAATAAGATGGTGAGAGATTTATTTGAACTGAAGAAAGGTGGTATGAGTATAACTCAGCATGAAACTGAGTTTAATAGACTATTACAATATGCGCTTGATTCATATTGAGATAATCCTGAATTAAAGAAGGATTTTTTTCCTTATTAGATTTGACCCTACAATGTATTGCAAGATGGAAGATTATGGTTTCTTCACGTATAGTGAAGTGGTGGATAAGGTAAGACAACTAGAGAATAATCGCATAAGGATGCAAGTAATGTGGGATCAAAAGATTAACAAGGGTTATTGATCCAATTCATCATTTAAAAGATCATATCTTAGTGCAACTAGTAGTTTTGGACAAAAAAGAAGGAAACCGGTAACTTTAGCTAGTAGCCCAGTGCAATCACTACGTGGTTTGAGTTTTTATGATAAGGATGGTAATGTTAAGTGTTGGAAGTGTAATGCAAATCATTTCTTGAGAAATTGTGCTCAGCTTAGAGGAAAGTATTTTATAAGTGGAGATCAGAACCATAAGTTGTGAGCTTTCCCTAGAATGAAACTCGCGAAGTGTAACAAATGTGGTAAAAACGGGCATTTCTACAAGTATTGTCTACAGTTTGAATAAAGAGCTAAGAGGACCGGAGATTTTAATAACACAACCACACCTATTCGTATCTTTGCTATGGAGGAT
The DNA here is from genome assembly GCA_024138015.1 of Lumnitzera littorea. Taxonomy (NCBI): domain Eukaryota; kingdom Viridiplantae; phylum Streptophyta; class Magnoliopsida; order Myrtales; family Combretaceae; genus Lumnitzera; species Lumnitzera littorea. The sequence goes on along the minus strand of JAMXBB010000012.1, from coordinate 13,499,007 downwards.
ATGGGAAATGAGGAGGATGAAGATACTGAGGAGATTATGGGTGTCGAAGAAGAAAATGATGAAGGACTTATGACAGGTACATGCTCAAACTACTTATTTTGAGGATAATTTTAAGTGTAAGTTAAATTGAAGTACTTAAATTTTGAGATTTATGAATACAAGTCTAGTTAGTAATCATAGTATTAATATATTCCAGTAAATGTGCTTATAAATGAACAACCTATTTTTGCATTATTTGATACTGGTGCATCTTATTTCTTTGCAAATCAGAAATTTGTGAATGAGAAGGGGATTAGTGTGATTAAGATTAATACAACTTATTGAGTTAAAACTCCTAATGGGGAGAAAGTAAAAACTTGAGAAGTGGCGGACAAGAGTACAATTAAGATTCAGAAGAAGGAGTACCTTATAAGTTTTGCAATTCTATGTCAAGAAGTCTAAATGTTCATTTGACAAGACTTCTATTGATTACTTGGGACATGTTGTATCACAAGAGGGAATTAGACCAGACATGGATAAAGTGGTTGCAATATAGAATTTGTTACGCCCCGAAGTCGCAGAGTCGCAACAGTCCCGCCGTGTAAACCATTCTATGATAGTAACTGGCCTCACAGTGCCTACCATAGACATAATCTATATAAGGCGTCGACGACTCCTCGCTTTGAAATAAACAGTTCGATTAATAATTACACTACAATCATGATAAATATCACAATTTCTAATAAACATATATAATTATATATATATAAGTCTCCACAGAGCTTCCCAGGAAGTTTCACACAAACATGACAGTTCACTAGATTACATAATAACTATTAGTCTTTCATTCCTAATTACATGGTCACTCAAGTCACACATTATATTAAGTAACTTGATCCTCACACCCCTGACTTCAAACGGACTAACCTCTGGGTAATTGTAGGGCGGCATAGTACTTGAAGTGATCATAAATCAGAACCTACAAAAGGATCTATAAGAGTATGAGTAACCATAGTTCAGTAAGTTGAATTAGAGACTCATGAATGCATATAAGCACAAACAGGGTTATCAAACAATTATTTTCATGCAATGCAACAATTAAGTGTCATTGCACAACATAGTCCGGTCCGTTGTAAAATTAGAGAAATTTCACCCGCTCCAATCCGGGTTGAGGAGTTCCATGTTATGCAGCAGCTCACAACCAAACCCAGCCTTGTGCAATGGAGACCTCGCTCCTCCTACGACTACCTTCAAACCATTGACTTCACCCTCACCGCGACCTCCTCTCCTGTCACTTAGTTCGATTGAGGATGAAGAAGGGACCATTTTGCAATCCTGCGCTATCCCTTTCGAAGGGGTCGGTATTTGGTTGGAGAATCCTATGATCCCCTAACGGGTTGCAATGCATGACATTTTTGGGTATTAGGGTCGACTAAGATTAAATTACATTTAGGGTGTTCAAACAATTTCATACCAATTCAATCAGTCACAAAGTCATTCACAATATAAACTTCAGCACGAATTCAGATACATTAAACACATGCGCAAACTACTTACAATCACAATCATATACAAGCCTAAGTCTCCGAGTACTACAAAACTAGTACTCTATTACAATAAGCAATAACCCAACTTACTTAAAATTGTTCGATCGCTCGATCCTTTAGTCGCGAGCTGATTTGTCTCTAGGTGTCCTATAATACAAATAGGTCTTTTTAGTACTTATATTTTATGGATTCTTATTCTAATTCATAATATAACTCATTTTCCCCATATATACCTATAACGTACTAATGATTCGTTGTACTCTATTTTAGGGTTCGAATCCTAAGCTAGATTCTAGTTTTAATTCCTAGGTCTTAAATAAGCTCGAATCCCAATGTGACATTAATTATATTACGCTCGGGTATTCAAATATCATATTGGGTCGTAATTTGGTATTCTAAATTATTCGGTACACACTAACCCTAATTGAGGTATCGGATTTATTTCCGATGTGTAAAAATCTTACATTTTGAGATATTTACTTAAAATTAAATGTTATTTCAAAATTATTATTTTTTTGATTTCTATTATAATATTATCTAAATAACCCTATTTTTTTAGATTTATTAATTTACACTTTCACATATTACTAATTTCTTATATTACTTACCTAATTTCCCTAATTAACCATACTTAATACCCAAAGGCTAGGATTAGGGTTCCACTTCAGAGATTAACATCCCTAAACATATAATTAATATCCCAATCAATAATTAACATCCTAATCACCTAATTAACCCTAAATCACCCAATTTTTCCATCATTTTAGGGCTAAAAATTAACTTAAAAATTTCGAAAATTAATTTAAAAAAAATGGCTTCATAGTACTGTTCTACATCATATGAGCATTCTACAGAAAAATATTAAGCTCCAAACTACACTCCTAAGCCTATTTATTTTTCGGTTTAATCATGCTCGGTTTTGAACAATTTGTTAAGGACCTTATATTTTCAGACATAATTAAACTAAATAAATATTTTTCCCTAACTCTACATACAATAAAACCTCAAAATAACAAGTTTCATAATTTTCTGGGCAAAATAACTAATTTTACAAAATTATACAAAAATTGGGGTGAATAAATGACTAACCGGTTTGAAGTTTTCTGGCCATCCAAACCCGGTCCAAGGTTGTCGGCCGGTCCAGGCGGTGGTTCTAGTGTAGGGTGGTGGTGGTGGTTCGGTCCTAGGTGGTGGTGAGTGGTGGTTTTAGTTCACTTGCCTAATCTGCATAGTTTTCTTTTTTTTTTTTTCTAGATTTTCTCTCGATTTTTTCAATGTTCCAATTTTTCTCAGATTCTAAACTGACCAAATGACTTCTGGAAATTTTTTTCCTATTTATAGACAATTGTAGTAATTAATATGCATTAATTTGACAAGACTTTGTCCAAATTCCTTAATTTTTGGCTTTTAGGTTGTTCAATTTTTATTGGCTAATTTTTCTTTTGCAGCTTTGGACCTGCCACGACGTCATCTTGATTTAGATTATCCTCTTCTAATTTTTTCATAATTATTTTATATTTTTCTTTAATTATTTGCTTAGTTTTCGGCCAATTTAGGTAATTACGCGTATTTTTATCTACACGTAAATACATGTGGGGTACACATGAACATTTCTAATTATTATTTTGATCATTCTTAAATTTTTGGTATACATATAATCTATCTCTAGTAATTTTTTAGTTATTATATTGCACTTTTCGCCTTTTCGGTAATTAGCAATTATTATGCTTAAAATTTAAAAATTTTATAGTCTCCTATTTTACTACTTATTTTCTTAAATTTAAGTTTACGGGGTCATTTTTACTAATATTTCTCTCAATAGTTTATAATTTGGGTTTGATCGGATCCTTTAGCCGATCGCCCTAAACCTTGGGTTTTAAACTCAAACCTACGGTTACTTGGGTTGATTTTAGGGCTTACAGAATTGGCCTGCTCCTATAAATGCCAAGCAACTACATGGATTTTTAAGATTGGTTAGGTACTATTGTAAGTTTGTGAAGGCATATGCTATAATTGCTGCAACATTAACCAATTTGTTGAAGAAGGAAGCATTTTAATGGAAAACTAAAGCTCAAACTACTTTTGAGTAGTTGAAAACAGCTTTCATGAATACTCTTGTTTTGGCTTTACCCAATTTTAATATACCATTTGTTATTGATACAGATGTATCGGTGTAGGGATTGGAGTAATGCTACATCAATACTCTCAACCTATTGCATTCTTTAGCAAAAAATTAAGTTTAAAGTTACAAAAGGCAAGGGCTTATGTGCGGGAGCTAGTAACAGTGGTGGAAGCTATTAAAAAATGGAGGCATTATTTGTTGGGCCATCATTTTATTATACAAACAGATCATAAGAGTTTAAAGGAGATTTTATGTCAGACAATTCAAACACCTGAACAACAATACTATTTGGTCAAACTCTAAGGTTATGACTATGAGGTGTAGTACAAACTTAGGATAGAAACTAAAGTAGCAGATGCTCTTTTACGAAAATTTGAGGATTCAGCTCAGGCTTTAGCTATATCTCATCCGGAGTTTGATTTACTTACCAAATTTAAGCAACGGCTTTAAACTAATCTTATTTGGCAAGCCCTACACTAGAAGGTACTTAATAATGATGAATCAACAGGAGACATTATAGTAAAGGGAGGATTGTTATTCTATGGCCAAAGACTATATGTTCCTCATCATGTTGATCTCAGGGAATCTTTGATCAAGGAATTCCATGATTCTCCTATAGGGGGACATATGGGTGTTGTAAAAATTGTTAAGAGAGTGAGCAGATCTTTTTACTGGGAAGGGATGCATAAGGATGTTAAACAATATGTGAAGAATTGTCATGTGTGTCAACAAATTAAGTTTGTGACCACATCCCCAGCAAGGCTTCTTCAACCATTAAATATACTTCACAAAGTATTTGAGGAAGTGGCCATGGATTTTATTACAGGGTTGCCCTGTGTAAAAGGGAATTTTGTCATATTAGTAGTGATTGATTGCCTTTCTAAATATTGTCACTTTAGAGCTTTGCTATCTCATTACACAGTTGTATGAGTTGTTGGGCTTTTTACGCATATGGTAGTGAAGTTATATGGAATCCCTAAGGCAATCATTTCTGATTGAGATAAAGTTTTTACTAGTCATTTTTGGAGGGAGCTTTTTCGTTTGTGTGGGACAACATTAAGGATGAGTTCTTCATATCATCCTCAAATGGATAGACAATCCAAAGGCTTAAATAGGTGTTTGGAGCACTACTTATGTGCATATGTTTCTTCCTTGGGTAGAATTTTACTTTAATACCAGTTGTCATATTACATCTAGATTGACTCCTTTTGAAGTATTGTATGGGTGGCCACCTCTTATTGTTCTAGATTACACTACTGGAATTTCATAAGCTTAAGATGAGAGATGAGATTTTGAGAATTCTTAAAGCTAATTTATTTAGAGCTCAAATCAAAATGAAGACTTTAGCAGTCAAGCATAGGTTAAACAAACAGCTATTTATGGGGGATTATGCTTATGTTAAGCTACAGCCATATTGATAGACATCTGTAGCCAATAGATTATCTCACAAATTAGCTAAAAGGTTTTTTGGCTCATTTAAGGTGTTAGGTAAGGTAGGACCAATGGCCTATCAGTTGGAGTTGCTATAAGACCTACAATCAGGTATTTAGGGTTTGATTCGTAGAATTTAAGGCGATGAAGCAAATTATCCAATTCAGCCCAAATTTTACAATGAGGTTAGGAATAGTAATAATAGTGATCTCATGAGTTTGAATTTATGGAAATAAAGAATAAATAATTAATTATTATAATATTGAATTATATGTATATTATTCATTATTTATCGGAAACACATAAAACGAGTTTCGATAACTAATAAATCGATAGAGATAAATTATATATACACTAAAAATCATAAAATAATATAAATAATATTTATGAGTATTTGTTTGTACACTATATGAATTTACATGTAGTTAGAAATACGCGAAATTACTTAAAATATGCAAAATATGCCAAAATAATGCTAATTAATTAAAGAAAATTCATAAATAATTAAGAAAAAATCAAGAAAAATGGGGAAATGTCTAGAAGTGGGGCGAGGAAACCTAAAAATTAAAAAAGGAAATTAACCAATCAAATTTAGCTAAATAGAAAGTCAAAAAGAAGAGGAGATAAGGCCAATGTCAACTCAAATTAATGAGGAAAAAATATCTTAGCAACTCTATAAATACCCAAAATTTTTTAGAAGCTCATTTAGTCAGTTAGGAGTATGAGAAAAATAGAGAAAACCAAAAAAGTGAGGGTTAGGATTTATTTAGAAAATTTATAAAAAAATCTGTACAATTAGAGCCTTGAAGGTGAACCAACACCCGACAATAACTTGAGAGTAGACTGCTACCACCATCACATAGTGGCGGCAACGCCCAACCTGGTTGACAAGGCCTTGGTGGCCAACGGTGGTCAGAGTAACTGACGATGGCCAAAGTAACTAACGGTAGCTAGAGTAACTAACGGTGGTAAGTTTCGATTTCTACTCGATTTTACTTAAATTGTTAAAAATATTTGGAAAATTATGAATCTTATTATTCTGGGATATTTTAGTATTTAGATTTAGGAAAAAAAATTATTTCGATGAATTTATGTTTAGAAATATATTGTTTTTGAGAAATTCTGTAAACTTGAGTTTTGTTCAAATTAAAAATAAATGACTTTAAGAGTGTAGTTTTAGGCTCAAAATTTTTGTGTAGATTACTTAGGGGTTATAGAGCAATGCTATGGAGCCCTTTTTTAAAGATGAATTTTTGAAATTTTTAGATAATTTTTAGGCTTTTAAATGATGTATAAAATAGGTAATTTTGGGCTAATTAAGTAATTAAATAGACAATTACTGATTTAGTGCATAATTATATGTTTTAAGATATTAAAATATGATAAAGTATGATATTTGTAGTATTTAAGGTGTTAGATGTAATTATTTGGGTATTATGTAGTATATATGTAATAGGTAAAAATAGTAAATTTAAGTTAATTTTATAATTTAGGGTAATTAGGTGTAAATTTTGATTTGGGAGGAATTTAGATATTTTGAAATGTTATTTGATATTAGGAGATGATATTTGAGGTGATGGGAATATTAGATGTGTATATTATATACATATTAGATGTGTATATTATATACATATATAATATGTAAGTATAAGAAATTGATAAGTAGGAAAATACTAGGTTAAAATTAATATTATATTAATAATAGAAATATGTAATAAATCTTGTAGGAAATTTAAATTAGGGTAATTATATGAAAAATGTAAAATTTTCACATAGTAGGAGTAAATTTAGTAGTTAAATTAGGATTATGATGTATTGTATGGACTAAAACATTGGTTAGAAACAAAAAACGATATTTAGAATATTTGAAAATAATATGATTAATTTCACATTATGGGTTGGAATGATTTTTTAGAATTTACGTATAAAATCCTTAATAAAAACTGAGTTAAAAACCTAATTTAAAAACTAATTTCAAAACTGTATCAAAACTCAACCTAAATTAGGAATAATTTTAAATGACTTAAAAACTTGAATAATTAAGTATACTAAAAACCCTAAACTAAAGATAACATAAAAGAACTACATAATGAAGTTTATATAAGATAGTTATATACATACACTAAAACAACATTTGTAATATAGGGATTATCGGCGATAACCTCAGTGAGTCACACTTCGAATGAGTAAGTAAGGAGTCTAGGTAAGTTGGAATTAATATGTTACTGTATTTTAGAGTATTAAGTTGTAGCACTCAGAGGCTTGAAATTTTACTTGATTATGTTTGTTAAATAATCGACTGTGCGCATGTGTTTGTTTCTGAGTTGATGATGTGATTTGGTTTACTACTCTGGCTTGTATTGTATGATTTGTATAAAATGATTAACCATTCTAAACTGGACCTAATTAAATAAATGACTTATAAATATAAATACAACCCGTATAGCAACCCAGTAGAGGAAACATTAGGGTTCTCCGACTAAATGTTGACTCTTTCGAAAGTGATGGTGTTAGCAACCCAGTAGAGAAAACATTAGGGTTCTCCGGTTAAATGCTGACTCTTTCGAAAGTGATGGTGTTAGATAGTATAATTGGTCCCTTCTTCATCCTTAGTCGAACTAAGTAACAGGTGAGAAAATCATAGCAAATGTAAAGTGAACGATTCAAAGGTAGTCATGGGAGGAGTAGTGTCTCCATTTTACAATCCTAAATTTGGTCATGAGTTATTGTATTAATGGAAACTCCTCAACTCGGATTAGAGTGGATGCAATTTTTCTAATTTCATGACTGGCAGGACAACGTTGTACGATGGCATTTGCTTGAACATGTATTATATCCAATTAATTTGGTTGATAACCCTGTTTATGTTTGCTATATAGTTTTAAGTCTCCGTCCCGACTTACTGAGTTGTGGTTACTCACATTCCTATAAATGTTGTTGTAGGTACGGTCTATATTTACCCCGAAGTTAGTAACTGTTGGATCTTAAGGAGTCAGGAAATACATCTGAAGAATAAATATATTGTTAAGGTTTAGCTTTTGTTTTAGAAACTTCTATTTTGAAATAATGTTTCTTAGGAAATATAGTACAACAAAACTTTTCAAACATTAATTGTAATATTTAAATTTTAGTGTATATACATATTTTCATAATTTTTTAGGTAAATAATTTATTTAAGTTATAAACTGTTTACTTCAAAGCAGATTAATCGTGGATGCCTTGCATAAATCAAGTCTAAAATGGTGGTTGTATAATTAACTTCTATCTTAAAATAGTTTGTACGGTGGAATTGTTACAACTCTACCGTTTCGAGGCGTAACAGTTGCTTACTTATTCATGTATTTACCCAATATTTCATGTTTACCTACTGAAGAAAGCTGAAGGAGAGTTGCTAGAGAAGATAGAGGTACCATCAGACTCTATTGCAAGTCATCCCTTGGTGAAACCCTTATTAATATTGGATGTTAAACAAATTCTTGGGGAGGATCAGTAGATTACACAATTACTGGTTCAATGGGAGGCCTTATTACCAGAAGATGTTACATAGGTGGACTTTGATGAGTTTCGACAAAGTTATCCTTCTTTTCACCTTGAGGACAAGGTGGATCTTTTATCAAGGGAAGAAAATGTTATAACTAAGCCTAAAAGGAAGTCTTGAAGACTAGGATTTATAAAAGACTTTGTGTAAAATAGAATTAAGCATACTAGTTGCTTAATTAAGCTTATATCATTGTATATAGTGGACTCAAGCATACTATAGTATAGCAAGTATTGTAGATAATGAAATAACAAAAACAACGAACCAGTAATCACTATTTTAGCTCTTAGGAAAAAGAATATATAAAAAGATAGTAACAAGAGTAAAAAGGGTATCGAATACCCAATTTACAATTTCATCTCTTTCCCTCTTCTTTCTTAAAGTTACTTCAAACTCGAATACAAAAAACTTCAGCTCAGTTTACCTTGCATTATCACAAAAACACAAACAATGTAAAATTGTAGTATAAATCAATAGATTTGTTTCGATAAAATTTAGATCTACAATTGTTTTCTATAGATTGTTAAAGCAATACATAAAGCCCTAGTTTTCTTACCATTGCAGAACACAAACGAGAGAGAGTAAGAAAGGTGTACCTTAGAAGGTTCTAGAAAAAAGAGAGAAGATTAGATTTTTAAAGCAATACATAAAGCCCTAGTTTTCTTACCATTGCAGAACACAAACGAGAGAGAGTAAGAAAGGTGTACTTCAGAAGGTTCTAGAAAAAAGAGAGAAGATTAGATTTTTAAATTTCTGTGTGATTTAGGACATGGTCGTTTAAGGAAAGGAGTGTGTGGGCTTTTGGAAGTGGACTGGGCCATGAAAGCTAACACTCTTTACATTCTATCTTCCATGAATGCTTAACTTGATGTAGCTTCAAAGATACAATGTGACGTACTCTTAAATTTGAAGAAAATGAATTAGTATAAAATCTGCAAACAATGAGTTGAAATAAAGTTTCCATATTCCCATTCCATGCCAATATATGAATGATTCATATTGCAAGGTATTCCCATAATCTGCCTTCAGTAGTATATGTTCGCTCGCATTAATCCTTCCAATCTAATGTGCTTTAAGGGCCGCTCTTCCTGTGTTCGCTGAGTTGCCCCGCTTTATCATCTTCTGAGATGTATTCCCATAATCTGCCTTCAGTAGTATCGCTCGCATTAATCCTTCCAATCTAATGTGCTTTAAGGGCGCTCTTCCTGTGTTCGCTGAGTTGCCCCGCTTTATCATCTTCTGAGATGAGAGCATGCTTTTGCCATGAAGCTGCCAGAGGATAGTTGATGCAAGGATATGTGAAAAATCCTGACTGGATAATGTGCTTTAAGGGCGCTCTTCCTGTGTTCGCTGAGTTGCCCCCCTTTATCATCTTCTGAGATGAGAGCATGCTTTTGCCATGAAGCTGCCAGAGGATAGTTGATGCAAGGATATGTGAAAAATCCTGACAAGCAAGGATATGTGAAAGACTAAGCACACAACTCTTGCGGGAGCACGAGGGCGAGTTCCGGGTAAGATCACCGTTTGACGTACGTCATATTACTTTAATCCATCCGTTCTATACAAGGTTTCTGATTTTAGAAAATTTATCCTATAAAATTTAAGGAAAAAAACGAGAAACACTATCGTTGCTCCTCAAGGACCACAAAGCACGTTCCAAGTTATTTTTGCTGTCCCATTGACAGTTGATTATGGAAAAATAGGCAGTTTGTTTGGGCTGTACTAACTTCTTACGAAGTTATTTTTGCCGAGAAGTGCACCATATTTAAGGATTTGTAATAATAAAACAACTATTTCATCTTTATCATAATGATTATGAAGACACGCATTAACAAACAATTACTTCTGATGTATAAAATTGCAGTAATTCAAGTTTGGGCCAGTCAAGCAACAAATAGTAAGCACACAAGCAGTGTTGCCAGACAAACCATCCATGTTGACATAATTTTCCTGTGGACATTCTAAAATCCGTGAAACCGAATTTTTGATGATGTCTTCAGATAGTCATCTTGCATTGATTTAGAAACCATTGACATCACAGTTAGGATTGAGCCGATTCAGATCAGATTACTGATCAGCATTGACTAGTTTGATGATGTCTTCAGATAGTCATCTTGCATTGATTTAGAAACCATTGACATCACAGTTAGGATTGAGCCGAGTCAGATCAGATTACTGATCAGCATTGACAAGTTTGATGCAGATCGTCTCAGATGCATCATGTCTTCAGACACTCATCTTGCACTTGGATCTACGATCAGCATGGACAAGTTTGATTCAGATTTGCAGATACACTGCCCAAAGATCCCTCCGGATGGCACTCTTTACTTTTATCTTCTCAGATCCATGATGCCAACGGTCCCATTCATCTTGCAATGAACATGAAATCCGGGTAGTACAAATTCTGCGATCACATATGTAGTATTCAATCATTATCAACTAATAAAGATTCCATAATTCCATTCCATGTCCCCACTGCGTGCCAATATATGATGATAATTTATCAGTTCATCCGTGCGGAGTTCTGTGTGGTTGGTAAAATAATGGATAACGACACAGAACCGTGGACGAGGAAACTTTAATTTTTAGTATGTAAATATAAATGTGCGTAAGTACCTTGCAGCCTAAATGTCTGATCTCCAATTCTCACTGGTCCCAATCTCACCCCAAGCAAAGCACCAATTTCGAAGCAGGAAAGATCACACCAGTAATACAGAGAAGACAGATCGCGACAAAATTCTTGCAACACCAAGTGATTGGCTTCCACTTGATCTCCACGCTTGAACTCTTCATTCTCTTCCCGATCGCGGGTTCTTTTGACAAATCAAAGCTAGCCCCTTTCATCCTAAGTTCTTGAATGCACCGCCCGAGTGCACGGCTATCATTTCTCTCCACCCTCAATTGCCTATCAACTTTCCAGAACCTGTAGATCTTAAGCTGTACTAAAACAACAAAAACAAGTGAAGTAACCAAAGAAATAATCGAAGGCATCCACCATTTTCTACAGATATGATTACTATCAGTACTTCTGATCGGATCAATACTAGATGTGAACAAAATTGTTAGGAAAAACCCGTGGAAGAGTAAGAAAAAGCAGCAAATTTGGAAAATTTCGCGCTTGATGGAGTCCATTCTGGACTCTTTTAGACCAATCCGGCGAGCCACCAACTTCTCATCTCTTTGCCAGAGCTTGAGAAGCAATAGATGACCGGGGCTTTGGGAAATTTCCATTAAAGGGTGGTGTTGAATCGCCGAGAACACGGTCATGACAGATGAAAGTCTGCGATGGTGATGCTCTTCGTCTACCGGGATTTCGACAACGTGAGCATCTTTCAATTCACTAGACATTGTGTATAAGAAATATGATCAAATGACGGTATATGAAATAAGGAAATTGCAGGATCTTAAATTACAGTGAAAACGAAAATGGAAATCGAAGAGCAGAGATCAGAAGAACACTTTGAGATTAAGAGAGAGAGAGAGAGAGAGAGAGAGAGAGAGAGAGAGAGAGAGAGAATTGGATTTTGTGTTGAGATAATGGAAGTTTACTTGGATATTTGAATGAAATTTGTTGAGTAACTCCTGGGATTTGCAACGGCTATTTTTCTTTCCAACTTCGCAACGGTCAATTGGTTATCGCATTGAATGGGCCTATGTTTCAGCTTTAAGACCGACTGGGTCCAAGGCCCGTGAATGATGTGCTTAGTGAGCTCTTCAAGCGTGGAATTTGACCTGGGCCTAATATTCTCTCCGTTTATTTTCTTTTCAACCTATCATTTCATTTCCAGAATTTGGAATTTTTTATTATAATGGGGATAATACCACTATCACTTGAACTTTGTTTCTTCTTTTCAATTCAATTTTATCTTGGAAGTTTTGAGTCTCTAAATATCATATCAAATCAAACTTTATGTTATCAAATTTGACATATGAAGTTTGAAGATGTTAAATTTCATACACAATTAAACTTTTACTTGTCAAAGACTATCTCTATCATCTTTAAGAAGATACAACTATTGGTACAACATAGGAAAGCAATAGCTTTGATAAGTAAAAATTTGATTAACATAATATCTAACAATTTCAAACTTCGAATATATAACTCAAAGTTTAGATTGTAATTTTGATATCATCCCATGAATTATATCCTTAAATTGCCTTGGAATCTCTATTATGTGAAACTTACAAGGTACTTTATATAACCTGTTGACGGGCTATTTTGGTTGTTGGCTCCTTAAAGCCCACTCTAACCTATAGAGACCTTAGGTTAACTTTATTTCGGCCTATGTTCGAGCTATCCAAGTCTAAATCTAGATTTACGATGTTCATTTAAGACTAGACTCCAACTCAATATCCAATCTACTTATAGGTACATATTTGAGTATCTGAAGTTTGGCTCTACCAATGGCATTTATGCCTATGATACCTACAAATTGGAGGTCAGTTTAAGAAGCTTGGTTAATAAATATTCATAAGCACAAAACAAAGGGTCTAACCTACGTGGAATGATTGACCTACTTCTTACCATGTTAACTTTGGAGACTTCGAAACTTGCCTAAAATAGGAAGATATACTTTTTTATTTAGGGAAGATTCAAATATATTCACTTTCCAGATATATTTACTCCTCAACCGCTATAAATAAGGTCCAAACCAATAGGTAAGCTACTTTATTATAATCTTACTCTCGAAACTTGCATCTCATCTATTATTAACTTAAGCATTGAGTGGCCATATTGAAAACCCTCCAATGCCCCTTTACGGTGTATTCTTTTGCAAGCTTAAGTCCCATAGTCGAGGCTTAATCTAGAATCTCTATCAACGAAATTTTTGAGACAACAGAACATATAAATTTTTTCCATGTCCTTCTAATTTCAACTTTACACCTTTTTTTAATAGTAAGTTCTACTTGAGGTTATATTTATTCCATGCCAAATTTTTAAATATTACATGAAACTTAAATATTATGGCATCCTTAACTAGTAAAACAATTAAATTGTAAACGCATAAAGTATATGCACAAAAGAAAAAAGATACAATTTATGTAAGCCCTACACTTTAGCAATTAGGTTTCAGATAGTTAATTTAGGACATTTGTAAGGTAGCCAGAATGAGCTATGATTTATAAGTGAGCTAAGGGAATTAATCGAAGAGACCCCGTATGCTTATATTACAAAAAATAATAAAATAATAAAAATATAGTTAAAGATAATCGATTTTAGTATACTACTCTATAATTATCGGTAACGCGAGAGTTAAACCTCGATAATTAATAGGCTTAGAGATAAATTATATGAGTATAAAAATTATAAAATGATTTGGAATAACATGTAGAATATACATACACACACAATTGCTTAAATTACTTGGTTTTATGAAAATTAAATTTTATATAATGGACGTTTAGGGATAACTAAAGTGGACAAAGTTGACATGTAAGGCTAGTAAGCATCACATTAAAGTAAGTTGGGACTAGTGCTTCTTGGTATGTTGAAGTACTATATCAGAGTACTTGGAGCCTTGAGAGTACAATTATTTGTGCACATGCAATGTGTGTGATTAGGACATTGAGTTGCCATTTGGGGGTTGAACTCTATGTTATGTTTGTTTGATTGAAAGTTGTATTGCTTGGTTATCTTAAGAATTGGTTGATCGCCTTTAATTGAAACTAACCAAAACTCGACCTAAAAACTAACTAGTCATATATTGCAACCCACTAGGGGAAATGATTAGAATCATCAGACCAAATACTAATATTTTGATGAGGATAGCTGAAATTATCATTTTTTTACTCTTAGTTGAACTAAGTGATAGAAGAGAAGATTACGGCAATATTAAGAATAGTGATTTGAAGGTAGTCTTAGAAGGAGGGTATTCTTCATTATATATACCTCGCTTTGTACTCATTCGTATATTGCGTCGAAATTTCTTAATTTAGGTTAAAACGACCTTAATTTCTTTAACTTTACAATAGACTTGTTAAAGATTGGACGGTATCTCATTTGCTTGCTATACTGCATTTAATTAATGTTTGGTAACCTCACTTATGTTTGATTTGTGCGCTTCTATCTCGATTTCGCTTATTGAGTTAGTTGTACCCATATCCGTATAACTTGTTTTGCAAGTATTGATTAAGGACTTAAGATGTAGTTATAATTACCCTAGGTTAGTGTATGACGGGTTAGGGAATGAGAATTTAAATACTACTAGACATTTCACTTTTCTTTTGTTGGTTTCTTTTTGTGTCTATTGGAAAAATATATAGGTCTCCTTAAGTGGTCGAATAATTTTTTATTGTTGGTCTATAACTACATATCTAAAACTTGTAGATTTTGTAAGTTGTCTTTTGAAATAGTAACTTTCAACGTAAATAACCTATTGTAAATACAAGTTCTTTATGAAGTAATGTAATACGTGTTCTCTTAAAGTGATTTTTAAAAAGTTATACCATAGGTTTATATGTAACAGGTAGCCTAATTAATTGCCTTAAAGTTGATTAGGTCAAGTATGGTATGTGTAAACTATGTTTATGATATCAACAGTATGGTCAAATTTTTATCTTGAGTGGTTTACACGATAGAATTGTTATGACTTCACCTATTTGGGGTATAACAATTTAATATTACAGTTGGATAAAACATAAGATTATATACTTGATAGTGACTTTCTCTAATACATTGTTTTCCAAATATAAGAGAGTAGGCATAATAAGCCAAATATACATATATACTTTTAATTAGCAAATGGTATTTTTTTTTAGAAAATCCGTCCATGTCATTATTAATATCGTTTTTACTTTTTTAGTTTTCTTGACCATAAGTAAAATATAAGGGTTTTTTTTCATTCATTTATATATATTATATTATTTAATAAATTTTCAAAGTGGATATTATATCCTATATATCTTAAATTATATATCCAGGATCGGTATAAGGTATAAAGACATCATACCCATGCTCTATCCTATAGAAGTAATTTTCTAGAAAATTGCTACCTTAAACCTATCATGTGACCATTAACATCCACTTGAAATCTATTGACGAGTTGAGTAGGGGATGGATGGTATCTTACATAATAGGATTTTTTGCTCAACCGTAGATTTTAATTCTTTTAAATCTTGCTTCTTTTTGGTATAGTCTGCAAGGACAATCGATACCAGTATATATAACAAAATATAAAATATATTTTAATAACTAAATAATAGTATCCATATAAACACATAATGACCATCAACAATCGTATAAATTACAATATATAAAATATATTTATTTAGTTAAATTATAATGTTCACATAATGTTTTAAATATGAAAATTATTTACAGATTAATTATGATTATCTTTAAAGCAAACATATTATTTTTATTAATATAAATATATATTTTAAAATGAAATCCGCGTATAGTGCAACTCTTTAACTAGTTTCGTATAAATATAGGTCGTGTAAAACCATAATATTATATATATATGTATAAAACAACGATTTTCTAACCAAATGTCTACCAACTTGTTAACATAGATTGATGCTATGCAAATAGTAATAGTATTTATAATAAAAGTTGTATTCAAATAAATCCACTCAATACATCACAAGGGGAGTAATGATAATCACTTGGCAGAATGTTTAAAATAACGGTTTGAATGACTCAGTTAAGTGCTAGAAGGTTAACATGAGCGATAAGGAAAAAATTATAAAAAGAAATTGTGGTTTAGTTTTTTTTTTTTTCTTTTTTTCCTCCCTTCCAATCTCTACACAATACATATACTGTAACTTTGGAAGAGAGGGAATCAAATATACTCCATTCCATCAAAAAATTAATATTTATACCGTTAAATTATAATATTTTTACCGATTTAGACAAATCATCTAAAATATAGATGATTTGTATACATTATAACTTATTGAGCCTTATAAAATCCATAAACACTCTCCAATATTTCCTACATACAATTGAGGATATGGGAAAATTTAGTTTAGGGTTTGGTGATTAAAGAATAAAATTAAGAAAAATTTATAAGAATTAGTGTGTAAATAGGGATTAGAGGAGAACATGTACTTAAGGAGCGCCCCTACATAACAAAGCACCTAGCAACTAGACCAGTTGACAAAGAAGTAGTTATTAGTAGTGACCGGAGAAGCTGATTACGGTGTGGGTTCCAATTCAACTGATTTTATAAAAATTAATAAAAATATGAAATATATGTAAAAAATTATGGAAAAGTTTATTCTTCCATATTTTCATGGGTAGAATTTAGGAAAAATAATATTTTATACATATTTGGTAGCTACAATATACATCCTTAAGAAATTGATGAAATCGAATAATTTTCGATATTGAAATAAATAGGTCTAACGACGTAGTTTTAACTTTGAAATTTTTCTATAAAATTTTCCATACTTATATTAAAATGCTACGAAAATATTTTTTTTTTAAATTATTTTCTATAATTTTTACGAATTTTTATCCCTAAATTATGATTAAAATGTTATTTTTAGTAAAAACTAGTATATTTTTCCTAAGGACCTCACTTGGATTCTGAGTTTGGGTGATTGATGTGAGGCAAGTGCACCTATCAATTTTAATATTGCGGATGTGAGTTCGAGTCGATCTCTCAGAGATTTCAAGTACTAATATTAACCTTAGCTCTATTATCTAACCGGAAAATTGTTATGAGTTGAATGAATTAAAAATACTGAAATTAACGAACTAAACTAATTATGAGACTTAATTAAGCAACTGAGAAAGCAATAAAACTAAGAACGACTTCAAGTATGCAATAACGTATTTAGGAATTATTTCCCCTTGTGTTTAACATGTGACCGTTAAAATATATTCAATTCAGTTTTTATTATTCTTGACTGGAGGGATTCACAATTAAAGCTAATATCTTTCTCAAGCATATTAATCCTAATCCTAAATTATTTACCGAAATCTCTTCACTTAGTAATATAACTTAGAATTGCATTAATGTATAATGAATTTCCATACAAACAATCTACTTTCCGGAAGGAACATGTATCTTATCTCTAAGTATATATGTAATTATCTCCAATTATGCCAAGATCTAATTACACATGCAATTTCTCAATCATCATGCATAATATCATATATTGATACTCTAGAATTATCAATCAACTATTAAGCAACATAATTGAATCAAGAAAAGATAGAAACTTTATTGAAAATTATAAATCAACCCAAGAGTCACATGAAACCCTAGGTTCCATAATCCTAAATACAATAATTCTAAGCTATCATTATGAATCTAAAAACGAGTTCCATAAAAAACATAGAATAAAACATGAAAAACCCCTTTGATTAATAAACAATCTCTCTAATCTTGAAGTTGATGTTACTCTCTCCTTTTTCTTGATGTTCTCCTCAAGTCTCTTCTCTTCTCTTGTGTCTCTCTGTCTTCTCTAATGTCTCTTATTTTCTAAACCCTCAGATATCCTTTTATATATGTATTATAAGGATTCTGTTTTCGTCACCAGACACGGCCTGAGACATGACCGTGTCCCCAGGTCGTGTAACTTTCTGCACCTGGCAAATTTTTCTGGATGGACACAGCCTGGGGACATGGCCATGTCTATGTCCTAGACTGTGTAACTTCAAAACCTCATAACTTCTTTATTTGAACTCCAATTTGAGTGAAACTTGATTCCTTTTCTTCGTTTTCGATCCTAGAACGCGTTCAAACCTTGAAATCAAAATTTTACTTAATTAAGTATCAATTTCTTTAAATAAAAAACAAAAATGTAAAGGAAATACAATAAAATCACCATATGAAATATGTTTAAAATCAGAGTTATCAATGATTATTATAGTATGTACTGTATACTGAAGCTATTAATTGGGTTTTGTAAAAAGGAGTATAGAAAATCAACAATGTTTCCCTAAATGTATAGTTTAGTGGAGTGTAAACTTAAGGAATTAGTGAATGATGATGTATTATATTAAGAATTTGGGATGTAATGAAGTTGAGAAGTATTGGTTGAAGTGTTACTTTGGTTATTCTTAACTGGAGTTAGAAGAAGGTAAGCAAAAGAATTGACTATAAGGGTATTAAATGAAGGTAAAGGATAACTTAAAGGAAATGGAAGGCAAGTATTCTACTAGGTACTGACTCAGAAATTAAGTTAGAGACATATTGCAAAGAGAAGTTTAGTTAAGAGAGACTCAAAGGCAGAGTTAAAGGGTCTTCTATTAAGAAATTTAAGTTTTAGTAGACTTAACAACTCATTTAGAAGGTAACTGAGAGAGAATATGTGATAACTATAAATATGTGAATACTTAGAAGCTGTACTAGAGGGTGTTCATTGAAAAATCTTGGGTATTTACCAAACTCAAAGATTGACTCAGAGGTTTAATCTATTGTGAACTTTAGTGACCATGTGGTTTAGAAGGTAACTTAGAGAATGTCTTGCCAAAAGATCTAAAATTTAGTTGATTGCATGGTTCGCTCAAAAGGTGATTTAGACAATAATTTATGAGAAATCTTGAATAATTATCAAATTCAGAGGTTGATTCAAAAGTTAGTTTCATTATGAACTCTCACTCCGGTAAGGCTCAAGGGATGACTCAAAAGCTTCCCAACATAAAAACTTTGTGGAGGACTTCAATCAGAATGTAGCTCAGAGGGTATCAAAAGTATAAGTCATGGAAGAAATGACTTTAACTTCTTATACTTATGCCAACATAACTTATAAATTAGGTTCCAAAATCAATAAGCAAATAAATGGTCTCCTATGTCTTATATAGTTACTAAAATAATTAATTAACCAAATTTATATAAGGAATTCTTAAAGGGGGGACAAGTGAACAACCAAGTTAACGAGCAACTAAGTTCTAAGTAAATGAGATAAGTGCTTCATCACATTTTGAAGTATTGTTTAAGAATACTTAGAGGCCTTAGTATGTGTCTTACTTGTGATTGTAAATTAGTTGTCTGAATGTATATAACATATGTGCTTAAATATGGTTGTGCTATTTGGAGTGTTGGACTTTATGTATGGATGGCATTATGATGTTGCTTGTTTTAGACTATCTGAAATTATTTGATTACCTTAAAAGCAATCTAGCTCAAACCCGGCCTAACTTCTAACTAGACATGCATCTAGTCCGCTAGGGGAATTATTAGGATTCTTGGGCCAAATACGAACCCTTCACTGAGGATAACTGAAACAGTCTTCTCTCCACTTTTAGTCGAATTAAGTGACAAGAGTGGAAGTCGTGGTAAGGTTGGAGACTGTGGTTTGAAGTGAAGTTTTAAGCGGAGCGTATTCTCTATTGCACAAGCCTCGATTTAGATTTGACTCACAAAGTGCATGGCATCAAACTCCTCAACCTAAATTAAAGCAAGCATAATTTATTTAGTCTCATAACAGACTAGAAAACGTCTTGTGATGGCACTTGCTTTTATATGCATGGCATCTAACTAAACTTACTTAAAAACCCTGATTACTCTATATCAAATATGTACTAATGTCTCTGTCCCACTTATTGAGCAAGTCATTGCTCATTCCTCTATAGCTATTTTGTAGGTTTCTAATAGAACTACCCGCATTACTCTAAGTTCCAGAAGATTAGAGAACAGCGTTGAAGAGTGAGATCCAAGACTAATGGGTTGAATTCTTACTTACTTATCGGTTTTACTAAATTATAAGGAAACTAATAGGGTCTCCACTAATAACTCTCTAGTTTTCAACTATTGTTACTATGTTCTATAAACTTGTGAATTTTTATAAATCCTTTTCTAATTACTTTATTTTCTCATATCAATTTAATTCTCAGAACTTTTTGTTAAAATTGAGATTTTGTATTCCATATGATTTATAAAACTTGATTCTCTCGATCATTTGAGCCATAAAATTATTTTGAAAAGCTATTTTGAAAAGTATACTACGTGTTGATATCTATTAAACTCAGATTTGGATGGCTCAAAGTGGTAAAGTCGTAAATGTCTTATGTAATTCTTAGAACTTTTTGTTTTGTTTTCTAATTGGTTTGTTTTCTCATATCAATTTAATTCTCAGAACCTTTTGTTAAATTTGAGATTTTGTATTCCATATGATTTATAAAGCTTGATTTCCTCGATCATTTGAGCCATAAAATTATTTTCATAAGCTATTTTGAAAAGTACACCACATGTTAATATCTATTAAACTCAGATTTGGATAGCTCAAAGTGATAGAGTTGTTAATGCCTTATATAAGTTATACTTACATTAACGACTAAAGTGGTTAGCTTCTAACTTAGGTAGTTTATATGGCAAGGTTATTATGAACCCTTGGTTTGAGGCGTGATGACTAATTAGTGTTATTTTGGTTATTAATCTAGTCAATTTTATAATATTT
This sequence comes from Lumnitzera littorea, assembly GCA_024138015.1. Taxonomy (NCBI): domain Eukaryota; kingdom Viridiplantae; phylum Streptophyta; class Magnoliopsida; order Myrtales; family Combretaceae; genus Lumnitzera; species Lumnitzera littorea. The sequence continues at coordinate 13,478,036 of JAMXBB010000012.1, read as the reverse complement.
TAAGCTTAATTTGTTTAAATTTCATTTTAAGGAAGTTTGGATCATTTTATGGAGTTTTAAAGGTTTTCATAACATTTTGGAGCTTAATTAGATAACAACATTGATTGAGGATTGAAGTGAAGGAAATTTAAGTGAGAAACAAAGTCTAAAAAGGATCACAGTTAAAGATTACAGTCATGGTTTCCACCCACGTTTGTTAGGGGCTATTTTCTTAAGCCCATTTTTCATTTTTGTATAATATGTAAAGAGTTTCATTATATGTAAAGCTCATGACCAAGGCCTGGTCTACTCCTTAGAATGTTCTACAAGTGTCTGGATATATTGAACCTTAGTAAATGGGGGTAGGTAAAGTAGGGTAGGTGAGAATGTATCATAGCCATTAGATCGAGCAGATCTTAGTCATTCAATGATGGAGGATCTTTATACATAAGGGGTTGACCCCCTCATTTGTAATCCATCTAGAAATATAAGTGATAAACTTATTTGAGTATCCCTTTGCTCTCTCTAAGTTAATGTGCTCTTGTTAGTTCTAATGAAGAAGGCTAACTTAGCATATCGAAAGAGTATATAGAGAGTCTAAGTGACACATGTAACGGTTTGTAAAACACTCATCACATAAGCAAATTGATCAGAACCTAATGTTACTCTCTTGATGTTAGCCATGGCAGGTCGAAAGTAGTAAGAAATTGGGCCTCTCAATCATATGGAAGACGATGACAATATTGATTAATGCTCTTAAAGCAGCTCTAGGTAAATAAAAAGGGAAATGGTTGGCTTACCCTCTGTAATCCAAGTATATATTATGAGGTAAAGGAGGGTTAAATGCTATACAGCCATATGAGGAGGAGATGAACCTCCCATCCCGTGATAAGTGGTATCAAAGCACAAAAGTTCTAGCTTAGACAAGCCACTTAAATACTATCCATTGTGCTTAATGAAAAAGGGTAGTTCTTGTTGACGGCTAGGCTTATATGGATGAAGCTTAAGGGAATGAGCAAACATTAAGTGGAGAACATCTTTGCTAGAGAGGGCAGCTGTATTATGAGTAGCACTGTAACAAGACTCTACCCTAATCTTGAAAATAAATCAAATTTAAGTTAATGTACAGACCTAATCGTTAGGCTACTCAATAAGAGGCGAACTCGGAGAATAATGTAAGCTTTAAATATAAGCTAAGTAACCGTATAATCGAACTTAATACACAAAATTTAGAGTAATCAATTTAAGAATCCAATCAAACCTAAATTATAAACTAAAGCTAAAAATATTAGTAAAAGCGACCCTATATGTTTCAATTTAAGAAAATAAGTAATAAAATAAGAGAATATAAATTTTTCAAATTTTAAGTATATTACTTGTTATTTATCGAAATGTATTATCAAAAGTGCGTAAAATGCATTTTGATAACTAATAAATTGTTAGAGATAAATTATATGTATGCTAAAAATCATAGAATAATCTAAATAATATTCAGGAGTGTTTACTTGTACCCCACATGTATTCACGTGTAGGTAAAAATATGCGAAATTACTTAAATTGCTCGAAATTAGCTAAAAATTTGCTAAATAATTAAAGAAAATTATAAAAAAATTAAGGAAATGGGGAATGATCCAGATCAAGTCATGGCAGCAAAGGGAGAAGAAAGAAAATATTAACCAATAAAAGCCAAACACTTAAAAAGCAAAAATAGTATAGATATGAATCTTGTCTTATCTTAATTAATGCACTATAATTGCTTTAAGGCCGTATAAATAGCAAGAAAATTTTCAGAGCTCATTTGGTCAGTTAAGAGGTGAAAAAAATTGAGAGAGAATTAGGGTTTTAAAACTTTTTTTTTCCAAATATGTACAGTTATGACAAGTAGGTTGAACCCACACATTACCACCACCTAGAATCAAACTACCACCATGACCACCACCCCACCCAAATCGACCGCTTGGACTGGCCGACACACTTGAACCGATGATGGAAGCTAAAAGCTTGCAAACTAGGTGAGTCTCAAATCTCCTTTGATTATGAAAAATTCCTTAAAATTATTAATTATACTCAGAAAATTATGAAATTTATTATTCCGATGTTTTATTGTATATAGATTTAGGGAAAAAAAGTGATTAAGTGTAATCGAGTCTGTAAATATAAGGTTTTTAAGAAATAGGATAAAACTGAACATGTTTAGAATTAGAAATAAATAGGCTTAGAAATGTAGTTTGAAGCTCAAAAAAAAAATTTTTTTTTTTTTTTTTGTAGAATACTTAAGTTCTATAGAACAATGCTATGAAGCCATTTTTTTTAAAATTAATTTTCGAAAACTTTAAGTAATTTTTTAACCCTAAAATGATAAGAAAAATATGTAATTTTGGCTTAATTAAGTGATTAAATGATTAATCACTGATTTAAAGGGTAATTAGATGTTTAAGGATGTTAATTTCTAATGTAGAAACCTAATCCTAACATTTAGAGTGTTATTTGTAATTAATATGGAAATTATGTGGTAATTGTAGGAAATTTAGTAATATGTGAAGTTAAGATTTTAATAAATATGATATAATAGGTTAAATTGGATAACATAATAATAATATCGGTACAAAATAAATCTAGTACAAAAATTAATTTTAGATAATTGGATAAAAAATGTAAGTCATATTGGGAGTAAAATCTAGTACCCTAATTAAGATTAGAGTGTACCAAATAGGTTAGAATAATTAAGACCTATTATGATTTTAGAATACTATAGTGTATTTAGTATTTCTTGTAGTTGAAAAAAATTTAGAACCAAAATTAGAATCTAATTCAAAAACCGAACCTCAAACTAATGTAGAATGAATCGTTAGTAAATAATAGGTATATATGAAGAAGTGAGTTAAACCATAACTTAGAATATGTATTATCGAAGTGTAAGTACTAAAAAAACGTATTTGTATTATAGGAAACATGAAGGCAAACCAATGTGCAATTAAGTGATTGAGCAAGCGAGAATTTCAAATAAGTTGAGTTTATTACTTGATCATATTTGGAGTACTATTTTAGGGTACTCGGAGACTTAGAATCATGTATAATTGTGATTATAAATATTTTTATGTATGTGCTTACGTATTTGACTTTATGTTGGAATTTATATATGTGCTTGCGTATTTGACTTTGTGTTGGAATTTATGTTGTGATTGATAATTATTATGACTGGATTGGTGTGAAATTATCTAAACACCTTAAATTAGACATATTCCTAATCGATCTTAATACCCTAAATTGTCTTGCAGTGCAACCCTTTAAGGGATCATTAAGATTCTCTAACCAAATATTGATACCTTCGAAAAAGATAACGCTGGATAACAATTTGCTCTTTTTTTCATCCTTAGTCGAACTAAGTGATAGGAGAGGAGGTCGCGGTGAGGATGAGGCAATTGGTTCGAAGGATAGTCTTAAGAGGAGTAGTATCTCCATTGCACAAACCTAGGTTTGGTTGTAAGCTGTTGTAAAACATGAAAACTCCTCAACTAGAATTAGAGCGAGTGAAATTACTCTAATTTCACAATGGACTGGACTACATTGTGTGATGACACTTGTCTGTTGCATTGCATGAAAATAATTGCTTGATAATCTTGTTTGTGTTTGCATACATTCATGAGTCTCCAATTCAACTTACTGAGCTGTAGTTGCTCATATCCGTATAAATCCTTTTGTAGGTCCTGATTTCTGATTACTCTAACTAATATGCCGCCCTACAACTATCTGGAGGTTAGTTTAATTTGGAAGCTTGAGGGTGTGAGGATCAATTTGCCTAATAGTTAATTTATATTTAGAGTTTCACTAGTATCTTTAAGACCGAAAGACTGATATTTAATATATAAACCAACTGACTGTTATGATATGATGTACAATCACTTGAGAATTCTACAGTGATGTACATATAATTATATATATATTGACCTATGGTTTTAATACTTACTATAATTCTAGATAAATTCTTAATTGAACTGTTTACTTTAAAGCGAAGAGTCGTCGATACCTTGTGTAGATCATATCTATTATAGGCACTGTAAAGTTAGTTACTATCATGGAATGGTTTGCACGACCCTTAAGTTCGGTAAAGGTAATCTTTGATGAAGTTGGATAAAGAGTGGGGAACAGTCGGTGATCTTAATAAAATGAAATGAGCTTAAAAGGTGGACCCTACCATTGTGTCACTCAGTAAGAGGCTATCTCGAAGGATGAAAGAAGAAGGTAAGGGTGAGGACAAGGTAATGCTTGTGGAAGCCTTGAAGTATTGCTGGAGATGATCTTGATGTAGAGTTTGGCAATGGAAGAATAAGGTTGGTGATCTTAAGGGGAAGAGTAGTGGCAAATGTTAGCCTTACGATTAGGGCATCATTGATTTAGATGGGATAAAATGTTATGGTCCATGTTTTGACTTAATGTGGATGAGTGGTGTCAGTAAGGGATTTGTTCGTAGGTGGGATGTTCTCTTAAGGTAGGTTAACCTTTCATAAGCAAATTGATTGAGAGTTATGCTGTTCTCCTAATGATGACCATGGCAGGTTAAAACCAGTAGAGAAGTTGGGCCTCCCAATCATATGTAAAATGGTGACAATATCGATTGACACTCCTAAAGCAAGAAGGGCTTTGAACAATCCTAGGTAAACAGAAAGGAAAAAAGTTGGTTTGCCCTTCATAATCCAAGTAAATATTATGAGACAAAGAAGGGTCGAGCGTTGCATGGGTATATGAGGAGGGGCTGAACCTTCCATCTTGTAACAAATGTTGTGGTTCGTGTTTTGGAAGGAAGTGGGGGGTGTTCAACTTGAGACTTAATATGAAATAAGCGGCTTTAGCAAGCAATTTGTTCGTAGGGTTAGATGTTCTCTCAAGGTAGGGTTAGCCTCTTATGAGGAAACTGATTGGAAGCTGATGCTGCTCTCTTAATGATGGTAAAGAAGTTAAGTCTTCCCAATCATATAAAGGACAATGACGATGTCAGTTGGTAGGGTTGGGTACATATTGGATTGGTTCGATTTTCCTTTTAAACCAAATTAAATCATAAAAATATAGTTCGATTTTTAATAACTTGAAATTAAACTATATGGTTCGGATTGGGTTTAGCTTAGAAATTTTTCCAAACCATAAAATTTTGGTTCAATTCAATTTGATTTGATTTACAGATTGAACTATAACTTTTAATTTATAAAAGTATATTTGTAAAACATATAATTTCATGTGAAAAGTATTGAACTAATTTGAAAATAATAAGTATTATTATAATAAAGGTTGATGAAATTAATATTTACTGACTAAAAATTTTCAAATGTTTGTTAATAACTAATTTTATTTATAAAAATAGCATATAAGATAAATTTTGAGTCAAACTATATATGTGATTTATATATTATGATAATTAAAAATTTAATACATATACATTTTAATAAATTTAATAAAAAAATCCTTTTAAGTGATATTATAAAAAAAAAAAGACAATTTTTAGTTGAAGTAAATTATTGTTATATTTTTTATAAGACAGTTTGGTTTGGATTGGAAAATTTCTAAACCAAATTGTAAGAAAAACCATTCTTTCAGTTCAGTTTATAGATTGATTCGGTTTGGTTGTTCTTTTTGCTCATCCCTACTAGTCGATACTCCTAAGTGTAGAAGGGTTAGGATAGTCTTGGGATAAGAAGGAGAAAGGTTGGCTTGCCATTCGTAATTCGAGAAAATATATGAGGCAAAAAATGGTTGAGTGTCATACAGGCACGTAAAGAGAGGATAAACCTCCTGACTCGTGATATGTTCCCTTTGTTATTTAATTCTATTAAAATTTCAAGATTTTGGATAAATTGTAAGTATACGCCCAAGCTTCACTATCGTGTACCCTAACGTGGACTTGCAATTATTTTGGAATATTTTATTTTTGTTAGGTTTTTTTTTTTGTAATCCTAATTCACTCCTTATAAATAAATGCTTAAGCCTAAAGTTGTAAAGAGAACCCCTTGAGCATAAGTCAGTAGGGCACAAAATTATAAGGGGGTTACTCTTCTTTATTTTTTTCTTTTTTCATTATTATGTCGTTTTTCTAAGTTTTTAGTAAATTATTGTTAAACCCTAAATTCTAGTGTGATTTTTATTATCAATGAAATTTAATCCATGATTTTGTATATTTTCTCTAATTGTGTTGTTTATACTGTTTGTTTTAATTTAATATACTATTGATTGAGTTATTGTTATAGTCCATTGTAGAGTTCGCTAGAGTATGCAATATGATTGATAGACACAATTACGTAAAATTGACTAACTAAAACGTTTAGTAGTTTGGATTTTCCAAATTAATGCAACCTAATAATAAGATTCAAGAGTGTTATGCGATTCTATGATACTCTATTCAAAAGCAATTTAGATAGAGAGGGTTTCAAGATTAGGAATTAAGCAGATATACAAGTCTAGTTAGTTTGCAATAATTATTTTTTACAGTCTAATATGATAATTGAGATTGAATAAATCACTTAGAATTAGATAGTAAGCAATATTAAACATTTATTAAGGAACGTGTTTATCTTTTTATTAACTAAACTGTTCTCTTTATTAATTTAATTTTTCCTTTTATTATTATTATTTATTTTGTTTATGTTATTTTAGTTGTTATTGCAATCTTTATCTCTATTAGTTATTCAAATAAATCTTTTATTGTATAAATTAGGTAATTGAATAATCTAGAGATATAATTGCTAAAAATAATTAGATAATAATCACATATATAGTTTCTCGTTGAATCAATATTCAGAATTATATAAATTATTTTATTTATACTATAATTTGATTAGATATACTTATTTAAACAGCTAAGCGATACGCATCAGTGGGTGAATCACCAAGAACACGGTCATGGCAGATGAAAGTTTACGCTGGTGATGCTCTTCGTCTACCAGGATTTCGACAGCGTGAGCATCTTTCAATTCACTGTACATTATTTATAAGAAATATGATCAAATGAATTAAGAAAAATGCAGAATCTTAAATTACAGCAGAACGAAAATGAAAATGGAAGTCGTGCAGAGATCAAAGGAACACTTTCAGATTGAGAGAGAGAGAGAGAGAGAGAGAGAGAGAGAGAGATTTTGTGTTAGGGAAATGTTTCAATTTTAAATCAGATATGTCAAGTAACTCTGGGATTACGATGGATAGTTTTCCTTCTATAATTTTCGAGGGTTAAACATTTCTTAATTTAATTCGTTATTGCATTGAATGGGCTTATGGTTTAGCTTTTGGGCCAATTGGGCCCAAGGCCCGTATTGATTGTACTGGTGGGCTCATTAAGCATGAATTTGAGCCTGGGCCTATTATTCTCTCCGCTTTATTTCCTTTTGAACCTATTATTTCATCATTTTTTTCTTGGACGATCTTTTAAATTTTGAAAGTTTTTGGTTTTTTATATACATTTCTAAGTCATGTTTCAAGAAAATGACATTTGAAGGAAAAATAGGGAAAAAAAGTAAAAACGTGTCCTTTATAGTTCATACTTCATGAAAAAAGGTTGAAACCTTGGCATAACATGGTATAAAAAGACACGACTCCCAACTTTGTAAGCTTGCAATTTTTTATTTAAAAGAATTGCAGCTGTTTTGAAATGATATATCATCTCTTCGAAGTATAAGAATGCTATTTAATCATCATATGAAATTATGTTATCATATAGAATATATATTATATACTTAGGTGTAGAGAACTAAAATTATTAAGATAAACTTATTATTTATTTAAGCTTAACTCTTTAAATCAGATGATAAGATCTAAAGAATCCGATTCATTTTGGTATGATTCGGAAAGATTTAATTTAGTAAGCTTGAAATCAAAATTGTTGAATCAATTCGTTTGCATTTAATCTTTCTTAGGTAAGTTTATGCACTTATGAGAAAGGTTATTAACCTTTGGCTCATTAACTAACTTATTCAAAATAACTATAAATTAAGAGATCGAAGAAATGGTGTTTCACTGTGAAAACTCCACTCTCTAAAATCAAATAATGTTTGGGTAAATAATTGATCTCATTCACTCAAGCTATGTCGAAAGGGCATGTCCCAAACACCTTTTGATATCCCTCAAAGTACTCCGCCATAAAGTCCCTTAATTTAATAAAGTGAGAAAAAAGCAATTGCCGCACTTTCCTAAAAATAGAAAAAGTTATTTCTCACTTATGTATTTAAAACATGAAACACTGAAATTGCATGTTCCTTCTCCTTATTTTATTCTCACCTAATTATCCTTTTAGGTGATAGTCTTACTTCAATTATTTATAGTTACGTGCAGTATACACGTAACTATTTTAGTCGGACCCTACGTTAATTATAATTTTATGATTTGTGTTTTTGTATATTTGCAAATAACTTATTTATGTTATATTTCTAACAAATAATTGATTCTGATTTAACTTAATTATATTGGATTTTTTTAGGATTCTATACTTTCTTTTATGAGACAAGTGATGCTATCCATTTTAATATTAGTTTAATTATTTTTAAATTTAAATAATTAAAAATTCAATAATTTAAATTTAAAACCATAAAAATGACGGTGAAATGATAAATGGAGTAGTAGAATCTCCTGGTTATATTCCATCCGGTTTCCATTAGCATGGTCACGTGCGTCACAATATCTTGTTTGTGAGTATGAGAAACGGTGCATTCTCTAGGCAAAGAAAAAGAGAAAAAAAAAAAAAGGGGCATTGTAAATTCTAAGTTTACGATTCTCTCTCTCTATCTCTTTCGCTTTTCTCTACAATTTTATACCCCAAATATACATTCACAAAACAAATTCTGATCCCATCATATTTCATCGAAACCCAAATATACAATTACGTTGACGTATGCATGAAATGGAAAAGAAACTCATACTTCGAGTCGATGCAACACATTCACCACTCGATTGACTCGAAAAGCAATTGAGACCAATGATGAAAAGAAAAGGGTATGGGAGGAGTCTAAGGGCGGGTTGTTATATAAACCAAGGAAGTTTGTGTTAATGACTAAGGAAAAGGTTTTGCCTTTGAAGATTGTAAAAGGTTATAAAGTGGTATTTGGGTTTCCTGGAGGGGTTTTCAGATTATTTGGAGTTGGTATAGGAGAATGGTTGAGAAGTTTAGGTGCCGTTGAGGATGATGGCATTAGAGAAGAATGCGATCACGAGACGGTCATGTGGTGGAGGTGGTCCAGGGGAAGTTGCCATCGAGTTTCCTTTGTTTCCATCGAAAGGTGTTAAGTTGAGAAGGAATGGGATTGGTTGTGCATCGAACATGACTGGGTGTTTCTACATGGAAAACCACGTCATTTTGGATTTTTTTATTTTATTTTTTTTACTAAACATGGGAGAGTCACGCAAAGGCAGCGTCACAAAATGGAGCGTAAAGTAACGCGATCACTTATTTATCAAAAAGAAAAAGAAAAAAGAAAAAACACAAATCAAATGTATGTAAAAATACGAAAAAACAATTCACCTAATTATAATTTACCCTATATAATAACAATTTTCACATTGTATTTATATCGATTTTTTGATAAAGATTGATATCAGGTTTATAAAGATAATATTTTTAGTAAATTGATAGTTTTCATTAATATAATTATATACTTTAAATCGGTATGTGCATAATGCGGGTTATTGTGTAGTTAGAATGGAAATCCTAGTTAAATAAATCAACTCAGTATATCGTACGGGAGCTTAGTAGATAATCACTTAGCCCAGAGTTCTAAATGATAGCTTAAGTGAGTCACTGACAAAGAAAGGAAAAATTTAAGGCTTACTTTACTCATCTATGTAGGGATGATCCATTTACAACTCAACTTAAGGAATATGAAATTAAGAAACCCAACTAAAATTGTCCATTTTTCCTATTTCTTTTCTACTCAATTTTTTTCTGTTTATATAAATTTCAAAGTATACATTAGGTGCTTTTTTTTTCTTTTTTTCCTTTATAGTAAGGTGATTCAATAAACCGGAATTCCCTAGCCCTAGATTACTTTGTTTCTCTTTCATGCTTCTTGTTATTTACATCATGTCTTCTAATAATGTACTTAGCTAGCTTCCACTACTTCGGTGGCCCCTTCTTGTGGTTTGGTTGGGTTTCTTATGTTGTTTGGTTGAGCTTTCTTAATCAATAATCTTAACTGAATGATAAAGACTCTGAACCAAATAACTATCATACAATCAACCTATATTAATGAATCTACCAGTACCTATATCAACAATATAGTTTGAAAGCCAAAGAACAAATAACATATATCAAGCGTAGTAGATGAATCACTAAATAAGAGTCAATCCAACTAAGCCAAGATAAGTGTGGTTAGGTTGAAGGATTCGAATATATACAGCTAAAGCACAAGTAAGAAAAACATTCATTAGGCATTACTCACCATGTATACATACACATGATGAATAATTATAAAAAAAAATATTTGAATATTGTCATGTAACAATATGAATGGTATTTTTTAAAAGCTACCCACTACACAATGCTATGTATTTGAAAACCATTAGAGTTATATGTTACGTGTACATTTATGTATTGTATATTATTTATTGAATTTCTTCTTATACAAATAAGTCCCTTATCACCAACATTATTAATGTTATAACTTCGCTTAATTTGTTTGGAAAACAATTGAACAATTACGATGGAACGAACAGCAAAAATCTTTTGTTAAACTTTTTTCATAATCCTAATTAAAATTGAACATTTCCATTAATTAGAAAATAGTTTTAGTAGTTGATTTATTTTGCTTTCTGATTATTTCTTTCTTTCAAAATATGTTTTTTGAACTTGTTTCTAAAGTTCATATAACATATTCTTTCAATTGTTATAATATGATGGGTGAGGCTAAAATCAAGTTAAATGAGAAAAGCATACTTTTTTGAGTTTAAACTCAAGCTGGAATTAAGAATTCAAAACTCGAACTCTACACAAGTTCCAATAAACTTAAAATTTTAACTTGGTCTCAACTCTAGATCTAATTCGAAATATCAATATTTAATTCAATTAATCTTTATTAAAAATTGTTCTGCTATGAAAAATTTTACATTTATTTTAACTAAATAACATTAGATACCAAACTTAATGAGTTCAGCTTAATAAAGTTGATGAGCTAATTGGGTCGTATATCATGAAGTTTGAGTTTTCTATTATAAAGTACTCAAATTACTTAAAGTTAAACTTCATTAAATTGCAATATAATCAAATTCAATTATATGTGGGCCATCAGATCATTCTTGTTATCATCACCACCTCTTCCTCTTCAACCACCGCATTGCAAGCATAGAGATGAGAAAGCCTTTTAGTCATGGGAATAGGTTCTCAGCCACGTAAGCGACCCATTGCATGCGTTAGTGATCATCCAGTACAAAATTCATGGTGAAGTCGTGTGTGTGCAACCATGGTCTAGGATTTGGGTTGCTTAGTGAAGCCGGTGCAACACATAGTCGCATTGCACTGGTTTGACATATCAGCGAGTTGCACATTAGTGGATCGTGGTCATCATAAGTTTAGTGTTAAGGGTGTGTAGTTATAGTGGACACTTTTAGGAGAAAAGGATGAAATTGATCCTTAACCTTTAGTTACTGGTCCTTTTTAAATCCTCCTAAAACTAGCCAAAAGATCTATGGCTAGACGTGCAAATTCAAATCTATGACCCCTACAACGAGAAAGCAGTAACTGAAGGCTAAGTAATACGTGTTATATTTTACAATTTGAAATGTCACCTCAAATCATTTTTTGACTAAATATTTATGAAGTGAAGAAAGAAGTTATCTCTTTTATCTTAGAATGCTCTAGACTTAAAAATAGAAAAGATTGAAAGGGTGAATAACTCAAATATGACCGTAACCAGTGTTTTTACATGTTCTGCTAGTACGTCGGAAGCCAGGTAAGTCCATTGCATGGATACAGATACATCTTTTATTATTGGTGTATAGAATGCCGGGGTTTGTATATAGAAAAATAGGATTGTATATGATTTTCGTTTTGCAAAATATTTGAAAATAATGAAAATATATCTATTTATATACTATTGCTTCAACGTACTTTTGTCTCCCAATATATAGAGAGATATTAATCAGAATGCTAAAACATGTGTATCCATTGCTACATTCAAGTCGGGATTTTGTGGATTAAATAAATGGTAATTAAATTTTATAACTAAATTGATCCAAAATTGCGAGCAAAATCCGGTTATATTGTACGTAATTTCTATTATTATTAAGGAAATAGTTTTATTCAACACCTCTTTTCTAGCCTATAGTTTTTCTCTTTGATATCCCATATATATTCTTATTATTATATTAAAGCATTCTTTCTATTATTATTAAGACAATATCTATTATTATTAAGGTAATAGTATTTTATATGACTACTCTTTTTTAACCTATAGTTTGGTTCAATTATTTAGTATATTATCAATTTTATTATGTGCTCTATTTATTTTTTACACACATATAATAGATGTGTCGTTAGCTAATATATTATAACGATAATAATCATTCTAAAAGAATCTTAGATAGCTTTTAGTTGTAAAAATTGAATTAGATAAAGAAAATTGGACAAGACAAATAAAAGGAGGATTGAAATTAGATAGTATAAGTTTATTGTATCATATTTAGTTTATACAGTATTGAACATAAAATTTTATGTTATTGCTTGTTTAGTATATGTAAGTATTGATTTCATTATTATGTTTTGACATTTATATCTTCAATATTGTCTAATATATATTTTAATTATATTTTTATATCATTTAAAATATGATTTGAATGAATTATTGAATTCATATAATTAAACAAACTATATACAACATAAAACAAAAAGTCGTAAATATGCTAACTATTAAAAAATTAAATATTTATATTAAATAAAAAACGATGCATGTATGATGAATTCAGAGGGATATTTTTGAAAATATAAAATATTTTTTGTTTTTATCTTATAAATTTCATTTTTGTACAATAGTATAGATGTGATAAAATTTAGATCTTTTATTTAATTCATTAACCTAATTTTTTTATCTAGTTCAATACCATAAAAATTGTATAACTAAATGCTACCTTAAAACGTTATCTTTTACCTTGAAAGGGTAGCTTTGACTTTATTTTATAGCCAAACCAAGTGATTTTATCAATTTATAGTTGATGCTTTGTTGATATAATCATTCCACATTTTATATTTTTGTTAATTTTCCAAGCATCCTACCAAACCAATGAAACATGGCTACCGTAATGGTAGTATGACCTATAACAAATGATATGTCACCATCCACAACATTTGGTAGGGATGTGAATATTAAGAAAAAAAAATATCGACAAACCAAATCAGTTAAAAGCAAGACTAAATTTTGATTTAATTTTTTATGGACAATTTGCAATATAAAATATGTTTGCTTTTCTTTTGAACCGAAAAGTGAAAGGGTATATATATATATATATATATATATGTATGTATGTATAGACACACACACACATTGTAGCATATACACAACCATGCATAAATTATAACATATTGAATACGTTTCACGTTTATATAATTGTAATAATTTTAATAAGTCATGAAGCTTACTTCAATCGTCTATCCTTATTTGATTTTTTGCTTTAAATTGAAAAAGAAAACTAGAAATGTCGGTTTATCTTGATTATAACTTTGCAGATTGGAAACTTTAAGTTAAAAAGTTTTATGGAATTCCATTTCTTTGGTTGGTTTCGGCTCTAGAGAATCTCTTAATTTTTTTAGTAAATAAAAACAAATTCTTTAATAAAAAAAGAATTCAGATATAGTGTACCTATTCAGAAGTTTTTGCAACCCATTTAGAAAGAATTTAGATAATGAAAACTTATTTAGAAGTTTTCACAACCCACCATATATACTATAAAATCATTAAAGATTTGACCTTTTTACACTTTGTCTCTAACTCACCTAGCAATGGCTAAAAGTTTCACTTTGAGGGTGGCTATTGGGTTGTAAATACATCTACGCAAGTAATAGGTTAGTTGAGAAACCGTGTTTCCTTTTAGATAATGTGCACTATAAACCATTCAATCTTTTTCAGTTTAGGTAGAAAAAACAAATTTAATCTCAACAAGTGTTTTTTTTACCTTAACTTTTCTCTTCATCTTTTGATTTTCGTTCAAATTTTAAAGTTTAAAATTTCAATATACTGTTAATTCTTTCCGTCAATAAAAGAATAAAAGAATGACAACATTGAGCAATGAAATTTGTAGAAGGACTTGACTTGATATGCTAATTTTTAAATCTTTCAAATTTAATTACAAAAAGTAAAATTTTTAAAATATGCAAACTTCTTTATGAATCTTGAATGATTTTTTAATTGTAAACTGAAGTTGGAAATTATTAAATATCATATTCGATTAAACTTCAACCATGGAATTTATATTCATATTTATATTCATACTTTTTGACCGATAAGTGTTCTAAAGAGCAACGCTAAGTAAATTTAACAGGTAAAACCCGACTAGGTATGAAAGGAAACAACTGTGAATGCGTCGGTTGATCGTATTGTGGTTCCAAGATGGGTCTATGAGCTGGGCCATGGCTTGGTTGGTGTTTGTCATATTATATATATTTTCCTAGTCAACTTCAATCCTTTTCCATTTGAAGTGCATCTGTAGAAAAAGTCAATGTAAACCCTTCGCACCGTCGCAGGTTTTGTATAAGTGATGACGTAAGTTAATAAGATTTTCCCTCTATCTCCATGTGTTTTACTAAATAATTACTTTTAATTTATAATCTTTTAAATCTGTACAATTGATTTAGTCATAAATTTAACATTTAAAATTTAAAAATATATAAATAAATAATTCGATAAAGTATTGAATTAGTCCAAACTGAGTACGGTGGCCTGTTTTGTAACTTTGGGAAATGCTTATATTCTAGGTTAAGAAAGGGAATAAAACTTGACCTGTATGAGCTGTTTCCCGGAAACTGCCATAGACATTGGCAGAAAGTATATCTTATATTAATATTATAAGCCTGGGATAAGAATTCATAATCAGTATTTTCCTTTTCGACAAACAGATAATTGTTTTTCATAACTATTTGTTAATATTGATTAGAGAATACGTGTAAAATTCTAAATGGTTAATCACTAACTTAATAAAATAATAATTTGTTTAACTATATTTAGATAAAATAATTTAATTAAAAAATTACAGGAAATTAAAGAAAAAAGCAGATTAAATAAAAGCTGGCATAACCGAATCGTACAACCTAAAGGGTTTTTAATTATTTTTTTCTTTTCTTATTAATGGAGGGTGATGGGACACATGATTCACGACCCTAATGTAGGCTTTGCGGAATAATCCATGAATAGGGTATGGCTAGTCACCGACCTATAGGGTTTGCATGCCACTATATGGCCTTAATTTTAGTTTTTTTTTTAAGAAAAAAAATCTTTGTTTTTATTTTTAATTATATTACTCGATTAAATATATTTAGTAAACACTATTTTATCAAATGGATCACTATTGACCAATTAGAGCCTAAAGTGTACTCCTTATTAATACTAATAAAAGACAAGATTATTATAATCTACTAACATCGTTATTTGTTTCTTATCAAAATAGATCAGAATTCGAATTTGAATTTTCTTTCCCTTCTTATAATTGGAAAAATAAATAAATAGTTATAAATAAAGGTCATGTCTTCGTTTAAAAAGAAAACATAGGTCATAAATTTGCAAAAGTATTATAACACAAATTTTGTTTTTGTAATTTTCTAAGATATTAATTTTTTGAAGAGGACTAAAAATGAAGGTATAATTTTAAGAGCAAAAGTGATTATGGAGCCAAAATGAATTTATGAAAGAAGAAGTCGAAATATATATTTTGCTTCAACATTGAGTGATAAAATCAATAAAAAATAATTATCTTTTAACATGATTCTCTACCACTTTTAGTAATTTTATTTCATAATATATATATATATATATTATTAATGATTCTAGTTTCATGTAGGGCAGTTGCAACTTGCAATCTAAATTGAGGAAAAGTTTTTAGAGTTAGTCTACCCTTGTATTGGGATGGATGCATAGATGTGAGAGTAGGAGATCGGAATCACATTATTCAAATTAATATTAAATTTTAGATTAAAAAAATCTACTTATTATTATAATTTCAAAACATTTATATATACAAAGGGATTTTATTAGAAAAGTAAACCCTACAATTCAATTTAATATTGAATAAAAGATTTTAAATCTTTTTATGAATTGATTATTGGTACTCTACTTATTTTGTAAAAAGTTAGAAGAATAACCTTTTTTTTTTACCACATATATATCAACTAAAATAAAATTTTCAATTTATAATAAAATAAAATAAACACACAAAACTGTGTAAATTTTATCGTTAAGAAAAATAAATTGCAAGAAGTATTTATACGAAAAATTACAAGTATAATGAAAAATGCAACATAATATAATGAATAGTATTATATAATTTCTTTGTAATAACTTTATTAAAAGACTTCTAGAATTGATAATGTAATTATTATTTATGATAAAGTTACTAGTGAATAAATAATGTTTAATGAAAATTTATTTAATTAACTATCAATTTTTTAATTAGTGAAATTTAATTTTATTAGTTATTGTAAAAAAATAAAAAAGTGAAAAATGATTAAAGCTATTTATAATGGACAATAAATAAGTAAAAACTTGCTCTAGTAGGAATTGAATCTATGATCTCATAGATGTATTAGTAAAAAAATTAATTACTCAACCATGTTTAATTATATAATACCATATACACCTTAAAATATAAATATGATACATATTTTTTACTTTAAAAATAATTTTAGATAATTAGTTTTTTTTCAAGCCTAAGGTTAGAGCCCCTTTGCACCCTCCACCCCTACCCTTAGGTCTGTCCATACCTTTGCGAGATGATAACTTTTTGTCCCAATTATCGTAACTTGTGTGTTGCCCAAGACATAAGAGACATGATGACTTAATGTCATCTTCGCCTTCCTCCGACTTATCATCGATAGTTTATTTAAGGTTTCACACCTAACAATAATAACTAAATACAAAATTATTGAAGAGTATAGTATAGAATCCCATCAATTGTGAAAGATCACTTGGAAATATGATCAAGAAGAAGACAAAAAAAAGTAAACAAAAAAAAGCTCCTTTTAAGAGTAATAGAATAGTGCCTGTTAATTTTATGGAACTCCATTATTAGCTGTATTTTAAATTAAAAAGGAAAAAGTAAAGTAGAAAGCCGTAAAAGATAGACGAATCCAAACATTACTTTCACCTTAAATTACTTGATTTTAAGCTTAGCCAAGTGGTTTCGAGTACCATATTTTCCTTTTCTTTCCTTTAATACCGTTTATGTATAACGAAACTCCTCAAAATACTACTTTTCCTTTGGATTCAATCCCTTGAAAATGAGCAAACACGTGGGTTTTGCCAGTAAGTGCTTGGTATTTTGTAATTGTCTTGTTGAAGAGCAAAGAGCTGCAGGGATCTAACTCACCAAGTCCCCGTTCAAATAGGATCCACACAAAAAATACACTTACTAATCGTTTATTATTAGAGAGATCCCAAAAACGTCAAATTGATAATTAGGGTGAAATAGGAATATAAATGCTTGTCAGCGGTATATACATAAAGTTCCTTATCTTTAAATTCGGTGTTAGTTCTTTAAATTTTAGTAATAACGTAAATTCAGACTCCCAGGTAATAATAATTCCGCATCTAATTTTAGTTACTTTTTAATTTAAACTTTTATTATTTTATTATATATTAAAATAGTAAAATGGGCTTTAAAAGTGCCTTATTTTTAGATTTTAAGATCTTGAATGCTCAATTTCAACCATAGGAAATTTAAGCATGTATGAACCAAAATTTATCCAGATTTTTTATATTTTTAAATATTTGTTCTCATTTCAAAAGAAAGCTAAACATATAAAAAATTTTAAAAAATATCTTTAAATTCTTTTTTTTTTTTTTTATCAAATGCCATTAAAGCCATCATGAGTGGAGGGTGATTGGAAAGTTCATTGGAGGATGTGCCCCATGAAACGTCACATTTCGCCTTTGTATCCATCAATCTGAATCAGCATTCAGCCGCCCCGACCTCGCGTGCCTTCCTTTTTTTCTTTTTCTTTTTTTTTTTTTGTTTTTTTCCATCTAGTAGAGGGGAAATTCGAACCCTTCTCTTTGCTCGCGTGCCTTCCTGTACAAGCAGAAAATGTCTTGTTCCCATGGCTTTTTATTTTTTATTGCTCCAGCCGTCCCAAAAAAATATTTGCAGTAAGTCTAACTCCCCTTATTTTCCTTTCTCCTTTTTCACATAAGGAAAATACTAATGTTATCTTCCGCCCTTCTAGACAAACATGTTAGCGATTAAAAAGGAAAAAAAAAAAAAATCTCCATAAATTTGTTTTTTATAAAACATCTAATCATTTTTGGACATGTGAGGAGTTTTTCTTTTTTTTAAAACAAATAAATTTTTAACCAGTATCTCAGTTGAAGTTATTCGCTCGGATTTCCATATTATCCAAATGAAAGGTAATTATTGTGGAATATCACAAAAATATCATGTGTATTATTGCTATTTTACAAGCCGGTGACTTGTATTTGTACTTTTAACAAAGACATAACATGTATTCATTCACTTTGTGCTAATGTTAATCAGATAACAAGTGTAAACTTCAAATTTATCCAATATACTTAATATAATAAAATATTATTATTGAATGTACTTAATTAGAAAATATAAGTAAAAATGCAAAAAAAAAAAAAAAAAACTAAAAAACATAAAAATAGAAGAACTTGAATAAAAATCTCAAGCGTTTTCCAACCATCCTAAGACTTGAAGGTTGGGTTGCAACCTAACCAAAGTGTTACACGACTTGCTACCTGCCACCTTTAAGGGCTTTTGGTTAGGTTTGCATGATTAATCTATGGTCATGGGTCACAGTTCACCCTTGTTTGTGGCCACCTTCCAGCTATCTCCAAATCTGGAGCTTTAAAGCTGATTTTTCTTCTTTCTTTATTTTTTACATATTTAATTACATATTTTCAAGTAACATTAATATAGATTAGAAAAAAATAATATATTTGTCAAAAATAAAATAGTGGTTACTTAATTATAGAAATGCTCAAGAAAGGTCATGCTTTTAAAATTTTCTCTCTTTTTTTTTTTTTTCATTCTTCCATCATCTAAAAAGTATATAAATCAAATAAATTGAAAAGATAAAGGACTTGTTGCAACAAATGCAGTAGTAAGATGAAGGGGAGTAACTCAAGTCAACATTTAATTATTTCGGGAAACGAGAAGGATATATATTCATTATTCTTATGTTAGCCAAAGAAAAAAACTATTCTTTAATTGGATAATTGTTTGTCGGATAGTCAGGTTTTTATATATAGGCCCTCAGATCTAGATTGACTTCCTTATTAAGCCCTTAGTTAAGCTCTCCAATAATTGAATCGACCTCTTCTAAAGCCAACTCCCCTTGAATAGCCCTAAAGAACAAGCATAGCTCCCATACACCTAGCTCGTAGACCTCTCAACATAAATTTAAGGGTGTAAATGAGATGAGTCTATTTGTAAGCTATTTGAGTTTCGAGTTTGGCTCGATATTTACTTAAATTTGATTTGGTCATAATCGAGTCAAGCTCGAGATCGAGCTACTCAACTCAAGTAACTTTTAAAGTTGAGCTCAAGTTTTGTGATGCTCGACTTAATAAGTTCACAAGTTTAATTGAACTCGAGTTAAGTTTAAATATTAGTCAAATTCGATTCAAGTTTAAATATTATTATTATTATTTTAATTAAATTTATGACATTTTTTAAGATTATCGAGCTTAATTGAGTTGAGCTTAAGCTTACTAAGTTTCATTTCAAGTTGAGCTTAAGCTTTATAAATTAAAGCTTGATTAAGTTTAAGTCAAAATTGAGCTTTGAGTTTTTTTTATTCGAGTCGAGTTCGAGTTTAGTATTGTACTATCTTGACTTAACTTGTTAATAACTTTACATAAAAGTACCCATATGCCTCATAACCGAAGCCTACATGCTCATCTGTATAATGCCTACATCGTATTAAATGTGATATAACGTTTAGAAAGCTTTCCCCAAATGACCCATAGCCTAACTATATGGCGCCCCCAAAACATTAATAGCCTGTTCAATAGGGGAGAGTGGTTCATTTACTTAGATTTTAGCTCCATAGATTTGTGAATCCAATGAATCTCGATTCAATGATGATTCCTGACTTATGGCCAACAATCCTTATTCCCATTCCAATTCCTTGTCTTTATTTCAAAACTACCTTCGGTAAAAACCAAAATTTACAACATCTACCCTATAATAAAATGATTAGTCAAGTTGTCTCACTCTTCACTTGGATATTAAGCTAGGGTTCCTCACCTCTTCCATCAACTTCGCATTGTCCTTGATAAAACCTTAAAACATTGAAGACCTTCTAATTTTTAACACCATTGTGATGGATATGAGTAAGTAAGCGGCAAGGTTTGGCGTAGTCGTTGCTCATTCTTGAAAGGTAAAAAAAAAAAAAACCATAAAAATTATAAATCCCACAATCAGTTACTTGGGGTTTGGTTTGTAAAAATTAGGATGATCAAGTAAACTGTTCGATCCAACCCAAATTTTATGATGAAATTAGGAATATTAGTAAAAGTGATATCATAAGTTTAGATTTAGGAAAATAAATAATAAAATAAGATAATATTGAATTATATGTATATTATCCGTTATTTATCAGAAATGTATAAAACGAGTTTCGATAACTAACGAATCGATAGAGATAAATTATATACACACTAAAAATCATAAAATAACATAAATAATATTTAGTAATATTTATTTGTACCATATATGAATTTACATGTAGGTGGAAATATGTGAAATTATTCAAAATACCTGAAATATGTTAAAATAATATAAAATAATTAAAAGAAATTCATAAATAATTAAGAAAAAATCAAGAAGAATATGAAAAAATCAGGAAAAGTCCAGAAATAGGCTATGGAAGCCTGGGATTTAAAGAAATAAAAGCAACCAATTAAAAGAATATAACTAGAAAGTCAAAATGAAGAAGATATAAAGCCAATGTCACTTCAAATCACTTCAAATTAATGAAAAAAAAATCTATATAGCCTTATAAATACCCAAATTTGGAGAAAAGCTCATTTGGTCTATTTGGAGAGTAAGAAAATTTGAGAGAACCGAAAAATAGAAGATTAAGGTTTTTTTTTTCAAAATAAAAAAAAAATCTATACAAATAAGCCTCGACGATAACTTGGGAGTGAACAGCTATCACTACCACACGATGGTGATAGTGCTCAAGTCGGCCAACAATGCCATGCAGCCGAAGGTGTTTAGAGCCACCAACTCTAGTGAGTTCGATTTTCCTTCCAATTCTACTTATTTTACAAAAAAATACTAAATATACTTAGAAAATTATGAAATTTAATATTTTGATATATTTGAGTATATAGATTTAGGGAAAAATATTATTTTGATTTAATTATATTTAAGAATATATGATACTTAAGAAACTGTGCAAGATCGAGTATGTTTCGATTTAGAAATAAATGACCTTAAGATTATAGTTTTAGGCTCAAAATTTTTGTATAAACTACTTAGAGATTATAGAGTAGTGCTATGAATCTCTTTTTCAAATGTAAAATTTAGAAAATTTTAGATGATTTTTAGGTCTTAAAATAATGCATAAAATAGGTAATTTTGAGCTAATTAGGTAATTAAAGAAATAATTACTGATTTAGTGCATAATTATATGTTTTAGGATGTTGAAATCCGATAGAGTGTATTATTTGTAGCATTTATGGTATTAGATGTAATTATTAAGATATTATGTAGTATATATGTAATAGGTAAAAAAGGTAAATTTTAAGTTAATTTTGTAATTTAGAGTGATTGGGTGTAAATTCTTATTTGAGATAAATTTAGATATTTTGACATGTTAGTTAATGTTAAAGGATGATATTTGAAGTAATGGGAATATTAAATGTGTATATTATGCATATATTATGTGATAATATATAATAGGTAAGTAAAAGAAATTAATGAATAGGAAAATATTAGGTTAAAATTGATATTATAATAATAATAGAAATATATAATAATCTGGTAGGAAACTTAAATTAGAGTAATTATATGAAAAATGTAAAATTTTCTTATATCGAGAGTAAATTCAATAATTAAATTAGGATTAGGATATACCGCATGGATTAGAATGTTGGTTAAAGACCAAAAACGATATTTAGGATACCTGAAAATAATATGATTAATTTCACATTATGAGTCGAAATGAGTTTCAAGGGTTTGCGTATAAAACTGTGCTCAGAAACTAAAGTAGAACTTAATTTAGAAACCAACTCAAAAACTAAACTAGAACTTAGCCTAAGTCAAGAATAATTGTAAAAAAGAAAAAACTCGAAAACCTAGATAATTGGGTATATTAAACCCTAAACTAAAGATAACAATAAGCGTTATAAGATAAAATCAAACTATAGCAGTTATGTAGAAAACTAAAACAATATTTGTATTATAGAGATTTTTTATGATAGCTAGTGCAAGTCATACCTCCAGTAATAAAGTGAGAAATCTAAGTAAGTTGGGATTAATATGTTACTGTATTTCAAAGTACTAATTTATAATATTCGAAGGCTTGAAATTGTATTTGATTGTACTTGTTATATGGTTGGCTATGCGTATGTGCTTATTTTGAGCTGATGATATGATTCTAATTTGCTACTCTGGATTGTCTTTGTATGATTTGTATGAAATCATTGAATACCTTAAACTAGATTTAATTAAATATTTGACTCATAAATTTAAACTGGACTTGCATATCAACCCATTACAGAAATATTAGGATTCTTCGACCAAATACCGACTCCTTTGAAGAGATAGTATTGGATAGCATAATTGGTCCCTTCTTTATCTTTAGTCAAACTAAGTGATAGGTAAGGAGGTTGCTGCAAGGGTGAAGTTAATGGTTCGAATGTAGTTGCAAGAGGAGTAATGTTTCTATTACACGAGCTTGGGTTTAGTCGTGCACTATTGCATTAATGGAAGCTCCTCAACTAGGATTAAAGCGGATGGAATTTTTCTAATTTTACGATAGGCCAGACAACATCATACAATGGCATTTGCTTGTATATGAATAGCATCTAATTGATTTGATCGATAACCTTATTTGTGTTTAAGGTATAGTTTTAAGTCTCTGTCTCAACTTACGGAGCTGTAGTTGTTCATATCCCTATAGATATTATCGTAGGTGTTAGTTAGGAAGTGCTTTACATTTACCTTGAAATTAGCAACTCTAGGATCTTGGAGAGTGAGGATATAAAATCGAGGATATGATACAATTACAATTACAAGTTTGGATTGTATTTTTAAAGTTTTTATGTATTTCTTAAGTAGATTATATTCAAGCTACTAAATCCCATAATATACTCAAATTATTTTAGAATAAATATGTATTATTTGTAATTTCATAGGTAAATAACTTGTTTATTTATTATCTGTTTACTTCAAAGCGGATTAGTCGTAGACATCTTGTGTAAATTAAGTCTAAGATAGTAGCTGAAGTATCAACTTCTATTTTAGGATAGTTTGCATGATGAAACTGTTACTACTTAACTGCTTCAGGGTGTGACAAAAACCACACAAGTTTATGAAAAGACACAATCTTTAGCAGTTTTAAACACTACCCATTATCAATGTTAGCGTTTACAAGCAATGATAAGGTAGTTCTTTGTACGTTTTCTCCTTTCCGATATATTTGTTGTGTGTGTTTATTTGTTTAGTGTAGTATCCTTAGGAAAAGAGTTTGTTTCTTTAGTAAGCATTGAAAGATGTGTAAGAGAGAGAGGGGGGGGGGGGGAATGGATAATGGTTATCTGATTTTGCTTATTATGATGATTAATGCCTTTTTTTTTTTTTCCTTATCCATTTTAATTGATGCTGTTGGTCGAGAAGAAAAGATGAAATGAGGAATTTATTTACATCGAGGTAAACACCATATTAGTTGTTCATATCTTATTATCCATCTATTCAATTCATTGGTTATTCTCTTATTCTATCCAGCTAACTAAACGTGTTGTAAATGTGAGAAGACAAACATAGGTCTTAAAATAATCTTAACTTAACTATGCTAAAAAATCTTTACTTACCTTGAGCCTCCAAAACCTAGGACAATACTTTCTCTGTTATAGGCTATGAATTGACTAAAGCTTGAGAAGCTAGTTATAAATATTGCAATCTCTCATTCTTTGGAGATATATTAATACACGCATTCATTGATTATATTATCCTTATCCTTATCCTTTCAACTGACTTGAACATCAAAATAGCTCTATTGGACAACCCTCGATTGTTTTGCTCATCTTTATCTATATTGTAGGCCTACCCTCCGATCCACAAGAATTCATCTCTTACCGACCTATCTAGCCTCATAAACCCCATATTGTCCATCGGTAAAAACTAAGACCACTTGGTGCATTGTAACTAGGCAATCACAAAATCCATATAAAGCAAATTAATTGCAAAGCGCATGTTCTATTACTCAATATTTCCTTAAAAATTATTTATAATTGTTAAATTACCATTAGGTATTTCCATTTTTATTAAAATCTATCATATAAACTCTATAGTCCTATATCTGATGGCTCCCACGTGTTTTATTGTTTCAAATATACTTGAATGATTAAGGTGCTTTTATTAGCCGAGTATCTTTAGTTGAAATTAATATTATTATTTCCTAAAAGATATATAGTTTTCAAAAGTAGTTGTTCTCTCCTATTTTTACTTTAGATAGTTTTTGCTTTTCTTTTTTTTTTTTTTTGGCAAACTACTATAATAATTGTAAGGAAAGGAGGATGCAATTTGGTTTCTCTTGTTGAGAGACCAGTATTTATACTATTAAATTATAATAATTTTAATGCTTTAAATTATTATAAAGTACTAAATGTTGTACAAGTATTGTTTCTACACCTGTACTAGAGAGAGAGAAATATGTTAGTGTACACATACGTTTAAATCGCAATGCGTTATCCAAAATAAACAACTTAATAGTACCATGCTACATAATTTAAATACGGAATAATTTAAAGGAAAAGAAATTCACATATTGGTTCAGGAAACATTGGTCTACTATGGGTTATGGTTATATTTTAAGTGAGGTGAAGGAGAAGAATAATTAAATAAAAAAATAGAATAAGTTTTATCAACGCAGAAATCACCAAAGAGGCTTTTGCACTATGTATATCATCGTTAAGAATATCTATTAAGCAAAGTAGGTTAATTTTTTTATTGTTAACATCACGAATCACTTCCTAGAAGAAATTTGTAAATACATGAAGACCCAAACTGTCAAATGAAGATGATCTAATTTTCGATGATTATCTCAACATTGAAAATTTAATATTAATAAGTAAATAAGACTTCAGTCTGCTTTCACTTTCTGGGATGTAAACTTTGCGGGTGAATCGATGTTTTATTTTGAGTCGATGTTTTATTTTGAAACTTCCTGCGAGATCTTCAGGTCGAAAATGCAACTCGAGCTGTAAGCAAGAAAGAAAATGGATCTTTTTCTAGTTTGGTTTTAAGACAAGCAATTCTAGTGTTGGTGTATAGATAATTACTAATTAAGTACAAAGACACAGAATGTTAAAAGATATAAGTGAGGCTCGGGAAGAGCTAATTCCAAAGTGCCCCAAACCGATAAGGTAATTATGATAGGAAAAAATTATCTATGAAATAATACGATAGAGCTATCTCGTAGTTCACATTTATGTTTTTAGATTTAGTTGGAGTTTGTGTTTTTCATTTATGTTAAAAATGTACCTCTTATGATATAAGGGAAAAAGCAAGAAAGATGAGAGGTCCCAGTTTTGGTTTTTATGCTTTGAACGGGTTGTAATGGAATCTTAATTTTGGATATTATTCATTTTTCCTACATTTTTTAAATGTAATTTAAAGACAGAATCACTATCTTATAGAATTGAAATTGTTCGTTCCGCCTTTATGGGAGAATCTGATTCTGCCCTTGAGGAGTAAAATCGTAATTCTATTCTATCTTTATTAATTGTATTGATTTAATATTATTTATTTAATATTTAAATAAATTATGATATACGATAATTAAAAAAAATTTTGGCAATTAAAACAATATATGCTTTTAATGCTATTTTATTTCATTCCATTTCATAGATATTTCCAAACATAAAAAAAAAAATTATTATTTTGATTCTTATCCTATTTCATTCCATTTTGTGTATTAAACATGACGTAAAGGTAAAGTGTAATGGCAAAGAAAAATCTCAAAGTTAAATCATTTCAAAGCAATGACATTTTTGTAATTTCACTTGAATGGTCATAAACTTTACTTTATCTCTTAAAACTCATTAACTTTTCTCATTTTCTTCATTTTCCTTTGCCACTTTTGATCTTAGTTGAGAAAGAAATACTTAGGGATTTATTTACGGGAAGAAATTCATATTTAAGCAACCCTAAGGTAAGATTTAACATTTAGACTTCTTTTCCTAGCTTATTTCATTGAAAAACCTCAAGGTTTTTCTAGCTTTTTTTTTTTTTTTTTTTAATTTGAATTTAGATTGGTGTTTCATTACAACTTTTAGTTGGATTTTGCTTAACAATTAGATTTACAAGTTGTTCAATCTATTTCAAGTAAGTTTTCTTCCCTATTCTCTTATTTACTTGTGTTTTTATTTTTTTATTTTTATTTTTTGAGTTTTAAAAAGGAATTATGGATGTATGATTTAAAGCTTGGTTTGAGCAATGTGGTTTGTGAAATGAAGTTTGAAGCAACTTGGATTGTGTTTTCATCATGTATTCAAGTGTTGTGAAGTGGGTTTAAAGAATGGTGGATTTTTTTAAGTTTTGGGTGTGTGAATTGTAGAATTTCACAGTTTTCAAGCAAAGGGTTCAAACTCTTTTGAAAGGGTTTACAGCATTTGGTTGTTTTTAAGCATAGAACATGCCTTGGGTGGATTATTGATAAAAGTTATGGACCATTTTCAAAGGGTTCACACCATTTTGATAGAAAGGTCCTAACTCTTTTAATAAGGGTCCAAACCATTCCCAACTGAAGCTAAAACCTAGTTTTGATTCTTAAAAAAGGTCTAAACATTTTGTACAAGCTCCATAAATTTTTCTTTAAATCATATGTTTTTGTTCAAACACCCTTTTAGCCATTCCCAAAAGCTTCCAACAACAAAAATTACCATTTTATCCCTACTTAAGCTTAATTTAACATTTTTGATCAATTTTAAACCTTTTACTCCATAATGACGTTTTAACCAACTTTGTTGAACTATTACCCCATTTTGACGAATCTCATACAATATTTAGTGTTTTTCAAATCAAACTCTTTTTAAATCTCCCTTGCCCAAGTGTTTTACTGCTCTTATCTTACCAAAACTCGACCTCTTCCTAATGCAGTAACCTATACAAGCTTGGATGGATTTGAACCTTAGGATGTCTAGATTAGTGTTAAGCTTGGTAAGTGGGGACTTACTTAAAACTTTGATTGGATTAACTGTTACGCCCCGAAGCGGCAGAGTCGTAACAGTCCCGCCATGTAAACCACCCTAAGATAGAAGTTGGCCTTACAACCGCTATCCTAGACCTGATCTACACAAGGCGTCCACAACTAACCCGCTTTGAAGTAGACAATTTGTAATTTAAATAAATCATTTATCTAAGAAAGTGAGGAAATATATATATGCTATAATTCAGCTATTGTAATTAAGGTTTACAATATTTCTCTATAATATATTTCCTAGTTGTTACATTATTCAAAATGAAAAGTAATTCTAAAATAAAAACTTAAACCTTAAAAATATGTGTTTATTCTTCACATGTTTTTCCTCACTCCCCAGGATCCAGCAGTTGCTAGCTTCAGAGTAATTGGTTGCCGCTTCTTAGCCAGCACCTGCACGATGTCTATAGGGATGTGAGCAACCACAACTCAGTAAGTTAGGACGGAGGACTTAAAACTATACCATACACACAACAAGGTTTTCAATCACTTATTAGGTGCAATACATGTGCAAGCAAATGCCATCGCACGACGTTGTCCGGCCCGTCGTGAGATTAGAGAAATTGCGCCCGCTCTAATCCGGGTTGAGGAGTTACCGTTAATGCAACAGCTCACGACCAAACCCAGGCTTGTGTAATGGAGACTTTGCTCCTCCCGCAACTACCTTCGAACCACTGTCTTCACCCCCGCCGCGACCTCCTCTCCTGTCACTTAGTTCGACTGAGGATGAAGAAGGGACCATTTTGCAATCCTGCGCTATCCCTTCCGAAGGGGTCGGTATTTGGCCGGAGAGTCCTAAATCCCCTAACGGGTTGCCATGCATGTTCGATTATGATTACTGGTCATATATTTAATCAAGTCCAGTTTAGGGGGATCGATCATTTCATATAATTCATATAATATGTGCAAAGCAACAAACAGAATCATGGCATCACCCATAATCAAGCACATGCATACATTCAACTATCTAACAAGCACAACCAAGCATAATCTTAAGCCTCCCAAAATACAGCAACGTATTAATCCCAACTTACCTCAACTCTTCGCTCGCTCACTCGATGTCCGATTTGCTCAGGCCATCGCCGATTATCCCTATAACACGAACGTGGTTTCAGCTTTTCATATAATTGTTATAGGTTCGTTTTATCCTATAATGCTTCTTGTTAGGTTTTGTTTAAGGTTTAATATGCCCAATTATCTAGGTATTAAGTCTTTTACAATTATTCTAGGGTTGGGGTTAGGTTTAGGTTCGGTTTTCGCATCGATTTCTAAACCAGGTTTTTTGTTTGATTTTTAAGTAGCGTTTTATATTCCAACCCTAGAAATTAGTTTCAACCCATAATGTGAAATTAATCACATTATTTCCCGATAACCTAAATACCATCATTACCCTTTGTCAGTGTTTATTTTACTCGATACACTTAAATCCATATCAGTGTACCGAATTCACTCCTAATGTGACAAATTTTTACATTTTTCATATAATTCCATAAATTCAAGTTTCCTATCAGATTTATTGTGCATTTTTATTATTCTCAAAATATCAATTTTTATTATAATATTTTCTATTTATTATATTTTCAATAATTACACATTATGCATTATTGCATATTATGCACATAATACATTTCTAATATTTCTATCACCCTAATTACCATCTCTAAACACCAATTATTATTTCAAAAATTATGCACATAATGCATTTCTAATATTTCTATCACCCTAATTACCATCTCTAAACACCAATTATTATTTCAAAATGTCTAAATCCATCCTAAATCAGATTTTACTCCAAATTTCCCTAATTTACAAAATTAACTATTTTTTCCTATTACTCATTTATTACATAATTAACCTAATAATTACATCTAACACCCTAAATGCTATAGGTATCATAATCCATCAGATCTTAACACTCTAAAACATCTACTTATTCACTAAGTCAGAAATTAATAATTTAATTACTTAATTAATCCTAAATTACCCATTTTATGCCTCATTTTAGGACCTAAAAATTATCTAAAAATTTCAAAAATTAATTTTTGAAAAGGGCTTCATAGCACTGTTCTATATCATCTAAGTAATCTACACAAAAATTTTGGGCTTGAAACTACACTCCTAAGGTCATTTATTTCTAAATCGAAATGTGCTCGATTTTGTACGATTTCTTAGGGGCCATATATTAAGGGATATAATTTCATCAAAATAATATTTTTCCTACAAACTACATACAGAAATATCCCAGAATAACAAAATTCATAATTTTCTAATTATATTTACTATTTTTACAAAAATTTACAAGATTCGGGCTGGAAATCGGATTCACCAATTTGGGTGGCTCCGGCTACCGCGGGCCGCTGTGGCCTTGTCGGCCGGCCTGGGCGCTGCCACCACCGTATGGTGGTAGTGGCCATCCACTTGCAGCTCCTCGTCTGGTGTGGGTTCCTTTTAAAACCCTTAACTGCACAGTTTTTCTTATTTTTTTTATTTTCTGGATTTTCTCTCGAATTTTCAACTCTCTCTAATTTTCTCTGATTTGTATCTATCCAAATGTGCTCTATAATTTTTCCTGCTATTTATAGGGCTTTGTGGAATTTATTGTGCATTAAATGGGACAAGACAATTGCCTTATCCCTTGATTTTTGGCTTTTATGTTGTCTTAATTTAATTGGCCGAATTTTTTCTTATTTTTCCCAGCTGCCACGACCCAATTCTGGATGATTCATGATTTTTCCTGATTTTTCCTTAATTAATTATGAATTTTCTTTAAGCATTTAGTATTATTTTAGCACATTTCGCGTATTTTAAGTAATTACGCGTATTTATACTTACATGTATATTCATATATAGTACAAATAAATATTCTTAAATATTATTTTGGTCATTCTAAAATTTTTAGTATACATATAATCTGTCTCTAATAATTTATTAGTTATTATATTACACTTTTTGGTAATTAGCAGTTATTATGCTTAAAATTTGAAAATTTTATAGTCTCCTATTTTACTACTTATTTTCTTAAATTTAAGTTTACAGGGTCATTTTTACTGATATCTTGTTAAATAGTTTATAATTTGGGTTTGATCGGATCTTTTAACCGATCGCCCTAAACCTTGAGTTCTAAGTTCAATCCTACGGTTACTTGGCTTAACTTTGAGGCTTAACTTTGGGGCTTACATTAACTTGAGTAGAGGAATAAGAAAGTTTTATGGTTCATTTTGTCGGGTTCTTCAATTCGAGTTCCCTAATAGTTACGATTCAGACCTTATGTTTGTTATTCATCTATTTGAATACGTAGTGCTTGGTTGTTTCAATATGCTTATTAAAATAGTTATGAACCAATTGGATTATATTATATCTGACCTAACTTGATACTTATTGGTTGTGCTTGATTAGCCTATCATAGGATCTCGCAATGGCAGTTACTTTGGAGGGTACTTGCTGATCATATATGAAGATTCTCTAATGTTATTGCATGTGGCACGACATAACTAGAATTACGTTTCAAGGACTCTAAACTTTGGGTATAAAAGACTTTAAAGAAAAACTTATATATTTATCTATTTATATATGTATAAGATCATTGTGGAGTGGAATTATGAGTAGCCTCTTGATGCTTGTTGGCCTAAAATTAAAGATCAACTCTTGTTTGCTATATTTGTTTTATTTATGCATGTGAATGAACTAAATGGCATCCTTGAATGCTTATGCATCATGTAGTGAGACTTGTTTCACTTTTTAATCTTTTTCAAGCACAAATATCGATGGCCATATTATTTATGAGGAGCCTTATGTTGATAATATTTAGGAGGAGGAGGGAATTGAATACCTTTACTTTTATGATGATTAGGATTGAGTTGGCTCATAAGAGTTGATGGTAGCTAGGCGATACTTGAAGTTTATGGATGAGTAATATTTGTGTTAAAGACTTTTGTTTTCCATTGAGGTCTATGTTAGTGATGTGAGGAGATAAACTCCTTAGTTAGTTTGTACCGCCTCTGAGTTTGGTTTTGGAGCTTGTAAACTCTTTAGTTATTATTTTTTGATACTTATGGTTTCAGAAGCATACTAAACTCCTTTGGGTTTTTGTGTTTTGATCTTATGTTTGGAGTGGTTCTCCCATATGATGAGATGATAATTTATTTTTAGGTTTATGCGGATGTCAAGTGAATGATGTTTCCAATTCTTTTTGAGATTTTATTTGGAGATATGAATGGAATGTGATAATGTTACGTGTTTTGATATTTGTGATAAGTGTTTTAGCATGTTTCTAATTAGTGAGAGCATATACCAGGTTGTAATGTCCATTAAAATCTCAAGACGTTACATAAGGATATATAATATACACATCTTCCTTTGTAGCATATTTACCTTCCTTGTTAAATTTGAAAAATATTAAAAATGGATAATTTCTTGAATAATTATCACTTTCCTTTCGTCTTCTTTCCTTTCTATATCTTTCATTCTTCCACTATCGTTCTTAAGTTACCGATTGACATTTTTCAATAAAATGCATTAGAGATATGTTTCGCATGAAATAAAAGCTTGCAATATATGGTGTTTTAATTATTTCTCTTGTAATCGCAAACCCAAAATGCAAAATCATTATGCTAACCTTAAGTTAGAAGTCATTTAATAACTAAAGCACCAATGATTATGCCAATTGTCACTAACTCATAGCCTTCAAAAATAGCTGCAATGCGTATGCTCGAATAAGTGTGGTACAGTCTTCTTAGGTAAAATATAAAACTATTACGTTGATTAATTTATAATTACATTAGCATATTAAGACATGGGAGAATGGAAGAGGGGCCGGGGGTGATTGTTGTTTTGGGGTTTGTGGATAATTTTACTTAATAATACATATAATTATTTTGGTAAAAGAAAAATTGGCTTTATTCACTTTAATATTGTAGATAATTGCAAAACCAATATGCAAATATTTAACACTACCTTTGGTAGCTTTTAAGTAAAATGGAAATGAAAGGAAATATATGGAAAGGTAAAGCAAATAAAAGAAAGAAAATAAATGAAATACAATTTTTACCACCTGTTTAAGAGTACTTTCACGGCTTTGTTCCTTATTTTAATCGAATCGATTTTACTTATTATGTTATCATTTATTTTTATATTTTTAAATTTGAATAATTGAATTCATAATTTGTTCAATAACAAATTAAGGTTTAGATGGATAAAAAAGAAAAAGAAGAAGATAGGACTGTTGAAAAATGTTGGTTTAAATATGAAGAATGAAAATTGAAGGAAGGTGGTGGAAATATTTTCTTTGTTGTTATTGTTAATACACAAAAATGAAGTGAAAGAGAAACAATAGGAGAATTTGGCCGAATTAATGTTTATCTTATATCATTCCACGGGATATTTTTATAACTTCCAACAATTTCCATTCATTATTTCTAAAAAAAAAAAAGAATTTCCATTCATTTCCTTTAGTTTGTCTCTAACACTATTTAGGTGAATGGGAAGAGGGAAAAAGCAAAGGAAATCTAAGAAAATGAAAACAAATTGTGTTTGGTTAGGATTGAAATGGAACGAAGTGGGTAGAAACAAGTGGAATTGGATTGTTTCCACTTTAATGTAATTTGGAGAGAAATCAAATAAATAAATAGAAGGTTCATGAAATTATAAAAATAGCCTCAAAATGTAATGGAAAATATCCTAACCATGTTCTTTTCATTTCACTATCCTCGTTAAAAGTTGCGAAACACAGACTAGAAGAGAAACAAAAAATGGCTTAAAAATAAAGCATTTTCACTCTTTTTTCTATTAAAATTACCAAAGATTTCTCTCATTTTTATTATTTTACTTTAATTTACTTTAAAAGCAAGACCGTAACCTGGAAGTTAGTCAATAAGGAAAAAACAACAATGGCTATGAATGCTCCTCTTCTTTCTTGTCCAAAAAGAAAAAACTAAAAAGAAAGCACGGTCCAAAAAGCATCATATATAAACACTCTCTCCTGCTCATTCTTCAGACACCTCTTATAATTCCCGTACACTATAATATCACTGCCAATAAAAAATCAAATTCCATCAAAATGCATCTATACAACGCGTGGTTACCTCCTCCGGTTGCCGAGGAGACAAAGAGAGAGAAGGAATCGTTCGCTCGAACTGTTAAGACCGTTAAGGACTTGTACCGGCCGGACGATCCCGATTCCGTTTACTCCACACTTAAATACGTCTCCGTTCTCGAACTGTACGGTTTGTTGTTCTATTTTGCCGTTTAATTGAGGTTCTTGATTACGGTGCTCGTGTTGATTCAGCTTGAAGTATTACTGTTGATGTTTGAATGATATTGTCCGTTTTGATTAACTTGAAGTATTGTATAACAGCTAAAATTGAATGATTTTGTTCGTTTTGATTAGCTTAAAGTGCTGTATTACTGTTAACCTTGAGTGATTTTGTTCTTTTGATCAACTTGAAGCTTCTTTCTCAATGTTGAGTTTGTAAGATTTTTATTCGTTTAGTTTGAAGTGCCGTTATTACTGTTAAATTTGAATGATTCTGTTTTTCTGGATTAGAATGAACTGCTCTTATTACTGTTGAATTTGAATGATTTGCCAGTTGCGATTGGCTTGTAAAGTAATCGGTGTTAATTTGGATTTGATTGCTGCCGGCTTTGAGTGATGATGGTGAGGATTGAGAGTGATGGAGCGTAATTTTAGATGTTCATTTTTTGGAGTTGGACTGAGAGAATGTTCTTCTTTTGATCGATCAGTCTTTAATTGTGGAAATGGTTGAATGTAGTGGATGATTGATGTAGGCAGCCATGTTTAATTAGTTCAAGAAATGGCATGAAGTGATTGTGTTTGAAATGGGATGATATATTGTGGTAAAATGATGAGGACTAGATGGGATTAGCTGTTGTTTTCGAGTTTGTTCATGAGGAGTTGGGAAAAAGAAGAAGCGTCCACTCCTCTCATA
Source organism: Lumnitzera littorea (assembly GCA_024138015.1). NCBI lineage: Eukaryota > Viridiplantae > Streptophyta > Magnoliopsida > Myrtales > Combretaceae > Lumnitzera > Lumnitzera littorea. The sequence goes on along the minus strand of JAMXBB010000012.1, from coordinate 13,443,497 downwards.
AGCAGTTATTTAGTTATGCCACACTTGCTTGCCACTGAAAGAGTAATCATGGTCATTGAAGATAAGGTAAGCCATGGTTGGGATTTTGTATGCTACATATGGTTTAAATTACTTTAGCAATGGTTGAGAATATAATATGATTTGGCTAATAGTTCAACAAAAATTACATACTCTTGACAAGCTTTTCAAATGGAAGGTGGTTGATCAAAACTTGCACTATTTAAGTCAAGGTTGTGATTAATCTCATGAGCATTTTTTCTTCATGTGTATTGTTGCAAGAGATACTTGGAACAAGGTTGGTTATCATCTTATGTGGTCTTCCTCACAAAGGGACAAAGTGAAGGACTTCACATCTTTTTTCAATAGTCCTCCTGCTAGTTTCAGTGTGACTGATAAGAAAGCAAGTGCAGCCATTTGCTATTATATTTGGCAAGAAAGAAACGTGAAGTGACTAGGGCTACAATTTTCAACAGCTGATGGAGTAGTCAGGAAAGTGCTAAAGACAATCAGACCCATAAATCTAAGTTTTTCAAATATGTAATTTTCTGCTTATAATTATGCAAAAATTTTCTGGTCATGGTTTAGGCTATGGAGATGACAGTTTCTGAGCTTCCTGATTTGGTCATTCCACCGTCTTTAAATCTAGTGCAATTGCAAATGCTTGATTTAGTAGACTTTAGGTCCACTCTTTCATTTTGGGCAGTGGCCTATACTTTTGTAAATTTTCTCCATTTTTAATAATTTTTTTTGTGAATTTATCTGAAAAGAAAGATATATATATTGATTTATTTTTTTACAGTTATTTATTTATTCTTTTGTTTTAATTGTTTCATGAATGTGGAGGTGAGAGCAAGATGGGCTTGTGTAAGAAATTACTTGCTGGAAATGCTTGATACAACTTTATTTTGTCTTTTAAGCATGAATGTGACAACCAAGAAAATATTACATTATGACCAGTTGACATGGAATGCTAGAATAAGATTCTGGTACATTATGCATTGTTGCGTTAGCGTCTTTTGTTCACATTGCCTTCGGTGACTAGAGCAATTTTAGTTTTCAATGTCACGTCCATCCTCTAAAGCCATTCCACACCAACTCAGTGATTAATAATTCAGAGATCTTTAGGGTATGTCCAAGCCACGAAGTAACTGTGACTATGAAACATTTGCTTCATTAACAATTTGTTAGTAAGAGATGCGTTTATTCTATTGCAGTTATGCCTTATTAGCTTATGCATTATCACCAGCATGTAACTTTGATCTCAGCTTTCCTGTTAATTTGTTCAGTGACATTTTGTCTACTATGTGCATTTGTAAAAATTGGTGCATTGATTCTGCTTTTTTATTTTATTATTTTTTTTTATTTCTTTAATTTTTACCCTGTAATCTTCTCAATACCTATTCCAAAAATATAAATATATTCTGATACTTGTTGTAGTATATGCAATGGTGAAATAGGATCTAAGTGCATGAAAAAAAAAAAGACATTCTTAGATAACTCTGGTTGTTTGTTGGATTGCTGATCATTCCTAGTGGGATTAAGGCTGAGCTTGTTATTGGTTTTGTCCAGTAGGTAGCTTGTTCTTGTTGTACCTGTGCAGTGCTTCTTCTCTCTGTCTGTCTGTCTCTCTCTTTTTTCCACTGCGATTTTCATATCATTCTGGTTTTACTGCAAAATTGATACTCAAAACCACTATAGTTTCCTCTTTCTACCTTCATGAATTTGATTATGGTAGAGACTCAACTTTACTTCTGTAACATGCAGTTTCATAAAGGCAAAAAGTGAATTGTCCCTGGAAGATGTAGCTGCTCTTGTGGATATTGGGTTGGAGTTATTTCATAAGTCACAAAATAAGCTATATGTGCAGGTTGTACAGTGCATCACTAAGAGCTATAATTTTGAGCACGTGTATGAGCGCACCTCCATGCACTATAGTTGCTGTTTTCTCCTAATTGATGTTGGTGTCTGTGTTATTCAGGTGAGATGGGGAAATTTAACAGTACGTGTTCTTAATAAATATCGAAAAAAGTTATCTTTAGAAGTCAAGTGGCGGCCCTTTTATGATGCTCTCATCAACACACATTTTACAAGGTAAGGTTTTAACCCATATCTTGTCCATGTCACTGTAGCATGGCATTCTACAACATTTCTGCTTATGCAGTATATTTACATTTGTTGTCCCTAAATTGTGGAATCAATTCATATATTTTACAATTTCCCATCTCTTCTGCACCGCATGCTCAGATTAAAATTTAATTTTTTACAAAGGACTTGAAATCTAATCCATTTTTCCATGTTAACAGGAGTACTGGTCCAGAAGGATGGAGATTGAGACAGAGGCATTTTGTGACCGTTACTTCTCTTGTTCGATCCTGTAGGAGATTCTTCCTGCCAGGTTCTGCTTCTGAGATATGGTCTGAATTTAAGTGAGTTTCTAAGTTTCTCTCTGATTTGTCAAAAATTTTAAGTGTCTGATGGCATATCAGTGGATTACAATTTATTGTTTAAGTCATAACGGAGATGGTTTTAACAAATAAAGATGATTTTTTCTTCTAGTAGTATAATCTTTGGCATGCTGAAAAATTTGTTATGTGATATGAAAAAGTGACCAATGCCTTGTGTGGATATGCCTACATCCAGGTTCCCAGCTGGGGAAGAAGAAAAAAGAAATAGGGTGGGATTAGCCTGATAGGCACACTGAGAGGGATATGTGTCATCAAGATCTTTTTCCCCCTTCTGCAGATGCAGAAAGATCAGTTGAAAGTCAAGAAAATATCTCTAACAAATGTTGGCTTCTTATTGATTGTTGACAAAACAATAACATGGGAATAGATAAAGTATTCTTTCTTATGTTACCTTTGATATCTTCAACATTTTTCTTGACAAGTCCATTAATTCTGTAGATCCCATCTTCATCTTCTCAAGTATATATATGAAGCAAGAACATATAAAGATCGCAAAGTTGGCATGTAGACTTTAGGACTTTGAACTAAACCATATATGTTAGTAGATTTTTATGGTTGCTTTGATTTGCTATGGTCTTAGTTCTTTTTGCAAATGAAACTTTTATAGATCGTTGCTTGAAAATCCTTGGCACAATTCAACGTTTGAAGGCTCTGGATTCGTTAGACTTTTTCTTCCTACAAACTTGCACAACCAAGAGTTCTTCTCAAGGTTTGGAGCATTATTTATTTGGCATTTTCTTTAGGGCTCCCCATCTGGGATGGACCAGGGGATTTCATATTAGCAACGAGTTTCATCATTTCATCATTTCATGGCAGGGAGTGGATTGAACAATGCATGGAACTTTGGGATAGTATACCAAATTGTCCATTTTGGAATGGTCAATGGTCCGCTGTCATAGCCCGTGTTATAAAGAACTTCAAATCTATCGACTGGGAAGATTTTTTACCAGCTCTTTTTGCTAAATACTTGAATATGTTTGAGGTCAGTCATTCAACTCATGAGCTGCTTTTAGTGGAATAAAGTGCTTGATATTTGATAGTCTGGTTCCTGTTTTTATGAATCAATTAAAGAAAGACAGACAGCAACAAACATTGTAAACGGGATGTGTTGACATGTTTTTGTTTTCAAGTTATATTTGCATCCCAATATAGAGAATATGAGATTTGTAAAATGCCCTTTGTTACCTGTCTTTGCTTGTTGTCTGCATTGACAAGTTAGTAGTGAAGTACATTTACATCTAAGAATGCTGGTCTAGCTCTAGAAATTGTCACCACCACCAATTGCCTGAGTCTATACGACAACAAATGGATTGCATGTTAATATGCCATTTGATTTTACTGGTCTCTAGTAGCTATCCAAGCTTTATCTTCTTCATTCATGTGGGTTTTGGTTGATTTTAATTGCTTCAATAGGTTGATTTCCTTAATTAGAATCTCAATTTTTATCTGGCATGATAGGTACCTGTGGCCAACGGAAGCAGCTCATATCCTTTTTCTATAGATGTTCCGCGAAACACAAGGTTTTTGTTCCCCAACAAAACATCTACACCATCAAAAGCAATTGCCAAAGCAATTGTAAGCTTATGCCCTCGTTTTTGCAGCCTATTGTTTTCTTTTATGCATTCCCTAAATTATTTTTGAATTGCAGGTCTACTTATTCAAACCTGGTAGTTCAGCCCAAGTGCACTTTGAAAAATTGGTCAACCTCTTAGAACAGTTTGTTTCTTGGCACTACTGCTCTTATTTATGGATTCACACCCCCAATCGGTAAAAAATCTCTAATGTTTCTTTTCTTGTGTTTGTTTGAACAGGTATTACCATCCATCTAATGGTGGTCGGTGGACTTATTCATTAGAGCGTTTCTTGCTCTACTTAGTGTTGACATTCCAGAAACGCCTTCAGCATGAACAACAGTAAGGTTTTTGGTTGTTAAAATAGGGAGGCATCTCTTATCTTGTATTTACAATTTATTTACGTGAACAGGAATTTGGATAAAAATGGAATGGCAAATCAGGTCCTGGGAAAGTCGGAAAGGGCATTCTTTGTTAATGTTGTGCTGAAATTAGCTGATCGTGGTCAATATAGCAAGAATGAACAACTTTCTGAGACGGTCGCTGCAGCAACTTCTATTCTATCCTATGTTGAGCCTTCTTTAGTTCTTCCGTTTATAGCCTCCAGATTTCACATGGCATTGGAGACGGTTAGATTCTTTTGATTTTCATTTGATCTTATAAAGATACTCTGCTGATTTTCAGTTTATTGTATGATTGCTTGGTCACTTTTCAACTTTTGTCTAGTCAGATGACTGCCACCCATCAATTGAAATCTGCGCTGATGTCAGTGGCTTTTGCTGGACGTGTGCTGTTTCTTGCATCCCTCTCTTCTACTTCCCAAGAACCAGATGATCCTGGCAGTGTGAATTCCTACCTTGATCTTCTAGCTGTTTCATTGTCCAATGCTTTACTTGGTATGGATGCTAACGATCCTCCTAAAACATTGGCGACAATGCAACTAATTGGTTCAATATTTTCCAATGTAAGCCCCAAGCTCTGTAACTAAAGTTAGTGGTAGTTTGTATGCTGTAGTGCCTGATTAAAGTTTCTTGAATGCTCACTTAGTTCATCTATATCTGCAGATGGCTAGCTTGGAAGAAAATGCAGACGACTCATTTATGTCAATGATACGTTTTTCCGAGTGGCTAGATGAGTTTTTGATACGCTTATTTTCCTTACTTCTACATCTGGAGCCCAGCAGTGTCCTGTAAGTAGTATCATTTTATTCCCCTTTCTTTGCAAAAAATATAACAATTTCTTCTCTCTCTCTTTTAACTTGTGCTTGTTTATTTTATTTTATTTTTCCATCTAACCACTTGACCATTGCTTTAGAAGTGAGGGCCTGCATTCATCAGCAACATCAGGAACTTTTCTGGTTGAGGATGGTCCTTACTACTACTGCATGCTTGAAATATTGCTGGGTAGATTGTCGAAACCACTATATAACCAGGTTAGTCAACTGCTTTTGCACAATTGGTTTAGTTACCAGGTACATAGGATATGTTGAAATCAAATTCAAACAAATAGACGAAAAGATTTGGTGTGAATTTTATATATTTATCTTTCAATGTGCCCTCTTACATGAGGGATGAGATATTGATTGAGGTTGATATGACTAGTGAGAGAAAGCCCATTTCAAGCCCATTTCTTATGTGTACTCTAGGAGACCAAGGGTGGAGGTGGCCCCTAATCATGATACTTGAGTTAGTTTGGGTTGATCCGGTAGGGTAGTATATCTTTGTATATAAATATGACGTATTGTTAGTTTCAATAAAGTGCTTGTTGATGTGGCAACATTAGAATAAATTAGCAATTAGTGTGTTTGCTGAGGTGGCAAGTTGAGTAGGGTTTAGTTACCTATAAATATTGAGCAGTTAGTCAGACGGAGGGAGAGAGAAAACTTCTACTGTAAGTCAGATTAGGCTTTAGGTGTTCTGAGCTGGTACTCAGGTTCTGAGGTCATAGCTCAGGTAAGATTGATTCTGATCTCTACATGCTCTTGGCTGGATTGTCAGTAAAATAGTTCTATCAATTAGTTCCGTTGTTGGGAAGCATCATCGAATATTCATAAGGGAGAATGACTAGAATGGAGAGTAGAGTAGAAGGATTAGAGAAAAGAGTGGAGGAAATTCAAGGAGGTTTATCTGAAATACAACAACAGCTTTCTTCCGTAGATCAAGCTTGGAAGAATTTTGAAGGTGAAATACGCAGAATTGGACAAAGTCAACAAACTTTGGAGGACACTATGGTGTTGATTTAAGAAATGTTGAAGGAAGTTTTAGGAGATGGTAAGGGCAAATCTGTTACGAATGACAGAGGAGATGTAACTAATGCAGCGGAGTCCTCTGGACCTAGGATGTGAGCACGGGATCAGACTCCTACAGCCATGACTTTCGGCAATTCTGTTGTAGTTGGACAAAATGAATTAGCAATTGATGAGGAGTTCCAAGGTAACGTAGCTCGAATTACTCTTCTAATCTTTGATGGACATGATCTGGTCAATTGGGTTGTGGCAACCGAGCAGTATTTTGAAGTCCATGCAACTCGAGACGAAAGGAAAGTAGCCTTGGCTACGCTATGCATGCGTGGGAGAACAATTTATTGGTTAAAATCTCTTAAGCGATAGCATCCAAGACTTAATTGGAATGAATTTGCTATAGCTTTGCTTAAAAGATTTAATCGAAATATATTAGAAAATCCTTTCATTAGTCTTTCCACTTTTCGTCGAACCTCTACAGTAGAGCGATATGTTGATGAATTTGAGGCTCTGTTATCGCAAGCTCCGAAAGTAATGGAGTTGTAGGTGTTAGGCTATTTCCTTGGCGGTTTGTGAGAAGATATTAGAGTACGTGTTCAGACATTAGAGTCGTCCACTCTGGCTGTTGCAATTGATTTGGCTTTCACTATGAAAAGAGAGTTCGAGATTCTTGTCTCTATATACCGAAAGTCACACAAATGTAAAATATGTGAGGAATGAGTCAGTTGTGGGTCGATCTTTTCACTAAACACCTACTGTATGCCGTTTACTGCTATTTATGCCACCGCAAAATACTGCTGTCATTGTAACTTCTAAGTTGGTTACTGGAGGCGTCGGTAATGGTGCCAATCAGAATTTCTTGTTGAAACCACATTATGTAAATAACTCGAGTTTATTAGGTACTTCATCAGGTGTTAGTTCCAATTCCGATTAGGTACGTACCCCAAATCGATCCTTTCATGGCTAAAGGCAATTGTCTTACGCAAAATATCTTAATAGAAGGGCAAAGGGCCTTTGTTTTCGATAAGGGCCTTTGTTTTCGATGTGATCAATCTTTTAATGCTAGTCATTGATGTCTTAACAAATCATTGAGAATATTGGTGTTGGAAGAAAGTCCGGATATTGTAGATGAGAATTGGGTGGCTATGGGAGGAGTGTCTAACGTCGAGCATGGAGTAGAGGAAGGAGAAGGGTGTGGCAATGAATTTCAGTTCTCACTATTGGCCTTAAGTGGATTGAACGCTCCAAAAACCTTAAAATTTCGAGGTATCTTGTTAAATTGTGATGTTTATATTTAAGTGGATAGTGGAGGGAGCCACAACTTTATTTCCAAATCTTTGGTAGTTGAAGTGGGGCTTTCAGTAGACAAAACTTCCCTGTTTCATGTTAAATTAGGTGATGGTCATGGTGTTGAAATTTGTGGTGTTTGTACTGATGTGAATGTTGCTATTTGTGGCCATAGTTTTACTATTACCTGTTATGTGTTTGAGCTTGGGGGTGTTGATTTAATCCTGGGCATAACCTGGTTGGAAATGTTAGGAGAGATAAAAATTGATTGGCAACAGATGATTATGAAAATTCCTTCACAGTAGGCTAAAAAAATATTATATGGTGACTTTTCTTTGTATTGCACTTGTGTTTCTTATAAGTCCTTGTGTAAAATAATGGATTATGAGTTTGTAAGTGTAATTTGGCATTTGCAAAGTTGCGAAGAAGAGAAGTGTGACTTGATTGATGATCTTAGACTAGTAGCTTTATTAGATGAGTTTGCTGCTGTTTTTGATGAGCCTAAGGAATTACCTTCTAATCGTGCTACGGATCATCAAATTCCGCTTAAGGAAGGAAGGGGTCCTATAAATGTTAGGCCTTACCGTTATGTTCAAGTGCAAAAAGATGAGATAGAAAAACTTGTTTGGGAAATGTTGGCGGTCGGAATCTAGTCCTTTTTCTAGTTCGGTCATTTTAGTAAAAAGAAGGATGGGTCATGACGGTTTTTCGTAGATTAAGGTGCATTGAATGAAGTTATGGTCTTAGATAAATATCCTATTCTAGTGATTGATGAACTTCCAAACGAGTCGAATGGTGCCAAAATTTTCTCAAAAATTGGCTTATGAGCTGGATATCATTAGATTCGAGTTTTGTAGGATAATATTCTAAAGACCGCTTTTCAAACACATCAGGGTCATTATGAATTTTTGGTAATTCTTTTTGGCCTTACCAATGCTCCAGCCATTTTCCAATCTACCACAAATGATTTGTTTCGACCATTTTTACGAAAGTTTGTGCTTGTCTTTTTTGATGACATTTTGGTTTTTAGTAGGGACTTGGACATGCATTTAACATATTTATGAGAAGTTATGTCTCTATTGCATTATTATCACTTCAAAAAGTGTTCTTTTGGTGCCACTTCGCTGGAATATTTGGATCGTATAATTTTTTTTGAGGGAGTTAGTATGGATCCTAATAAAATAAAGAGTGTTTTGAATTGACCAATTCCAATTTCTCAGAAGGCCGTGCATGGATTTCTTGGTTTATTGGTGTATTATCAAAAGTTCATTAAGAATTATGGCAAAATTGCCCGACCTATGACAGATTTGTTAAAGAAGGATGGCTTTCATTGGACTAATGAAGCACTTTTGGCCTTTCGAGTGTTACAAAAGGCTTAGGTAAATGCACTGGTGCTTGCTATGCCCGATTTTACTCAACCTTTTATTATTGAGTGTGATGCTTCAGGGCATGGGATAGGGGCTGTTTTGATGTAGCGCAATCAACCTGTCGCTTATTATAATGAAGCCTTGAGTGATCAGAATTTGGCCAAGTCAACTTATGAACGAGAACTTATGTCGTTGGTGCTAGCTATTCAGCATTGGCGTTCTTACTTATTGGGACGAAAATTTGTGGTCCAAACTGATCAATGAAGTCTGAAACATCTTCTCCATCAGCAGATTACAACCCTGGACCAACAAAAGTGGCTTTCTAAATTGTTGGGGTATGATTTTAATATTGAGTACAAATCTGGTATTACAAATTCAGCAGCGGATTCTTTATCACGGATACAAGGTGACATGGAATGTTGTGGTATTTTGGGGCCTATCTGGTCAGATTTGGATGATACAAGAGCTGCTGTTTTGTGAGACTCCTGTTTGGCAGCAAAAGTACAACTTTTGCAGGAAGGAAAAGAGGCTGGTAAGGGGTTTCATCTTGAAAATAATACCCTCTATCGTTATGGGAAGTTAGTGATACCGGCTGCTTCTTGTTGGGTGAATTTATTCCTTCAAGAATTTCATTCTACTCCAGTTGGCGTACATGCGGGGTTCTTACGTACTTATAAATGGCTGTCTTCAAGTTTTTTTTGGTTTGGAATGTGTAAAGACGTTGCTGCTTTTGTTGCTGCATGTGCCATAAGTCAACCTAATAAAGCTCAAACTCTTGCACCAGCAGGATTACTTAATCCTCTTCCTATTCCAGCAGCTGTTTGGGAGGATTTGTCCATGGATTTCATCACATGGATGCCCAAATCGAAGGGGTATGATGTAATACTTGTAGTGGTTGACCGCCTATCCAGATATGGTCATTTTCTCTTATTCTACTTGATTAGTAGCTTATCTGTTCATTAGGGAAATCGTACGGTTGCATGGCATTCCTTGCACAACAGTAAGTGATCGTGATCCTCTTTTTATCAGTAAATTTTGGAGCAAGCTTTTTAAATCTTTTTGTACTCATCTTCGAATAGTACTGCTTATCATCCTGAGTTGGATGGGCAAACTGAGGTATTGAATTGCTCCTGGGAATGCTATTTGTGTTGTTTTGCATTTGACAAACCCAAGAATTGGGCTGATTGGCATGGGCAGAATATTCATATGACACGTCTTATCATTCTGCTGCCCGTATGACCTCCTTTGAGATTGTGTATGGTCGTCCGCCTTTGATATTTCCTTCCTACATTCCTAAAGAGATTGATGATTGGGCTCTATTGCAGTCCTTGCGTGAGAGAGATGAGGTTTTGGCTTTTTTAAAGCGCCACTTAGAATTCACCCAAGTTCGAAATTTTCAACAAGCAAATAAGCATCGTCAGCATATTTCTTTTGCGGATGGCGACTAGGTATATCTTTGTCTCCACCCTGCTCTGAACGCTAAGCTACAATTGAAGCATACTTCTAAGCTAGAACCACGTTACTATGGACCCTTTCAAGTTCTCGAACGAATTGCGGCTGTTGCTTACAAGCTAAAACTTCCTGATGGGTGCCGACTTCATCCAGTATTCTATATATCTTTGTTAAAAAATCCATGGGTTTTTCTCCTATCGCCTCGGAGCTTCTATCCAATTTCGTGACTGATGATCAGCTTCGTAGTCGAGTTCCCTTTTGCATTTTGGGTCGTCGATTTCATCATTAGGATGGGCAGGATGTACCGCAAGTGCTTGTTCAGTGGCAAGGGGAGTTGGCTGCTGACGCTTCATGGGTGGATAAGCCAGTTTTCCAACTTCAATTTCCTTCTTTTGTCCTTGAGGACAAGGATGCTCTCCTTAGGGGAGGTATGGATATGACCAGGGAGAGAGAGCCCATTTCTTATGTGTACTCTAGGAGACCAAGGGTAGAGGTGGCTCCTAATCATAATACTTGAGTTAGTTTGGGTTGATCCAGTAGGGTAGTATGTCTTTGTATATAAATAAGAAGTATTGTTAGTTTTAATAAAGTGCTTATTGATGTGACAAGGGCATTAGAATAAATCAGCAATAAGTGTGTTTGCTGAGGTGGCAAGTTGAGTAGAGTTTAGTTACCTATAAATACTGAGCAGTTAGTTACGCAGAAGGAGAGAGAAAACTTCTACTGCAAGTCAAATTAGGCTTGGGGTGTTCTGAGTTGGTACTCAAGTTCTGAGCTCATAGCTCAGGTAAGATTGATTCTGATCTCTACATGCTCTTGGCTGGATTGTCAATAAAATAGTTCTATCAGACGTCTATTACCCAGAATTAGTATAATGGAAATTAAAATGATAGCTAAGGTTTTGAACATATGATCTCCTACACTAATATCATGTTTATGTTATTTAAACATCTATATGTTTGATATTGTGCTCTTTCCTGCTTTGACCACAGGCTCTTAAAAAAATTTCAAAGTTCATCAAGACAAATATCCTTCCTGGGGCAATTGCAGAGGTTGGGCTGCTTTGTTGTGCTTGTGTCCATTCTAACCCAGAGGAGGCAATAGGTCTGGTTGTGGAACCACTTATGTCATCTGTCATATCCTCTTTGAAAGGAATACCTGTTACAGGATATGGAGGATCGGGAAATTTTGGGGCTTCAATTTTGACCAAGGTTTACATCCCTTCAGAGTGGTTTTAATAATTTTCTCTGTCTCACATGCTTGAATATGCACTGTAAGAGTTGTTGGCTCCTTTTACAGGAAAAACCGACCATCTCTCCAGCTCTTGAAACAGCAATTGATTATCAGCTAAAGGTGTTATCTGTTGCAATATCATATGCTGGGCCTGCACTCCTCCATTACAGGGATCTGTTAAAAGATGCTGTGGTCTCAGCTTTTGAAACACCATCTTGGAAGGTCATACATTTCTCTCTATATCAATGTCCATGCATATTTATGGAAATTATATTTGTCTTGTTCACTTGGGAAAATGGTTATTCAATTCCTTATTTATTTTTTGTCGAATAGCTTTTTGTAAGTCCACTTGCATTAGGAGCATGTAAAATCTGTTCCATGATAAACCCCTAGTAGTGAAAAAATTGAATAGGGATTCATGACCTTACAACCATGTGAATAGCTATTACTTGACTATTCATGGCTCTTTACATAACTACGCTTAGAGGGGTGAACCATAAGATGTAACCACACCTAGGGCTATAAAAAAGGTGAATTAAGGTGACACAGTGTCTAGAGCTTTACTCAAAATTTCAGAACTCAAGCTCATCAAGCTTATTTGAGCTTGACTTATAGTGGTATTCAATGAGATTAGATACAAGCTCAACTCTGTTAAGCTCATTTAGGCTCGACTCTTTAGAAAACATATGTTTTTCTACTTAGAATAGTATTGATGTTGAAACTTGGTATGAACTTAGCTAAAATGTGGGCTAAATAATATAAAGTTCAAGCTTGACTTAGTAAATTACTTGAGTGCTCATTTACACTCCTAACTAGACACATTGCCTTGTTGGCCACATGAGGCCTGCCGTGTCTATAATACTATTTACATACCATCATAAATTAAAATTACCATAGTATGTATAAATACATAAATATGAATAATAAGTATAATTACACTAATGTGATTATGATGTTATAGTTATGCAATTGTACATGGAGGCATTCTAATATCTTTTTATCTCTCATTCCTTAAAATCATTGAGCCAACAAAGTAATAGCAATTTCATTCTAATCAACCGAACACATAACTATTCTAACCGTATTACTGCCTTGGTCCATTACCCTATAGTGGCTATTCCATTAAAGCTTTATTTTACCCAAAGCAAGTGCATATGACATTAAATTTATAATCTTTACTGAAGAATCTAGTTGGTTTTTTAGTGGGCCCCTATTGATGATCTCACTTCACCCAAAAAAAAAAAAAACAGGTAAATGGAGCTGGTGATCATCTACTTCGCTCGCTTCTTGGCAGCTTAATTCTGTACTACCCAATGGATCAATACAAGTATCTCTCTCTCTCTCCCCCCGCTCCCCCACCCACCACCACCAAACTGAATGCGTGCCCATGTGTGCACAGGAATGTGAATCTGTGAGCTGATCGTGTTATTTTCTGGTTTCTAGGTGCATCTTGCATCACCCCAGTGCTTCCGCTATAGAAAAATGGATTAGCACAAAGGACTCTTCAGATGATGAGCCATTCACAGCACCAAAGTGGCATATACCAAGTGCTGATGAAATTCAGTTCGCAAATGAACTTTTAGACCTTCATTTTCAATCGGCCTTGGATGATCTATTGAAAATTTGCCAAGCTAAAATACATTCTGATCCAGGTAAAATTTGTCTGTTTATTCCACTTGTTTTTGGCCTGTTGTGGAAAGGTTTCCTTTTCAAATAGACAATCATCTTAACTGTATGTCTTAAGAATATATTGACATGTACCAAAAACATCAGTTTCAAGTTATTTATTTAGATCATTGCAAATTAGTACCTAATGTGTTTATGTTGCCTTTGGATATATCAATATTACTATTCCAGGAAATGAGATAGAGCATTTAAAATTTCACCTATATGAAAGTTGTTTATTTAGATAATTTCAAATTAGTACCTAATACTCTCAAGGAGTTGGCTTAGTGGTTGAGGCCTAAGACGCTCATGACAATTTGCATGAGATCTTGGGTTTGGATTTCACCAAGGATACTTCTTGGGGTTATTTATATAGTGCAGGCTATTTTCATCCAGTGTACGAGTCTTATATGGTGGTTTATTTACTCGAAGTTAGTTGGTTATACCACGGTCGTGTCCCTCCGTTACTCAAAAGAAAAAAAAGAATAGTACTTATTTGTTTATGTTGCCTCTAATTATATCGAAATTACCATTCCAGGAAACGAGAAAGAGCATTTAAAAATTACACTTCTACGAATAGATTCTTCATTGCAAGGTGTTTTGTCCTGTTTGCCTGACTTTATCCCCTCATCCAAGAATGGGATGGTTGAAAATCCAGAGCATATGCCTTTCTTGATTGCTGGAGCAACAGGTGCCATGGTAGGCTCCCCAGCATTGCGAGAGAAAGCCACTGAAATCATGCACACAGCATGCAAGTAATGTTCACATTCCACTGCCCTGCTAACCTGCTCTCTCTTTCCATGAATGGTTTAGTAAAATTTGTTATTTATTCCCTTCTGTGCAGGTACTTATTGGAGAAAAAATCTGATGACAGCATTTTGCTAATTCTTGTGATACGAATCATGGATGCTTTGGGAAACTATGGTAGTTATTTCCTTCCCTACTCTCTAACTATTTGTGGCACATTCCTCTTTGGTTCTTGAGTCAACCCCATTCCATTTCATGTTTTACCTTATTCAGGAAGCTTGGAGTTTGATGAGTGGTCAAATCACAGACAGGCTTGGAAGTTGGAATCAGCTGCCATAATAGAGCCTCCAGTCAATTTCATTGCACCATCTCATTCCAATGGAAAAAGAAGGTAGACAATGCAACTTTGAGAATCTCTTCACAAATTGCAACATCATGCCCTGCATACAGCATCTGACTCTATTGGTGCCTTCTAGGCCAAGATGGGCTCTTATCGACAAGGCATTTATGCACAATACGTGGCGGTCATCGCAGTCAACTTATCATTTGTTTCGCACTAATGGCAATATCTGTCCTTCTGATCACTTGCTTCTTTTAATGGAGGATCTTCTAGAACTGTCTCTACATAGCTACGAAACTGTAAGAGTGTAAGTTCTCTGTTCCAATATAATTAACCTGAATATTTTTCATGATTTGAATGAGAGCCTCCCACCACCTTATTGATAGAATATTTCTCTCACTTAACACAAAGAAATTTTCTTATCTCATGATATAGATAGTTAAATGCCTGTTTGAAAAAACATAAAGGGTGGTTGTTTTACAAGAATGAGAATAGAATGTTTGGCTTGCTATGGCAATTGTGCCAACTGGCGAGACGTGAAGAAGCACATAATTCTATTGATTGGATTTGTACAAGGAATATACCCATGTAGGAAAAATGGACACCATCTAATGCTACTACCTAACAAGACCTAACATTGCTTACCAACATGTATTGAACTTAACTACACATTATTTAGGAACCTTGAAAAAGTTTACTTTTGACACTTTTGCTTAAGCTGCTTTTCTATCTATTGAATTCAAGAGATGACCTGCTGTGCCAGGTTATATGCTTGTTAACTCTTGGATATCCTTCTGTCAATGCATCTTTAACTTGCCTTCTGAGAATGGAGTACTTATTATCATTGCCTTGGTCTCCTCTTTAATGAAGTCTTGATGTCTATTCCTATACTGATTTACCAGATTGTGAGCAATACTAAAGACCAACCTATTGTCACAAAATAAGTCTCATATTCTTGTTTCTTTTTATCCTAAGTCATCTAGGATTATCTTCAATTGTAGTAGTTCATAAATATTAAGTGCCATAACCTTGAACTCAGTGTCGCACTTGATTAAGCTATCACACTTGTTTTATGCTCCTCTACCTAATAAGATACTTTGCAAGGAATACACAATAATCCATTGCACAATACTTAGGAGTCCTAGTTAAGGACTTTTAATGGAATAGGATTATTGAGATATGTTATCATCAATATAGCATCTTCTCCAAATGTTTTTGGGATTGAATGAGTAAACATCATGGTTTTAGTAGTTTCTAGAAAGCGTTTGATCTTAAGTTTTGCAAATCCATTATGTTGAGAAGTGTAAGAACATATACGTTGGTTTACAATCCCATTTTTTCACTTTTAGGTGTTTTCTCAACTCGTTTAGAAAATACTCTCTACTATTATTAGTACGAAGAATTTTAATATTCTCATTGAATACTAAAATATTAAAATTCAATGAGAATATTTTTACATTTCAACAAAAAATTTTAATATTCTCCTCCAAATTATTTGAGACAATTCTATGAAACTACTTAAAAGCATGGCAAATACCGGATTTTCTTTTAGAATAAACACCCAACAAATATGTGAATATCATGAATGAATGTACAAACCGCTTATACCTAGTGTATGTTGAGATTTGGGAAGGTCCTTAGATATCACTATGGATCGGTTGAAAGGGTTTTGATGGTTTATATGATTGAATATAGTAGAATTTTTTTGATAAGTTTACCATGATACAACAATAAATTTGGATATAATTGACTCATATAATGAAAACTGGGATGGCCTAGGCATTTATGCCACGGCATAATTTCATATTCACTAAAGACAAAAATAAAGGAGTTGGACTCGGACTTAATTTCGACTTGAGGACATTCCAGAAATGTGGTCTAGGCGATTATGTTCCAGCATTACCCATTATTTTCCTTAAACATTGAACTTGCACAACACAACAAGTTGAGATAAACTTCACATGGTAGTTCATCTCTTTAGTCAAATTACTCATAGACGACAAATTATATTACAACTTGGGAACAAAAAGAGTGTCATTTAGTTTTAAAGTAGCGAAGCACATTGCCCCCTTTCCTCTTGCCACCATAGATTCACTATTAACCACAAAAATCCTACTTAAGTTGTCACACATGCTTAGTGTATCAAGATAATATGTTGAGTTACACATATGATTCAGGGCTTCTGAGTCTATTATCCAGGTACCATTTCCTAGGCTATTAGAGAGAGACAAATGTACCTTTCAGAGCTATTGTTGCTGAAGATGACTTAGAAACCTTACCATCATTCGAATTGATCTGAGTTTGAAGAAGTAGCCGTTAAAGGATATTGACTTGGTCTAGCGTTAAGTTCATTCCCATGTTTACACTTTGAGATGGGTTAGCCTTGTCTTTAGGGCAGTTTTGGCTCCCTTTTAGTTGTAGCCTTTATTTCACATGTTCTAGGCTACCATGGAGGTTCCAGCATGTATTTTTGGTGTGGTTGATCATGAGATAATGGTGGCACCATTGTTTCCCTTGAGATGTCAACATTACTCACTTGTGACTCTCCTTGCGAACCTCTATGAAGGCTTCTTGATTTTTCTGGGTAAAACCACTCAGAGTGATTTATTAATTTATTTATATTTCCAATCGAGCTAGACTAACTGTAGTTTTGGTATCATGTTAAATATGAAAGAAAGTACAACTAGATGATATTTTAACTTATTTCAAAATATACACAAGCGGTCCAAATTATATGCATCTCAAACATGGATAGAGGAGGCAGGTAACAACCCCACCATTTGTTACACCAATGACTTGCTATCTATTGTATCTAGAAACTGCAAATAATTATTCCTAGAAATAAGTAAAGCTGAATAACAATTGAAAAAAAAAATAACTGAATTAAATGGCATCAACTGGAAATCCTATAGAAGAGAATAGCCCATGGCCATCTAGCAATTTCATGTCATCTTTTCAACAGGGAGAGGCTAGCTGAATGATGTATCCATAGTTTGATGGTCATGAGTATTTAGCATTTGGATGAAATGCTTCTCTAGTTGCTTATATCATTAGATAGATGCACTGAGAAAGGGCACTTAATGTTGGCTATGGACTCATGTTATGCTTCCTAGTTTTTCTAATTCTTGTTTAGCTATCCTTTGGATTTAGCAGTGCCTTTTAAGATGTTGCAAATACTCTCTTTCATGTTTTGTTTAATATATGTGCTTGGTAATGTATCAGACTCGCTGGGAAGTCACTTTTGAAGATGATGAAGAGATGGCCACCTATGATCTCAAAGTGTGTGCTTCCCCTTGCAGCAAATTTACGTAACCCTGGCACCCCAGAATACAGAGTCTTGGGTTCTTGTGCTGTCTTGGCTTCCCAAACAATTCTAAAACATTTGACTATGGTAAACTATGAGCAAGCAGAATTTAATACTTAATGGAGAAGGTTGGGCATATCTGACCCATTTATTTTTCAGGACCCAAAAGCACTGTCTGAATTTCTCATCGGGATTCTTTCAAGGTAACCTCCTTTTGGCTTTACTGCCAACTTGCAATTCCTATATTATAGCAAACATGGTGTTTACTCTTACTTCTTCTTTTCTACTTAAAGCTCTCATCATGAGTCATTGAAAGCACAGAAGGCAATCAATGAGGTAATGTATTGCCATGGGGGCTTTTAAAGTTAAAATTGTGAACCAATACTAATATGTCACTTCCTACAGCTTTTTGTCAAGTACAATATCTACTTTGGGGGTGTATCTCGAAACTTTTTCAAGACATCAAATAATCATGCAGATGCACCGGATTTTTCAGATTTGGTTTCTCAGATTGGTGCAATGGGATATGATTCCACAGGCCTGCATTGGCGGTAAGTATGTCTAATTTTTGCTTAAATACAAATTTTCTGTATATGCGGTTGGTTGTGTTCTGCTCATTTAGGATGCCAAATACGACCCTCAAACCCATAGAAACACCTTTCATGTGCATATTGGAATAAACTATATCTTGACAATTTAAATATTCAGAGAACTCACTTTTATATGCTACTTTGAATATCTAATTTATCATTTTTGTTTAATATTCTGTAGGTACAATTTGATGGCCAATCGTGTTTTGCTGTTGTTGGCTATGTCATCTAGAAGTGATCCCATTTTGTCCCCCAAAATACTACGTGAAACCTCTGGTTAGTGATGTTCCTTTTACCAGATCTTGCTATTGATTTTAAAGATCTAATTGCTTTTGCTCTTGTTCTCTTGTCTAAGATGATAAAATGCTTTGCTTCATCAACAGTAATCTTAGTTCTTTTTTCAGGTCATTTTTTGAAGAGTCTCAAAAGTCAACTTCCCCAGACAAGAATTCTAGCAATTGCAGCTTTGAATATACTACTAAAAGAATCACCATATAAACTATCCCCAGATGACGGTCCTGGATACCACCAGGAACTTCAAATAAAAACCAAATCCTCACTTGAAGGAGCTCTAACTCATATTTTTCAGGAAGATGGATTTTTCACTGATACTTTCAGTAGTCTATCTCATGTTCATATAATAACAGACTCTGAAAATGCATCCTCCAGTGGAAAACATGGAAATTCTTCTTTGCAGAGTGGAGCAGACAAATCGATCACCAGCTTTTACTTTGACTTTTCCTCTACATGGCCTCGCACTCCTAGCTGGATTTCTTTGTTAGGAACTGGAAGTGATACCTTTTACTCTAATTTTGCAAGGATATTTAAGCGGCTAGTACAAGAATGTGGCATGGCCGTCTTATTAGCACTTAGGAATACACTGGAGGGATTTATAAATGCAAAAGAGAGGTCTAAGCAATGTGTTGCAGCTGAAGCATTTGCTGGGGTGCTGCATTCCGATTTTGATGGCCTTCTAGAGGCGTGGGACAGCTGGCTGAAGGTTCAATTGCAGAAGATTGTCCTTGCACAGTCCCTAGAATCCATGCCTGAGTGGGCATCTTGCATACGCTATGCAGTCACAGGCAAAGGGAAGTATGGAACAAGGGTTCCTGTTCTTAGACAGTGCATTTTGGATTGTTTGGTGGCACCTTTACCCCCTAATTCAACAACTACTGTAGTTTCCAAGCGTTACACATTCCTTTCCGCTGCACTTATAGAACTAGCACCACACAAAATGCCAATTGCTGAATTGCATCTTCATATCAACTTGCTGAAGGAATTGCTGGAAAATATGTGCCATTCATCAGCCCAGGTAAGATCCTAATGTTAATGGATTCCTGTATTATCCCCTGGATGGGGTTGCCTTTGTGTTTCTTTTACTCCTTCATGCTCAATCTACCATTTAGGATTTATGCTTTAGTTATTCAATCAATTCATGCTGGCTGTGTATGAAGAAGAAATTGTAGAAACAAAAACTCAAACCTTTTTTCAGAAAATTAAATAAATGAAAGTCACATTTGATCTCTATCCAATTGATGTCAACCAAGATTCAAAACAAAAAAATAACAAACTAAATCCTAACCGAATATGATTTAAATCCCATGTACAACTACCCAAGTAGCAACAGTAAACAAAATAAAAAAATATATCATAACTAGTAGATACAAATAATAACTAACCTGTCATTTCCAATTTTCCTGCACTCCCTCTCATGTTAAGAAGTGATATCTTTCATTTTGAACATGCAAGAAATCTTTATAAACTGTTGCTTTGGTTGAGACTTAGCCAAGATGTCAGCTTTTTGGTTAGACTTAGAGACATGCTACAATTTTACTTCTCCATCTTCAATCTTCGACTTGGTGAAATGATGATGCTATGGTACATGCTTCATACAATCATATGTATAGGATTCTTCACATTGTTTAGGGTGGTCATACTATTAATATACACAAGCGCATCTTCAACCTTTATATTTAAATCCTGTAAATAGTCTTTGGAAGCAAATAACTTTATGTATCCCTTGAGTAGTAGCTCTGTATTTTGTTTCATGTGATTAACCCATAACTTTGTACAAAACCCTTATATATACTTGCAATCAGTCTTATCTCTTTCTCAATCAGCATCTACATAACCTTCAATAGAGAGATCCTTTAAGATGCGTCAAAATATGATTTACTCCATCCACAATGATGTTTGGTTGGAGCATTTATTATTTGGCTAACCAA
Source organism: Lumnitzera littorea (assembly GCA_024138015.1). NCBI lineage: Eukaryota > Viridiplantae > Streptophyta > Magnoliopsida > Myrtales > Combretaceae > Lumnitzera > Lumnitzera littorea. Next base: position 13,423,012 of record JAMXBB010000012.1, on the reverse strand, counting down.
CACTTATGGATTGGGTTAAGCTAGGTTTCATTAAACATAAGTATATTAGTTTCCCAATCAACCTCTGTTCTTGACCCTTGTTTGCTAGAATATCATTATGAAGTGCATAACTCCTCCAATTTTGAGATAGAGGGGTGTTCATGTGTTCAGACCCTAATTTACTAGTATCCTTTAGGAGATCTACTATGTGCTTCCATTGACTAATAAGGATCGCTTTTTTGCTCCTAGTCACTTCCATTCCCAAAAGAACTTTCACTCACCAAGTTCCTTATTCTCAAACTCAGGATTGACACACACACATATATATTTAACTTATCGATCTCTACAACATCATCATATTATCACTAAATTTCTAGAATCATGCCCTAAGAGATTGCTTTAACCCATGTTGTGGATTATTTAACTTACATGCCTTACTTGTATAATTGTCTGAAGTAAATTTGGAGGGAACTTGCATTTAACTCTCATCTTTTTGGTCTCCATTTAGAAATGCATTCTTCATGTCTAATTGGTGTAATGACTAGTCTATAGTTGTTGCAGGAGATAAAATTACCTTTATAGAATTCAACTTGGCTACTGGAACAATGGTTTTTTCATAGTCAATATTGTTAGTCTAAGTGTAACGTTGAGCCACTAACCATGTCATGTATCCTTTAACACTCCCATCAGATTCATATTTGATACTAAGAGCACATACTGCCTACTTGCTTCTTATATGTAGGCATATCCATAATTTTGCTAATTTTGTTTTGATATAGTGCCCTCATCTCTGCCAATACTGCTTTAGTTTTTGCTGCTCAGGAGCTTCGTGAATATTTCTAGGAAGTACTTCACCAATTGTGCTAGATTAGCTCTATAATTGGAAAACAAAGAGGAGGGGAATAGCCTAGAGGGTGATAACACTTGGTATTCCTTTCGTGAAGGGGAATAGCCTATAAAGATACATGTAAGAGTGTGAGATTTGGGTTTGTGTTTGTTTTTTGTGTTATTTACAATATAAATTGTACAACCGAACACTTCAAGTGGTAGGGAATTAATTGGGTGAACTTGAGGATATGACTCAATTAGAATGCTAATTGGAGTTCGAAAATTAAGGACTTCAGATGAGTTTCAATTGATGAGGTAACCAACAATTAATATTGTGTATCCTAGAGATAATTTGGGATTGAGTAAGTGAAAATCATGGATCTAGCAACTTCAAACAAGTGCCTATTCTTATGCTCTTCATTGCCAATTTGTTGAAGAGTGTATGGACAAGAACTTTGGTGGACAATTCCATTTTCATTTAGATGTTTTCTTTAACTCATTAGAAAAGTATTTCTTCTTATTATTGGTGTGAAGGATTTGATTTTTTTTTTTCCCCCCAAAACATATTGGAAACAAATTTGTGAAATTGTTGAGATACATGGCAAACATCATATTTCTCTTTAAGAAGGAACACCTAGTAAATTTGTGAGTGATTGTCACTAGAGGTTAAAAATAATTTGCGTCCAGATTTAGTAGGAATTGGGGAGGGGCCCCATAATGTCACTATATATTAACCGAAAAGGTTTAGATGATTTTCAAGAATGACAATGATAAGAGCTTCTTGATAACTTTGCCATGATGCAATATTCACAATGAAAATCACTAATTATTTTATTCTTGAATAGAGTTGGATACAAATGACATTAAAAAGAAGAAATGGATGACCAAGACATTTTATGCTATAGCATAATGTTAACTTACTAGTAATAGACATGAGGGACTTGGACTAAAATATGAATGAGATAAATCTGACTCTACCTTATACTGCAGACTTCCTTTGAAGATGTAGTATAAGCCATTGAGCCCTTGATTGCTAGTTATCCTTCCTAAAGATTGGAATTTCAAGACATAACTAGTTCAAGAGAAAGGTATTTGACAATTTATATTGCTAGCTAGTTTGTTTATTGGCAATAGATTATATTGTAATTTGGAAACAAATAGTGTTTGTCAACTTTTAATTAGCTAGGCATATGTTCCTTTCCCTTTAGCCTCTAAAGACACCCATTAGCCACAGATATCTTACTTATGCGATTGCACATGGTGGAGTCGTCAAAAAATTCCTGAGTTACAAATATGGTCTCAAGTTCAAGTATCAATTGTCCAACCTCTTGTCCTATACCTGGAGAGAATAACAATTAATACCTTTTTGAGCTATTGCTACATAAGAGCACTCAATACCCCTAGTGTCACCCAATGCAACTTGAGTCTGACCAAAAAGTCATTTAGAAGTCCAATTTGGTCAAGCGTGAAACTTATTCCTTGAGAGGTGTTACCTGTCGGATTTGCTTCTGCCTCTTGGGCATTTTTTAAACCTCGGTTCCTAAAGCCTTTGTTACCCTTCCGGTGTTTAGTCTTCAAATGATCCAGCTTCCATGGAGTTTCCAACAAATGTCTGTCATGTGGTTAGATCGCTCACAGGAATCGCACCATTGTAAGGGCCAATTTGGAGTCAAGTTCTAATGGGTGCATGGTCAACAATACCTGGTGCATGCTCTCCTCTGTAGTCTCTCCTTACTTTGGCAAAGGCCTCCTTGAGGATGGGTACCTTGTACATCATCTAAGTTGGAATTTAACCCTTGTGGAGGAAATTAAAAAGCCATTTTTTTTAAGCATTTTTTTACACTTGATGCCATCCTTCACACATTTTCAGTCAATCTAATTGGCAAGTCCATCTTTGTCTAGAGTTCCATTAGTGTATTTGAATATTTAGTTACACTAATATTACCTTGGTTGGTAATAGGGAGTTTCAATTGGATTTCAAAGCATTGGGAGGTTCTGAGTTGATTTCTTGGACATTATCCCACATTTCCTTGGTTTTTTCAAGAAAAAAGGAAGGTCTTTTTTTTATTTATCATTTTATCTTAGGCTCTGTAGAGTTTATTAGCCAATCATCATGGAGTTCTCAGCTTCTCATATCTCATACTTGGCTGAATTAGCCTTAGGAGGCTTAGAAGTGCCAATCAGAAACCTTGTCTCCCCATGGCATTGGATTGTGGGTTTTACTGATTGGAACCACTCATGGAAGTTCATTCAACTTATGTTGAGTAATTTGAAGTGGGAGTAGGTTTGCCACAAATGAAAAGGGGACCTAGGTATGGTTTGTTTTAGTAACCATAGGTGCATAAGAACTAAACTTTAGTTCTGTTCCAGGTGAAGTGACTTGGCTTTTTGGAGAAAAATCATTATGGCGGATCACTTATGGCCAACAAGGATTGGCTGAAACTCTGGTACCATGAAAAAAAATTTGTAAAAACAAAAACTCAATCTTTCATTGATATGTTTGGAAAATTAAATACCTGAAAGTCACATTTGATCTCATATGAGATTGATGTCTACAAACCAAGATTCAAAACAGAAAAATTAACAAACCAAGTCTTAACTGAATCTGACTGCATCTGGTTTAAACCTGATCTATCTACCCAAGTAGCAGCATTAAACAAAATGAAAAATATATCATAACTAGTAGATAAAAAATTTATCTAATTCTGATTTTCCTACAGTGTTATCGAGATCAACCCTCCACTGCAGAGTTTAGACCTCATGAAGGCTTCAACTCACAAATTTCCATCTCTATTGAATAAGTCCTTAGAATTCTCAGCTCCATTTATACTCACTGGTGGCGTACACTTGGTTGCATATAGAATAAGGCTTTTCTTCTCTTATTATCCATGCAAAGCTATAATCACATTTTCTTGCACTTCCATATGCACAATCACTGTTTCACTGGGTGATAAAGTCCTAGATTTTTCTATTTAGCTATTCCTTGCTACCTATTAATTAAAGGACGAAATCTATATCACATTACCCTTCTCCTCCCTCCCCCTTCCTCATATGCAGCAGCACCCACTGCACCAGGTGGTTGCGCTTCTCTTATTCTCTAGGTAAATAATAGTGAAGATTTAGCTAAACATACAATCTAGATAATAAGGAGTCCAAGTGTGTGTTGATTTTGTGTGTTTTTTTGGTTATACAGCTTTCTCATTTTGACTAAGTAATTCTCTTACAATCCCTTAAAAATACTCCTATCAATATATGCTTAGTAACTAGTTTGTCCACTCTTGGCTTTATGAAAAAAAAAAGTTTGTCCATGATCGAGTTTGTCTGACTAACATTTTTTAGCTGCTCTAATTTTAACTTGCCTGACTTCAATTGCTCAATCCTTATGAAAATTATCCCCCTTTTGTGTGTGAGAGGAAACTCTTGGATGGTGTTGTTGGTGGATTTCGAAAGTCAGAAATGTCTTGCAAAGAAAAGAAAATTGCTTGGTATCGGGACTAATATGGTGTAGTTACTTTGATACCTGAGTCAGTAAGTAAGAATGAGGAAAGTAAAAGCGATTGGTCAAGAGTTATCAGATGTTTTTTACAGAGTTTTTTTCTTATATTTATAGGAGACTCATGTCTGAAGTAGCAGTTATCGGAATAACTGCCGGGATATATGGAAATTTTTTTATTTGTATTTTCCTTGAAATGTAGGAAGAGCAGACAGTTAAGTGATATAACCATGTTTATAATAACTGTTCATGCTATGAACTTGCATTTAAATTAGGAACGGATATATATTACTCGGTGGAATACTGAAAATGTTAATTATTTAGCAAGATGTCGAGGGTGTGGATTACCCGGCCTGTCTGTAGCTGAATGAACAAGTAAGTGAAGTTATATCAACGTTTGTTAAACCAAGTGAACGAAAACTAACCATCAACAGATGGCTTTCTCACTCCTTCCTTAATTCTTTCCAGTTGAATTAAGGTGTAATTTTAGGCAGAGGGGGTTATAGTTAAATTGTTAAACTGTAAATGCAGCATTTTGATTTTTTTTTTTCATTTGTATATACATAAATGAGTTAGAAGCACTTGTAATATATATTAGCATATAATAATGACTAACACAAGAAAAATACTTGCACCAATAGTGCACTGTTGCAGAAGGCCTTAACTGAAATAACCTGCAACAGAGACATATATGACATTTTACATAGTTGTTAGACAAACCTGACTAATATTATCCATATTAGGAAATGAATTAGCAGTGCAGTCGGCAAATTACATTTATATCATGATATAGTAGTGTGGTTTGCTTTGTGACAAAACCTAAGTAATCTAAGCTAATATTTAGTACAAAGCTACCTAGTGTTTTCTGCAGTCTAGATGTAAACTGCTATTCAATTTACTACTATCAATTTAGAGCTTGTTTATGGTTTACGTATGAAGCTGGAAAAATTGTGCTGTGAATTTATGTGTGCTAGTATCAAGAAGTTTTCAGTGCTGAGAGAGTAGGGGAAGAATAAAACATCAGCTTTATGTAATTCTGAGACTATTATGGCTGATGGCATTAAGCGATGAATTGAATTGTAAGAGATAATTTGGATTTTCTTTAATGTTTTAATATGCATTCTATACTGCTCTCACTTCCCTTTTTGCACAATCCAGAAAGCACTCTGCACAGATCCATCCTTCTCTAAGCCTTTTAAAATATTGTTCTATAGCAATCGACACATGTTTTGAATGGAGTAAATAAATTGTAGCTTTACTTTGTCTCACATTATATCAACTTGTTATGCATATGTTGTCCTGTCTATTATTGGATGCTGATTGCTTAGCAAGTGATTGCCCTGTGAATTCCTTGCAACAATGTACACATATTCTGGTGTATTCTAATGTGTAGTTTATTCATGGACAGGTTAGAGAAGCAATAGGGGTCAATCTTTCAGTGTTATACTCCAATATCCGGCTCCATAGATCATTTAACAAAAATCTCTCAAGTGTTGGAGAGAGCCTATACGTTGATGACCTGAAATGGGTGCAGCTTCTTATTAAAAGATCATCTGATGTAGTGGTACGCATTCAATCTTCTAGCTTGTCTGTAATTGTGGAGGAATCAACTGATGCGGACAATCAACATGGTGAGAGTAGCAGTAGTCTGCAGGATGATGTGAAATGGATGGAAACGGTACGACTTATATGAAATGAAGCTATTTACTCTTTTGAAGATTTATTTATTTGATTTTTCTTTAATCTTAGACTAATTTTTATCTCATGCAGCTGTTTCATTTCATTATTTCATCTTTGAAGTCGGGGAGATCATCTTATTTGCTTGATGTATTGGTGGGATTTCTCCACCCTATATTTTCCTTACAGGTATGTCCAGTTCAGGAAGAAATTTGACTGTATCTTGCTGGTTGGCGTTTTTACTTGGTAGTGTCCATTGAGTGCCCCTAACCTTTTTTTTTTTGGGGGGGTAAATTCAGTATATTAAAGAATAGAAGAGAATGTACATAGAAAAGATAGCCTAAACAATCGACCTAACACTAAATAACAAAAGGGAAATTGAATTGGTTGTTAGGCCACTATGAGAGTAGTACATAACCTCATCTAGGAACTAAACCCAACATAAACAAAATTTTCCTAGCTAAACAAGAAGAATTAGTGCAAGAACCACCAACTCTTAGGCAATTTCTCTCTTTCCAAATGTAGTAGCAAACAACAGAAGGAATACGTTTATGTATATCCGGGCCTCTTGCAAAACCTAAAGTGCCCCTAACCTTGTCAAGTTCTGATTATGAACTAATAGAATTTGGGCAAATTTGTGTTTCTTAATTAATTTATTGGCATAGTATGCATCTTTCCCTTCTATTTATCCTCTCTCTCTCTCTCCCTCATTTTTTTTTTAATGTGTTGGGGGCAGACAAGGCGCATGCCAGGGGGTGGGTGTAAGGCGAATTTTCTTTCCCCCCCCACCATCCCTGCACTATCCCCCCCTCCCCCACCCCCGCCCCAAAAAAAAAAAAAAAAAAAAGAAAAAGAACAGCATAGAAAGGATACTTATGATATTGAACTGAATGTCAGGGAAAAAATGAAAGGATGCTTAGGTTGATAAAAATGGCCTAGAAAGCTCAAAAGTGCTTCCCTCCCTACCCAAAAAAAAAAAAAAAAAGTAAAATCATTTCCGGAATACATGAGAAAATAGTCCTCAATAGAGACTCAGCAGAATTGCTAGGATCACCAATACGCTGGGTGTTTCTCTCCTTCCATAGGTAATAGCACACCACAGAGATATTTTTCCTATGATGATCATTCGACCAGGTTGCAGTAGAGGATAGCAAATCAGAAATAGAGTCCAAAGTTGCAGGTGCTCTTGATGGCCAATGCACCAAGTTCTGTATTTTTCCCTAGACTTCCCTAGAAAATTTACATTGCAGAAAAAAGATGATCATGGTTTTCCATCTCTTTGCGATGCAGTAGACAACAATTTACTACAACCAGCTCCCACTCCAATAGTTTATCCATGGTGTAGAGCTGTTGTTGACCAATGAGCCACAATGCAAAAGTGTGTCTAGGTGCTGAAGACTTGTTCCAAAATGTGCATCCCAAACCAACCACCCGAAAGCTACTTCTCGCCAGATGATATGCATTTCTGATGGAGTGGTCCTTGATTAGCTTGTTCATCCATACCAGTCTATCACCTTCAGCCTGATTTAAATTAATATTGCCAAGGCCACTGCTGATTTATGCATTTTGGATCAGATTATCTGATCCATTGTTAGCACTTACTCTCTCATATATATCTACTGTGGTTATCTCCATATGACCTTTTTGAATTTTTGCTGGAGTAAAGAGTAGCAGTGCCTTTTGTTGGGAAATTGATACTTGTGGATTCCCCGCAAAATTAAGGATCTCAATGTCCTTGCTTGAAGGATGACACATCACTGGTTGATGATCCAATTACTGCTAGTTACTATTAATTGCTTTTCAGAATTGGGATAGCTTGTAACATATCCTAACACCCGGGCACAGGGTAATTACACACAATGTTCCTTAAGAAACTCTTAATTTTACATTATTGGAGATAAGTCTCTGGCCTAATCAATTGGGGTGACCATAGGTCTATATAATATCCCTCCTAGTTTTTAGGCATTTCAAATTTTTTTGCTATCGATCTAAAGAGGAACCATCTGGGACAATATTTTAGATCTTCAGCTCCTTGCTTTACATACATTAAGCAAAACCTCTGATGATATTTTTTAGTATATCTCATCAAGAGTCTCAAGACCAGAAAGGTGGTTTTGATAGTGCACAACCTTTTATACTAATTTGATTTGTGTAATGATCTGGCAGCTTGAATATTCCATTAAGAATTATCCTATATGGAACTCTTCAATCAATAGTTCATGATCCCACCATTTTATCCATATACTCTTTTGAGACTAATGATGTGGAGAGGTGGAGCTAGTAGAGGAAAACAAAGGGGGAAAATTCAAAGGAATTTCATTGATTGGCTAGTGCTAAATAGACTTAAATCACAATATAGTATATATAATAAGAGAATGGACTCATTAGTTGGTATTAGACCCATTTATTGGGCTGAACTGGCTTGGAACCATTGGTTTACATGCTAGCAGAAGAGTGAACCGGGATCAGCCCTTGGGGGGCATGGTCTTAGGTTGGTTCACTTTTTTTTTTTTTTTAAAGAATTGTCCTTTTTTTTTAATCTTTTGTGGGATTTTCTTCGTCCACTTTTTGTTTGTTTCTCTATTCAATTATCCATGAACTGAAAAATTTATTTTTTAAAGACATAACTTGTTTGGTTTAAGCCATATATTACAAAATTGAATAATAATAATGCAAATTTGCAATCAAAAATGGATTGCCATTATTATTATTATTTTTTTTAATCGAGCTTGAATCGGTGGGTGGCTCGTAAGTTCGTAACCCACCAACCCAATAGGTTGGCAATCTTGAATCACCCAAGCCCTGAAGACCTGGCGATTTAGGCTACGGTTTGGCCCACCTAGATACAGGCTTAAGCTAGTTCGTTGGCTTGTTGAGCCAATTTTGGGCTAGTTCATGGTCGTAATCGACCCTTAATCAGGTCTAGATGGTAATAATATTGTGAAAAAATAACTTTACTTCAATGTAAGAAGCTTGAAGATGCCCTAGGATGACAATCATTTCTAGTGTCTTAAGATCTTTATTTTCTTGCACATGTGGTTCTTTGCTTTTGGACAAAGGTGCATGTACGAATTAATGGCTTTGATATAGGTAATCCACTTTAAATAATCTTGAGCCTTTCACAATATAATATGGCCTAGGGGTTCCTGTTTTGTATCAACCTAGTGTTACGATCATAATCCCCTTTGTTTAATATAAGTGGCGTGATTTTGAGATACCCCAAGGCAAAGTTTCAGCTAAGGTTAATCACAAAATGAAAATTATTTTCAAAATATAGCATGAAAAGATAGGAAATAGAAGGAGCGAATCAATATGAGAAGTATTCAACTTCATTGCCCATTCCTTGCTTATTACTCATTCATCTAGCCCTTGTATATCACATTTGGGCATAGTGTTATGCTAAAACTTGCCCACAAAAATATTTATGCAAAGGTCCTTGAGGATTATAGGTTGATTGGGTACACTATTCTCCCTAAAGGTAAAAGTTTCTAGGTAGTTAGATACTCTTCGTGTCTCTGCTACAAGCTCCTTAAGCTTCGTAGTGTTTTTTAACCTGAGTTTTCTGAGCAGGTGGGAAATAGTTTGTTAATCGATATTTAGTCGGATTTTCGGCTTCGTTGTGGGCCTCTTGACTAAGGTGATTAAAGGTGAAAATTACACTTAAGGTGCAATGCCCTAAAATCACCTAAGGTGAGAAGTACTAAAAAAGCACTCACCTGAATACAGTGAAGTGAAGTATAAATATTAATAAATTTATAAAAAGTGTTTTGATTCAAAAACAAAACCATGAATATTGATATTCAATAAACAATTATATTCACACTATTAACAAAAACTATTCAAATATGGCTCCCTTGAAAAAAAAAATAAAATTAAATAAGTCAAGTACAAAATAAACACTATGTTCACAAAATTAATGCTATATTCTCAAATATGTTATTGATAAATTGTAATTTTTCTTTATAAGATAGTAAACATAATATGAGATATTGTCAGGTTTAATTACTCCCCATCTTCAATATCATTCAAATCATCATTACTTACATCAGCCTTACTCTTATACCTTCTATTATTTTTCAAATCTGACCATTAGATGCCCTTTAGCTGCTATTTTCTCCAGGCAAGCACCTTAGCGCTTTTGTGCCTTGTGTTTTCATGGCCAAGGTGTGCGCTTTAATGAACACACCTCGCCTTGGCATCTGTAAGGCACATCTGTGTGCTTCGCTTCGAAGCACTTACCTAGGCACAGAAGCGCTAGCTTTTGTTGTTGCTCTTGAATCCTTCTTCCATGCTGGAAATGTAGCTCCATCAAGTCTCCCTTGCAATGCACATCTTTGTTTGTTTGGACTTTGGATAATGAATGTTGGTCTTGTCCCCAGGGTCCTTGCTGGGATAACTTAAAAGTTCCACCTTTAATCAAGCTTGTCCCTTAATGATCAAATCAACTTTTAGACATCTACTCGACCCATGTTCAGTACTTTATCAAAGAGGATTTTAATATTCTGAGGCCCCAAGGAATTAAAGCAGATTGCCACAGGTTTGTTTGGTGCAAAAGAGCAATCTCAAGATAATCCTTGAAGGCTAGCTTGGCTAAAGAAGCTTCAAACCCTTGACAAACTTCAACAAAGGGGTATATCTTCTATGACAACTTGTTACCTCTGTTGAACAGGTGTAAAAGACCATAAGCACCTTTCCTTCAATTGTGACTTCTCTTCATCAGTTTGGGGGAAGAAGTTTGGAATCTTAACTGTCAACCCTCCTCTGCATACTGGCATGGGGCAATTGCAGGGCTCCTTGCGTCTGGATCATCCAAAGTTCCAAAGGTCACTTCTTGGAAGCCATTTTGGCGGCAACTGTATACTGCTTGTGGAGAGCTAGGAACTCTGTTTGGTTGGGAAACCTGATTCCTCTCCTTTGTCCTTTTGCCTTCTTAGCTTACAGGAGATCACATATTTCCTTTTGATTTGGTTTACTCAAGTTTCTAGAGAGTGCGTTTGTAAACTCTTTGTAATCGTGTAGAGTTTGAATATGTCCTGCACCCACTTTTGCAGTTGTAATTATATTCCTTATTAATACAATTGTTTTGTTTACCCAAAAAAAAAAAAAATTGTGCTGAAATTTTATGTTCATACTTTTGGTATTGCGGCTTCAGCTCAACCATGCTTAACAAATAATACATACTTTTGATGGGAAAATATTGTTGACTTCTGTAGGAGACATCAAATAAAGATTTGTCAACATTGGCAAGGGCAGCTTTTGAATTGTTGAAATGGAGAATTTTCTGGGAGCCTCATCTTCAGAAGGTGGTGCATGTGATTCTTTCTGCAGTCAATGATCCTAATTGGCGCACTAGATCTGCGACTTTGACATATCTCCGGACATTCATGTTTAGGTATCTTATTCCTTCCTGAACCATGGCATATCTTTTGATAGGCCACGCTGCTATTGGATTTATATCTTGTTATTTGTAATGCAGCAATAAAAGATATATGTTTGGTTTTGATAACAAGTCCATCAACTGTTGGGAGCCTAGATGTGAAAAAAGAAGCTTGATACACGTTTCAAAGATTCATTTTACCACTTGAAGCATTTATGATGTCTGATTATCTAATATTGTCCATAATTACATTTTACTTTGAAAATCTGCTAAACATTCTGTTTCTATTTTCTGAAATTTGTTTATTTACATGTTGATATGGTCAGAAATTCCAATTAGTCATTCTGTTTGTTTTTCCTCCGATTTATTTGTTTCATCTTGTTGATATGGTCACATAGCAGGTGCATTCAGATACAAGGGGCATGAGCAGAGATACTTTTGAGAATTTGAGGAGAAATTTATTTGTAAAACTTGATGTATTGTCGAGAAGCCCAAAAATTAAAATGCCCCAAGCTTCTCTTAGGGTTTTAAAAATCCTGTTGGTAACAGTGGCTTTGGAAAGAAGTAGTTCACTTCAATAGTTCATGAACTTCACATTACACTTGCATATATAAACATATCTGGCACTAGGATATGGATCCCATATCTAGAAAATCGAAGACTAAGACTAAACAGAAGGACCAATACCTTACAGTCTAAACTACAAAAGAATATGTATATATATTCAAACAACAGCCAGACGTTTCTATATGTTTTCTAACATTCCCCCTCAAGCTCTAGAGTGGATATCCATCATCCCGGTTTGGAAGTTAGGTCCTGACATCATCAAGTTATTAATGTGTTGGTTAGCACATTGGCAAGGTGCTGTTCAGAAGGAACATAGTGTGTGCTGATTTTGATGTAATGCCTGGCAATCTTAGTATGCTACTTACAATCATGTAGTGTCAAATTATGAGCTATAATAATTAGCTGATTTATCATCAAGAATATAGCTTCATCTTTTCTTAAAATAGGAGTTGATTGATTGAAGATATTCTTCTTTTGTATCACATGCATGAACTGTTATGAGTCAGAGATCTAGTTATTGATGGTATTTCTATAAAATAAATTGAGGGCTAAAACAGTTCTCCTCTTTTTTGGTGGTGGCGGGTTGGTAGAGCGTAACAACTCCTATTTTAAGAAAAGATGAAGCTATATTCTTGANCTCTAGAGTGGATATCCATCATCCCGGTTTGGAAGTTAGGTCCTGACATCATCAAGTTATTAATGTGTTGGTTAGCACATTGGCAAGGTGCTGTTCAGAAGGAACATAGTGTGTGCTGATTTTGATGTAATGCCTGGCAATCTTAGTATGCTACTTACAATCATGTAGTGTCAAATTATGAGCTATAATAATTAGCTGATTTATCATCAAGAATATAGCTTCATCTTTTCTTAAAATAGGAGTTGATTGATTGAAGATATTCTTCTTTTGTATCACATGCATGAACTGTTATGAGTCAGAGATCTAGTTATTGATGGTATTTCTATAAAATAAATTGAGGGCTAAAACAGTTCTCCTCTTTTTTGGTGGTGGCGGGGTGGTGGTTGGGGGTGGGGGGGTGGGGTGTGGTGGTGTGGGGTTGAGGGGGGGCCAGGGTGCAGATATTGTATAGAATAAACATTAAAAAAAAATAAAGAAGCCTTTTTTTTCTTTTTTCTTCATTTTTTTTTTCTTTTGGGTTTCATGATATCCTTTTTCATTTCTGTCACACTCTAATTAGAGAGACAACCTTCTAATTTCATAAACTACATGCTACTCTTGAAACTAGCGTACACTAACTTCAAAGATAATTGTTCTTGCTTGTTATATTCCTTTTGGAGAAGAGGTGTTTATGTGAAAGTGTTTTAATTATACTTTTCCTAAATGAAGATAACAACGCGTCCAACAATATCCCCTAAAATGCATCATAAAGAAGAAAATAATACTGATAAATATTTATCATGAGATACTTCTTTCCTATTATAAAGATTTATCTATATTTTTACAAATATTTTCCCCATCTTGAAGAATGAGCTTATCCTTGAGCTCCTGTAATTACTTGTGACCAAAAAGAAACATCTTTTGCTTGGAAAGGATGGTTGCTTCCCATGGAAGAAATAATTGAAAATTTCGTTGATAGGCAAAATAATTAAGCTTTTTGTTCAAATCTTCTATTAAGATGGGGGCCATGATTCAAGCCAAAGAAAATGGGGTGGCTGGAATGGTCATAGGAGATTTATCATCTTGTAAGCCTGTGGATGGATCTTGATGGCTTTGCTCGCTTTACATCATGGCATGTCACATTAGCGTTAGGAGACCTAATACATGGTAACGCCATCATTTATATGATCTCCAATGATGCTGACTTCTAGATGGCTTAGAAAGTTACATGGTTGGTGCTTTTTTGTTATCTTAGCAAGTCCTATTAAGGTTCCTTTTCCCCCTCATCTTACTTGATCTTGCTCTTGCTTTGCCAGGTCTTGCTCATGTTATTGACTAAACCCTTTAAATCAGTTTTACTAGGAACCACCCACAATGCTTGGCTTTGATACCAAGTTTTTACGGGCCTAAGTTAAAGATTTAGTCAGGATGTTACTTTTAAAACTAGTTCAGATTGTCTTTAAAGATATCTTGCTTATGTTATTCCTTCTCAAGAAGAGGTATTTGTACTGTTCAAAAACTATAAATTTGGAACTTATATATTTTAGTAATTTAGAATTTATACATAGGTAGGTACGCCCTTACCATAATTAGTGTTATAACCACCCCAATTACCCTATACATTAATTTTACCATCTTCCAATATCAATTCAACTACTAACTAATTTCCAACAAAAACAAATAATTAAAAAAATAATTTAATGGCCTAAAAATACTTTCCAACATAATAAGGTAGCTATGCATTTAACAATATCTTCTAAAATGCATCATAGATCATATAAATATTTATTTTCATACTTTGAGATATTCCTTTCTTATCATAAAAATTGTTTGGATATTTCTAACTGCACTCTCCTTTCTTTTCAAACAATAGATGTTTCTATTTCATTCTGGTAAACAATCAGTTGAACCTGAGGACAAGCTCATTCTTTAGGAGGGAAGTAATGATAGAAATATCTAGATAAGTATTTATAATAGGAAAGGAATATCTTTAGAGTAGTAAACCAAATATATATGGTAATTTATTCTAATTTATGATGCATCTTAGGAGATATTGTTAGATGCACTACTTTCTTAATATTTAGGGAAGTGATATTAAAAGCTTGTATGAATACCTATCTTGGAAAGCAATAAAGCAAACAAGAAAAATTACCCTTAGAGTTAGTGTAAGGCATAGCATGTGGTTTGTGGGATTGGAAGGTTCTTAACCATCCATCCATTTTGTATTGATAACACCTAGCTAGATCCTCAATCTGGGCCCATAACACAAACTAACCACCATGCTTATTGCATATGCCATATTTTGCATCTATTCTCCTATTGGCGTTTAAAAATTGCCCTCACTCCATAGATTATCAGGCATTTCTTAATCCTAGCTTGTGATTTTGATCAATTGGAGAACTTACCACCTAGTTGTTCTATGCTTTGTTTCTTTTTAATAAGTTCAGCATATACCTTTTCTGTGAAAGGAAAATTCCCTCTTTGGAATAAGCAAATTTAGTGCCTTAAGGAAAAAAATTGGTCAGTTTATGAAAGCTCATGATCATGTTAAATGGTAATTTTTGAAGCATCTTTTGTTAAACTTAAATTTTCTGCCCCAGTTTTCGACTTGGATCATGGAGTGTATCTCTTCTCTCAGATTTTCTCTGAGCATTAATGGTGAACTAGTCAGTTTTTTTGCTAGCTTGCATGGATTGTGCTTGGGGGATCCTTTTTCCCCCTATCTTTTTGTATTAGTTATGGAAGTCTTGTCTTGCTTACTTCGAAGACTGAACTCCAATCCCTCTTTTAAACAACACTAGCATTGCGAAAAGGAGAAGCTAAGTCATTTATATTTTGCTTATGATCTCCTTATTTTTTCCAAGGGAGATATTTGTTTATTTAGTCTAATTAAGCAATGTTTAGAGGAGTTTTTCCTTTTATCAAAGTTGAAAGGAAGTGCCACCAAAAGTTAGGTCTTCTTGAGTGGAGTGAACCAGGAGGTCAAGACTCAAATTGTTTCCATTATGGGGTTCTAGGAGGGCGAACTGCCTTTGAAATATCTAAGGGTGCCTCTCATTTCACCTAAGCTCTCCAAAGCCACTTGGAAGATATTGGTAGATAGATTTTCTGCTAAAATCAATAATTGGACAGCAAAACATCTATCCTATGTGGATAGATTACAACTCAATAAAGCATTTTGTTCTCCTTACAAGTTTATTGGGCCTCTATCTTTTTTTCACTAAAGTGTATTCTAAAAGAGTAATCATCTAAGATGAAATGGTTCTTTTGGAATGGTTTGGACGAGGCAAAAGAAAAGGCAAAAGTAACATGGGAAGATATCTATCTAATAGTGAAGGAGGGTGGTTTGGGTATCTTGGACATTGCATTGTGGAACAAAGTGGCGCAACTAAAGCATATATGGCACCTTTGTGTGGATGCAAAAAGCTTATAGCTAAGTTGGATTCATGGAGAAATTGGTAGAAATTTTTGGTCCATTCCAAATTCATCCCAGACAGTCGATATCAATATGGTGTGATTCTTGGCATCCTAGAAGCCCGGCAAATTGGATTGGGGAGAGGGCTATCTACAATTTAGGGTGGTCAAAGACAGCAAAGTTGAGTAGCATCATAAATGGGAATGATTGGGAATGGCCTGTTGGTAATATTTGGGAAGATATCAAACGAGAAGCCTATGTCTTTGCTGCCTGCAGCCACCAAGGCTAAGCAATTCTTCTGGAACGCTAATTGTGGCAAAGTTTTCTCCATCAAGTCAGCATATGATCTGCTCCATAGGCGACAACCTTTTTGTGCTTAGCATTGTGTAGTTTGGAACAAGGCAAACATCCCTTGCCAATATTTTATCCTTTGGCTTGCATCTAGGGAGGGGCTGCTCACACAAGATAATTTAATCCAACAGGGTATCATTAATTGAAACATCTGTTTTATGTGTTCTTCAGAGGAGGAAAATCGCCTTCATTCTTCTCCAGATGCAACTTCACTAAAGCCATTTGGATGGAGGTTCAAAAGCATTTCAGGCTTCCTTCCATGAACTTTTCGGCATCTACATCTATGGAGGGCATAGTGAATGAATTCAAGAAATTCAGAGATCCTAGTTGGAAGAGAATTCCATCCATTGTAATCTATTACATTTGGAAAGAGAGAAATCATAGACATTTGGGTGGTCTCCCCACCTCTAATCTTGTGCTAGTTAGGAATATTTTGTTTTGTCTAGATGTATAGTTAGTATTTTTTTAGGTAATGCCAAGATATTAATCCTCTCTCCCTTCTATTTTAAAGGTTTGAGGATTTCTACCTTGGTCTTTTTGTATATTCTAGCTGTACTTTCTTTCTTATACATATTTAATATAAAAATCTGACCTTCCCGCCCCAACCCCCATGCCTAAAAAGAATTTTAGGTTTCCTTAGATCTTTGATGTCAAACTCTGACCAACTACTTCTTCTTTAGTATTTTTCTTTCCCGATCATCATTTCTAGCTATGATAATGTTGTCTTTACATATGAAGACCAAAAGTAACCCTTGCTTTGCTTGATGAATGAGATGTAGTCCCCTTGACTTTATTTATAAGCAAATTTGGTCATGGTTTGTAAGGATGGCTTGTGAGGATCTCCTGAGTTATTCACTTGGCGGTTGCTTTAAGCAATAGAAGACTTTCTTTATCCTATACACTTGTTCTTCCCTAAGATAGCATTTAATTGTTAGAACTAGACATGATAAGGAAAACTGAATTATATAATACAATGAGTACAGAACAGTAAAACCGTATTATATCACATTTAGTATGTACAGTATTAAACATAATTTTTGTGATTGAAAAATTATAAAAAGAAAAATAGAAATTTAATTACTCATAATATAAATTATGATAAAGTTCAAATTATGATTTGGGAATTTGATGTGGTGTTATTTTTGGAATTTTAAAGATATATTATCTTTTGCTATGTAAAATAGATTTTTGCAACATTAAATATATGATATAAATTTTTGAGTTTTTGTCTAGTACTCTAAGATTCCTCTTGTCCAGTCCCATAGCCAATTATGCTAAATCAAACAGAGGATATCCAGTCCAATTCCATAAAATCTTTTAGTTTTTGTTTAGTCTAGTTCTATGAAATATATAGTACAAAACTTTAAGTTTTTTATCTAGTACTCTGGTACCACTTTTGTCCAATACCATAGCCAGTTATGCAAATGAAAAAGGGGATAAAATATTTTGTCCATTCCAATTCCATGAAATTGCAGCAACCAAATGATACCTAAATGTCTATTAAACCCCGAAGATGTCTACTTCCTCTTCTAGTTTTCCTTTTCATCACTTCCTTTGTAAAGCTAATCCTTCCAGCACCATTATTTTTTATGACCTCACATTTCTACATCAGTTGCAGTTAATTTTTCTCCACTAGAAGCATTAAACAAATTAGTTATTGTATTCTCACACCAGGGTTATGACCTTTTATCTTCAAGGTCTCTGCCTCATGAGTGGTAATGCAATTCTTAATTATATGCTCAATTTATGTAAGGAGGCTTTTGTTTAAATTTGAACCTGCTACAAATCCTTCTTTGAATTGTTGAGCATCTTAATTGATGCGTACAAGTGCACCTTTAAACCATCCATGATTAATCTAATTGATGTTTCAAAGCTGAAGCCACATGTTATTTATTGTGGTAACAATCACCCTGAGCAGTCCTATTTGGTTGGTCTCTCTCTTTTTATCGCCAATTTAAAGCTTTGCTTGAACAATATTTGATAACAATTTGACTTTCATTGACATTTGGTTCTACAGGCACACTTTTGTTCTCTCCATTGAGGAGAAGCAGCAAATTTGGTATGCTGTTGGGCAGCTACTTATAGACAATCAAGTGGAGGTACCTTTTTCTGTGTCTGTATACATATATATGGTTCAACCTTTTGCCAGTTGGATGCTTCTAAGCCTTAAGATGTCCTTGGGCAAATTTTCTTTAAGATGATGTTACTTAGGTAGTTTATATATGCAGGTAAGGGAGCATGCTGCTGCCGTGCTGGCAGGCCTAATGAAAGGTGGAGATGAAGGTTTAGCCAGTGAGTTCCGCAATCATGCTCTTGTAGAAGCAAATGATATATTGAAAAGGAGGAGGAGAAGGTAACCAGCTCCATATTCATAAACAAGTGTCAGCATGGTGCTTGTTTGCTTTTCCTTTTCCTTATTTGTAACAGATGTTCTGTATAGAAACCCATACCCCTTTGTCCACAAGTTCAACAATTTAATTTTTAGTTTCAACTAAATTTCGCACTGTTATCAATGTAGGGAGCCCTTGGAATTCATGTGTCTTTGTTCACTCGCGATTCACTTGGTCTTATTTTTGGGTCATAGGCAAAGATGCTTAATGGATAGATGAGGGGGATGCTAAAATTTAATTCCGAATCTATTCCATAATCTGGTCTTATACTATGGAAATTGTAGTCACCAATTCTGGTCGTGCAAACAAACACCCCCCTCGCTTTTCCTCTCTATTTGCTTTAGTAGATATTTTGCATATGGATACCATACCCCTTTATCCAGAAGTTTCAGGAGATGATTTAGTTTTGTTTCAATTAAATTTCACATGGTGTCAGTTTAGTGGGCCCTTAGAATTCAGGTGTCTTTGCTGGACTCCTGATTTAATTAGTCTCACATTTGAGTCATAAGAAATATGCTCAGCCACTATATGAGGGGACTCTTTAAACATAATTCCATGTCTACTTTGTAATCTTGTGTTATACTATTGAAATTGTAGTGACCAATTCTGATTGGTCAAACAAATGGACCCACCTCCTCCCCCTTCTCCTTATACTTATCCATGTTTTATCAATATGATTGCCATTTATATCTTGTATGTCAGACAACAATTTCTCGCTGCTATGTTTTCTGCCACTTCTAAAGAGGGGTTTTAGGTGTAATTTCTGGTGGATAGGAGAATTTAAACAAACAATCATTAGAAAGAAATATTAATGTAGGTCAATACATGTCTTCTGATAGAGCTGATATATGTTGATCCTGTCTGATCTACTAACATGCATGCGTAGATCAATGTATATTGCATCTCTGATCTTGCAATATGTTCTGTTTTGTTATTACAGGAATGTGAAGGATGTGCAGTCAATAGCCTCTGTACATGGTGCTGTACTTGCTTTGGCAGCTTCTGTGCTATCAGTTCCCTATGACATGCCAAGGTAGGTTTGGATCAATGTCATTTATTCTCAGTTCTCTTCCTTTATATAGATGCAGGGTTAAGACTGCTCCTTGAGCTGGTGAAATTCTGGTCTGCTATGACTTTTGAGACATGTTCTCCTTGGTTTTTACTGTACTATATTAGCTGAGTGAATCTGTTGAAAATTTCAAATAAAAATTATAAAAAAGTTGGCAACTTTAAGGGTGTCTCTCTTGCAAAAAGTTAAAACCGTTACCAACATCAAATCAGAGTGCAGATTTGCAATTTGTTTCAAACGAGGGATGAAGAATGGAGAGAGAGTGTGGAAGGATTGAAAAGTGGGGGAAAGAAAATCGAGCTGTGGCATTATGTTTTGAGAAGAGGAAAATGGGGATTTTGAAAGTGAAAAACAAAAATTGTGGAGAAAATAAAGTTTTAGATTTACAATTTCTTAAACAAGTGAAAGGAAAGCAACAATTCAAAATAATTGGGGCAAATTTGGGTTTGGTCATGGATTTGCTTCCATAATCTTCTAGTTTGGAGGGACCGAGAAGCATGGGAAAGCTCTATCCATTTCCTATTCCTCCCACAAGCAATGGCTAAACAAAAATGGAAGAAGACAATTTCTGTTCACATTCCTCCCGTTGATTTTTTATCCCTCATATCCAATCAAGGGCTTAGAGTCCCTAAATTTAATAAATTGAATTTCTCGGCTACTTTTGTGAGAATAATGCTTTTCTTTATTTGTGTTTTATGCATACTAAGGGTTGGACTAAGTATTATTATATATGATTTGTAAAGAGTGATGCTGTTGCCTAAAGATGCTTTGACGCTGTTTTGTTGGCAGTTATTCTGCATACGCTGTTGGATATGGATGTGCTTCCATAAATTGTTCTTCATTCATCAGATGATTTTCCATTAATTTGGGAACTATATATTTTTTCCTGAGGATAACCCTTTCATCTTACTTTTTCAACGTAGAACAACCGCTTGCTTTTTAGACAAAAATTTCTTTTCTTGGTAATTCCTTCAGACGTTGATTATTTGATCAACAAGAACCTAGCACCTTATAATCTTCAAGGGGCCATAAAATAATTTAAATTTATTCAGAGATAATGGGATGTTGCGACACACTTATTCATAGAATTGGTTGTCTATCCGGTTGATAACTGTTTGCTGCCCCATTTTAGTTGGTTGCCTGAGCATGTCACCCTGCTGGCACGTTTTGCTGGGGAGCCGTCGCCTATTAAATCTACGGTTACCAAAGCAGTTGCAGAATTTAGACGAACACATGCGGATATGTGGAACCTTCACAAAGAGTCATTTACAGAGGAGCAACTTGAGGTATTATCTTATTGTCTTCTTTTAATTTTCTTCTGGTATTTTCCGATTAGAAAAGAATAACTTAACTATGTTTACCTCCTTTGCACTTGCAGGTTTTGGCTGATACATCATCGTCATCCTCATACTTTGCTTGATCCATTTTAGATTTCCAGCTAGACACAATGAAGTTGATAGTATAGAGTCACAGTAATAGAAAATTGAGAAACGAGAGGTGTAGCTTTAAGTTTATTCTCATAGTACATTCTTACTTTAATATGTAACATTTTTCATTTGACAAACAGCTCAGTTGTAGTCAATTATATTGCTTGTCCTGTTTTCTTTTGCTAACACATGCATATAATAACGCCCAAGGGTCTTTGTTGTTGAGGATGGTTACAATGGAATGATGATTTCTCAAACTGCTAGTATCTTATTATGTGGTATTTCTTCGCTTAGACCTGTGTCAGTGCGATCTCCTGAGCACTGATATACCTTGTTCTTGTTCAACTTTGTCAGATGCCCCTTTTAATATTTATTTGGGCCTTCTAATTTCTTCTTTCTCCTTTGTCATGTCATTTTTCCAATGAAAATTGAGTGTTTCTACGATTTATTATTCAAAGTTGGTAATTTTACAGATTTGGTTTTTCAATGGAGCAATTTATCAAATTTATAATCTATATGGGGAAATGAAAATTTCTTGTTTATTTCTAATTCCTTTTGATTCGCATGAACCAATATGGGGCAATTTGATAGAATGCATAAACGAGGGGAAATGCTTAAGGTTATAGAAAGGAAATGGATAGAAACATGCCATGATTTGAATACCAATACAAAATCAACACTACGTAATGAAATAACAAATTATGATGAGAAATCTAAACGAATAGAATTATAGGTAAGGTAATCAAATATTGTTGGAATTCTATTATTAAAAATCTATGTTATATCTACTATTGGCAATTTCCAAACTTGTACCTACCATTGGATATGCAAGTATGAACTACAGGTATTTGGAATATTACAGATTCTTGTCTTATGGGTTCTAGAGTTAATAAGAGGTTATAGACACTACCATATGATCTCGAAGCAGGTTTCGAATATTTAAAAGTGAAACTTACCCTATTGCTTTTATACCCATCTTAAAATCTACTAAACCATACAAAGTGTAATGTCCAACAAACATGTTTTGATACTTTACGTTAAGTTCTATAGTTATGGTTCCACGGCTGCAGCTTTGACTCATGAGTGAGCTTAAAGTTATGTAAGTAAGTTAAATGGGTCAATTCGGTCCGATTGATTTTGGTCTCTGTGTTAAATAAACTAATCAATTTTGGCCTACGTTATAGATGGGTTAAAATTTACTGGCTTATTTCGGTCCACATGGGCTAGTGGGCTAAAGGGCCAATCTACTTACTTGGCTCATTTAATCCACTTATGTAGTGTTGTGGGTTAAATAGTTATTGAATATTATCTTCATCACGTTTTGCTTGACAAGTCAACATAACTACTTAGAAAAACAAATCACAATTCATCGTTAATTTCATTTTCTGTTATATTATTTGTATTACTTTATACAAAAATTATTATTGTGTAGATAAGGTATTAAAAATCCTTTACAACCAAGAAAAGATGGTATGCCAAAACATTTCCTACACAAATCACAAGCGGAATCATAAGCCACATACTTTTGAAAAGTATATTCAAATACGAAATTTGAAAAAGCTACTTAATACATTACATCAAATAATTAATCTAGTAATTTTGATGGATAATATCAATGCACCTCAATAGTCAGCATTATCATTTAAGTATTTACGTATATGTATATTGAAAAATGTAGAGTATGTTTTTACTTTTTCAAAATCTATAAAAATTAAAAAAAGAAAAAAGTGGGCAACCTATTAACTTGTAGGTTAGACAAGTTGGGCAAACCTAAACTACTTTTTATAATGGTTGAAAAGCTTGATCATAACCTGCTTTTAAAGCGAATTAAACAAGTCGACTTGCAAATTAAAACCTATTTACACAAACTCTAATTAAGCTACAATAAATTGACAAAACGAGTATCCATGAGGGGGTGCAACATTTTGTTATGATTGGAAAAAAAATAATAATAGTAGTGGGAATGGAAATGATTAGCAGAGTTAACAATTTTAATACATTATAAATTGTAGTTTTAATTGTTATAATATAGTTTTTAGTAGTTGCAATAGAGTTTTAATGGTTGTTTTTTATGGAAAAATCAGTTATTAGTAACAATAAGATCTAGATAATATATTTCTATAAATAGTGATATATAAATAAAGATTACATAAGAAAGTTTTCAACCATATTCTTAGATGTTTCTTTCTTTGAAAATAAGTAAAGAAGATTGGTTGTTTCAAAATAAGTCAAAACCTTTTCTTCACATTAGAATAGTGGATTACAGGCTGACACATTTACATTTTGGCGACAACTTTAGGCTCGCCTTCTATAAGAAGCTCGCCAAGGACAACGACTTGTTAGCTGAGCCATTTGCAATGAATCTCTTTATCAAAAGCAAAAGATCCATCAAATGGTAATGGAAAAAACGTGTATGAATATGATAATTGCTTTGGGGGAAATAAAACATAATTGCAAACACCTTTCAAGATGAGTAAAGAATCTCCTTAAAAAATTCCAAAAGTTTTTTATATTGTCATGTTAGCTTTTTAAGAAATCATTTCTCTTAAAGAACTCTGTAGTTTTAACTCTAAAGTTTATTACGCTATCCTCTATTATTATTATATTAATAACTAAATATTAATAAATGTTTTATTTGTATTAGAATTTAAAGAAAGAAAAGGAACCAACATTTCTCGACAAGGCACGTTGCCGGAACTGCATCGGGAAAGGAATGACAAACGTTCTTGGGCATTGGCTACAGGCACAAGGCACCAGTAATAATGCTGCTCTAAATACTCAAAATGAAGATTTTAGATGAAAATTGCTTCTTCTTTTTTTTCTTGTCGCCCCCGTTTGAGGAATGCCTTTTAATTCTGACAAGTAATAACTCTAAAACACCCCAAAACTTTGTTGTAGTGTTGTCCTCACTACCCTTCAAAGTCATGGATTCATCTTTTGGCACGATCATGCATCAGTAATTCCAATATTCATACAATTGATTATAATATATATATATATACACAAAACTATTTCTCTCGCTGTACAATGGCAGTATATCATGCAAATTACACAAAACACATCAACATCCACGAAGAAAAAAAATTCCAAAAATAAAATATCCGCTCCTTTGGCTTCCTTCACTTCAAGGATGAAAGAAGTTGACGAGAACTTCACTTCCGATTTATATCTCCTTTTTTTTTTTTATAAAAATTCAATGCTAAAGTAGTTTCTCAGCTGACTTTTGCGCTTATAATTTCTGCAACTGATCCAATGAATCCCACAATAGTAATTAGTAAACAAAGGAAGCTAAATGTCCTAAGAAGTATCCATTTCTTTGTCCAAGCCCCAACTTTGTTCTGCACAAAATGCATTTCCACTGGGAAATATATTGCAAGAGGCCAAAAGTTCAGTGCCCCTAAAGTTCCAATGACTGAGTTGAAATACGGGAAGAGAATTGCTATTATTGTTGTAGACACGACGTAGAGCGTGCGGAAACATATGCGCAAAAGATTCATTTGAAATGCTGGCAGCAAGGGAAGTTTCAGTGTGTAGGAATTGTTCACAAATCTGCTGTTTGGATACTTGTCTCCCAACCACTTCTCAAATGTCGCGAAAACCGGTTGACTAAAGATCTGACAAGAAAATGGCAAAAGCAATGTCATATTGTTGTAGTGAAGAATCAAATGCTGGTATAACTTATGCCTTTTTTACATGTGCTCAGTGCATAGTCTTCTAGGAATATTTTGCAATGCCCTAAAACTAATGGAATGCATTTTCCTCTTTTTAGCTAAGAGCTTAAAACTGGATAAGAGAGAAGGAGAGCTCAATATGAAAAATTGTTTTTACATAATCTTAGGACCGAAAAAGATTGCAAAGTGTGTTTGATTTTCAAGCTGGTTTGCAGAATATTCCTCATATTTTTGAATGAGGCAGTTGAACTGTAGGTATAGACACAATTTAAGAATGCTAGTAAGAATGTCATGGTGGTAATGAAAAATGCACCGATTAAAAGTACCTGATATCCTCCGACCAAATGAAGAACAATGCAAGCATTGGCAAAATCAACAAGCCAATAGGGCTCGTAAAATCCGAATCCTGTGAGGAGATTCCCTGGAGCGTTACTACCAAAGGCTGCATATCCAAAACATCCGCAGCATAGGTAAAATATGGTTGTAACGAAGATCGCCATGTTTGAGGCCTTCTTCATTGTCTGAGTTTCTGGAGGTGGAGACTTCAAAGTGTCCTATATGAAAACATTTCAGTCCTCTTTAGTCCCTGAACTTGAAAATCCTTTTTCCAGCAAAGTAAGGCTACATTACCTGTACTTGTAGAAGGATTAGCGAATATGGATAAGCAAAAGCAATATCCCCAAGCGCTTCAAAGGAAGCAAATAATTTTTCGGTTAAACTTGTATATGACACTCCTGTGATGCTTCCCTTGATTGTTCCATTTTCTGCAATAACAAACACAAAAGCACATCACAAATCTATCTTCTGCTTGGTGCCCCGTACACCAAGGATCGTGAGAGGTGCTATAGATTTATGACAACAGGATGACAAAAATTGCAGTGATCTATCACGTGGGAAAACATAGAGAGCTGTACTCATTTCTGCTCTGCTAGATTATCCGTCAGCCCCATTGAACAAGCAAAATTTCATGATTCAAGAGTATATTGGTTATAAATTCAAGTTCTGTCTAGATGACAAATTCAGAACTGCTGATTCCAAATCCTTCAAACTGCAGATACTCTTATTAGACTGAATGTTGCGATGTTGGTAGAAATGTCAGATCATAGCACAGACCTATAACTTGTGCAAGGCCAAGTCCAAAGCCAATGAAAGAGTACGTGAATGACATAATCGCAGCAATAACTGAGAGCCAACTCATTTCGTGGAAGTCTGGAATCTGCGACATTATTATCTGAACAAGACCAAATAGCAGCATGTAGAAAGTATCCCCATATTCGCATGGAGCATCGTGTCCTTCTCTGTGGTAGCAGTTTGATTCCAAAATGGCTCTGCATATATAGAAGCAAAGCTTCCAGTCATGGGAAAATTGATAGATGCAACTATGTACCGTGCATGGATTAGCCTGACTAGGATTCTTTTTTTACTTTTCCCCCCCCCCATAGCGTGTCAATTATCCATTCATTTGCTATTTGGGACACATAAGTTAGAGGTTATGAACATTTAGGATCATATTCACATAGGGGATCAACATTAATTTTATGGTCTGCTACAAAAAAATTGTTAACATTTCAAATGAGTCAATAACATCAATGTTTCAAGTATTTGTTGTAATAGTAACACTTTTAAACATGTGAAAATGGCACCTCCAAGTGATTTTTTAGATATGGCACTCTACCACCATTAGAGTATTACCTATATAAAGCAATACCAAAAAATTAATCCTCTATGTGACTCACTTAAAAAGCTAATGGCCTATTTGAACATGACCCAAACATTCATGACTTTTGGTGCAAATGATGCTAAGAACTACTAAGAGAGAGTAAGCTGCAAAAATGTCTTAAGAATCTGACAGTGGCTTCCAATTCCTTGGAATCCTAAGAAATAGTATGAGAGAGGTATTGAATTCCAAGGAATCAAAATCTAAGACCTTATATTTTCTTGCAATTGTAGTTACGGCATGACTAAGCCTCACTAAAATCCATAGTAATATAAATTCTATGGAATATAAATCTGAGGAGAAACGAAATGAAGGCGTAATTTGAACCTTCAGTTTACCTTTCCTTATGGTAATCCAAATGTTTCTTATGCACTGATCTTTCTATTAGCTTCAAACAATACTCGTATATGGTCATTCCCACTTTCACATTGTTCGTAACATTTTAAGCAAGTCAAATTATTCATAGCGTTCCAAAAGGGCTATACTATGGCTTATGCAAGATCCAAATTGCCATTTTCTTCCCTTAAAAAGCAAATCAGAGCATTTCTTCAACTTTAATCGGTAATCACCATCATGTATGCTAGGAATGATCAAACAATAGACAAACTCAATAGATTGGATGAAAGACTTGCAAGAGAGGTTTTTCTAGAAGGAGAAATCAAGAATAGCTTACTTTACACTACCAGCGGCTGTGATAACGTAGGCAATTCCAGCCCCATATAAGCTCTCATGCGCAAATATTGCACATATCCATTTTGCCTTTTCTCCTGAAAATCGACTGTTTTTTTTAGTCTCTTTCTCATTTTTGTTTCACAATTGTCATGACATTCTTTCTGGAAGGAGGGAAAGACGTAGCTAAATCTGGCAGCTAAGATGAGAGTTCAATGTCTTTGCTAATGTTATAACAACAAACAGTAATTCTCCTACCTAAGTAAATCTGCACAGCTTCTATTAAAGAATGGTTCCGCATGGTGCCATATTCTGGATCGGGATATCTGTAGCAATCACATAGGATATTTGAAGAAACAACTGTAATCCCCGCAAAACATATTATGCAAACAGGGCCAAGAATCCATCCCAATTGCGCTACACTCCAAGCAAGGGAAAGTACTCCTGCTCCAATAACTCCCGTAATGATATGTGCTACAGCAGTCCATTGCGTCCCTTCATGTGAAAATCAAACGAGATTCAGTTACTATACTGTGCTACAACCAGTTTCCATATATTAGACTCTGTATAGTCCTTAACTTGCAATCACTATCACTTGATCCAAAATCTTAAACTCATAAAAAATAAAAAAAGTATGTTCTAAAGCTCCATTTTCTACTCCTTGTCAATGATTTCCCAAATTGAAATCCATTCTATATGCAAAATCATTATAACTCAATAAGTCTATTACACGATAACCAACCTAGAAATAGTAATCACTTCCAAAAAAAGGAAAAATCACAACTGAATCAGTTTTACAAGAGGCTATTCTTCACGACAAGGCCTTCTAGCACAATTGGCACGAGCACTTTTTCTGTAAAACGACTTTTCAGCTACTAAGGCCGTCTTTACAATAAGCCTAAAGAGAAACCAAATAAATGCTTCTTTAGCTCTAACTCCTACCAGAAATAGCATAAAACAAATTTCATAAATAAAAATCACATCATTGCCTATTGAGAAATCCCCAAAGCAGACGCCACCAATCTAGTCCTCCAAAAGAAGCTAAAACATCAAGAACATTAAAAAAAAAAAAAAAAAAAAAAAAAAACTAGCAACAAAGTAAAAGTTATAACTGACACTAGATGTCATCAAAAGAAGAAAATTAAAAAAAGAAAAAGCAAGATGTTATCAAGAATAACAAAATTGATCATTGTTGCATGCTGATGGGTACATTAAGAGGATAACAAAATAAAGCAACACTTTTACCTGTTCTTTTAAAAGGCTCTTGTGATGTGCCATCTACCTCAGGCAAGCTCCCAAGAAGTGGTGACCGTTGATCATCTCCTTCACCCATTTCTCTTTTTCACACAAAACAACCACTTTAGAATCCCATTTTTTATACTACTAATAGGATCCCACAACTGAATAGAAAAGTAAAGAGTAGTAACAGTAAGTACCTATGTACAATGTCGTGTGTCATAAAAAAAAACTGGAAAAGTCCCAGTCAAATGAGATGATTATTGTAGGAACATCTCCAGGACCTGGTACTACTCCTTAATGATTTCTTTTTTTTTTTCCCCCCGGAAAAAGTGTTTCTTTTTTTTTTTTTTTCAATTTCTATGACAATCGTTCATTATGGGACACAGTTTAAGGTAAGTTTTCACAATGTAAGAAGACGTAGGATGTTATTAGTTATTACGTATAGAGTCTCTCTCTTGAGCACGTAGATGCACTTGTACATTCTCACTTGAAACCTGTTGACCGTTTGGTGAGTCTAAATGTTAGGATTCGGCATGTTGCTGAATCATTTTTTCGAACCTAGGGACTCGCGTCGGAATCCACGGATCTCAACTGTATTTTAACTCCACGGTTTTACGTGGCTCGATTGCCATTCAATTTTTGCTTATCTTTCGATCGGTCCTAGCTCTCCTCTTAATTTATAATCTTCTTACTTATTTAGATTAATCATCTAAATCGAATTTGATAATATTAATATTAAGTATTGGTGTTATACAATATAAGTAATTCATAATTTAAAATATCTTCATGAAAAAAAAAAAATCTAATGATATTAATATATTATATAGATTGATAAATAATATATAAATATTAATAATAGTACATAAATTTTTTAAAAAATATTATTATTATATTTATATATATTAAAATTTTATTAATATTTATATTCTATTAATAAGCTACTGTGAGTACAATTAAAAGCTTTTATTGTCTTGATGTATATATTTCAAACTTTTGAACTATATCTATATATTATAGAAGGATGTTGTGGTATAGTTATACGAACATTAATCTCAAATAGAATAAATAAAGTTCAATTTCCTCTCCCTGATAATAGTTGAGGTGAAAAGAAAAAAAAAAAAACTATACTAATATATGCTATATACGTGAGATTATTCGATCATACTTGAAATTGATTATTGCAATTAAGACTAGTACACCTGGCAAAAGAGACTCTTTGTTCACATGTATCGAATGCCAAAGAGAAAAAGAGTCAATAACTTAGAAGGGTAGTTGACACCAAGAAAATTGCGTACAAGTCTAAAATTCTTAATATATGCTACTTCTTCTTCTTCTTCTTTTTTTTTTTTTTTAAATATATGCTTAACGGGAGACATATGCCTTTTTGTTTACGTATATTTCATGTAAAAGATTGACTGGAAGCTCCAGAAAATAAATTTAAATAACGACAGGGTTTTCGTTAATATTTGATTTATCGTTCTTATTACCAGGAAATCCTTTGCATACTTCTTATACCATTACAATAATAAGTATACAAGATCGTTTGTGTGTGTGTGTATATATATATATATATATATATATTTTTTTTTTTCCCTTTTGAATTGTATTTGTATATACTATTTGTATCGCATCGTACATAATGCATGTTACTTGAAGTAGAAAATGTAGGAAAAATAGAAAATAATGTAATAAGCATATCTATTTATAAATATGGGCAAGGCGTATAAACAAACTTAATCAAAGATAACGATTTTTCCTCTTGGGTTGTAATCCAAAATTGCAGGCAACCACGTGAAAATCTCGTACTTAGGATACAATGTCAATGTCCAGACCTAGTCTTTTTTCCTTAATCTGTGTGCTAAGAAAAGGATTAACAAAATCAATGTCAATGATGTACACGTAAATATATGTATACACATATATATATGTATGTATATAGAGTGGTTTTTTGGAATTTTATATGATAGTCCGGATTGCTTGCTTCCATCTTCTTCTAATGGATTGTCACATGTACTTAACGTGTGCTCAAATTATACACATCCAAGCAACTTAGATTTCATGAAAAATAGACCCTTCTCACTCTATTGGCAAGAACGAAAGATAACTAATTAAACCATCAATAAAGTGGATGGGATGGAGATCTTTTATGTCCCTAGTTGGTGTTCCATTTTTGTTGTTGACAATATGTACGAACTAAAAAGCAAAAAGAAGCGATGAAAATGCGTGTCAATGAGATGGAGATAGTAATACCGTTTTGAGATTAAAAAATAAATAAACACTTTATTTTAAATAGACTCAGAGAGCTATGAGAAAGGCATCATACACTGCCTAAAAATAAAACGATTAACATTTTATTATTTAAAACTCAACAAAAACAAACAACAAGTTTCGTGATCAAGGATCCAAATGTAATACCTCAATACATAAGTAGTGAATAACCAAAACAACAAATATTAATGAACCTATTTTCTATCACTGACCCAAAAATTTTAAACTTATATTGATAAAGTATTTAGAATTATGATTTTATAAATTAGTATCATAACCTCTCGCAACCCTTATGAAATACTTAATCATGAGATTTCACACAAATTAGCAAACAATAAAGAATTACAATTATAAATCGGTAATCTTATCGGTTATTTAAGAATCATAACTTATCTATAATCTCTATTATTTAATTCTATTACGATAACTTATAACAATAAATCAAAGTTATTGTAATCTAATAGTATCATCGATTTAAAAAAATTGGGCATATAACGAAGTAAAGTACATAATGCAATGGATTTTTATATTGCAAAGTTTGAAAACGGTCTCTAATTCATAAGCTATAGTTAAATTTTCTTTTTAATTTTTCCAAAGTTAGGATTTAATTGTTTAAAACTCAACAAAGCAAACAATGAGTTTGGAGGTTAAGGCTTCAAATCAACAAACAACAAAGAATTACAATTATAAATCGATAGTCCTATCAATTGTTTAGGTACTACAACTTATCTATAATCTCTATTACTTAATTTAATTATGTTAACTTATAACAATAAACTAAAATCATTATAATCTAATAGCATAAATATTGTTTAGAAGTATCGGACATATAACAAACCACATGAATTTTTATATTGCAAAGTTTGAAAATGTCTCAAATTTATAAGATATAGTTGAATTTTCTTTTTTCTTTTTTCCAAATCAAGAATTTACTATTTAAAATCAACAAAACAAACAATGAATTTGGAGGTGAATGCTCCAAATTAATAGACAACAAATAATTGCAATTATAAATCGATAACCCTATCAGTTACTTAGAAACTACAACTTACCTATGATTTTTATTACTTAATTTTATTATGTTGACCTATAATAACAAACCAAAGTCTATAACTTAATAAAATAAATACCGGTTTCAATAGGATGAGCCATAATTCATTCCCCTTTCTATAAAGTTGTAGCATAATAGTTGGGGAAAGAAACTTCCAATAACAAAACCGAGACTTTTTGAATTTTCCGTTGCTTACAAGACAACGGAAGGAATTTACTTTATTAAAATTCTAATTTGAAAGTACCACTATATTCCAATTGAATGGACATAAATTTGAATTCATCAAAAGCGAATTTAACGAAGAAACATGATATGAAATATATGAAAGGAATTCAGTTCCTTTATTCCATTATATATTATGTTATCAAGCATGAATTCCTTTACTATTTTTTCTTTTCCACATTCGGTTTATACTTAAATACTATTTGCTATTTCTAGAAAAATACACAATGACCAATCAAATGTAAAAATATGAGAAACTTCTTAATAAGTATCTTGGCATCCTATTAATATTTTCCTTTCAAATTCTACACGATATACTTATAGGGAAAAAAATTTATTAATATTATTAACACATCACGTGTTTGAGTAAATAGTATGTAAATATTAATAATAGTATATATTTTAAAAAAAAAAATAACTAATCATATTTTCATGTATTAGAATTTTATTAATATTTATACAATACTAATTCATACACACGATATGTTACTAATATTGCAATTGAACAAATAAGCATAGGTAGATAAAACATGTGGAAATCTAGAAAGAAAAAGAAAAATTTATATAGAGTATTTTAAGTAAAGAGTGGAAATGGATTAGAATAGGAAATGATGTTTGAAGTCCATGTTCTCCCCTAAAACCGGAGAAAAGGGGATCAAATCAAATGAAAATTAAAGAATTATCCCTTATAGATATCTTCGTGAATGTTTCATATATCTTTATATTTTTTTCTTAGAAAACCACCGAAAGGAAGGAAAATAGAAGATTTTATTCCATTTCCTTTCTTTCCATTCTTATTTTTCCAAACATACAGCAAAAAGGTAGATTTAAATTTTCCTTTCAATATTTGTCTGTTTCTATTTATTCCTACTCTATTAAAAACTAAAGTTCTCTTATTTGGTTCGAATAATTAACCCAAACTTATAAAATAGCCAAAAATTAAATAAATAAACTAAACTTAATGAGAGATTGAATCGTGATTAAATCAAACTGATATATAAAAGAGATTAGATTAAATCGGATTGCACCGTATAAGTTAATTGGTTTCACAATACTGTTAAAAGCGACCTGGGAGAGCACGGTGGCTACGCAGATGTTGAAAAGAAAAGGGGATCAATTATTTTGCAATATCTGACAAATGGATAGTTGCGCTGTCTGTTTCACAGGTGCTGTTCCTTATGTATCAGTCTCTTGCACAAAGTGAGCATGTGAGAAAATTGATATATATATGGTGGGTAGGGTCAGCGATAAAATAAAAAAAAAAAAAATTATTTTTTCAGATACGTAAAATCTACTTTCATATTCCCATTTGCAGTATCGGGAGGATACATATAT
Organism: Lumnitzera littorea; assembly: GCA_024138015.1. NCBI lineage: Eukaryota > Viridiplantae > Streptophyta > Magnoliopsida > Myrtales > Combretaceae > Lumnitzera > Lumnitzera littorea. The sequence continues at coordinate 13,389,651 of JAMXBB010000012.1, read as the reverse complement.
ATATATATATATATATATATATATATAATGAGATGTTAAAAACATGTGAATGTGATTTTCAATTTATAAGTTTTTCATTTTGATTGATGTAGAATAGATATTAGCATGCGCTAAAGGGAACTGGGTCCAAGCTTTATGTCGCATTTGTTTATCACTTTTTGCTTTTTCTAGTGTATATTATTTCTTTTTATTTTTTTTCAAAATAGTGAATATTATTTCTAATCATAGTTTATGTGGGGTAAGCATTTTGTAATATATAAATGCTATTTAAAAAGGTAAAATGCCCAAAAAAATCTTACAAGTCAACTAAACCTATATGTAAGTGATTTGAATCCTCTTAATTTACACTCAAATTCATTTAAACTTTTTTTTTTTAAATAGTATATTTTTTTAAGTAGAAATGTAAATAAATCCAGTATATTTATAAACCATTCGAAGTAGATAAATAATAGTCCAACTCAAGCTCTAGATAGAGCTACTTAATTCGTTTATCAAATCAAACTTGATTTTTATAATATTTAGTTTGATTAACTCACAAACTCAATCATGTTTGAATCGAACTTGTGTCTTACCCAATTATAAGTAAAGTTTAAATGTCAACATTATTTTAATTAGATGAAAAATACATTTCAAGAAAATCAAATTTATATAAGTTTAATTAAATTAAGTTTGGATGCTTTGAATATCATTCTAAATTGAGATTGAGATGTTAAATGCCATTTAGTATTGAGCTTGAAAATTCTACCATTTTACCTCACATCAACTCATTTTAATCCTAATTTTAAGTCCATATGGTACTTATTATTCACACTACTACAGCCAACTTATCTTGTGAGCTATATAATGGCTCAAAAACTAAAATGACCATTTCCATTTATTTATTTTTTTAATTATGATATACATCTATCTCTAGTTCTCTTTCTAAAGGGATTCAATAATTATCATAAATGTTAAAATTGTAAGTAAATTATATAATTTTACGAATTTATGATTTTAAATTTTATTTTTTAGTATAAATGAATAAAAAAACATTTAGATGCAGACTTTTGAAAAAATATATAAATTTTATATTATTTTATTAATTTTATATATTTAAATAAAAAATAAAATAATAATTTTAACCATTATATAGTAAAAAAGCTCTACGCTTGTCGATGATTCTATTGACCAAAGGTATCAAAAGCGGAGGAAGCAGTTAGTCCCCACTAATAATGACAAATACTTATTTAAGAGTTTAGCCTGCCAATATCTTTTCTCAGATTTTCTATAAAATCTTCAGGTTGGTTTGCAGACCTCACTTCGTACGACACTAATAATGGGCATTGATTTTGCCATGTGAGGACAAGCTCCTTTCACATCTAGGCATATTATTTTTATTTTCGTAATGCTTACATTTTCAATATTCTATAAATAGTTAATTTTTTAAAATCTTCCTTGTAAAATGAAGTTTCTCAAGAAATCCACAGATGCAAAATCATATCAACATCAATCGACGTCAACAAAATTTTTACACACCAAAAGTACTATGTATTAGATGAGATTTGATACGATAAAATAAGATTTAAATAAATTAATATATAAAAAAATTTGATAGAAAATACCAGTGAATTACATGTGTTTAGACACAATAAAATTTACATTTGGATTTAAGTCTAAATACTAAATCTATTTATAGACTTGTGTAAATAAATAAGTCCTATAAATAAGTATGAGTTCGAACCATAAATTTGTAATATTTAATTTTTAATTTATTTTTTATCCAATAAAAGTTTAAGAGAAATAGTAAAATACTATACCAAAAAATTAAAATATAAATAGCAAGTTTTTTTTGTTTTTTCAAACTTAAACAAATTTAGGGTTTTAACTTTCACTATTCCTATTTTTGACTACTTTTTGTCGCCTTCTTTTTTGCCTCTTTATCTCAACTTTTTTATTTCAATTAGTAAGATAAGAAGATCTTCTTTGTCAACTTGAAATATAAGTCTTTTGACTTTTAATTTGATTCATTTTTCTTTTCCTTTAACCTTTGTTTCGTTTCTTCTTCCTTTGATATTCTTAAAAGGTGAGAATGCAAAAACCTTCGTGGCAAATTACTTTTATAAGTATTATTGTGGAAAGTATGAGTTAACTTAGTGCCCATTAGGATTTTTATGATGTATTAGATTTTTATTATAAAGTTTTGTTTTGATTTAAAATACTTTCATAATCAATACATTGAATTAATTAAAAACCAAGAGGAACAAAAACCTTTCTTAGTATTGCCATCCTTTACTAAAAACGCCATACTACTAAGATTGTTTATACTGTAAGGAATATTACAGATGCCAAGACGGAAGAAAGTAATACTCCTCAAAATTTTTTAAGAAATTACACTTATTCCATCTTAAATTATTAAATTGCTAATGTAGGATTCATATTAATGAATATCTAGAGTAAAAAAGATATAGATAAAATGTCAAGATCAAAATTAAAAAAAATAAGAAGAAACACTCGTTTTTACAATCTGAATTTGACTTTATTTAAGTTCAAATTCATAAATTAAATTATGTATTAATTGATCTAACTATATTGAAATAGGAGTGGTGAAATAAAAAAGTTGATAAATCGTATAAAAAAGAAAAATAAGTATAATTGTTTAAAACATATATAGATATTGCTTATGCCATTGTCTCATCACCTATTAATATTGATGAAAAAGAAATTTAATTGATTTTTTAACTTTTTGATTGCTTCATTTTTCAATCATTATCTAGTTTGTTTGCATCACGGTGTTATAAGGTTTCGTTATACAATTCATAACAAATTTTTTTGTTATAAAAGAAAAAACTATATTGAATATAACAAAACTTGAATATAAATGGAATGATAATAGATATATGTTTACTTTCATGATTGGTTTATAATTTATTGAATACATTCATTTATCTTTAGCTTTGGGTAATAAATATTAGAAAATACATGCACTCTATAATTCAATTTAGATAGTAAATGTAAGAAAATACATGTACTCCATAAAAATCTTTTGCATGTTCTCGGAATCTATACAATCATATAAGTTTAATATAAAGTTATTATGAAATACATAAAGGTTGACCATTGGAAAGGTAAGAATAGCTTTTTTTTTTATTTATTTATAAATTTTTAAGTGATATACGAGTCTAACTATGTTTGTTAAACAAGTTAGATTACGAGTTTAAGTTTTTTTACACAATTAATAAACAGGTGATGTTATAGATTGAGGTTTTCTAAATACAAACCCATCACAAATATAAAACACGATATGACAACATAAATTACTAGCCCTAGTTGTTTCTTAATACTTCTACATTTTGCCTTTTTTTTTTTATTTAAGTGTAAATATATTATAAAAGTGAAATAGATTGCTAGGTGTAATGCATAAATACCCCATGCCCTTTCCACCGTGCAAATCCTATACATTAAAAAACTTACTTTTAAACTCTTAATAATCATCTTATCAATAATTTAAATAAAAAAATAAAAAAACGTCATTATGTATTAGAAGATGTTTTTAAAAAATAGAAAAATAAGTAATAGGACTTTGCTCTTTATTATGGTTATATATATATTATATGTAACACTGACGTTATAGGCCATCACATATCATTACTAGCTAATGATACACACAAAAACTCTAACTAAAGTCTATAATCTCCAAAAAAAAAAAAAAAAAAACATAAGATTTATGTTCATATTATTCCATAAAATAATCTTCTAATTAAATCTAAAATAACCAGTAAGGGAATCTCCTCAATCTATGAACAAGTTCCTATTATAATTAATCTAAAAATTCTAATTAATGTCTTTAAACTAACTCTACGTCATAGTTTGTCCTCATAATTGTATACCTAATTAGTGCCCTCCCCATCCCGGTAATCTTAGTGAACATCTTCAAATCCATTAAACTCTGTAAAGTCACTTAAATACCTAAATTTATAAAAAATAGAAATGAGCCAACCCAGAGTAGGCGAGTACCACAAACACATATACATGTTAAGCAAGCAACCAATTCACATGTAATAATATGTAGACATATACCACAAGAATCGATTTATTTATAACAATCAACGTAAGAATACTCCGATTCTAATCTCACACACATAATTTATAGGTAAGGGTTTACCATCTCATGGTGCTAACACCTTCCTAATTTTTAAAGTTTGGGCTCACCATTATATAGTCCCAACACCTTCCTACTCTCATACACATAAGCTACAGATTTGATTTCACCATCTTACGGTTTTTCCGACACCTTCCTAATTTCTACGGGTTAAGGTTCACCATCACAATATACCGACACCTTCCTAAATTGGTACAAGTTCGCCTCTCACAATCTTATACTCCTAGATTTATTTCGAATCTTTTTCAGACATGACTCTACTAAAGATAATACCACTCAAGGATCATAAGGGTATTCCTCAAGGATCTGCTAATCTCAGCTCCTGAGCAAAGCCACACACAAGCAACAAAGAATCCATCATCAATTGGATAATTATTAAGTTCATTTAGTTTCTAATCTTACTAAGTCCAGCCAACACATAAGGTAAACATGTACGTAGTTTAGCAATAACAATACTATTACTTGAGTCAACCTCTATTATTGAAGTATCACACAAAAGATAACTTCTTTTCAGTACCACTATTTTCATATCCCGAATATTCAATCCTACCCTCAACTATTACATGTCATGTATATTGTTTCTCTACTTTGATCTCAATTCGTTTCAATTTTTATTTTTCAACTCTACAATCTCTTGATCCAACACCGATCCTTATCCTCCAAAAGATCCTCCTTTACTCTTCACAAGATTAATCCTAACACACCTACTGATCCAAAGTTTTACTCTTTTTTGATTTTATCAAATCTATCCACCTTTAGCGATGGAAAACACTCAAATATGTTTTCCCAAAATATCAAAATTGAAGAATAATGACATTAACAATAAAGATTTGGGATTTACCTCAATTAATCTCTTGATTTCAATCCACGAACAAACACTAGCAAAACTTACTCTTCAAACTCCCCACAAACCTATAATTGACAATTTCTTATTATTAGATTCAACTGTAGACAACATTATTTATAATAGAAATTTCTCTCATCTTATTCTATGCTTGAGGTTCCCTCCAGAGACTACTAAAATTCATACGCAAATTTCCAAAGAACCTTTATTGAAAAACTTTAAAAATCAATTTTATCACATCCTACTCATTATAAGAAACTAAGAATGTGGCTCACCGATTCATGTACCACGGTACACCCTTCGCTACCTCCTTCTTTAAAACTAGTTTATTAGATTTGAGAGTTGTTGTCCAAATTTTAAGGTTTTTGTCGATGAAAAAGAATCCATTGCCTTTTGAATAGGAGAGAATAAAGTAAAGGCCTAGGGTTTTCGTTGTCATGTGTATATATATATATTTTTCTTTCAAAACTGTTCCTACCTTAAATACTTATTTACTCTTATGGCATTGACTTAATATCTATTTTCTTTTGATAATTTAGCAAGGTTTTACAATATATCTACACATAGCACTAATCACAGTAGATATTTTGTTATTTTTATCGAGAGCAAAATGATCATGTAGGAATCAAAAAACACTATATATATTTGAAGGTTTTAATGAACGTTTTTTAATATATCAAGAAAATTTGATCTTATTTTTATTTGATGAATAACTAGGTGATACAATTCTTCATTCATGTGAAATTACGCTTATGAGACTGGAAATGACATGTTATAACTCATTAATTGCGTTTATATATTGATACTTGATTTCTAAGGAAGGAGAAGAGTTTTGAAGTAGGCACAGTCGAAATTCTAAACATATTGGCCCTTAACTTGGAAACTTATCAGGATTGAATAATTCAACATGAATTGGAAAGGGCCAAAAATGATGGGGAAAAAAAAAAGTGAAAACAAGAAGGTGCAAAAGTAGATTAAGTGAAACAACCCTACTTTAGAATTAATTTGGTTCGACGTTTACTCGAATTCAAGATGATAAGTTCATTTAGACAATATTGCAATTGAGTTCGAACTTAAGTTATTCAAGTAGTTCATTGAGTTTAAGTTCGAACTTCATGATTTTTAACTCAATTAGCGTGAGAGCCTAATTGGACTAGAATCGGTGTTCAATATTAATTATTAGTCAAGAGTAAGTTAAATTTGGATATCAAAGTTATCTTAATTTAAGCAAAATAAGTAGATAATCGAGTCTAAACATATATAACCATCAAACTAAAGCTATTCAAATAGTTTGATGAGCCAAGTCTGAATTTCATCTTAATTGAGCTATGTAGTTGAACTTAGGTCTAAATTTTACTTAGATATTAATATTATTTTAAATAAGAAAAAATTAGATAATAGAGACTAAACAACAATCAAACTCAAACTCAAAGTTCTAAATTTATTTGATTTCGAAAGTTTAAGTTTCGAATTTTGAGTCAAGCTCAAATTTAATATTCTATCATCTAGACATGACTTATTTCCAATATTAATGTCGGATTTATATCAACCTCCGTTAAAACATTTACAAATGCACACAATCTTTTTGTGTGAGAGGTGGTCTTGATTAAGCTAACCTTACTTGGCCCGCTTTCATGATTATTACTGGTTTCCAATAGGAATTGAATGCACAATTTTTCCATCCCTATAAATATAACAAATACAATGGCAAAAACAAAAATTGATCCCATATACTTATTATATGCGAGGTAAAAATTTCATTTTCATCAGTCATTACTTTATATTTTGCAAATTATGATGGACAAAGTTAAGATTGAATTTTAAAACTAGTTTGTTTAAGGAACAGGAAAGAGACCAACAACCACCTTTGAATATTTTTTTTTCCTTTTCTTGGCCAAACTTTCAACATATGTTCGATTAGTATCTTTGTCGTGCACCGCCAAAATTCATATTCCGTTGATTATTCTACCCCAAATATGCAAAATTGTCATCTATCTCTATATAGTTTTGAAAATAATCAATGTTTTTAATATCTACCTTTCAACTTCATCCAATCATAAAATTGACTCGGTCTAATCCTAGTTCAATTCTAGTTAAATTGTAGTTAAACGTAATTTCATTCTTTTAAAACTTTGAGTTTCTCATATGTCTAAGTCAATAACTGAGATCGGATCAAACAATATTGAAAATAATAATCTTTCTCCTTCTATTTGATTAAGGTCTCAACTTGAAATGCTAATAATATTTATGATTCAAAACTCAAAAGGAGAGATTACCGCTCATGAATACTCTAAATGAGTATGTGTACGATTGCTTTCTAAATTATCACGAATAATTACCTACTCTTTCCTTACCCGGTCATTAAAAAAAAAAAAAAAAAAACGATATATATGTCTAAATATTACTTCACAGCTGTCCTTTAAGGACTATATGCGTTTTAAGCTCTTTTGTCTACAATAAGGACCTAGCTACCAGTCAATGCAAGACAATTATGAAGGTTAATGCATTTATCGATTTCAAAAGTTTTTCCTTACAAGTTTTCTAACTGCTTTACTTCGTTTTCAATAACATAAACGACCGTGAAGCCATCTTTGATGGAAACAGGGACGAGACAATGGATATGCTGTGATATCATGTCAAACACCTTAAGGTAGATGTCAAATGATAGATAAATGCACCACTTTCACCATTTGTTCAGATCAATGCTAAAAAACCTACACGCACGATACGTGTACAAAAAATTAGATATAACAATATGATAAAATATAAAGTACAAAATAATTATTGAATCAAGTCATACATTTAATTGATGATTTAAGAAATAAAATTATGCATAAACAATCTTAAAATATACAAAGAAAAGAAGATAATAAATAATTATTGATGCATTAGGATAAGCAAGAAGGGAAAATTTGATGAACTTAATAAAATGGAAATGCAACAAAATCGGATAATAAAACATGGGATTATAATTTATTATATTAAATAATTGGACTATTATATAATTCTTAGAATTATTCCTTACAAACATTTTGTGAGATTTAATAAATAAAAAAAAAAAAAATTTGCCCCACAAAGGATATTTCTAAAGTAAGCCAGCATTTTTTGTAAAATCAAAATAAGTCATAGAGCTATGCTTAATAATAAAAATTCCATTTCTTCTTTTTCTTTCATGATGCTAGATAACAATTCCATTATAAGGACAAAAAGATACTGAGAAATGGGATCTTCTTATTGTAACCCCTTACATACAGTAAAGTGCCGTATGAGTTTCTCTATTAATATTTATAGAAAACGTGGAAGTAGATATACACGCAAGCATCCAAGAGAGCTATTGTAGGAATCCCATAACCCTCAAAAGTTATTCTAGGAAGCTCCACTTTAAATTGTTGTAAGCTTTCATGAGATCAATTTTTTAGAGCACATTTTGCCCCCCCNTTGAAGCCCATAGGATGGAAACAAGAATTAACCAAAGTAGGCATCCTTGCCTTTTTGTACCCTTTAAACCATCCTCAAGTAATCTTTTAGCAATTTTTCCCCCTCTAAATGAGAGAACAAATACCTTGGTTATAATGGGTTAGATAGACACATGTAGGTTAGTAAAAATAGGCTTTTGCGACAGCACATCTCTAGGAATTATGGAAAATGTTACAGAAAGGTATTAGAGTCACTTGATTGGAACTTGTGAAGTATCTAATCTTATACCTTGATTAAATATAAAGAACGAGATGTAGAATGAATCTTCAACTAATCACTTGATCATGAAATCACACCAACCAAGGCAAATATAAAAGCACTCGAGTTTCAAGTAGATCGCTGTTGATTATGACATCATGATCCTTAGATTAAACAATCTATCGCATAGATAACCATCTCTTATTAAGCAAAAGTAAATGACCCTAGGCACCTAACTACACAAACACTAAGGGCAAGTTTAGTTGACAAAATTCTAAGAACACTAACAGTAGGCAAAAAAAAAAAAATTCTCACTGGTCGAAAGACAAAACAGAAAACAATTAGAATAAACCAGTGCTTAAAGCTGGAACTAATAGAAACAAAAGCAAAAAAAGGAACAAATATGTCTGGTGGAAATTTATCCACTAAAATTGGAAGTATTGGGATTTATGACAAGAGGATAAGATCATGTAAAAAACAAATCATAGATTAACTGATCAATAAAAATAAGTTTACTTGCACAACATACTTGAATTATAACCACCAAAGCGAGCAATTTTAAAATATCATATATTAGCTGTGCTAAGCTCATTCAAATCTATAATTTTCATTATGCATACCTAGGATTACACTGGATAGGGAGAACTCTAAAGGCGCTACCTTGCAGGCTCAAAAGGTGCTCTCATAATATGGCACTTTGCTCTGAATGACCCTTATAAGCTGTTCACTTGATGGGAATTGCATTTCTTATGTAGCCTCTATCAGCATGTTCACTTGGCCTTTGTCCTTAGCAATAGCAATTCATAAGGAATTCTAATTTCTAAAATTTCCGAATGGCCATACTTACATCGAACCCATAGTTGCAATTCCTAGTTTATGTCTTCATCTTTCTTCCCAAAATGCCCTAATGCAAACTCAAAATTTACACATTTTTACCCTCATACCGCAGGTAAGTGATCTTGACCACTCCAGTACAACTCTTAGTGATGAAGAGATCTCATTACCGACTAATCATTGCAATTAGGCATACAAAATCACTCTACTTCAGGTAATTTGGCCATTCATTCCTCTTCCCTTACTTTACCTATATTTGATGGATTAGATCCTAACTCTTCACTTACTACAGTGAAACGATATTTTGATATTAATCGAACTAAGTGCAGTAGGAAAATTTCTATGATTGCCATTAGCATGCAAGGCAAGGCTATACATTAGTTGAAATCTTTGTGTCCACACCATTTATGTCTTGATTGAAGTACTATTGTTCGTAAATTTCTCTTGAGATTCAATAAGAATACAGCTGCAAAACCTTTTTGTTACTTTGCCAACTTTAAAACAAACTTCAAGTGCTGATCAATATGTGGATAATTTTGAGGCTCTTTCTTCACAAGTTGCTTTGATTTTAGAGTTGCAATTGCTTGGTTATTTCGTCAGGGATTTAAGAGATGTATGTACTAGACTGACTACTCTAGCTCCTCGTATTTTGGAAAAAGTAATGAAGTTGACCTACAATGTTGAGAAAGAGTTTAATCTGGTGATTTTTGTCTCATCTAGCGTGACAAAAGTTGATATTTGATATCTAACCAAGTTTGAAGCCCCTTCATCTGGAGTTACAGTCTTCTTCATCATCAGCAGCAAGTAATCGACCTTTCTTAGGGGAACACCAAAATTCTGGTATTGTTCCTCACAATGGTAATTTCAAGAGGGACTTAGGGCAACTCCAACATCAACTATCCTACTCAGAATTTCTTGTGAAGAACAATGAGGGTCATTGTTTTCATCATGACCAGCCTTTTTCTCCTAATCACAAGTATCCAAATGAAAAACCTCGATTTACAATGTTAGTGGAAGAAGCAGAATTTGACAGAGATTGGTGACCGTAGAGGAAGCCTGTGGTCTGGGCTAGCCATGGATGCTTCATCAATCCATCCTTGAGGTCAAGGACATTCTTAATGGGTGAAGAATTGATATGACATGCATCCATCTACTAGTTAGCTATATTTATTTAGCTATTATTAAATGTTATAGGTATTTTCGTTTACAGTTGATTAGTTGCCAATTAGTAAGAGTCTAAAACAGTTATTTAGTTGGAGCATCTATAGGTAGCCTTTAGCTGGTATTAGTGAATTCATTCGTGCCACAGCTTCTTTAGTTTGGAGAGCTAGTTGAGAGAAAATTACTCTTGGAATTGTCACAACAGGCAACTGATGCAACTTTCCTTTTTCATCAATAAAATTTCCAACAATTTGCTAAAGAGAATAGAACCCTAAACATAACAGAACTATTGAGAAGAGAAAATAATCTAGAAAGGAGTTATTGAATATCAACCAAAAATGCAGAAATTTCAAATACATCACACAAATCCACATGGGAAACAAAGAGAAGTTCCTTTCCTGTGGAAAGGAAGAAATAGGAGACAGTTGTGAAAAGTAGTGAATTCCTTAAACTTTATTTTAAAAACTGTTCTATGTTCTATTTTTTTATTTCCTAGAGCACTTTAGAATTACATGGCCATGTATTCGAATATGTAGATTCCTTAGACTTTATTTTAAAAACTGTTTTATGTTCTATTTTTTGATTTCCCAGAGCACTTTATTTTAAAAACTGTTCTAAGTATCCTTTTGTTTTTTGATACTTAGTTTGAATATGTAGGTTTCTTGTGTGCTCTTTGATGTACATTGCTAGTGTACATTTTTTAATGAAATATACCTCATCTTACCCCCACCACAGCCAAACCCCCCCCCCCCCCCCCCCCCCCCTCCCATAAAAAAAATAAAAGTTCTATGATTCATTGCAAGTTTAACCACGAACCTCATTGATAGGAATGTACTGATGTGATTGAGTCTTCAGTTGGTAAAAGAGATAGGCAGCATATGCAATTAGCATGATGCAGCTACTAAATCTTGAAAGAGCCAATTCTGACTTCCCAAAATGCACCTCGCTGTGAGTGTAATGTAGAACAGCAGGAAAAAGTAAACCCATAACAGCCATCAACAACAACCCTGAATTTACAACAGCTGTTGACTGCACATAAAATTTTCATCAAGACCTTATAATAAAAGATCATATAACAATGCACACACAAAAGGTTCTGCTTCCCCTACTTTGTTGAATATCTGCTCCTTTTTCNCAATCAGATCCGCCCATAAAAAAAATAAAAGTTCTATGATTCATTGCAAGTTTAACCACGAACCTCATTGATAGGAATGTACTGATGTGATTGAGTCTTCAGTTGGTAAAAGAGATAGGCAGCATATGCAATTAGCATGATGCAGCTACTAAATCTTGAAAGAGCCAATTCTGACTTCCCAAAATGCACCTCGCTGTGAGTGTAATGTAGAACAGCAGGAAAAAGTAAACCCATAACAGCCATCAACAACAACCCTGAATTTACAACAGCTGTTGACTGCACATAAAATTTTCATCAAGACCTTATAATAAAAGATCATATAACAATGCACACACAAAAGGTTCTGCTTCCCCTACTTTGTTGAATATCTGCTCCTTTTTCATATGTACAAGTCCACCACTGAAGAATGCACATCCAAGGACCAGAAGCATATTTGACAAAATGGATCCCAGTAATGATTGCTGAACCACACGTATCAAACCACTTCTTAAAGCATGGATTGATATAATCAATTCAGTTGCATTTCCAAAAGTAGCATTTAGAAGACCCCCAACTGCAAGTTGCGTTTGAATAAATCATGATATTACCACAGAAAGAGCTTAAGAGCAACATGCATCAAAATGTAATTGCTATTGCCATTAAATGCACAGTAAATATTTCAGGAATAAGCATAAAATACATTGGTTACTCTATTGCTAGCAAGAAATACAGCTTTAAAAAAAAAAGAAAAAGAGAGAGAGAACCCATAACTTCATAAAGCAAGTTTCAGGATGCACAGAAAGGAATTCATTTGCAGCAAAGAACTTGTATTATAGCAACCACAAAAGTTCCCTTTTGTAATGAAAATCTGGAATATCTATCAGGGCCGAACAAAAGTGCTTTTAGTCCTGCGGGGTGTATACTGTGACAGGATTTAGCATACATTTCTATCTGTCTAGATACATACGTGTGGGAAAGGGTGGGGTAGGAACTAGTATAAACATGTGTAATTAACACATGTCCTTCTGAAGGAGGATTCTTTAGAGATCTACAACAAGTTCATTGTTCAAAGGGATAGCTGCAACAAATTCATAGACTGAACAAGTTAATCTTATATGGAAAACAGGAAATGATACCACATTAATTTTGCAATACAGAAGACAAAGTACTGCTTACAGAAAGAGACCAGAAACAGATTGAAAGTTCTCTATCAGAAGGTGCACAGTTTAGGAAATCAGAATTACCTGTTTCACCAGTGTAAAAAGCTAGCTGCCTGCATAAAAGAAGATACAAGAAACATCATCTACATGTGAGCCACACATATGTCACCAATTGAGGTTAGAAGAACAGCATTTCTTACTCTGTAGCATAGCCCAGACGCTCTGCCAAAGGTGTAATGCCTAGTAAACTTAGAAAGAAGACCCAACCCTGTGGTCGAGCTAAAAGATGAGTCAGATGGATAAATCAGTCGACAATGATGTAAAGGAGAAGAGAGGAAAAGACTTACCTGATTACCAGTCAAAAAATGGACTAGAATGGCCAGAGGTCCAAAAGGCATAAGTAAATTGAGTTTATTCGAAAAAAGAACAATCTTTATGCTCCTTAACACATTATTTGACATCTTTTCCCTGCCCAATTCTGAATCTATTGTGGAAATAGAATTAATCCTTCGAGCTACACTATCCGTGCCGTTCAGGCTTTTATTCTCAGACTCACGTGATGAGCTTTCATCTAATGACCCCATCTGTTATGTTAAATTACATTCACGTGTCAGTCCATAAAATTGATTCTAAACATGCACCACAATAAAGATAAGCAACAAACAAATTATGTATTGTAGATCAGGCAGAGAAGAAAAATGCATCACTGAATACAGGAAATCAAGAAAAGAACCACTTGTCATTCTTAATGAAGAAAAAACATACTTCGATTTGGGGTGGACTGCCAATTTGGAACCTTTGATCCATTCTCCCCTACTGAGATTACAACAGAACATCCACATCCATAAAAGGACATATGTGCCAGCGCATGCAGCAAATATATTCCTACGCAGGAAAAGTTAAGTTGATGCTAGAAGACAAAGCAGATAAACCAAAAAAAAAGAAAAAGAGAAACAGCCCGCAAAGATTGCTTAAGGTCCCTTTTATCAATTCTCCCCTTAGAGCTATTGTTCTATGCAGTATGAAAAAAATTATCAAATAAATGAAGAGTAAATTTTTCTTTGCCAAGGAACAATCATGATGGGAAAGAGAAAGAAATCCCCCTTGCTTGATTGGCACTAAGACAAGCATGAGGAGAAGGAAATTAATACTTAAGATATCAAACTCAAAATTAAAATCTTAACTACTTGAGCTATCATACTTTGTACTTCAATCTTGTATCCATCTCTTCTTGTCTAAATCCATCTAATTTGGACTAGCATACCAATGGGCGCAAATATCTCATGCTCTTAATATAGATCATGATAAGATTGGTACCAGAGTGGCTCGGGTGCTAGAGCAACACATCAATCCCATAAGCCACTTGCCCATAATATAGTTGAATAGCATATGTCTCGCTTTCTCTAAATTGCCCAAATGACTATTTCCTTCACTTTTCCTCAATTCACTTAATTTGTAGCACTTTACTCGGATCAAGATCGAATCAAGTCCAATCCAACTCAAATCAATTATAACTAGACATTCTATGTAAACTAACTCCCAGACTTGGAGCCCCCAAAATTGGCTGCATGATGACAAGCCAATACAACTTCATCATCGGCATCAAATTATCAATTCCAGACAAGAAGCATCAAGTTTTCACACAATTCCTAAAATTAGCATGCACATGACTCGGAGATCTTTCTTAATTTACCAATTCCATTGGCGCACTAAATACATGGCAGGAAAAAGCTGCGACATTCAACGCTTCTCCTTAAATTGCACATGTGATTGATCAAGATAACCATCGAATTACCAATTCCAGTGGATAACTCAATTCCCCACGAGAAAAGCTTTAATTTCTCACGCAATTCTTATTCCAATCGAATCAATCCCCCACCATCAACAATTGCAATCATTGGACGGTATACCTATCCAATTAATTTCACCAAAAAAATAACCAATTTTCTCTTCCAAAACAATCAAACCCCAAAATTTGAACAAAAAATATAAACAAATAGGATATGGATCTGAGAAAATAAGTACCTAATATAACCAAATCAACATTTCACACAAATTCTGGTCATCTCCAACAAATTAAAAGCAGGTCCATAATGAAATATTAAGGAAAGGGAAAAAAAAAAAAAAGGAAAGATTTCTAGGTCAAAATTAAATAAGTAAATATAAAGAGATGGGTAAGCGTAAGAAGAAATGAACAGGAAAAAGGACAAGAGGAAGAGAAGAGTATGGATCGGCACCTTATTCTCAGTGATGTTTGTTTTTAGAATGGAAGTTTGCGAATTATCAGGATATGCAACAATAACTGTTTCTCTCTCTAATTTTTAATTTCTGAAATTTGGAGAGAGAGAGAGAGAGGGCGTTAGTCTTCGATAGTCGTCCGTTATTTTCTCTGTATTTGCCGAGCCAAACTTGGAGTTGGAGAATGGAGGCTGGCCAAAATTTTGGACGAGGATGCGACCTGTACGATGCCATGTCACATGTCATCGAACTTTAATGACCGGCTCGCCAGAATGTAATTAAACAATGGGTAGTTTGGGAATATTATTTTCTGTTCATGACTTACCCTTGGTTGATTTCCATCGAGTAAATAATGTATTGCGGAATCTTTTACACCACTATTTTATTTTATAGTAATTTTACTTTCATTTTTATCTTATCTGACTCAGCCAAATGAATGAGCAATTAGTTTTAAAGTACATAATTTTTAGCATCATTAGCAGATACAATACTGCGCTGCAATTCTATAAAAATCATAAATAATTAAATAAATGAAATATATCGAAACTTTTCCTATCTTTTAATATTATAAATGAGTTCAAATAGCGGGAGAGACCAAGCGCACGATTTTATTTTAAATAATGTAGTAGAGCAGGAAAAGTTAAAATTTGGAAAAACATTTGATAGAAGACCATGAAAAAGGGAGTAAGCATGAGAATTGAAAAAGAAAAACCGCCCTCAAGAATGACCGATTTCTTTTGTTAGTGTGTATGAGGTGAAAGGTATACCTATGTGGATAAATTATGTGGAAATTAATAATTTGTGTATAATATTTAGACATCAAAACCAATTCAAGACAAGTTTTATATAATCCAACTCATCCTTATAAGATTTAGTATTTTCCGAAACTTTATAAAAATCCTATAGAACGAGTTTTTATAAGGTTCAATAACTTTATAAGATGGGTTTTGCATAAGATTCAAATAAAATGAAGGAGGAAGTAGGGTTGAGAACAACTCGATAGAACTAAGATTACACTTATTGATTCACATAGAAATTAAATTTAAAAATTAAATGTGTTATATAGTGAAAAACTTATTTAGGACAAGCATGGTGTATAAAAATAAATATTTTTATTAATACATTATTTGTCATTGGATCAGGTTTTTTATTAAAGTCTTTTTATAATTCTAAAATCTGATCCTTTAAAAAATTTTAACTATACGTTATAACTCTTTTTCATTTTGTATATCAATATATTTTTCTATAGATAAATATTAATCAACAAACACATATAAACTTTTGATTATATCATAAATAATCAATATAATAAAGTAATATTATCTATTTATTTGAATAATAATTGAAATCTTCAAAAATTCAAAAAAAATTATAAATTGAAAAAGAAAATGAGTAGTCATTATTAGGGGGTCGTAAACCCTAAAGAAGAAGGGCAATAGCCTTTAAAGGGAAAAAAAAAAAAGAAAGAAAGAAAAAAAGAAATTTAATTTAGAAACCAATCGACTAGTCTTTAGACTATTTTTTTCTCTCACCTTGTTTTTCCTATTTTGAATTTGTGGATTGTAATCAAATTGCATGACCAACTAATAATGGTAGGTCATGACCTAATCTTTATTCGATGACCTTGGGTAGTTAAGATTTTTTTTTTTTCATTTACTATGATTTTTGGTTTTTGATGAAAATATATTTAATATTTAATGTTATTAAGTTAATTATTTATGGACCTATTAAAATCTAACACATGTATATTGATTAATACTTACACAGAGTTAAAACACACACATATATATATAGTGCAAAAGATAAAACACATGCATAAAAAGTGAAAAAGGGTGATGATAAAGATATGGAAAAACATATTCACCTAAACCATTTTTTATATGTAATTTATGTGTTTTGTGACTTAAACTATGATGATATCTATTACTTGATTTGGCCCAACGAACTAAACATTTCTCATTATTTTTCATTCATGTGCTTTGATAGAAGGCTGTCAAGCTGTTTACTATTTGTTGTCTCAAGGTTTTATCAGTATAGTAAATGGGCTTTTGAAGTCGAGTAGATTGGATTGATGAGGCCCCAGGTGCTTAAGGGCTAACTACAAAATAAACAAAGGTAAATAAAGCAATTGAGGTTTGTTCGGGGGAGTCCCTTTGATACTTAAATCAGCAATAAATATAGGAAGTATGTAATTCAAAGGATGGAGGCTAAGAGAAAGTAAAGCATATGTATATATGTATCTAAGTCAGTGTATGTGTAATAAGTTTATTACCTAGAAAAGGAGGTCGAGTATTTATTTGTTAGACCCCTAAACCCCTACCAACTTGCAGTAAATAACCTTAGGTTTGGAGCGCTTGGGGTTGGTAAAATCTTATAACAATGACAGAGAATGATTGTTTTGGGCCTTATATCCATCTCTTCTTAATAAATGTTTGATGATGCTACGTAATCCAAACTATATAAGCTTGTTAGGGGACAAGTCACTAGACGTCATATCGTATTAAATGTGATATAGTCATTGAAAGGTCTCATATGGGAGGTTCCTATTAGAGGTCAGATGGATATTCTTGGAGTATCACGAGACCTTATGGAGGTCGTAGCTGCTCCTTAGGGCTATTCTAAAAGGGTCAACCCGAAAAAGGACCGTTTATATCTCCAAGGAGCTTGGACCATAGATTACAAGGTTAGACTAAATCAAGAGGATCCTTTATAGCTAACTTCCTCAACTTTTAAGTTCAGTATAGCCAATCCTAGTTCAGTTCGATCTGCTAGCTACGTTGCTCGACCCTAGGCTTATAGTGGTTGGCCTAGCCTAATTTGATTAGTAACCCTATGAGTTGAGCTACTTGGCCTTCGAGCCAAGGCAATCAACCTATGTCCAAAGGTTGCTACTGATACTATCCATTGTTAAGTATTATAATGCATTTTGCATTGTGTAAGTCCCAAAGTTCAGCCAAATAACCGTAGGATTGAACTTAGAACCCAAGGTTTAGGGCGATTGGTTAAAAGATCCGATCAAACCCAAATTATAAACTATTGAGAAGAATATTAGTAAAAATGACCCCGTAAACTTAAATTTAAAAAAATAAGAAATAAAATAGGAGACTATAAAATTTTCAAATTTTAAGCATAATAATTGCTAATTACCGAAAAGGCGAAAAGTGTAATATAATAACTAATAAATTATTAGAGATAGATTATATGTAAACTAAAATTTTTAGAATGACCAAAATAATAATTAGGAATATTCACGTATACCCTACATGTATTTACATATAGATAAAAATACGCGAAATTACCTAAATTTACCAAAAACTAAGCAAATAATTAAAGAAAATTATAAAATAATTGAGGAAAAACCAGAAAAAAATCAGAAGGGTGGGGAATGATGTAAAATTGGTCATAGCATGTCAGGATAAAAAAAAGAAAAATTAACCAATAAGAATTAAGCAACAAAAAAGCCAAAATTTAAGGGATAAAGTAATTGTCTTATCTAATTTAATGCACAATAATTACACTAAAGCCCTATAAATAGCAGGAAAAATCCAGGAACTCATTTGGATAGTTGGGAATCAGAGAAAATTAGGGAGAGTCGAAAATTAAGAGAAAAATTCGGTTTGGAAAAAAATTAGAAAAATCTGTGCAATTAGGGCTTCTAAAGGGAACCTCCACCAGACGAGCAGCTGGAAGTGGACGGCCACCACCACCACACGGTGGTGGCAGCGCCTAGGCCGGCCGACAAGGCCACGGCGGCCCGCGGTAGCCGGAGCACCCAAATCGGTGAGTCCGATTTCCAGCCCGATTTTGTGAAATTTTGTAAAAATAGTAAATATAATTATAAAATTATGAATTTTGTTATTCTGGGATATTTTTGTATGTAGTTTTTAGGAAAAATGTTATTTTGATGAAATTATGTCCCGTAATATATGGTCCCTAAGAAATCGTGCAAAACCGAGCACATTTCGGTTTAGAAATAAATGACCTTAGGAGTGTAGTTTCAAGTCCAAAATTTTTTTATAGATTACTCAGATGATATAGAACAGTGCTATGAAGCCCTTTTTCAAAAATTAATTTTTGAAATTTTTAGATAATTTTTAGGCTCTAAAAAGAGGCATAAAATGGGTAATTTAGGATTAATTATGTAATTAAATGATTAATTTCTGATTTAGTGAATAATTACATGTTTTAGGATGTTAAGATCTGATGGAGTATGATACTTATAGCAATTAGGGTGTTAGATGTAATTATTAGGTTAATTATGTAGTAAATTAGTAATAGAAAAACATAGTAAATTATGAGTTAATTTTGTAAATTAGAATCATTAGGTGTAAAACCTGATCTAGGATGAATTTAGACATTTTGAAGTGATAATTTATGTTAGAGATGGTAATTAGGGTAATAGAAATATTAGAAATGCATTATGTGCATAATATGTAATAATGCATAATGTGTAATTTTTGAAAATATAATAAATAAAAAATATTAGGATGAAAAGTGATATTATATAAATAATAGGGATATATAATAAATCTGATAAGAAACTTGAATTTATGTAATTATATGAAAAATGTAAAAAATTTCTCACATTAGGAGTAAATTCGGTACACAAATAGGGATTTAAGTGTACCGGATGAAATAAAATGCTGACTAGGGGTAGTGATCGTATTTAGGGTATCGGGAAATAATGTGATTAATTTCATATTATGGGTTGAAACGAATTTCTAGGGTTGGAATATAAAACGCTACTTAGAAAATCGAACTAAAATCTAATTTAGAAATCGATGTGAAAAATCGAACCTAAACCCAACCCTAAACCTAGAATAATGGTAAAAGACTTATTACCTAGATAATTAAGCATATTAAACCTTAAACAAAACCTAATAATAAGCGTTATAGAATAAAATGAACTTGTAATATTTATATGAAAAGCTAAAACCATGTTCGTGTTGTAGGGATGATCGGCGATGGCCTGAGCAAATCGAACCTCGAGTAAGTGAGCGAGGAGTCGAGGTAAGTTGGGATTAATACGATGCTGTATTTTTGGAGGCTTAAGATTATGCTTGGTTGTGCTTGTTAGATAGTTAAATGTGTGCATGTGCTTGATTATGGGTGATGCTATGATTCTGTTTGTTGTTCTGGCATATATTATATGAATTGTATGAAAGAATTGATCACCCTAAATTGGATTTAATCAAATATCCGACCAGTAATCATAATCGAACATGCATGGCAACCCGTTAGGGGAACTTAGGACTCTCCGGCCAAATACCGACTCCTTCGGAAAGGATAGCGCAGGATTGCAAAATGGTCCCTTCTTCATCCTCAGTCGAACTAAGTGACAGAAGAGGAGGTCGCGGCGAGGGTGAAGGCAATGGTTCGAAGGTAGTCGCGGGAGGAGCAAGGTCTCCATTACACAAGCCTGGGTTTGGTCTTGAGCTGTTGCATTAACGGCAACTCCTCAACCCGTATTAGAGCGGGCGCAATTTCTCTAATCTCACGATGGGCCGGACAACGTCATGCGATGGCATTTGCTTGCACATGCATTGCACCTAATAAGTGATTGAAAACCTTGTTGTATGTATGGTATAGTTTTAAGTCCTCCGTCCCTACTTACTAAGCTATGGTTGCTCACATCCCTATAGACGTTGTGCAGGTGCTGGCTAAGAAGCGGCAACTAATTACTCTGAAGCTAGCAACTGCTGAATCCTAGGGAGTGAGGAAAAACATTGAAGAATAAACACATATTTTAAGGTCTAAGTTTTTATTTTAGAATTATTTTTCATTTCCGAGTGATGTAATAACTAGGGAATATACTATAGAGAAATGTTGTAAACTTTAACTGCAATAATTGAATGATAACATATATATATAATTCCTCACTTTTATAGGTAAATGATTTATTTAAATTACAAACTGTCTACTTCAAAACGGGTTAGTTGTGGACGCCTTGTGTAGATCAGGTCTAGGATAGTGGTTGTGAGGCCAACTTCTATCTTAGGGTAATTTACACGGCGGGGCTGTTACGACTCTGTCGCTTCGGGGTGTGACACATTGTATAATATAATAGGGTTTAGTTTACAAAATTTTCAGTTAATGAAGTGTATTTTACCATTTTCAATTTGTAAACAAGCTCATGAAATCTCCCTTACCCCTTCCTTCAATCACCATCATTATTACCACTCTGTTGAACCTAGGGTTCATTATTTGATTTTAATGAGAACAAAACAAAAAGTATATATCTAAACATGTTATTTTTTAAAAAAACAAAACAAGTAGATGATTAAATTAAGTATTATTTAATTATATTGAGCTAATTGAATAAAATCAATTAATTTGCATGATGATTAAATATATCAATTATTTCTACAAGAATTTCAATATTTTGAGTGGTGATCAAATGATCTTGAAGTTAGATTGCAAAGTGTATTTGTTTGTTAATGATTAAAATTATTTTCAGGGGATATTTGGCCTATCAGGTTAACAATTCCAAAGCACTACCAACTTGATGGTGAAGTGGCCTAAATGAAGAGATGAAAGTGCTTCTAATCAAGGAGCTGGCTTGCCAATTCACTTGCTGATGTTCATGACGGTAGTGTAATTTGTTACCAGCAAAGTAAGGTACCAGCATGTCGGTAAGTCTGATTTAATTAGTCGTTAGAGCATTTGATGCATTGTAATGGAAAGAATTGAATGGGATGATATAAATACTCAACAACCCAACCAAGGATAGAAAAGAACCGATCTTTTGCTACAATATTCCAATATTCTTTTGTGTTCTTATTATCTATTGTTTTCATTGTTTCTTGTATCCTAATTTGCCAATATTTAGAGAGATTTGAAGTGTGGTTCTTGTGAGCTATCGGTTACAAAGTATTGAAAGTTAAAAGTACTACACCAATAATCTTTGAGATTGAGTTTTGTGTTGTAAGTTGAGATTATGATTTGTATTGAAAGTTATAAGTGTAAAACTTGTGTAATCAAGTTTGCATTTATGTAGCTCTTGAAGCTTGGATTAAGAAATCAATAAAGTAGTGTAAAGTCCTCAGTTGGAGACACTGTGTGTCTGTGGAGATTAGGGGACAGTACGAACTCCACGTTATATCTGGGCTTGATCTTTTTTTATCTCTATCTCTTTTAATTTCTGCACTTATTATTGTATTATTGTTTTATTATTACTTTAATTGCTCTTATTATTGCATTTAGTTGTTTATATTAGAAAAGAATTGCAATTTGTCCTTAAAACTCAATTCGCTCCTCCTCTTAAGTTTAGCCTAGTGTTCTTCAATTGGTATCAAAACTAGTCTGTAAACCTTTTGCTTAATCGCTTATTAGAGTAAATATCATGGCATTTAATACACTAGGCTTTATGGAATGGCAAGCTATAAATAGACTACCACTCTTAACCAGAAACAATTATCCTTATTGAAAATGTAGAATGAGTATATTCTTAAAAGCACAAAATAGATTGTTGTGGCAAGTAGTAAATAAAGGACCATTCAAGATAAAAGGTAAGGAAAAAAATAATTACACTGATAATGATTAGAAGTTATTATACTTAAATGAAATAGCTATGAATATCTTACATTGTGCCATTAATGAAAATGACTTTAATAGAGATTGTACATACAAGAGTACTAAGGAAATTTGAGAAGAATTAAAAAGTACATATGAAGAAACTAGTCAAGTAAGAAATATAAAGATAAGCTTATTATGTAGACAATTTGAAAACTTTAAAATTGATCCAAATGAAACTATTGATGAGATGCATAATAGGTTCATTAATATCATAAATCCTTTGAGTGTTCTTGGAAAGACATTTACTAACCTTGAAATAAATTTCAAAATCCTTAGGTCTTTACCAAGAGATTAGGAAGTTTAGAGAACTGCGATCGAGGAAACTTGTAATCTTAACACAATGCCAAAAGAGCAATTCCTTGGAACTCTTAAAACTCATGAGATGATTAAGACATAAGAAGAAGAATTTAAGAAGAAAACAATTACTTTGAAGGCAACTAAGGAGAGCTTAAGTAGTGATGAAAGCGAGGATAATGATGATGTGGTAATAATCACGAGAAATTTTAAGAAACTCATGAAATTCAATAGAAAATTAGCAAAAGATAAGGATGAAAACATATCTCGGTCAAAGAAGAAGAAGAAGAAGAAAGAAGCAATCAAGTGCTATAGTTGCCAAAAACTGGGTTACATTCAATAATATTGCCCCGATCTTAAGAAGGTCGAGAAAGGAGCAAAGAAAAAGGCTATGATGGCAACTTGGAGTGATAGTGATTTAAGCGACTCAGAATGAGAAATGTATTTTATGGCAATGGACAATGAGGTATGTTTTATTTCTAGTGATTCTTCATTTGATGAGCTTAAAATATATATGATGAATTACTTAATAAATTTATTAAGGCTCAAAAGAAGAACAAGATGATGAAACAAATGATTATTGAAATAGGAAGTGAATATGATATATTTAGAAATGAATATAATAAAGTGAATGACGTCAAAGAAAGTTTAGAAGAAGATAATAAGTACTTAAGATTAGAAGTTGATAAATTAAATATAAATAATGAAGAATTAAATCTTAGGAAGAAGGAGTTGGTTAAAGAAAATAATCAATTGAAAGAGAAGTGTAATTCTCTTGAAACAAAAGTTGATAGCATAAAAAATAAGGATCGTATAGTTAATAGGCTAGGAGAAATTCAAATTAAAAATGCTATCTTGAAGTCTAACCTTGATGATTCAAAATAAACTATACCTAAGTTCGTGAATGGAGAAAAGAATTTAAATAAACTTCTTGGCCTTTAAAAGTAAGGATTGAACAAAACCGGAATTAACTATAGTAAGGAATATATTTACAAGTCTTACAAAAATTATTTTATAAAAGCAACAACTAAAACTTATAACTATTACTGTAGATATGACAATATTGCACATACATGTGCAATACGTCACAATACCGATTTAAATCACAAAGGTAAGAT
Source organism: Lumnitzera littorea (assembly GCA_024138015.1). NCBI lineage: Eukaryota > Viridiplantae > Streptophyta > Magnoliopsida > Myrtales > Combretaceae > Lumnitzera > Lumnitzera littorea. Next base: position 13,365,500 of record JAMXBB010000012.1, on the reverse strand, counting down.
GGTTTGGGTTTCAAAAGGACAAAGATATATTATTGCTTCTAACCACAAAGGACCTAAACTCACATGGTATCAAAAAAGCAATCACACATTTTTGTAGGAACTTCAAATGAAAGCAACTCAAGAAACTTGAATTGAGAATGCTCAAAGAAAACTCGAAATACATCTAACATGGTATTTGATTCAAGAAACTCATTCAAATAGTCTCCATACAATAATTAATATATTTTGTGTACACTTGAAGTTTTCTACATTTACTTAGGCTTCCTTATGCACATATCTACCATCTCTTATTTTTAATGCCAAATGTTAGCTCCCACATGTTTAAATATGCTAATATTTCATGCTTGAATGGTTGGCTTGATTTGATTATGAAACTATGCATAATTGATATATCCAAAACTATATTTGAGCTTGCACAAACATTTAGGGACTCAACTAGTGTTTTTTCGCAATTGCTAACTTTGCAAACGATACTCAAACTCTATGTTAGAATATGCATTTACAACTAGCTCGGAAGTTTAAATTGCAAATATCATGCATTTTGTGCACATTTGAAGTTACTTATGTATGTTTAGGATCATATACATACAATTTTGCCATGTTTTGAATTCCATGTTTAAATCCGGTTCCCGTATGCTAAATTTTATTCATAAATTATAGTTGAATGATTAATTTGGCTTATTTTTGTTTTTGTGCAAATTTGACTTCTCTAGACCCAAATTAGGCTCCTATTATTGTTAGGAAGTCATGTGATTATTCTACCCATTTGCATGCTATATCTTTTAATCATACTATCCTTATATCTATAGAGACTATTTGAACTTGTTTAGAGTATCAAATTATTACAAACTTGATTTAGTGTATATACATGTCATTAAGCTCAATTTGTATTCAATAATTGATTTTGATGATTCTAAGACCTATGAATCCTTGTTGTGATATTTTTCACCCAATATGTTTGACTATGATGTTGAAACTTGCTTAAAATATTGATTTGTCATAACTAAGCCTCATTGCTTGAAATTGGTCATTCATGCATTTACATGGCTCAATAATGAACTTTTAAGTAACTAATAACTTAATTTTGTTAAATCTCGCTAATGTTGTTGAGATATAAACTTTTCACACTTAATTAAACCTAAGAAACATGCTTATATAGATTTCACGCATAAAATATAGCATTTAACATGCTTTGGGCACACTTGAAGTCATTCATAAGTAACTAAGTTAATATATGCACAAATTAATTATGCATTGGTTTCCATGCCCAAAAATCAGGTCTCGCATGTTTATTTTCATCCCTAAATCATGTTTGAGTGATCGAACTAGCTTAATTTGAATTTCGTGCATATTTGATATCCCTAGACCCTTTTTAGTTTCTAAGTACATTGTAGAGCATTTCATGATTATTTATGCCAATATGAATGTTACTTGGTTTGATCATACATTTTTTATGCTTCTTGGTATCTTTCAAATATGCTTAAACTATAAAATTGTCTTGAATCTGAGAAAGAATGTATACTTACTCAATAGCTACATTTGTGCTTAACATTTGATTTTAAGGAACTTAAGTAGTAATTTTTCAATTTATAGAGTTTTAAAGTTATAATTTATTTCTACCATGCTTAAACATGTATTTGAAATTTGCTTGAAGTATTGGTATGTAAAAACTCAATGTCTATGCACATTTTTTGCTCCTATATGCACATTTTCACTTCATCATGAATTACATGGTTCAATGAATTTGATTTGGCTAAATCATTGGTATCTAGTTAAAATTTAAGTTTCTTAAACTTTAATGGACTTAAATAAACTTATTTAAAGTGTTAAAATGCTCATTAAATCACTTCAAATCAACTTCAGTAAGTAACTTAGAACAATGAAGTGAACTTAACTCTTTTTCTGTAGAATTGCAGACAACTAGCATGCCGGTATCAACAACAATTGGCTTGCCAATATACTCCTCTCTATAAGCAAATTATTTTGATTTTGTTCTAAGAATCGGCATACTGATACCCCTAACCATTGGTATGCCAATATACTATTTTATATAACAAATTTGCAACGATTATGTTCCCATAACCGGTATACCAGCTCCCCACACTACTGGCATGTCAGTACTTTACCTCTGTTTCCAAGCGCAAATAGCTTTGATCTTTTCTCTCTCTTCCCATTTTCTTCCCAAAACCCCTCTTTCTCTTCCCCCAAATCCTAGAATCCTTCTCTCTATTCAATCTTTTATCTTCAAACTCTTCAAATCATAATTTTCCTTCATCAATCATCTCCAAATACACAATCTCTCATCAATCCCTTCACTTCTTCAAATCACACTCTCCTCTTCTCCCTCATATGACTGTTTCTCTCTACCAAACCCCCATCCACCATTACGACACCACCTTGATGAACTATAGCCACTTTTAAATAAACTATCATTACCTATCTTGCCTTATTCTTCCTCCAACTCAAAGACGATGATTTACAAGCTGCATGAATTGCTAACTTCCATATTTTGTCATGACCTCAAAGGGGGGCTTAATAGAATTGTCTAAAATTTTCATAATACATATACACCCATAATACGAAAATCGTCTTGTAAGTTAGAGAATTGCAAAACTCTAACTAGTTAATCCCTAGGGTTTCACACTTTTAATTTATAAACTTATCTTATTATATAAATAACTAAAGACATCTAATAATCTACAGTTCCTCAGAACTGCAAAGAATCGATATTCCCTACCAAACGATAAGATTAAGTAGTAAAAATGTAAATCTTAAACTTAGAGAAGTTATAAAATCTAAATATAGTATCAATAATTATATGTAATAATTCAAACTGCTTACACAGTCTACTTTCAGATTCTAACTTCTATGCATCTCAACGCTAATACTCAGCTCTTGAACTATGCTCGATTATCTAGCAACTTGCAAGAAAAGACTATTGGAGAGTAAGCTATATGAGTTTAGTGAGATCTTCCCTTAACCATACAACAAACAAGTTATACAACAATTTAATTCAATCAAATAAATGCATGAACAATCAGTATGCCATACAAATACATGCAGATGACTAAGTACTGCATGCAATTCAAATTTAATGCCCTCTGAAGTCAAGGTTGGAGATGCATCGATATAGTCAAATCCGGGTATCATACTAGAACTTATATAATAACGAAACTCCATGTTTTGTATTCAAAATATAATGGTATATCCATTTTTAGTTTTAATCAAAATTGAGTTTTACATACGATTATGAGTAGATTTATGCAACCTTTACTCACTCCTAAACAGAGGCTTCTTAACTTGAACCTTGGCCAAGCGACTGGCGCCTCCAACATCTAATGATTTCACGAGCTAGGGTAAGGTCATATCGTATGTGTGTACCGTATGAAACATTATAATCACAAATAATCAATCCATATATGGCTTCTCATTACCTCCGTGTGATGTGACGGCTGGAATTAGTTATGCAGTGCATGATTATGCATGTTTTAATTTAATTCTTTCAAGTTGAATAATGCTAGGTCCTATTATTCAATAATCAATAAGGTCACAGATAAATTAGTTTCTATCAATTTTACTATGGAACAACCAATAAGTTATTATATTTTAAAGTAAATTCACTGTCAACAAATAGTATCATACATAAGTATAACTCAGCCCCACACAATATTCAACTATTAATCATAATTTATATTCACTAACTACATACAAAAGTAAGTATGAAATCCTTAGGAAAAACTCACTTAGCCATGATTAACTCAAGGATCGTAGTAGTCTGATAGTAAATCAAGGTCAAGGTTGTGATCATCTAACAATAAGGAACACGGAAAGTAGTAAGTTTAAGAATTAAAACTAAACTAATATGGTAATTCGTACTGTTTATTTAATTTAGCTATTGATTTGCATAAAGTTGTTGATTTGAGTATTTTATCGAATTGTATATGACTTTTTTCATTTAGTTCGGATCTTTATAAACTTATAGTCCTTTTCAATTATTTTTGAGCTTATTTTCTCGTAACGAGGTTTGTTTTGGACATTATAACTCGCAATTTTGACTGTGATATAAAAATATGATAAAGTTCATTATTTTAATTTAAAAAGTTATAAAATATCGATTTAAGATTTTCTTAGTATACTTACGATTTAATAATTATTTTGATCGTATAATTGATAATTTTTTTATTTTAAACCTATCTTACTATAATTACCTATTTTTACTTATTTTTAAGATTTAATATTTATTAATTCGAATTTTTCTACTTAATTATTTATTTATTATTATTATTAATTTAAAAAATTACTTAATTTATATATATATGTGATGACGTGGCAGCATGTGAGAGTATCACATGTCACACTTGCATATTTTTCATAATTTTCCTATTTTATAGTATAATTATATATATAAATACTTATTATTATATTTCATTAAATTTTCTAATTTTACTTAATTATTATTCTTTTTCCTAATTTACGATATTCTTATATATGTATATATTTATTAACTTACTTTATTTATTAAATTAATATTATAGTATATTGTATATACTATTTACATATACTTGTATTTTTACATATACATTACTATTCATATACATACATTCATACGTATACTATACTTTATATATTAAATTATTCTAACTTTAATTATGTACTATATATATATGAGCATAAAATATATATTAATACTTTATATACATATGTACATATGCGGTTATGTTATATGGTTATTCAAAATAAGCTAACTAATGGGCTTAAAATCAGTAGCCTTTATTATAAATGCATGAGCTTGAAAGCGAATGAGTCAATCTAATGATCTTTGTTCCAAGTTCATAAATCAAATCTCTCTAAATCATTCCAAAATGAATTGGACTGAACTCCTTAGGCTCCGTCACCTAACCTAAGGAGTCAAACATAAATAAATAATTAATTTATCTCAATAACTAATATAACAATTTTGAGCCCTCTATAAAAGTCATGCAATTTTATTAAATAAAATTAATAATGATCTAAAATGCACTCTTTTATCAAAACCCTCTTGTATACACATTTTCCTCCCCCAAACTTTTGTATATGTTGCAAATAGGATTGCTTTAATACAAGTATTCATTATAGTTGGGATGAGATGGTCTTCTCATCACTCATTAATTTCTCGAGTAAAAGAGTCGGTGTAAGTTTTAATCTAGTTTATTTAATCATCATAATTCATGAAAAAAAGATTTAATAGTATTAATATACCACGTGTTATAATAAATGTCATCTAAATATTAATAATAATACTTAGTTTTTACGCTTTTATTTATTAGAATTTTATTAATATGCATATACTATTCATCAACCCAAGCATCATATTAATATTTTCTAAGTTTTTCTTGTATTAAGGAAGTTTCTAACCTTAGACTGGTCTCTTCCCCTTGTTTTCCACGCCATTATGAGACTTTTTAAGCTCTTAATTTAAATGCAGAATTTGGCATTGCGTTCTAGTCAAATACACCTTGTCTATTACTCTAAGAATCAAATTCTTTTGCCAGAAAGAAAAGGCATCCAATTCCAACAAATCATTAACGTTAATTAGAACTACACGGAAAGGCGACATGAATCATAGGATGCCTAAATGGTGTAATGAAAGAGTGTGTAGTCAAATGGAGTGTCTTGAGAAAGGAAAAAATTAGATCCTCACGGTAGCCCGAACCGATGTAACAATTATGTCGGGAGAACAGGTTTCCGTTAGGCCATAACGGTGGAGCGGTGTAGTGTATCCCAATATACTGTTATACAGCAGTGAGTTTGAATTCAAACTCAACCTTTAAATTTTAAAAATTGGAGCCTATTCAAATTTCATCATCGAGTTTAGGATTTTTGAGTTTAAGGTGGATTGAAATTTACACTCAATAAACTTAAAGTCAACTCATTGTACTCGTTTAAATATAGACTTTTTTTTTCTTAAAAACAATCTGTTTTTTTTTTTATTCCAATCAAAATGATGTTAATATCGGAAACGAACTCCAAGCTTGATTACGATAATTTATATTTACATATCCTTTTTTTTAAATATGTTATAATTTGCGAAAGAGAGTTTAAAACTCCGATTCATCCCGAAAGAATATAACTAGTGAGCTAATAAATTACAATAGTTTTGACTATATTTACATGTCTATTACAATTTATTTTACTATGCACTTTTATGAGATTTTAAAGATTTCTTTTTTATCTATTTCAAAATTTCAGTTAACTTTAATTAATTTTCAGTTCAAGAAAACCTAAAAAGCATTACAATACACCGCATCATGCGATTAGATATTCGGAAATATAAAATAAAAAATGGTAGTAATTATAATTTGTGCTATCCCGTGACTAAAATAGTAAAGTAGTAGTATATAAATCCGAATCGTGGTTGGTTCTCGATAGTCAACAAGGAGGCATGTTTCTTGCGCGTTGCGAGCAGAAAGGTTTCGTACATAAAGTCAACACGGAAATGAAATGTCTCGCATAGTTGCGTGCATGTTGCCATATTCAAATAATCTATTAAAAATATAGTTTTTTCTTTTTTCCTAAAGAATATTTCAATTAACAATTGTCATCCTCTAAAGTTAATTTTGGACGATGACTGTTAGTTCTTCCAAACATATAAGTGATGTTTTTTCAAAGAAATAGATTATTTTTTTTTTCGAGTAGATATAATATATATAAAAGTTAAAAGATTATTTATATCAAACGAAATAGAATTAGAATCGAGTCATGTTGAATTAGTACAGTATTGAATTCAAACTTAAGCTCGATTCAAAAATGTATTAGAAAATCTCAAGTTTGATTATATTATAGCTTTATCAAGTTGGAACATCTTAGAAATTTTTTCGAACTATTTAGGCTCACTTACATTTAAAAATAAATAACTAAATTAAAAATTATACATAAAGATCGATGAGGCTCTTAGGTCTTACAGGTTTAATATTTTAAAATTTTAGTTCAATTTGATTTATTATTCTAATAACTCAAATTCAAGTTGCACTTGACTATCACCAAAGTAAATTCAAATAAAATTTAAATAGAATTTGAACAGTTTAAAACCGATTTAATTCATCTACATGGTAATAACGAAGAAACTTCGTTCGAGGAAAACTTGTTCCGGGAACACAAAAAAGTCATTGATGGAGAGCTTTGACGAAAATGAATGCGAGCCAAAATACAATCGGCAACTATGGCGAGTCTGATTGGTGATTACCAAATTGGTACGGAAACCGAGCCGTCGCAGAACAGCTGCTGTGACACTTGGAGGTCAAGTATTTTGACTCCATAATCTTAAACACCGTAGATTTTCCAATATTATAGATGGAATTCAAATTTAAAATTTAAGTTTACAAACAAAAGGATCAAATTTTGATCTCTATCCTATTGGTACTTTCCAAACATCTAAACTTGAATGAATATATAATAGAGGATTCGTAATTATATATGTCACATATGTATTTTATGCTGTGTGTATCATGAGTTTCGTCAGATGGTATAAAAATTAATATTTGCACATAGCCGATGCTCTTAAAGGTGTATCATGAGTTTTGTTATTGCATTTCAATTTGTGGAATTTGCCTTCTTTTAATTCTAAACTTTATTCTTGAACTGAAGATTCAAGGTTAGGATGATTTACATTTAAATGTTTACAACTCATTTACTATGCTAAACGAAATAAAACTATAATATAATAAATGTTAATAAGAAGTAAAATAAGTTTATAATAACATTATCATTTGTTGATTTTTATTTTAATGATAGTATCTTATAGTAAAAAATCAACTTGAACATTGAATTGTTGTTTACAAGTTTGATTAATAAATTGTTGTTCAATATTTCTTATAAAACTGCTATCATAAGTCTAAAATGTAATTAGCCATTGTAATAACTCTTTCATATAAAATAAAAATTTAATTTTATCACTATTATAGCAAATTGAACAAGCAGTTTAAGATTCTATCTACCATCATAGCTATCTCTAGTCTAATAATTTAATGTCGTGTTTGATATGAAGAGATGATTTGAAATGGAATAAAATGGGATTGAAAGGAATGGAATCAAGATCAAAATTATAAATCCATTTCTATGCTAAGAAATGTTTAAGTAATGAAGTATGTATAGAGTAATATTTATTAAAAATACACTTAATTATTAGATATCACAATTAGATTGAAAATTAAACAAGTAATTTTAATTAATATTAATGAAGAAAGAATGAGATCGAATTTCTTTTTAAAGCTAGAATTGATAATTTATAAGATCGCAATTTTACTTTCTAAATATACTTCCAAAAATAAGAAAAAGAAGTGAAATCTGGAATCATAGTTCTATTCTAATCCACTTCTATGTATCAAATATGATATATATAGAAATATATAAAGGGAATGAAATACTATATAAAAAAATGTAAATTCCTTTTCAATACTAGCCGTTATCCGCGCACGACGTTAACCTTCATGTTCCAGGTGATAAAATTGCTTCTTCTTCTTTTTTTTTTCAATTCTACTGTGTCGATTAAATTTTTTTTTAAATTAATGCATTGAAAAAGGAAACTTGAGGTATCATCGTTGGTAGGACCAAAAAAAGAAAACACCATTAAAATAATAAAATTATGTGCACGTAAATCCATTCAATGGACCGGATCGGTCCTGAACCACCGATTCACACTTTGGTTCACAGATGAACCATGATTGGCCTGTGTGATGACGGTTTCGAGCTGGTATTGAATTAGCTTCTTTTTCTTTTTTCTTTTTTATTTTATTATTTATATTAATAATTTCTAATTTTTATTAATTTTAATAATTCCCAATCTTTTTATTAATTTCCAAATCAGTTTTCTTTGAAATAATTAGTTGTCGCATATATAATTAACCAATATTCTTGATTAAAATTTTATTCCATTTCGAAATAATAGGTTTATTGCGTATGAAATTAATATTAGTATAATATTAAAATAATGAGTGATGTCAAGCAAAGCGAGAAAAGTTGCAACGGATAAATAATTTTTTTTAATAGTGAAATTATGAATTATTGCAAAGAAATAAAATATAACGTCACTATTAATTGTAAATTATTATAGAGAAATAAAATTCTTTATTTTTTTTTCCTTTAATTTTTTGTAAAGGGAGATAATAATTTTTCTCATTTAGTAAAGAAAAAAAAAAAAAAAGGTTGAACCGCTGATTCAATAATGAGCTAATCCACATATTCAATAGGCTTAGATAGTTCAAAATCTGGTTGAAGCTCGTCTCAAATTAAGGACGGATCGATTCATAATTCGAAACCAAACCATGAACAGATTTATGTATACGAGCATCTTCATCCAAACTAGATCTACGACTCGAGCTAAATTGACTTGAAATTAGCCCAGGACCACTAGCTTATGGTTTAAAAATGTGGAACATTGACTGGCCCGTCTCCCTAATTTTGGGCCGTTCTATAAGTCCATTGGTTTACAGGTTCAACCTCGAATCGCAAATCGGAAAAATTATTATTTTTTGGACAAGTTTCTTGTTTGGAGAAGTCAGTTTCTTTATTTTGCATAAAATATATTATATTATATTTATAATGTCCTAGGTTAAAATAGTGAATACACGAGGCAACAAAGACTAATTAATCTATTTTAACCGCTTAACAAAATTTTCTCACTAAGCCTTTTTATTTATATAATTATCTTCTTCTTTTTTCTCTACCTCTCGGTCCCTCCTTCGGGATTGAATCCATTGGGATTTTCTGTGCTCACCAATGGAAGCCTCCTCTTTTCTCTCAATTCTCTCTCTCTCTCGTATTAGTTACACACTGTGGTTCATTTAACCGCCGGTTCACATAAGTTTACAGACTTGACCAATCTAAACCCATGTGAGTCGAAGGTTCTATCTTCGGTCCAAACATGACTATTTCGGCTTGTTTATTGCGCATGACCGACCCTTAGCAATATTTAATCCAGACTCCAAAGGCACTATTGAGCATTGAAATAGTTTAAAAACCACTTATATTACATATGGGAAAACAATTAGAAAATGATGTAATTTAGTTAAGTATTAGAGCATATATCATTTGTATTAGAGTGCAATGATAAAATGGAACCACAAAACCAAACATGTCCCGTGAGAATAATTCTTCAAAGTGATCATTTTTAGGGGAAATTAATAGGACACCTCGTAAACTTATGGCCATGTTTTTTTTCTTTTTTTTGTTAACAAACTCACTGATCTATATTTTAGTGTTATTTGTTAAAGTTAGAGCTACATGTCAACTTTTAATTGACCTACAATAATTAATTCCATAATAAAATAAAATAAAAAAAAATAATTAATTCCATAAAGTAATATTATTAAATAAGTTTAATAAAAAATGATAAAAAGTAATTAGAAATTGCAGAAAAATCTACTTTTGGCAGCCCCCGTAGATATTGAACTGGATTTAATGATTTGCAAATTCCGTTAGTGACATTAATAACAAGTCCAGCTGAAAGATACATCGAAACGGGTAAATCCTATCTCCATTCACTAGGTAATAATATATATGTATGTATGTATAAATGGTAGATAAGTTTCAATACCATTTTGATATCTTATAGTGTTTACACATTACTTTCTTGAGAAACCAGACTACTATAATTTATCCAGACTTGATTGGTAGTCTATTATGCATACATGCACATGGTGTGAATTTTTTTTCTTTTATAAGGAGAGAAGGATGGTGAACGTGTTTTTTTTTTTTTTTTTGCAATTTCTAATTATTTTTAATTTATTACTGTTATTTTGTTGAATAAATTATTGCAGACTAATTAGAAGTTGACATGTCCAATAACTAACATTAGTAGATGGTGACAAAATATAGGTTATATATTTGTAAAAAGATATATAGGTTATACAATCATGAGTTTCGAAAAATGTCACAACATAAATCATAAAGATATTTTAAATTGATGACACGTGAAAGGATATCATAAAAAAGAGACGTAAGAGGAAGAATGTGTAAACTCAATATCTCAAGTGCACATGTGCAATAGCGAATCAAATATTATGTTTTTATTATTCTTGAGAAGATTACCTGTTTGATCTTCTATGGATGAATCTAGCAAAGCTACAGTAGTTACTTTAAGCTTATTAATATTTTGAATGAAATAAATGAGAGTAAAAACTTTCTATTTACAAAATTTGAAAATTGATATTATCTATTAAATGATTGTAAGATAAGCGGTTGAAATTGAGCTTTATCATCGAAACTTATCCTTTTCCTTAGAGTTTATAGGTTTATATATAAGCTCAAATCTTTCATGTAGCTCGAAATAATAAAATAGTCCATTATCATTATAAAGTTTACTTAAGCATTTTTCAAGCCCTAATAAAGCCAAACAAAGTGGGAAAAAGTTCAGAAAGACTATTTTTGAGTCTGTTTTTTTTGCACGAGATAATCAAGCAGGGTTGAGAAAGAAAAATATAATTTAATAATTCTTATTCTGAACCTATCAAGTTAAATCTCTCTAAAACAATTGTGATTCTTGGATTCTGTCACTAACCCAAGAAATCCCAATGACATTAAATTAAGTTGAAAACCCACTTACCAAAGTAGCCTTGTAGTTCTTCATCATCTTTACTATTTTTTTTTTCCAAGACTCTAATCTGCATAGGCCTGATCTTGCAATATAATGATCAATTCATTGAAAGTCCACGCGGATCAACAGGGGAGACAATAATGGATCGGCTGTTTCATGGAAAAATGGTCCTAGCCCATTCGAGTTTTGGATTTAAATTGCAAGGCAGTTATTCCAATTTCAATTTCTCACGTCATATCCGACTGGCCAGACAATTGGATTTACAAGAGGCAAGGGACCCTCTTTTTTTATTTTTTTATTTTTGGCCAACGACGGTGTTAATAACATTAAACTGAAAGAAGCAATCCAATCATAACAAACATCAGGATAAACACTATTACAAACATCAGAAGACAAGATGGAAGATAAAGAAGATGGTGGCTTTAACGCCCAATCCTTAGGACACATCTTCAAGCGGGTGGAAGAAGCAATCCAATCACCTGCTCCATTAGCACAATGGCGCACCAAACTGAAAGAGACCGAATGAAAACCGGGCAGCAAAGAAAGGATATTCTTAATAAGGTCCTTCAAATACCAAGGCGGGTCTGTTGAGTTTAAGGCCTGATGAACAACAGCACAATCGAATTCAAAAGCATTTCCTCCAAACAGCTCTCCCAAGGAATTCCTCGCTAAAAAACATCGCCAAATATAAGATGGAAAGGGGCGTCGGAATTAATCTTGATGCTTGTGCCTATGGGGAGCTTCTACTGGTGCCTGCTATTAAACATGTGAGAGCAAGGGGCACAAGCATCAGAACTACTACCTTTAATAGCATCTGCAGCAACCGGACTTGAAGGCCTTGGCATCGGCATAGATGCAGTGTGAAAGGGTCGCACACAACAGCTATCAGGATGCGAAGCTTCCTCCTGACGAGGGCAAACATGATCAACCGAGCTGCAAACTAGCCGCGTCTCACCAGTGGAAGCGGTTTGACTTGGTTCTGCTGTTACAGGACGAACCTGGCCGCTTGGAAGGAATTCAGCTGTGTTCTGCCGGCCTGATGGATTCCCTGCACCATCTGGACAAAGAGGAGGAAATAGAAAAATAATTGTTACACACCGAAGCTCTACTCCAAGATTTCTGGATTGCTAGCTCTAACTCAAGCAATGACTTATGAACAAACGACACTGCAAAGTTTGCATCAAGTTCCTTAGCTTAAAAAACCGCTTTGCACCACTCTTTCCATATACACCAACAAACCATGCTGATTTTAGCAAATAAGTTTACTTGGTCCTTCTTGCTGCCAGAAACAGAAATGACAGTAGCAGCTAACCAATCCGTAATAGACAACTCATCATCAGAATTAGATCTAAGTCCTAAAGCTGCCAACCAAACCAGTCTTACCCAAGGGCATGATAGGAGGGTGTGGTGTATTGATTCCTCCTTGTTACAAAAACGGTAACCAGCAAAATTTAACACACCTCTCCTACATAAGTTTTGGTTTGTAGGAACAGCATTATTAAGCACCCTCCACATGAAATGCTTCACCTTTGGGAGGCTCGGATCGCGCCAAACTAAATAAATTCATTAAAATAAATCCATCTACTTTATATATAATTGAAACTAAAGTAATTGTATTGAACATTTAATGATAAATCGAAATGGACGAGACCAAGTGCAAGATTATCATGTGTCATGTGTCAAGATAAGGAGGATCAATGTTTCACCATATTTCAAAATATTATTTCATAATACTTGGAGGTCTTAGTATGTATGTAATATAATTGACTGTACATGTGCAATGCCTATACTTGAATATTATTCTATTTATTCTATTCCTGCTAGAGCTAAGCTGTATGTATTAATGCTTTGCAGTTGCTGCATAAATTAGATTGTTTAAAATTAGTTGATCACCCTAAAAGCAAAATTAACTTCAACTCAGCTTAACTTCTAAACTAAAATACATTGCAACCAATGGGGGAAACAATTAAGATCTCAAACTAAACACTGACCTTTCAATAAGAATTGCTGAAATGGTTATTTTCCTACCTTTAGTCAAACTAAGTAACGGGAGATGGGATCAAGGTAAGGTTAGAGATTGTGGTTCGAAGGTGGTCGAGTGTTAAATATTTTTCATTGCATAAACCCCGATTTGTATTTAATTCATATGTGAGACGTTAAACTCCTTAACTCAAATTAAGGCGAATGGAATTTTTTTAATCTCACGAAGTACATAATAACAATTGTTTATATACGTGTTGCATTGAACTAACTTAATTAAAAACCCTGATTATTATATGTTAAATGCATTCTTTTGTCTTTATCCTACTTATTAAATAAATTGTCATTTATTTCTCTATAATTTGTTTTGCAGGTTCAAAGTAGATTTATAAATACAACACCCAAAACCAGAATATTAGCGAAAGAAGTGAGGGAGGAAAGATCAAGAAGAATTGGCTAGATTCTTGCTTTTATGTATTGAATTTTCTAACATTTAACAAAATTAATCAGATCTCCTCTAGTGGCTCAATAGTTTTCAATTTTTGGTCTATCTACTAAGTAACATGAACTTATAGATTTTATAATTACTTTTTTAGAAAATTAAACTACAGGTACATTTTAACAATTATTTAAAAAAAGATTATACTACAATTTTATATTAGACAGTTTTATACTAAAGCAATTGAATCGGATACTTAAAGCAATTGAATCAAATATGCTCGGTATGAACTAAGTTTACGGTAACAACTATAAAACTAGTTTCAATGGTTTACATAACGGAACTATTGTAACTCCACTTATTTATAACGTGACAACATGTATCGTAATTTGAAATAAAGTAAAATTCCAATTTTACATGTATGTATAATTATTTTTTATTCAATATATATTCTCGTTTGCTCGCAGACTTTTTCATATAAATTTATAGGAAATTTTACCATTTTATCAAGCCAATAAAGATTTTATGAGTTTATTTTATTAGCAGGTATATAGTGGATTTGTCGCAAGTTAATGTACATTTGTCTACGTCATTACTCTGACAAATTTTATGTATTGTTAAGTACGTGGTATTCACAATAGTGCTAATAAAACATAGAGGGACAAAAAGTATCATATGGTAATATGTTACCATTAATTTGATATATTTATATTATGCTATCGTGAGAAATCATATGTATGGTAAGAACAACGTGATGTTATTCTTGTGTATAATATAATGTGGATGAATGGCTATAGAATGGGTAGAGTGTAATACCTTATTTATATTGTACTCTATTCTATAAGTACAGTTTTTAAAATTTTTATACTCGAAATTTATTTTATGGTACTTGAAAAACACCCTATACACTATATTTTATAAATTCTATAGGATACAAGATACAGCGTACCTTATGAAACCTGTGTGTGTATGTATATATATATATACACTTTATCTTCTTTCTAAATACTATACATACACATAATTAATATCAAACATATAACTATATAAATGGACCAAATAGTAATAGTTTGAAAAGTTCTTATATTTTTAATATATCTAATTGTAACAGTATAAAACTTTAGTGGGTAAAGGAGAGAATATTCCTATAATTGGTAATGTTTAACTCGTGCTTGGTTCATGCTAAGGTTTTTTTTTTTTTTTTTTTGTCTTTTTTTTTTAAATCATTAAAATGAAATTTTTATCAAGTTATAAAACTGATATGCACAGAATACAAAAATCATGTGCTGAATAACTCTTATAAAATATATTGAACGATAAGTTAAGAATTGAGATATTTTTAATACCTTTATAGATTATGGTTAGTAAAAAAAGGAAGAAAGTAGTATAAAAATGAGATAGTAAAAAAAGAGAAAAAGTTTTAAAAAAGAAAAAAGAACGAGAGAGAGAGAGAGATAAGACAGTAGATACAAAAGCGTACAATCTTAAGATTTTATTATAGGCTAGATTTTTGTTGTTATTTTCTTTAATATAAAAAAGAATACAATAGTACTAATTTTTATTTATTAGTATTATTCAATTAATATTACAAGATACGTACATGGTACACTAAAATTTACACTTGTATATTTTAGAGTATTGGTTATAAGGTGAGTATAAAGTACCCTAATGTCATATCATATCCATACCTCACCATATAAGAATAAGTTTCAAGAAATTGCTATTCATATCTTACTCTATGTAAGGCCCAAAGTTAAGTCAAGTAACCGTAAGATTGAACTTAGAATCCAATGTTTAGGGCGATCGGTTAAAGAATCCGATCAAACCCAAATTATAAACTGTTGAGAGAAATATTAGTAAAAATGACCCCGTAAACTTAAATTTAAGAAAATAAGTAGTAAAATAGGAGACTATAAAATTTTCAAATTTTAAGTATAATAATTGCTAATTACTGAAAAGGCAATAGATTATATGTATATTAAAAATTTTAGAATGACCGAAATAATAATTAGGAATGTTCACATATACCCCACATGTATTTACGTGTAGATAAAAATACGCGAAATTACTTAAATTAGCCAAAAACTAAGCAAATAATTAAAGAAAATTATAAAATAATTATGGAAAAATCAGAAAAAAATCAGAAGGGTGTGGAATGATGTAAACTTGATCGTGACATGTCAGGATAAGAAAAATAAAAATTAGCCAATAAAAATTGAACAACTTAAAAGCCAAAAATTAAGGAATTTGGACAAAGTCTTATCAAATTAATGCATATTAATTACAGCAAATGTCTATAAATAGGGGAAAAATTTACAAAACTCATTTAGACAATTAGAAATCAAAGAAAATTAGGGAGAGGTGAAAATTGAGAGAAAAATTCGAGTTAGAAAAAAAATAAGAAAAACTGTGCAGTTAGGGCTTTTAAAAGGAACTCCTACTAGACGAGCAGCTGGAAGTGGACGGCCACCACCACCACCACCACACGGTGGTAGCAGCGCCCAGGCCGGCCGACAAGGCCACGGAGGCCCGTGGTGGCTGGAGCCACCCAAACCGGTAAGTCCAATTTCCAACTCGATTCTTGTGTAATTTTGTAAAAATAATAAATATTATTAGAAAGTTATGAATTTTGTTATTCTGGGGTATTTTTGTATGTAGTTTGTAGGAAAAATATTATTTTGATGAAAACATGTTCCGTAATATAGGGTCCTTAAGAAATCATGCAAAACCGAACACATTTCGGTTTAGAAATAAATGACCTTAGGAGTGTAGTTTGGAGCTCAATTTTTTTTCTGTAGGATTCTTATGTGATATAGAACAATGCTATGAAGTCATTTTCTTAAAATTAATTTTCAAAATTTTTAAGTTAATTTTTAGCTCTAAAATGAAGGAAAAATTGGGTAATTTGGAGTTAATTAGGTGATTAGGATATTAATTATTGATTTAGGTAGTAATTAGATGTTTAGGGATGTTAATCTCTGATGTGAAAACCTAATCCTAGTCTATGGAATGTTAAGTATAAGTAATGAAAGTGTTATGTGGTAAATGTAGAAAATTAGGAATATGTAGAATTGAAAATTAATAAATATGGAAAAATTAGATTTAATTAGATAATAAAATAATGGAAATCAGAACATAACAAATTTGAAACAAAATTCAATTTTAGGTAATTATATGAAAAATGTAAAAATTTCTCACATTAGGAG
Source organism: Lumnitzera littorea (assembly GCA_024138015.1). NCBI lineage: Eukaryota > Viridiplantae > Streptophyta > Magnoliopsida > Myrtales > Combretaceae > Lumnitzera > Lumnitzera littorea. Next base: position 13,348,306 of record JAMXBB010000012.1, on the reverse strand, counting down.
TAAATTCGGTATACAAATAAGGATTTAAGTGTACCGGGTGGAATAAATACTGACTAGGGGTAATGATGGTATTTAAGAGATCGGGATGTAAAGTGATTAATTTCACATTATGGGTTAAAACGAATTTCTAGGGTTGGAATCTAAAACATTACTTAAAAATCGAACTAAAAACCTAATTTAGAAATCGATGCAAAAACCGAACCTGAACCTAACCCCAAACCTAGAATAATTGTAAAAGACTTAATACCTAGATAATTAGGCATATTAAACCTTGAACAAAACCTAACAATAAGCGCATTAGGATAAATGAACTTATAATATTTATATGAAAAGCTGAAACCACGTTCGTATTATAGGGATGATCGGCGATGGCTTGAGCAAATCGGACCTCGAGTAGGTGAGCGAGGAGTCGAGGTAAGTTGGGATTAATACGATGCTGTATTTTGGAGGCTTAAGATTATGCTTGGTTGTGCTTGTTAGATAGTTGAATGTGTGCATGTGCTTGATTATGGGTGATGCTATGATTCTGTTTGTTGCTCTGGCAAGTATTGTATGATTTGTATGAAATGATTAATCACCCTAAACTGGACTTAATCAAATATATGACCAGTAATCATAATCGGACATGCATGGCAACCCATTAGGGGAACCTAGACTCTCCGGCTAAATACCGACCCCTTCGAAAAGGATAGCGTAAGATTGTATAATGGTTCCTTCTTCATCCTCAGTCGAACTAAGTGACAGGAGAGGAGGTTACGGCGAGGGTGAAGTCAGTGGTTCGAAGATAGTAGCGGGAGGAGCGGGGTCTCCATTGCACAAGTCTGGGTTTGGTCGTGAGCTGCTGTTGCATTAATGGCAACTCCTCAACCCGGATTAGAGCGAGCGTAATTTCTTTAATCTCACGACGGGCCGAACAACGTCGTGCGATGGCATTTGCTTGCACATACATTGCATCTAATAAGTGATTGAAAACCTTATTGTGTTTCTGGTATAGTTTTAAGTCCTCCGTCCCTACTTACTGAGCTGTGGTTGCTCACATCCCTATAGATGTTGTGCAGGTGCTGGCTAAGAAGTGGCAAATAACTACTCTGAAGCGGCAAATAACTACTCTGAAGCTAGCAACTGCTGGATCCTAGAGAGTGAGAAAAAATATTGAAGAATAAACACATATTTTTAAGGTCTAAGTTTTTATTTTAGAATTATTTTTCATTTCCGAATGATGTAATAATTTAAGAAAAATATTATAGAGAAATATTGTAAACTTTAACTGTAATAACTGAATTATAACATATATATATATATATATGATTCTTCGCTTTTATAGGTAAATGAATTATTTAAATTACAAACTGTCTACTTCAAAGCGGGTTAGTTGTGGACGCCTTGTGTAGATCAGGTTTAAGATAGCGGTTGTAAGGCCAACTTCTATCTTAGGATGATTTATACGGTGGGGCTGTTACGACTCTACCGCTTCGGAGCGTGACACTCTATGACTCTCTTTATTCATTCAAAACTTAATAGGCGAAGTAGGGTCCGAATGAGTATCCTATATGACAGGATTATCCGCTCACCTCTATTACTACAAAATTTTTAAATGCATAAAGAATACACTAATATATTAGGTAATTATTATATGAGGCTTAATATTGTAGAATAAGATTATTTTAGCTGCATAGTATGAAATGATATCATAGTAGTTTAGGTATACGAAATAAATAGTAGTATATTAGCTAATTGTTTTCAAATGCTTTTAAAAGAAGATTTAAATATGCAATTGTGGATCTCAATTTAATAAAGGTAAATAGCATCAATAGAATATAAATAATTATTTAGCATGAAATTGCGGCCTCAGTTTGTAGTCCGTCCAAATAATTTCGCTTTTCCTCGAAAGATGCTTGAACGAAATCGAAGAATTCAAGCCTTCAAATGAAAATAAATAGGTTAGATTGGATGAATAAATAAATTTAATCTTCATGATTTTGTAATATGTAGGAAAAAACAAGATTAGTGTAAGGTTTAATTTTCTATATATAGATCTATAAATCTATGTATTAAAAGATAATGGAAATTATATCAAGAATGATATACGACTACTGACTTGCCTGCCTATTTTTGGTTTACAAGATATGATGCAAACATATATAATCCTTAAGAGGATATTGTGTCTTATCTGAAACAGTAAATCTTGTGGCCATTGGAGTTCATAGTATATATATTGCACGTTGTAAATATGTCGCTTTCAAATTCCAAGTTGTTTACTCTAAAGCTGCGTGCTATGTGGTAGTGGTACCTTGTCTTTTGAAATTCGAACACAGATTTTTCGTTGCATAAGGAATCATGCTTTTCACGCCTTTACTTGAATCTGGTGGCAAACTTTTCTTTGAGCAGTGAAGCTACTCCTTGGATAAGGAAAACGCTTTTGTGAGTGGAGTCAGGTGGTGCTTGTCTAGTGCGTTTATATTGACCGGGTTTTCGGGTCCATTAAAGCTGGGATTGGGAGACCTTTATTTTTATTACATGCCTCCAGTGCAATTCGACAGGTTTTTGTAATGCATCCAACCCGTTCAATCCGTTACGTATGCATTATAAGAGATTTGAAACGGATTTTGGAATCCTTTTTCAAAACCATTTAATACTCAATAATAGACCCAAACCCCATATAAAATTAAGCATTATTAAATTAATTTTTTTTTATCTATTTTAATACTTAAAAGTAGTAGGTAACTCAAAAAGCCAACCTTATTGTTTAATTTTTACTTTATATCTCTATCTTCTCCTTCCGAAAGAACAAAGTATCCGTGCTGAAGTTCTTTTTACTCTTCTTCATTAAGCATTATTTGAATTATTATTTTTTTCCCCCTTCCTTTCTCTTTTATGGGACTGGAATTTTCATGAGGAGAATGATGATGTTGCAACTTGTTAAAGACGAGCATTAAATTTTCATTCTTGTAATCGGTTATGATTGCAACGAAAATTTTTAATAGGAAAAATGAAACTTGCGAATTTAAATTTGATTTAAATTAAATTACTATCTTAGATTGGTTAGTCTAAATTGGTAGTCACCAAAAGAATTCACTTTACCAAACTCCAATGAAACCTTGAAAAGAAACAATCTTTAAAATTTATTTCCATTTCTACAAATTTGTAATTAAAGAAATCATATCTTTACCTTCTAAAATATCTCATTCTAGTTTTGGTGTCATTACTATTTTGAAGGTTTTGTCATTGCCTATTAAGAGAAATAAAATAGTTAATAGTGTAAAGAGGATATTTATACCATTATCTTAATAAGTATTTTTCTTAAACTAATTATTTTTATACCATTATCTTAATAACTATTTTTCTTTATTGATTTAGTGGGGTTTTACACTTCAAAACGGCCCTAGGCTAACGACGGAGTCTGTGACTGGTGAACTTGAGATTGCTCTGGCCGTCCGACGTAGCAGAGGCATCTAGATGATAGAGTGATCGATATCAAGGTGGGCGCGCACCATGACCTTACCAGTTTTTTTTTTTTTTTTTTACCAATTTAGATGAATAAAATTCTAATTAATTTAATTAATATATTCAATCTTATACAAACGAGAAAGTGGCACGTGAATTTTTTTAAGGAATATGTAATAACTAATAGAGAGCCAATGAAGCAAATCTCCTCCGTTCATCTGAAACATTGTAATTTGTATGACTAGAACAAGAAAATAAGTACGCTCAAGTATAAGAACAGCAAAAGTTTAACAAATACCTTTTCATTTCATCCAAAAAAATTTTTTTTCCAACCATGTCACGTATGCCATTTAGAAAAAAGGGAATCCAATCTAGCCTATCCCACTAAAAGATTAATATTTATACCATTCGGTTACAATTAGGATGATATATAAATCAATCGATTTGTAGAATATTTGAGTCTAGCTTGAGTTTAATCCAAATTAGATTTAGCGTTAATCGAATCAAACTCAAGCTCAAATTCAAGCTACTCAAGTAACAAATCTAATCAAGTTCGAGTTTTAGAATATTAAGCTATAAAGCTATCTAATTGAGCTTAATAAAGTTTGGTATAGCTTTTAATTTATTTTTATGTTTTTTAAATACAATTGAATATAAGATTATTTAGAAAAAATTTATAAATAATTCGTTTTGATTTGAGTTAATTGAGCTAAACTCGAGCTTATCATATATATTTTAAAGTTAAACTCTAGCTCAAAATTTAAATCTAAAATGAATTGAAATCAAGTTTGAGTTTCAAATTTTTAAATTAAATTTGAGCTCGAACGCAATATTATGTCACATTCAATTCGGCTCAATTACGCTTCTAATTACACCATCATCCTTTTATATTTACTTCTATTTTCCTCCGTTCATATTTCTAGAGAAGGTTAATCAATTGATACCATATTATAAATTTTTTCGATAAACTCGATGCATATAAACCTTTGGGGCATGGTACTTGTATGAGACATATAGTAATTTATTTATTTAATTATAATAAAGGTTACTGTACTTTTCTTTTACTTTGTTCCCATCTTATTAGTATTTTGTCTAGTAAATTTTGCTTCTCGAGCTAGGAAGGACAAAAAAAAAAAAATTAATAATACTAACAAATTATGTGAATTAATAAGTGTTATACACGTATCAATAATATTTAAACAATTGAAAATATTTTGAAAATAACGAAACATACTTTTTAAAAAAGTACTAATTATATATATACATATTAAAATTTTATTAATATTTATACATTATGTATCAATTTACTTAACATATTAATGCTATTGAATCATTTCTCAACAAAGAGAGTGCCATCTAAGATGTTTACAAGAGAATCTTTTTTTTTTTTTTAATATCTATTTTTTGACAAAATTCAATCAAATCCTAGGCTACTCTTTGACTTTATATAACTTCAAGAACATGCCGACTCAATACCCTAACACTAACATATGAAAATAATAATAATAATAATTACAAACCTACTAGATATAATTTTGTATGCTTATCAAACCTCAAAAGATAGGATATATGCATGTGGGTAAACAGTTCTCTACGTAAACATAATGCGTTGAAGGTATATATGGATATAATGTGAACACTTGATTCGGATGATCTCAATTTATCCTTACTCAGGTTTTTTTTTTTTAATTTTCAAATTACCTATTAAAATTGTTTAGATTTTTGAAATACAATTATATATATATGATAGCATCTCAATAAGGTAAATTAAGAAAAACTAAATGAAGAATCCATTTTTCCCAACACTTCATAAAGATGTGAATAAAAGTATTAATAGAGTCCTCTTTATGTGTGAATATTTAAATATTAATAAGATTTAGATCATTTTTATTTACTATTTCCTTAATTTTTTTCTAATTAATAAATCAATTATTGATGTTGTATAGATTTTTTAAATATTATGTAATATGATCATGGTGTTATTATATTTCTTATTATCTCAGCAGTTTATTACATATGCTAATATCTTAAAATTGTTTAGATTTTTGAAATACAATTATATATAATAGCATCTTAATAAGGTAAATTAAGAAAAAACTAAATGAAGAATCCATTTTTCCCAACACTACATAAAGATGTGAATAAAAGTATTAATAGAGTCCTCGTTATGTGTGAATATTTAAATATTAATAGGATTTGAATCATTTTTATTTACTATTTCCTTAATTTTTTCTAATTAATAAATCAATTTTGATGTTTTATAGATTTTTGAAATATCATGTAATATGATGATGATGTCATTATATTTCTTATTATCTCAACAATTTATTACATATGCTAATATCTTAAAAGAATCGAGAAAAATAGATAGAGATTATGCATTTCCATATTAATGACTTTTAAAAGTTAATGAATGTTCTAAAGCATTCGTTGATGAACAAAGTAAAGAAATTTTTTTTATATTTTCAGGATCTTGTTTTTTCATAAAATATGTAATAATTGTTGACTTATGTGAAAGTTTTGTTGCCGGTTCTTTATCAAGTATCCATCAACAGAAAACAAACAATTTAAATGGCTTATTAAAGTGAATTTCAGCACATATATGTATCACTCTCCGTACTTATACTAAAACTAAAGTAAGTTCTGGTCCTACAATGATGTCCAAAGTTGATTTTGCTTGCACGTTTTAGGAACTTGAACTGATTTCTGCGTTCTACAGCTTTAAAAAAAGAATTAAAAAAAAAAAAAGTCCTGCTTCTAGAACCTCCGGACCGTGTGGCGTGAGACGACCTTCTCGCATATCGCATTCCCATATTGTTGGACAAGGAAGGGACACGTTAGAATTGTGGTATCAGTATCCCATCCGTCGTCAATGCATTTGTATGGTTTACATATTTTTTAATTTCTGGTTATTGGATAGGATAGAGTCGTCTCTTTTCTATTACCTTCCCTTGCCTCTACGTCAATTAACCTTCTAGATGACTTTGGTGTTCTCTTGGGGGGTGTCAATGGCCATTTGCCAAGTAGAAAATGCAACTTCTATGGTCCAAGACACCACTTGCTTATATGTTGTCCTTTGGCTCATGATGTTTGGCTTCGAAGAGAAAATCACATAAGGTGATTCTTTTGTGAATTTTTTTTTTTTCTTAAAATCAAAATTTAATCTATAAGTTCAAGAAGAGCCAAATATTACAAAACCAAAAGGATAGTGGGTCTTGAGGATATCAAAAAATCTAGAAAGAGCAAAATGGTGGATTTTTTACAGGTGAGTTAGGACATGGGGGCAATTAAGCCATGTATATTTTTAAAAAATTTTAAAAGTTCTTTACATTATTATATCAACTTATTAAGCAATTATATCCCTCAAGGAATTCTACACTTCATTATTGAATTCTTTTACCAATGTTCATTGACAATTTTTTAAGTTTTATAGATTCTTTACTATTATTACTTCTAAACTACTATTTTTAATATTTTGTAAAGATAATTTTAATGTAATAAATATTATATTTGTACATATGAACATTACCTCTTCTTTTTTACTGATTTAAAAAAAAAAAAAAAGCTTGATAAGGTACATTCCTTGTGAGAGGAATGGCTACTGTCTTGGAGCTCCAACTCATGGATGATCATTGGTGAAGGAACTCACTGAACGTCTTCCACCCATCGATAAAGGTGCTAAGGTACGCCTTTACCAAGTTGCATACGTTGTATAAGGTCCAAGGGGCACAGCTGCCCTAGGGTTATAAACTTAGGTTTATGGGTTTGCTTTTTAGAAAGGGTTGGATAGTATCAAGGACAATCCAGCTAAAGGGGAGCCCTAAGCTCGGGAAAAAGAAACCAATTATTAAGCAGGATTGTACACGTTTTTTTGTGTTTTCTTATGCTCTATAGTTTTAAGAAAAGAAAAAACTAGAAAATAAAAAACCATGTTTCTCGAGACAAAAATCTCAACGATATTAATATATTATATAAATACATTAATGATTTATAAATACCAATAAAATTTTAATACATAAAAATTAAAAATGATAATTTTTTTATGTCCTGTTTGTTTCATGAAAAATATTCTTGATAGAATATTTTCTCAATTTCTCTTGTTTGTTATACTGAAAAGAGCCTTTTAGGTATAAAATGTTTTCCTTTATAAGAGAAAATATTCTTTCATTAGGGAAAAAATCATAATATTTTTTTAGGAAAACAACTTATTCTTTTTTAAATGGTATGTCGTTTTCCTGAGTCAGTATTTGTATGCATTCTAATTTGGGGAAAATGATATTTATTTTATTTTTATGGTAATTAACATATAAATTATAATTAAATTTAAATAGAATGTAATGGGCAAAAAGAGAAATTGAAGACTTGTTAATAATTATCAAAAAGAACCACAGAGATCGTACTTAAAAAATTATTTATATTTATATATATATTTTCATTGATGCTTTCACATTATTAATGTAAATACGCGACAACCTTCTTATATGGCGCATTCCCATATTTCTGGACAAGGAAGGGACACGTCAGGATAGAGCTCTCCTTTCTACTACCCTCCCCTGCCTCAACGGCTCTACCTTTACCTTAATCAACCTTCTTGGCCACCTTAGCGAGTCAATTGCCACTTGCCCAGTAGAAAAAAGCAACTTGTGTAGTCCAGGACGCCACTTCCTTATATGTTACCCTTCGGGTCATGTTTGGCTTTGAAGGGGGTATAAGGAGGAAATCACATAATGTGATTCTTTTTGTGACTTTTTTTTTTTTTAATTTTATTTAAAGCAATTTCTAATTAAGTTTAGACGATACTAGTGATAATCGATAATTTTTGAAAAGGCATATATAAATATATATATATATATATATATATATATATATACATATTAACTTATCAAACGTGTATTACCAAAATGACCGTTTTCTCACTTTTTCGGTACCTAGTTCTTATACTAAGCTCAGAAGTCAAGAGACACCACTTACCGACGCCGTTTCATCTTTTTAATAATTCTGGCTTCTTTGACCAACTTGTGAAAATAATCTGCTCCAGCCATACCCCTTGATATGCTGTCTCTTTCTCGATCTTACATATGAGACGATGTCTGCTAAAAATAAGAAGAGACGTTAAAATGTGCAATGCAAGCAATTTTCACCATTTTAAAATAAGATCACTAATCGTGATAGTACTAATCCACGTGAAACGATCTTTAGCGTCATTATCAAAAAATCTAGACTTTACATAGGATGTAATATGAATAAAGTTTGGAATAGTTGTTAATGCATTTACTAAATTTTTTATGAAATGGGATAGGTTTTTTTTTTTTTTTTTTTTTTTATCACTTTCGAAGATACATAAATAAGTCTCAAACAGCTATTAAAATCTTAAAAGTTAATAGGATTTAGTGATGATTTGCATATTTTAAAAAGTAAAATTATAAAAAATAATATAAATCATATCTTTAAAGTTTAAAAGATATATACATACTTAACTATTCTAATTTCTACTAATGTCTTGTATGCTTATTCCTTCACTCATATTTCATGTGTATAAATTAAAAATGAAGTTTTAAAGACCACCATTTAGGGTGATATGTATGACGAAAATTTAGAAGCAATACTTGCATGATATTGAACAGTGCCCAAGTACAAGGATCCACAATTTGATCCGAAAGTATTTTGATTTTAACCACTTACTTTAGTTTTTTCGTATTATATCTAGAATATTATTTGTTTATCATTATATATAAAAAATATTACATATTTACCAATTCTATAATAAAAATTATCAATTTATCAAGTTTATCTCGCATTTTTTAAATACGATATAGGTATTTATACATATATTACATTTTAAAAATACGATATATATTTAATTATATTAATATCGTATCTCTTAAATAGGACATAAGTTGTGTTAGCACCCATAATTCTTATTTTATTGTAAATAATAGTATAGATATTGATAAGAAATATGTCATTATTGAATCAATAGAAAAAAGATGAAAGAAGGATTGTGATGAAAATAGATACATCTTAATCTATTAGTTTGTTATAAGTAATTAACATTTTTTTCTTAATACAACTTTTAATACAGCTATTAAAGTTACTATTACAACTATTAAAATTACTATTATGATATAGTAAAAAGTATCGACTTCTAAAAAATGGTATAATTTTCTATTGATTATTTACATTTATATTAGTATTATATACTTTGATCATAACATAGGTATATGTGTCTATGTAGTATTTAAGTGATGCGATATATATACAATTAATGTATGATGCATCTATTAAATACGAGATAACTATTGTAATCTAAACATTAAATCACATTTTATAAATATGATACTTTTATTATTTTAAATATCATATTTTTCAAATGCGCTTTAAAGTTTATATTTAAGTAATATTTTTTATTTAATTCATATTTATGTAATTTTTTTTAAATAGTAGACATGTGCTTCACTCTATTATATCAGACATATACACATACCTATATATCAACACATATAACAGAAAGTTTATACAGTTATCTAAATGAAATAGTTTTTTTTTTTGGCCAAAAATGAGATAGTTATTGAGCACTAAGTTTACGCAAAAAATAACTGACTGCTAAGACCACGGACTAAAGAACGTTTTTAATTTCAACTAAAAAATTCGGACTGTCACAACAATCACCGATTAGATATCTAATCTAGGACCAACTTTGTATATTTCTATTTGGAGTTTCTTACTGTGTTTCCACCGACAAGAGATTAAGCGTCCATTTGATTATTTTTTTAATTGTTTTTTTTGGTATCTTTTTAATATCTATCTAAATAATTTATTTGGTAAAAGTAAGACACTAGAAAGATAAAAATATAAGTATATATATGCCCCTCTTCTAAAATTAAGTATCTAACAAATCCTTATAAAGTTTGATTAATCTATCATTTACTTTATTCATTTTCACAAAAATACCAATTAAAATATCACTTTTCAATGTATAAAATATATTTATTTAAAATATTTTCTCTAAAAAATGCGTAAATTTTTATTTTTAAATTTTGTTACCATCTTCATCATAATTATAAAATAGAAATAGATAATATATACATAAAATAGTTTTTCGAACACTACGTTTCGATTAAATACATATTAAATACAAAGTAGATACATATAAGAGACAAAAAGAAAAAAAAAATCCAAATAGGACTTGATATAGATATGAATGGACATATAAAAATTAGGAAATCACGTGCTTAAAAGAATAACTTCGATATTGAGGCACTTATTAAAAACGATATAAGAGGGTGATTTAAAGCTAGGCACCAGATCAGTTCTTAAGGTTAAAGCCAGTTGAAGTCGATTCTTATTTTAGGTCCATGGTATAGGACAAGTAAGCCACCCAAACTTATGGAACTAACAAATCACATACTAGTCTCATTAATAAATCTCTAAAAGAAAGAAAAATAGAACGAAATCAAACAAAACAGAGTAGATCTGGAGGTTATTGTTACCAATCATCTGTAATTCACTTCAATTTACATTTAACAAACAAACAATACATACACAAACACTCCAATCATCTTTCCTCCGAATGCACGCACACGCTTGCACACACATACCCATACATGCACTTATTTTTATACCAACATAAATATAGACAAATACATATATGTATACCACTACTTTTCCTATAAATGTGTCATGTATCACTACTTCCATACATTTATAAATTTTACAAGTCATCTATAATGTCAATATTATAATAGATAATAGCATCTCTTCAAATGGTACTTTTTATGTCCTTTTTTTTTTTTCAAGAAATCTTAAGTTATTAAAATAGGTGATAGGAGTGAAATCGACCATAAAAGTCAAGAACTAAGGAGAGACATGGAAGCTGACCACTATGACGAAACATTGTTTTTACATAATGACTCGAGCGAAACTCCTCCTATAAAGATATTCTTCGATTTAGCAACAAATATTATATTATTTTATCCCTTAGTACAGTTACTTTCTAGTTGGTCATAGATTGCTTCTCCTGAAGTACACTTAACCTTCAAGTTCTATTGAACTCTAGGCCATTACACCAAAATATACATTGATGATTAGAGTTTCATTTTCTATTTAAGGGATATTACAGTTCATCTCCTCTATAGAAATGCCGTCCCCATTTGTTACGTTACATAAATCTAAGACCATACCAAGTAAGGACTCTACCCTTTAGGTATATAAACTACTTCGGTATTGTGTGTAACAACCTAATCAAGACTTATTCCACCAAGTTACCGTCCGTTGAGGCATTAAGTGTCACATAATTTTGTTCCTTGGTACAACTACTTCCTAAGAAGTCACCCATTGCTCCCCTTAATAAACACATAACCTCAAAATTCTAATGAACTCCAAGCCGTTATATTTTAAAGGCACCTCAATATCTAGAATTTCATTATTCTCTATTTAAGTGATATTACATACACATCATTCTATGGAAAGCTCCAATACCTTTCCCCTTTAGCACCATTAAAAAGAAATCTTCCATTACCATAAATTATGTCAATTATATATGTCGACTTATCATGTTATTTGAATGTACATGCCATCATTAAGGCAAGACTTAAGATTGATAGAATCGAACACATGAATTGGCATAAAATTGGCACATGGTGGGTTTTACCAAAACTTATGGGTCTTAAGCCACTCCCTACCAAATCTATAGGTCTACAGTGGATCCACAACAATTCACAACTAAAAATTAAAAATTAATTAATTATAAAAAAGAAACTAAAAAGATAAAACATTAAATTAAATTGATAAATAATGAAAATTTAAACTATTTCTGTAACGCTCCATAATTCTAAATAGGTACTACAACCCGCCATAAATCACAGTTAGCCTAAAATATGTTAAGGCTTCTAAGTCTACAAATCAATAAACATAAAAGAATCATACCACAAATAATACATATAAACTACAATGTAGTTGGTAGCTATATCTACTCATAACTTCATAAAAACCTGAAATATCCAGTAAAGTTTGGAAGCATATCGACTCGTAACAAAAAACATAAGATAAGCCAAGTAACTAAATCCTCAAGTATCAGAAAAGAAATCCATCTCTTAAAAAAATACATAACTCTCAACATAACATAAATCTCCAATAAAACATAAATCAACCCTATCCTAGTCATCATAGTAATAAAGGTACTTGACTCCATCATCCTTTTAAATCTCATCAACAAATGTCTACTCATAAATAATGTAGTCCTTAGATTCAATACTTGAAAGAAAAAAAGAATGAGCCAAAGCCTAGTATAAGTGCACAAAACATATACAAATGTAAAGCCTGATCGTTTACATGCAAAAATGCAGATATAATAGAATAATACAAACAATAATTTAATTATCTTACCTTAGGCCAACAAACAATAAAGGAATAATCATAACCCCGCCACACTTAGCTTTTATCTACATACATAGATCGATATAAATATACGTTTTCCTTTAAGTCCTTTACGCCTATAGTCTAGAATCCAAAAAACCTAATATTCTAGTTACGTCGTTTCATATGAAAGTCCATTAGGAAAACCTCGCACATAATCAATAGTTGCTCCTCTAAAAATTTGCCATTGTGAGCCCTTAAAGCAAGCGGGTCAAGTACAATCAACAATCAAGATCATTTAGGCCAAATATATATATTAGTTCGATTACATTCTAAGTCTTAACACACACAACCATAAAAGCAAGCACTACGTACTTGGAATTGCTCCATAATCGAAAACAAGACTCCAATCTTACAACCCGAACAAAAGCTAAGATCTTAACAAGGGAAACTGAACACTACAAATCTAAATGAAAAACAAGTAACACATTAACCTTCAAACACTCTACGACTAAGTTTTATCTAGAAATTATCTATGAACTTATAATCTATTCAATCAAGGTCTTGAAAGAAATCGTTGAATCAAATAATAATTCCAAAATAGAGATAGAATGTAATATGATTAAGCCAAAACGTTTATTTAAGAAAATATAAAGTGGACACAAGATTAGAATATCAAAATATATAGATTATCGAATCGACATAGTAATAAAACAATACGTACTTGATCGAAAAATAGTATGATTTATAGAATTTTGTAAGGAATGATGTAATAATAATCGACAAATAAAACAGACATGTAATATGTAAGTCTCGCAATCATGTATTCGGGGTTTAATTCATAGAATTTAAAGCGATCGAGCAAAACTATCAGCTTCACTCCAAATTTTACGATGAAGTTAGGATTATTAGTAAAAGTAATCCCGTAAATTTGAATTTAGGAGAATAAGTAATAAAATGGTTAATTAATATAATATTGAATTTTATTAAAATTTTCTGTTATTTATCAAAAATATTTAGAATGAATTCTGATAACTAATAAATCGATAGAGATAAATTATATGCACACTAAAAATCATAAAATAATTTAAATAATATTTAAAAGTATTTACTTATACTATATATGTATTTACATGTAAGTACAAATACGTGAAATTATTTAAAATACGTAAAATATGCTAAAATAATACTAAATAATTAAAGAAAATTCATAAATAATTAAGAAAAAATCAAGAAAAATATAAAAAGATGAAGAAATCTCCAGAATTGAGGCATGACAGCTTGGGAGTGAATAAATAAAAGCAACCACTAATAATTAATCAAACAAAAAGTAAACTTGAAAGAGGATAAGGACATTTGGCAACTAGAAATTAGGAGAAAAAAATAAAGAAGCTCTATAAATTGCCAAATTTTTTAATGAAGCTAATTTAGGCAGATAGGAATCTAGGAAAATTGAGAGAGAGCCAAAAAGAAAGAGTTAGGGGGGTTTTATAAAATTTAGGAAAAATCTGTGTAAACAGGGCTTTAAAAAGAAACCCACACTTAATGACCACCTAGAAGAAAACGACCACTACCACACCACCCTACCTCCACCACCTAAGGCTGCTGACACACTTGTGGCCACTACTGGTGGTTGGAAGCTGATTGGTCTGGTAAATCAAATTCTAACTCGATTTTATTTAATTTTGTAAAAATATTAAATATACTTAGAAAAATATGAAATTTATTATTCTAGATATTTTAGTATGTATATTTAAGTAAAAATTTTATTTTGATGAATTTATGTCTAGAAATATACTATCCTTAAGAAATTATGCAAAATCGAGCATATTTCGAATTAAAAATGAATAGGCTTAGGAATATAGTTTTGGATTTAAAATTTTTGTGTAAATTACTTATTTGATATAAAATAGTGCAACGAAGCTCTTTTTCAAAAATGAATCTTTGAAATTTTTAGATGATTTTTAGGTCTTAAAATGATGCATAAAATAGGTAATTTTAGGTTAATTAGATAATTAAATAGATAATTACTGATTTAGTGTATAATTATAAATTTTATGATGTTAAAATCCGATGGAGTATACTATTTATAGCATTTAGAATATTAGATATAATTATTAGGGTATTATGTAATAAATACGTAATAGGTAAAAATAATAAATTTTAAGTTAATTTTGTAATTTAGGATAATTAGGTATAAAATTTAATTTGGGATGAATTTAGATATTTTGAGATATTAGTTGATATTGGGAGATGATATTTGAAGCAATAGAAATATTAAATGTATATATTATGGATATATTAGGTGATAATGTGTAATATGTAGGTATAAGAAATTAATAAATAGGAAAATATTATATTAAAATTGATATTGTAATAATAATAGGAATATATAATAAATTTGGAAGAAAACTTAAATTAGAGTAATTATATGAAAAATATAAGATTTTCTCATAATGGAAGTAAATTCAATAGTTAAATTAGGATTAGGATGTACCACATGGATTGGAACATTGGTTAGAGACCAAAAACGATATTTAGGATAACCGAAAATAATATGATTAATTTCATATTACGGGTCGAAATGAATTCTCAGGGTTTACGTATAAAATCCTTAATCGAAAACTAAGTTAAAAATTTAATTTAGAGATTTATGCGAAAACTGAACTTGAACTTAATCTAAATTAAGAATAATTGTAAAAGACTTGAAAACCTAGATAATTAGGTATATTAAACCCTAAACTAAAGATAACAATAGACGTTATAGGATAAAACTAATCTATAGTGATTATATGGAAAACTGAAACAATATTTGTATTATAGGGATTTTTTGCAATGGCTAGTATGAGTTGCACCTCGAGTAAATAAGTGATAAGTCTTAAGTAATTTAGGATTAATACATTATTGTATTTCAGAGTACTAATTTGTAGTTCTTGGAGGTTTGAAATTGTACGTAATTGTACTTGTTAAATAGTCAACCGTGCGCACGTGTTTGTTTCTGAGTTGATGATGTGATTTGGTTTACTATTCTAGCTTGTATTATGTAATTTGTATGAAATGATTAATCACTTTAAATTGAACCTAATCAAATATATAACTTGTAATTATAAATCGAACCTATGTAGCAACCCATTAGGGGAAACTTAGTATTCTCTAGCCAAGTATCGATTCCTTCGAAAGGAATAGCGTTGAATAGCATAATTAATCCCTTCTTCATCCTTAATCGAACTAAGTGATAGGTGAGAAGGTCACGGCAAGGGTAAAATCAGTGGTTCGAAGGTAGTCATAGGAGGAGTGGTATCTTTATTACATAAGCTTGGGTTTGGTTGTGAGTTGTTGTAATGATGAAAACTCTTTAACCCGGATTAAAGCGGAGTGTAATTTCTCTAATCTCACGATGAGCCAGACAATATCGTACGATGGCATTTAATTGAACATGCATTGTACCTAATAATTTGGTTGATAATTTTATTTGTGTTTACTATATAGTTTTAAGTCTTCATCTCAATTTACTAAGTTGTGGTTGCTCATATCCCTATAGACGTTGTTATAAGTACTAGTAAGAAAGTAGTCTATAATCGCTCTAAAGCTAACAACTGTTGGATTCTAGGAGAGTGAGAATATAAATGAAGACCGAATATAAGCTTTTAGTATTAAATTACGAATTTCTGAAGTGAATCATGTTAGGTTGTTAAGTCTTATAAATATACTTGGATTATTTTAATGTAAGTATGCATTTTTCTCATGTTCATAAGTAAATATCATATTTAATTTATGAACTGTTTATTTCAATGTAAGTTAGTCGTGAACGCCTTGTGTAAATCAAATCTAAAATAATGGCTGTATGGTCAGCTTTTATCTTAAGATGGTTTACACAGAGAAACTATTATGACTTTACTACTTCGGAGCATAACATAACATGCTATACATTCAAAATATTAATGTGATAAAAAAATACTTAGATCATAATGGCACCAATATCAATAATAGGGCATACCAATAATAAAATAATATCATAGTACACTAAATCGATACTTGAAACTTACGTAAAATATTATCATTAACATAACTTTATAATTAAATAGAAAATAGTGACCTAACTTACAATAGAAAATAGAAATTTGGCCCTAACATATATATATGTAACAATATTCCGATTTACGATAAAATATATTTAACGGTAACTTTTATATAAAATAATACTATATAATATGATAATCGAATAATTTAATAGCAGTAATCTAATACTAATAAATACTTATTTCCATACTAAAAAAGAAAATAATAAATACAAATTAATACTCTATGCATATAGTATCGAACAAGGAATTGGAATGACTTGCGAAATACAACTGGGATAGAAATACTAGATAACAACGAATGAGAACTTATCATAAACAACCGAGAGTGTAAAATCAATTTGAATTTCAAACGAGCTGCAAAAAAAATAATTGAATTGAAGAGGATGTTACTAAACAGGGCTTCAAAATTGGGGAGGGTAATATTAATTGAGGGGCTCAACGAATTGCAGGGGAAAGATGGCGGTTGGAAAAAAAAAAAAGAAAAAGAAGTTAGGGGTGGGACTAAGGGTGAGAGAGAAATGGGTTTGGGAAGAACAAATTGCACGGGAAATTGTAGCTAGAATGATATGGAAGAAACATGGATGGGGTCCATAAATAATTAACGAGGGGAAGGGAAAAATAAGAAAAAGAATGGAAGGGGATTGGGGTAAACGGTGGCTGAGGTTGAATTTAAGTGGGTGGGGGTCTTAAAAAAAAAAAAAACAATGCCGAGAAAGAGAAAAGAGCAATGATGATCTGAGAGAGAGAGAGAAAGTGAAAGTCGAAAGAGAGGAAGGCAATTGTAGTTGAGGAAAAAAAAAAAAAAAAGGGTTTAGGGTAAAGTTTTAAAATAGATCGTTCTAGAATTTTTTGTGGTACAGGATAGTGTTTATATATATAAAAAAAGAAAGAGTTAATTAAAATAAGAATCTATACAGTATTTAGGATAACAACTTTTATATGAAAATATCATAATGTAAAATACTAATAAAATCCTTATACTCTACACGTAAAATAAAATTTAATATACTTAATGAGTATATAAAATAGGGATTTTAGAATAATCAAATCGAGACCTTAATATAAACTTCTATACTAAAAAAAATGCTTAGACTAAAACTGGAATTGCATTAAAGTTTACTAAAATAAGTAATTAACTACTAAGAAGCAATTTCTAATGATACTAACTTAAAGGATTTTACAATTTAATTAAATCGCTAGTTTAACTAGGGTGTTTCAATTTCCCTATAAATTAGGTTGCATTTTTTCCCTTCAAGGTATTTTATATGTTGTTATTAATAGCATAAGAAATAAATATATTTTAAATATCTGTGTAGTTTGATATAACTTTCTTAAAAAAAAATGTTCTCACTCCTTAATAATGTGGAACTAATTGTTGGAATCTTTTTCAATTTTTAATCCCATATTATTCATACTACAGTGTAAGTAGGTTATAGTTTTATATGAATAAGATAGCAAATCCTTGTTAACTTAGTTTTTTGGCTCAAAAAATTGAGTTAAAACTATCTAGTCTTGGGTTCAAAATAAGTTTTTCATTTTAATATAGAAAATAAAAAAATACAATTTAGATCACTCTAATGGTTTAGAGAACCGTGAAACTAATCCATGGGAATTATCTAGTCTATGGACTTAGTTCAAAACTTGCCCTTCATAAGCTAAGTACAGTTTCACCATTTGGTGACTCATGACATGGTGAATCTACTCAGATCAGGTTTAAATAATCACATGCATCTTTCTAGATTTTTCAAATAGTAGATTAAAAAATATTTTTGAGGCCTTATTACTTGATATTTCACTAATGATAAAGGGAAGTTAAATTTTCTCACTCTAGTTTAATTTCAAGTATTCCTTTGTCAATCCATAAGTGGTTTTAGGAACGATTCTAATATGTTTGAGGGCATATGCATATCAATCTGTAAAGGTTCTAGCAACAGGTAATCCCTTATGGCATAATTCAAGCTACATTATCGATGCTTAGTTAAGGTCAACCTGAATAAAGTTTGATGTTAGTTTATCTATCATAATTATACTATATTTGGCAATTTTGATTAGAAGATAAATAGGTTTTATAATACTGTAAAAATAGGAGAGAAATGAGAAAAAACATATAGAATTGTAAATTTTTATTTTTGCATTGGGAAAAGAGGAAAGAAATGGCGAAAGTTCCATTTCTTTTATTCGGTTGATATTATAAAATAGAAATGAAGTCAAAATTTCATAAAATCACCCTTGTTTTTTGATGAAAATTGTTAGAAATGGCCATTTTGTGATTTGCATCACACTTCTAATCATTTTCATCAATTTTGCTCATTTGGGAGGAAAAAGATGAATTTAAAAATAGTAATTTTGATAATTAAAATGTAACGACCTGACTGGAACTCCTTCTATCGAGTTATTGTCCACTTTTGCATAAAACGTCACATAATTTTGTCCCTTTATGCAGTTACTTCCCAGAAGGTTACCCATTTTGAGATTGCTATAGTCTAAATATGCTTAACTTCACAGTTCCGATGAACTTTAAGCCGCTATACCAAAAGATAACTCATTGATTAAAATTCCTCACCTTTTATTTAAGAGGTATCACATTCTACCTTCGTTATAGAATAAACATTTGCATCAATATCGTTATACAAGTTCAAGACCACCATTAGATCGAAACTATACCCTTCTAGTTAGTGAATTGCTTTGATAGCACTTTATAGTAACCCGATTAGAACTCCTCCTCTTGAGGTATTGTTTGCTTTGTTAATTTTTTAATGTTATGTTTTGAGTATTTTGACTTATCAATGACATGTCTTAAGAGTCCTACTAAGTGTTATAAGAAAGTGAAAGCGCTCATTACCAACGAAAGGATAAAAGTAAAATTCATTGACTAATTTACCGAGCCTATATCTAGTAAAGAGGAAGGAGGAATTGGCTTTAAAGATCTCTAGATTTTCAATTTGGCTTTATTGACTAAAACTACTCGATGCCTACAATCTAATCCCTCTACTCTTTAGGTAAGAATTATGAAGGGAATCTATTTCTCAAATAGATACTTTAAAGAAGTAACCAAGAGTAGTAAAGCATTATGAGCTTGGAACAGTACATTGGAAGGGTAAGAAGTTACATGTGTTAGGGTTATATTTAGAGGAGGGTAGAACCATCATGATTCCATTCTTTGATTGTACAATCGATAGGAAATTTGCATAATAAAATTGGTTTATCACCACATGATAGCAAGAGAATTCAAGTTACTCTCTAAGACCATCATCATCAAGCATTGTACACAAGGATCTGTAGAAGCATTTACAATATATCAAATTTTACCAATTACAATATATATAATTTTTTTTTATTTCGTGAAGAGTAGTCTTTAATACATTGCTAACCTTTAGGATTCTCTATAAAAGAAGAGCTACTAATTCTCCTTCATGCCTTTCTTATAAGGATGTGGAAAAAATCAAACATATGCTTTTTACTTATGAATAGGTTGAGGTAGTATGGCTTGGTTGCCTTTGGATTAGGATAAATGGACCCAAGATAGAACATTTTCTAAACTATTTTGAAGGAACTTCTTTTGAGATAGGGTGTTTGCGCTTGGATTTTGAGAGAAAGATGAGTGTAAGGGTGTGGTCAATTTGGAAAGAGAGGCATCGAGTTATGTTTGAAGGAAAGTGGGTAGATCTAAAAGAAGTTGTACATATAGCTGGGGTTTTCCTAATGTAGTTTGATGAGAAAGAATCATAAATGGAAGAAAGCAGGGATAAAGATGACATCTTGGAAAATAGAAGATAGGTTATGTCATTACCTCACGAGGAATGGAGGAAACCATGAGATTCTTTCATCAAAATCAACCTCGACAATTCATGGATTTCCTAAGATAATCATGCAGCTGTAAGTTGCATGTTATGTGATAGAAAGGGGAGAGTATTTATATGGTAGATCAAAAGTGGTTCGTGCTTTGAATGTGGATGAGATAGAAGCAAAGACATTCCTAACAGCTATTGATTTAGCATGTACATAAGGCTAGTAGAGGGTCTACTTTGAAAAACTACAATTATTTAGTTGAATCTATTAATGGCTCGTTGGAGACTACTTATTGTGCCTCTTTGAGTTACATTCATAAGATTAGAGCATTAGTTCATAATAATAATAGATGTTTTTATTTTTCACATGCTAGTTAGAAAACCTAATAGAGCAACTAATTGGATAGCTTCTTTTATTAAGAGAAGGATATATCCTATGGGTTGATGGCTAGTTCCCATGCATTGGTGGCTTACCACACAATGCCTCCTCTGGAAGCTCATCCAAGATGATAGTTAGTTGATTTGCGTAGTTTATTTTGCTCTGTACTTAGTCTGATGTTAAATAATATATAAATAATATTTGAGTGCCTCTACAAAAATAAAAGTTAAGGTCAACTTGAATTAGTTCATCCATTATAATTATAATATGTTTGGCAATTTTTTAATATAAGAGAAATGGGTTAAAATTAGTGTGAAAAGGGAAAGTAGTGAGAAAAATGGAAAAAAATTATAATTTCTATTACCTGTCATGAAACATAGGAAAGAAATGGGAAAAAAAAAAATTCATTTCTTTTATTTAATTGATATTATAAAATAGAAATAAAGTCAAAATTTGCTAAGTTACCGCTATTTTATTTCGATGAAAATTGTTATAAATGGTCATTTAGTAATTTTTATCTCATATCATTTTCATCAATTTTGCTTATTTTTTAGGAGAAAAAAAATGAATTTTAAAGATAGTAAGTTTGACAATCAAAGTACGATTAGACATGATATTTAGCAACTGTAAATGATAGGTGTATAATTTGATAAGTAAGAATTTTGATCGAATATAACACTTAATGGTATCAAATTTCATATGTAAAATTAAAGAAAAAAAGTATCTAGAGTTGTGTAATGTTCTATATATTGCCCCTAAAAGAATCAATCATTTATACATAATATGAAAACAATAAAATAAAAAAAGAAAAGAGATAAACAATATGAAATTTTCTTTTATCCATGACATTTAAAAAAATCAAATAATTAATTCTCTCTTTTGTTTATCTTATCACCTTTATACCCTTTCTGGATAGATAAATTTAGTTGAATTACACTAACTATCAAGATGAAACTTTCATTTTGTTATAAACTAAACAAGACAACATTGTACACATTTGATTCTCTTCTACAAATTCATTGTGCCATATATAAGGTGGTAAAAAAATAAAGGAATATGATTAAGATACCAAATTGGTTGCTCTGAATGAATTGGGTTTGAAGTAGTTACTTATAATACTTGTGGAGACCTAATTTTTGTTCTCTTTGTAATTTTATAATTTTTTTTAGAATAAGGAAAAAAAGGGTCCTAATTCAAAAAATACAAAAAAAATAGAAAGATAGAATTTTTAGGAGAATATTATTTTTTTTAGGAAAATAGAATTTTCTTTAAGAACATAGAAATTTCTTATCTTTTTGGAAAAGTATAATTTTAGGCAAATAAAATGTTTTTAGGAGAAAAATATAGATTTTAGAATTATGTTAATTCATTTTTGGTAGGTGTCTTTTAGAATAAGTTAGGTTACTCCTTAGTTTAAATAAAATTTAATTGCAAAAGATATCCGTATATGAGGTAACAACCCATTTGCTAAAGCATTGAGTCTAGGCATTGCATTAAGTTAGAAATCTTGGGTTCAAATCTTCACATGGATATTTTGTGCCTTTTTCCTTTTTCAAGAGCTAGGGTACATGTGGCATGAGACTATTGGACCATGTTTCGACCTCTGACATGTGTCACCTATTTATTCGAATACGTAGCAATCCTCTTTCCTTCTTTTTCTCTTGTTTTCCCTAGATTGTTCCCCACTTTCCTCCTTAGTCAGCCGCATTCAACCATCAATTTGATCCCTTTAATTTTGCAATTTCACTAAATCAATGGTGTAATTGCAAACTAGGCTTGGGATACTTTGAATCCAACATAAGAAATTATCGAGACTCGTGAGTTAAAACAGTTAAATTTGAATCAAAAAATGGAAAAAAGTTTAAATGTGCATGTTAAACACAAGTTGACTAAGCTTGATTCACGGTTCAATATTGAATTGCGAAGCTTCCCATTGATCTTTTAAGTAAGAACAGACATCGGGTATACAGTTTGACCAGGAATTAACTCTAAATTGCACCCAAATCCAAGTTTTGAATCTTGGTCATCTTCCCTCATTCAATATTGATTAATGGCATTTGATCTGTTTCTATCATTGATTGGAGCTCTAAAACTATAAATTGGAGCTCAAACAAGCATTCTAGGTCATCAGCTGTCAATTTAAACACTCACACAAGACACTTCGAGTTCTCTCTCTCTATACTTAGTGTGCCCTCTCTCTCTAAGTTTAAGCTCAGTTCCGATCACAATTGAGCTTAACCACCACTTATACAAGCATCCTTACAACTTGAGCTTCCTATATCCATCAATTTTTAAGCTTGTTGTGCCTCTTAATGCCCTAAATAATCTGCTACCATGAAAACCTAACCCCAACCACACCACTACCTTTGAAACACCACCATAATGCCTCTTTAGTTGAAACCAAGCATACGACCAAGTTCGTACCACCATAAATCCCAAGACCTAACCACCCTCTTGTCCCCAACAACCTTTATGTAACTTGAGCAACACCCATAGTCGGCCTCCACTTTGGAACACCACCTAAACCACCACTGTCAACCACTGCACTTGTCCTAAACCCACAATATCCAATAAAAAACATATGAAATTGGTTTTACTCGCATAAAATTCCCCCTAAATTGACTTGAATTGAGCCTCGATGACCACTCTTATGTTGTTTTCCATTCACGGTCACATACAACCACATGTTGGGTTAGTTGACTCGGATTCGACCCGAATACTCGACCCTGCTCCATCCTTAACTTGCATCCTTCTAGCTTAGGTTCGATTTTGTTTTAATTTTTTTTTTCATTTTATGTATTTTTATTATTTAGTTACTCATAAAAAGAAGAGAGAGAAATTGTTGTGTTGAAAAATTTGTCCTCATTATATAAACATGGAAAAGTCATTGTTAGGAAAAAATTAAAAAAATAATAATAAATATATTTTTTTCAATACTTAGAAAATTTATTTTCAAAATAAATAAGAAAACAAATTTTTTTTTAAATCACTTAGAAAAATCCCTTTTCTTTAATAAATAAAGTAAAAGACCCTTTTTCAAATTTAAGACTTCTTTAGATTTCTTTTTCTAAAAATAAACATTAAAAAATTGGGATCCTTTTCTAGTAGGTTTCTTAAACAAAATAAATGGTTAAAATATAAAGTTAAACATTTTCAAAATTAAAAATTACTTACAAATTAAAGTTTTTCTTCAAATGAACTACGGAAATCTGATTCTGAATAGCAGATACGTAGGTACTCGTAATAATCTGTAAGACTCATAATCGGCTACTCGGGGTTTGGCTCGTAGAATTTAAAATGATCGAACAAATTGTTTGATTCAGCCTAAATTTTACAACAAAACTAAAATTATTAGTAAAAGTGATTCCATAAACTTGAATTTAAGAAAATAAGTAATAAAATAAGAGAATATAAAATTTTCAAATTTTAAGTATATTACCTGTTATTTATAAAAGATGTATAAAATACATTCCGATAACTAACAAATTATTAGAGATAAATTATATGCATACTAAAAATCATAAAATAACTTAAATAATATTTAAGAGTATTTATTTATATCATATATATATTTACAAGTAGATAGAAATACGCGTAATTACTTAAAATATATGAAATGGGCTAAAATAAATGTTAAGTAATTAAAGAAAATGCATGAATAATTAAGAAAAAATCAAGAAAACTATGGAAAAATATGGAAATCTCTAAAAAGTGGTTGTGCCAACTTGAAAATGGAGAAATAAAATTAACCAATAAAACTGTAACAAATAGAAAGTAAAAAAAAAAAAAAAAAAAGATAAGGCAATTGTTGTATCAATTTAATGCATAAAAAATCTCTATGACCTCTATAAATACCCAAAATTTTATAGAAGCTCACTTGGGATGTTTGGAATTGTAGAAAATTAGAGAGAGTTAAAAACAAAGGGAAAATTAGAGTTTTCAAAAAAATTACAAAAATCTGTACATATAAGGCCTTAAAGGAGACCCCTAACTAGATGATTACTTGGGAGTAGACGACTACCATCACCACCATGACCACCATCACATGGTGGTGGCAGTGCCTAAGTTGGCCGACAAGACCTTGGTGGTCGGAGTCACCAGTTCTAGTGAGTTCAATTTTTCTCCCGATTTTACATATTTTGTTAAAAATATTAAATATACTTAAAAAATTATGAATTTTGGTATTATAAAATATTTTTATATGTAGTTTTTAGGAAAAATATTATTTTGATAAAAATATGTCCAGTGATATATGGTGCTTAAAAAATCATGCAAAATCGAACATGTTTCAGTTTAAAACTAAATGACTTTAGGAGTGTAGTTTAGAGTTTAAAATTTTTGTATAAACTACTTAGGGGTTATAGAACAATGTTATGAAGCCCTTTTTCAAAAATTAATTTTCTAAATTTTTAGATAATTTTTAAGTCTTAAAATAATGCATAAAATGGGTAATTTTGGGTTAATTAGGTAATTAAATAGATAATTACTGATTTAGTGCATAATTATATATTTTAGAATATTGAAATTTGATGAAGTATAATATTTGTAGCATTTAGGGTGTTAGATGTAATTATTATTGTATTATGTAGTAAATATGTAATAGGTAAAAATGGTAAATTTTAAGTAAATTTTGTAATTTAGGGTAATTAGATGTAAAATATGATTTGGGATGAATTTAGATATTTTGAGATGTTAATTGATATTGGGAGATGATATTTGGAGTGATAAAAATATTATATGTGTATTATGTACATAATAGATAATAATACATAATATGTAAAAATTGAAAATATAATAAATGGAAAATATTAGAATAAAAATTGATATTATATTAATAATAGGAATATATATAAAATCTAATAAGAGACTTAAATTTAGGTAATTATATAAAAAATGTAAAATTTTCTTACATCGGGAGTAAGTTTGATACATTAATAAGGATTTAAATGTACCAAGTAAAATAGAATATTGATTTAGAACTAAAAGTGATAATTAGAATACTCGAACCTAATGTGATGAATTTCACATTTGTGTTCGGATTGCATTTTTAGGCTTTACATATAATATCCTTAATTGGAACCATTTTAAAACCTAAATAAGAACCAAATTCGGAAACCGAACCCTAAACTAACCTATGATGAATTAATAATAACTATTATGTATATGGGAATAATTAGGTTAAATTATAACCTAGAGTATATATATATATATATATATATATATCATCAAGATATAAATACTAAAAATGTATTTATATTATATATTATAGGATATACGAAGACGAGTTAACCTGTGGTTAGTTGAGTGAGCAACCATGAATACTAAGTAAGTTGGGATTAATACGTTGTTGTATTTCGAAGTACTAAATTGTAGTACTTAGAGGTTTTAAATTGTACCTGATTATGCTTGGCTTATTTCTTAGTTTGAAAATATGATTTTGATTGCTAACCTAATTTATATTTATGTGATTTATTGAAATGATTGAATACTTTAAATTGGACCTAATTAAATATATAACTTGAAATTCTAAACCGGATATGCATAGTAACCTATTAAGAAAACATTAAAATTCTCTGGCTAAATACCGACCTCTTTAAAAGGGATAACGTTGAATGGCATAATTAGTTCCTTTTTCATTCTTAGTCGAATTAAGTGATAAGTGAGGAGGTCGCGGTAATGGTGAAGTCAATAGTTCAAAAATAGTTGCAGGAGGAATGTTATCTCCATTGTACAGAAATTCCTCAACTTAGATTAGAGCGAGTGTAATTTTTTTTAATTTCACGACACGTTGGACAACGTCGTGCGATAGCATTTACTTGAACATGCCTTGTATCTAATAATATGGTTGATAACTTTGTTTATGTTTGTTGTATGATTTTGAGTCTCCGTCCCAACTTACTGAGTCGTGGTTACTTATATCCCTATATACTTTGTTGTAAGTGCTAGCTAAGAAGTGGATTATAATTACCTTGAAGTTAATAACTGTTGGATTCTGGAGAGTGAGGAAATACATTTGAAGAGAAAATATATCTTTAAGGTGTTAGCTTTTATTTAGAATCTCTCATTTTCAAATAATGTATTATTTATGAAGTATATCACAACAAAACCTTGCAAATATTATTTGTAATACTCAAATCTTAGTATATACACATGATTTTATACTTTTTAAAATAAATAACTTATTAAATTTATGAACTGTTTATTTCAAAGCGAGTTAGTCATAGATGCTTTGTATAGATTAGGTCTAAGATATCGGTTATAAGGCCAGCTTCTATTATATTATAGAATAATTTGCACGATAGGACTGTTACAACTCTACTATTTTAAGGCGTTACAGAATCTACTGGACAGCTTAAAATATGTAAAAAAAAATTATTATTTTCCTCCTTTTGTAAGTAATTTTTCATTTTCATAAATAGATATAGTTTTATTTATTTGTAAATTTGAATAAATAGGTATATTAAAAAATAAATTGAAATTTGAAATGTTAATGTAGTACTCATAGGAATTTAATAGAGTAGCTCTCAAACTCATGAATCTTTTTTTTTTTTTTTGAAAAAGTTTTCAAACATGTAGACTAGTTTAATTACCTTTTCTAATTATATCAGATAGCAACTCCAAAACATTTTTATAGATAAAAAAATTAGGTTTTCTTTAACTTCAGTTGAGGGTTTAAATTAAATGAGTATAAAATTTAATTTAAACCAAGTTAAGAAAAAACAAAAATTAAAAAATTTAAGCTCAACAATACCTCATCATATATGTAAGGTAAAGAGAGAAGATGAACAAAAATCTAAGGTTCTTGCTTGAGCAAAATTCTCTTACTTGGTATTTGTTTTGTAAAAAATATTTTTCAAACTTTGTTTAATCTTTACTATTGTTAAAATTTTAAAATTATCAAATATTATTGTATGATAAAGAGGTTGTGCTTAGTAGATACTTTTAGTAACAAATATATCTTATCATGTTTGCTCCTTTAGTTTCAAAATTTAACATTTCAAGCTGTCGAATCTTTTTCTTTTTCTTTTTTTTCTAAAAAAAGAAGTGCTTTTATACCCTTGTATAACTATTTTTCTTTTAAAAATTTAAAAAGTTAAAAGCAATTAATTATGAAAAATCAAATAATAATAAAATAAAATGGAAATTCTCATGGATAATAGTGAACTAGAGTTGGATAATATGTTTTTCTTTTTAAAGATTTAAGGATTTAAATACTAATTTTTAAAGATAAAAGACTAAACACATACTAAACAATTTATTTGCAAATTGCAATTAAGGAAAAAAAAAAAATAGCGGGAAAAAAGAAACCTAAGAATAAGAAAAAGGAGAGGTTCTAGAATGTATAAATACCTTGGTGAGGTTCTAGAAGGGGTAAAAAACCTTGGTGCAAAAGCCAGCCAACAGAACTTCAATGTCAGCACCAACACCCAATAGCCCAGTATTATTGTACCATAAATGTAGCTGTTGTGGGTCCCACTACTTCAACGCTTGAAACAAGCGTCGCACACGGTAACGTAAGTTTCTCTCTCCGCCTTTACAGCTCATTTGACCCCCCGTTTTCTTTCCCTAATCTATAAAAACTCAAAACCCCTCATTCTCTCTCTCCTCACATATCTCCAATCAATTCATCCAAAATTCCCCAATCCAATTCCTCAATGTCCTCTGCCTTAACAATCCCAACCCTAACTTCACTCAAACCTCACTCTCTCCCGTCCTCTAAGTCCTCATCCACTGCGTCGCTCGCGATCACCGGAATCAGAAAGAAACCTGCTCTCATCGTCCAATGCAGGAGCGCCACGTGTCACGCTCCAACAGCACCTTCCTCACCATTATTCTCCGATCTCCATCACAGCTTGAACCTCTACGAGATCCTCCGTGTCAAAGAAACGGCGACTTTTACGGAGATCAAGACGGCGTATAGGACTCTGGCCAAGCTCTACCATCCGGATGCGATGAGCGGATCGGAGTCCGACGGTTTAGATTTCATTGAAATCCATAATGCCTATGCTACGCTTTCCAACCCGGCTGCTAGAGCCATTTACGATCTTTCTCTTGGAAGTAATGCACGGAGGAGATCCGTCAGGGCCGGGTTTTACGCCACCCGTCGGAGATGGGAAACGGACCAGTGCTGGTAGTTGCAATTCGGTAGTCGCGATCGGACGCCGACGAATTTTAACATTTTAATTTCTAATTTTTCTTGTATTCTGGGAATTTAGAGCTAGGGTTTGGTTGGCTACTTGTACAGAGAGAGTTTGTACATTCTTCAAAGCTTTCTTTTGGTGTTTAATTTTTGTCTTGAATTTTTTTTTTAATACAACGTAGATGATAAATTGATTTCTATGAGAAATTTCTAGTTTTTATATTTATTTACATTTGGCTGCATTCATTAAATGCAAGGAAAATGAAAATGGTATTATTTGAGAATAGAATAAAAATGTAATTAATGGAGAAAAGATACTGCAAAGTTTTGTTAAGTGATATTAAATTATTATTACATTATTTACTTTAAATAAATCTTGAAGAGGGATAACATGTGAATAGAATTGAAATGATCAAAAATACCTTCACTTAAATGAGAAATAAAATATTAAAAAAAATTGAAAATAAAAATCAAAATTAGATCACAAACTTTGCTCTACCCCAACGTGGAACCCTAACTTCTTTGTCACTGCACCTCCCAACTGGAAATTCCAACCCTGAATTCCGACCAAATCGCTGGAACGCCACACAAAGACCTCCACGATATAGCATATATTTGGAAGATATCGGAAAGAGGAGTCAAAGAAAGGCTGCAAAAACTCTGTGAACAGTCCCTCGAACATACCGGGTTCAAAAAATTGATGGAAAAGGTTGCGACGGAGCTTATCTCGAAGAGAAGATGATGCTGCCGTCGTCTTTTATGCTCTTCATGAGAGGTTGACTCGGAAGAGAGGACGATGCTGCAATTTGTCTCCTTCAATCTTATTTTCAACGCGTAAGAGCAGGAGATACAAATTGGGGCTGCGGCAGAGCTTAAGCTCACGACGTAGAGATCGAAGAGGACAGTGACGCGTTAGCACAGTCGATGGAGCTTAGGGTTTGATCGCCCTGTTGCTTGCGATGGAGAGGTCAGGGTCGATTAGCGTTACAGGAGAAAGATTGGGGTTTGATTTCTTATTTGGGGTAAGAAGGTGATTTTCTAATTTGGATGAGGGCGTTTTAGGAATAAAGATGGGGGAAATACGCTGTAATTGGGATTCTTTAAGTTGGTTTCCGAATGGCAATGTAGGACTTTTTAGGAGTCGCAAGTCGTGGGAATTGCAATTATAAGGTCTAAAAATTCAAGTGAACAAGTGTACAAGGAATTAGGGGAAATGGCATTCTCCAAGTGAACACGGTGTGAAGTGTGGGCATATTTATTTGCTATTCACATCGTTTACTTGTTTGATTGCAATTGTTTGGATATATTTATCATTTTATAATAATAATGATGGTAATAATAATAAAATAAATAAATTTTTACCGTAAATAAATACTATGCTTTTCAAGTTTGGTTTATTTTAGTGCGTAGCACTAAATAAAATTCATCCATTTTTTTTTTAATATTTGTTATTGATGATGGTTGAATATTTGTTAAATATTGTAATGAAAAAAAATAGAATAATATGATTTCTAATTCCTTAAAATTCAAATTTTTTTTCATTCAATTTCAAGAAATTAGAGCTCCTTTTTCAAATTAATACTTTAGAATATTATTAAACTTCCCGATTTTGTGGAATTTATGATTAAAGTAGGCAGAGTTCTCGATTCCGCAAATTACCAGGGGAAATTATAACATACTCGCGAAATTATCAAAGTTGTACAAAAACTTTTTAGTGTGAATATACGTGTCACTTGAGATATCATCTCTAGTGATGCAATCCAGAGCAAAAGCAGTATCATATTCAATAATAATACTCTTTAAATTGAGGTCTTTTGCAATAATCAAAGACTCGAAGATAGCGTTATTCTGCTTTAAGGGACGACACAGAAACTATAATATATACTTATAATTACAATGCATTATCTGTATGGAAGGATTTTTCTATATAGTTAAAACATTCATCCTATCAAATCATATTGCACTATATATTGACTTTAAAGAATCATTACTATTATATACTAACATAAAATATTAACTTCAAACCCGAAAAAAAAAAAGTCTATAATTGCATATTAAAACAATTCCTTGTCTTGAATTTGTGACATGCCATTGTGCTGTCAAATGTTTTTTCCAAAATAATGGCTGATTCTTCCAAACGAGAACACGACCGAAAAGCGAATGGAAAAGGTCTAATAAAAGAATTGGTATTTTTCAAAATAATGGTTATAGCCATTTTTTACCAATGTGAAAACGGCAAAAGAGACCTGTTCTTAAACTTTTAAAGTAAGACTTTATCTCTCTATAACTTTTAAATATATATATATAATCTCAAAATTATTGTTAAGAAACTATAATGATTGTTGTAAGGATCATAAATAATAATACTTTGGGAGCTTTACTGACGAACTTGATCGTATATATAAATATTTTAAAAAATTACAAGAAGTAAAATCATTTATTAGGAGGTGTACAAGTATTTGTAATTTCATCTTAAAGTCAAGATCAATAATAAACAACATCATTTTAGAGAAAAAAGTATACATTATCACTTATACCTATATATTATTTATTCAGAGATATGGGTTGTATTAAAACTATTTCATCTTTTTCCACGTTGAAAAAGAAAGAAAAGAAATGGCCAATATCTTCTAGGAAGTTAATGTTATCTGTCACTGCCGACGAAGATGACCACCAAGCTGAATTCAACCTGACAAAACATTTATTCACTTAATAATACAATAAATAAATAAACGCCGATGCATTTTAGGGCTTGACTGTTACATAAATCCTTAAACTTTGAGAAATCCGTGGCTAATACTATTATCAAAGAACATAGGATAGGGAAAAACGGAGGATCGGCTTAATATATGCTTTTGGACCTTGACTTTAAAATTAATTTAATATTATAGTACGTCTAAGCAATTAAAAAAAAAAAAAAAAAGATGGATACCATCTTCATGCGTTTAACAATTGTTCGATTCGCAACCCAAATTAGAAGTTTGAACAAATAGGTCTCGGCAACCGGAACATGATGGTATAATTTTTTGGTACCACGTTTGATATGTGTAATATTAGATAAAGATTTTCATAATTGAAAAACTAAAATTTTTTTAAAAAATAATTATTATTTTATAAGCTAAAGTTCAATACATGTTATTTGGGAATTTGGTGATAGGATTATTTTTGGAATTTTAAAGATATACATTTTTGTTGGTAAAATAGAGTACGTCGTAAATTATTTAGTTTTAGTTCAGAACATTAAGTCTTTGTGTCCAGTTGCTCTGGCCAATCTACAAATGAAACAATAAACTAAAATAATTTTATTCAATACCGTATTACAAAAATATAGCAACCAATGATAAGTAAGTCTTAATTACTAAAACCGACACATAGGTAAGGATTTACAAAAACTACAAAGTCATGTATGCAAGAGAGCGCGTTGGGTTTACCATTGGTTTGCAATTTCATAATCTGGAAAATGAACTCCCCATGATGAAGGGATGGATGTTTTGATAAAATATATGTTAGTGTTGTAAATTTAAAAAAAAAATGATAATTATAATTAGAAAAGTTATTTGGGAAAGTTGAAAAAGATGAATGGTTGTACAAAAATAGGTGGGAATGGGATGGGTTATAATCACCTTAATGAGACTCTCATACTTATTTCAAAACCTAATAGGTTTTTAATTTTGTTCCTATTCCAATACCCTAATATGGTAGCCATTTTTCAACTAATGGACCCTTTTAATTTTTCTTTTTTAGCCAAAGGAATTCTCTTTTAACTTGGACAAATTATCCCATTTGTATTGTTGTTTTAGTGAAATTGGGCATATATATATATATATATATATATATATATATATTGAATAATAAAATAATTCCTACTTAAAATTTATAGAATAACAATATAAATAACAATAACATAAAATTATCCAATATGCTAGAAGACATAATTAAACTTGCTTTTTCCATATCACCCTATGACAATGTCAACAAACCCACATTTCTCATCCTTTTATGGCATTGATATTATTGTAAAAAATAAATTTATAGACATCACCAAAGGACAAAAGTGTTTCACCATAAACAACACCCAAAAAATGGAATCTTATTGACAAAAGATATTTAATATTATTTCATTTTGTAGTCATATTTAAATATAAGAAAGGATTTTTCATTATAATTCTTATTCCATTTCATTTCATTACAATTCAAACCATGCATTCATATCAAACATAACATAAATATAAACAAATAGATGTGAATAAGTAATTTTTAACGGGCAAAAAGTTTGGTTTGTAGCAATATCAACTTTAGGTGGGAAATTGCATCTGTTGCTCTCCTCCTCTTTCATGATCTCCGAATGGTATAAGGGATATGTTTAGTAGTAAGTATGAGCAAAATGCTGTCCAAAGTAACTCAAGTCCAGTCCAGTCACTTAAAATATAGTATTTTGATACTACACTATTCTTCATGTGCGTCTAGGAAATCAGATCGAATCCAAGAGGTTACAAAATCAATCAGAATGAGTGACCGTAAAGAAAAAGATCCTCGAAAGGTACATTGAAGTTTGAAGTAAAACGTAAGTCTAGATTGATTGGATTCATATGGAAAGATAATGCCAACATTTTTTAGGATAATCTTCACATCAAACCTGTAACTGCTCGAGGAGAGAGAGAAAAAAAAAAAAAAAAAGAAAGAAAAAGAGGACATTTTTTAGAGTTTTAGGAATATTTCTTATGACATCATTGTACCAATTTTAAACAACGCAACCATCGTAATATGCTTGCGGCATCACCAAGGAATATTGCCAATATATGAAGATTCACTTCTTAGTTTCAAGACAAAAGCTACCGTTCATATTCTAAATAAGGATTTTCGTGAGACTCATCGAAGCGGATTTATGCATTAAAACTATCGTGCCACAATAGTAAAAGCTACTACCATCATTGTTCTACGAGGTTCGTAGTGTTCCATGAATACACTACAGTGTAATGGAATCTTGTTTATATAAATTTAAAATTTAATAAAGTTAATTAATTAAATGAAATCGAAAAAAAAAAAAAGGAAATAAAAAAGAAAGAAACATGCTGTCGTGCTGTACCATGGATACACTGTATATAATATAGATAAAACCCACGGAAGCACTAGACTTGCTTGGAACTTATTGACAAGATCCAACAAAAATCCGACCGTTTTGCCCCGAATCACACAGCTCAGGCTTTGCCTTCAGAGATTGATCTAAGATGTCTGTGAGATGATACTAGTGAATTTTGGTCTAAGTGAATTTAAAGATGTCTCCGTATTTTATTATAGAGGGGCAAAATTTTATTATGTGGATATAACGTTACACTTTTATTCACATAGTGTTATGTATAAATAAAAAAAAAAAAACATGTAATACACATAAATATAAATGGTTCTTTGAATGGAGAAATGCTACTATTATCTCTACCTTACTAAGAAATTTGAGTAGCACAACACATCATCTAATTCAATATCCTGCTCTGACTCTATTCATTTTAGAGCATGAACTGTTAAAGTAAATTTCTTTACCACGAAAGTTATTTGGAGCAACGATTTAATTGGCAATTTTTCCTCCTCCTCCTTCTTCTTCTTCTTTTTTTTTTTCTTTTCTCTATTAGTTCTGATTGGTTGAATGTATCTGAGACCTATAAAATATTTTAAAAAAGGGTCAAGAAAATTTTATAAAAAAAAGTCAAAGATAAAATGAAAGGGTTTTTAAAAAAAAGGGCTTCTTAAGATATTAACGTAGCACTTACAAACATGAAATATGTTTTGGAATAAGATTTTGTGAATACATTTTCGATAATTTTGCTTTTTCTCTTTGGTTTGAAAGTGGTTATTTGCTCCCTCCATAATAGTTTGAACTGCTAATCTAAGAGCATTAAATTCTGCCCTAAAGCACATTTCAATGATGTGATTAATTGTTGGTGATCTCTTACACAAACAATTATGCACTCACAAGAACTAACCGAGAATGTGATCAAGAAAACACCATATTTCCTTAAACAGGCAGCAAATATGTGATTCCACAGTTATTGTTGGGAAAATATTGTGTTTTATATGGCTAGAAAACAAGTAATGAAAATAGTTGGTGTAACAGAAAAATTAAACACGATTAGAGACGCACCATGGCAAATCCTTCAAGAGCTATTCATCCGTTTTACTTAATGCACAAATACATAGCTGAATCTTTGCCTAGGATACAACATATTTCTATAGATTATAAAAAGGCACAACCGGAAACTTCAATAAAAAATTGTGCCTAATTTTCTTAACAATATTATAAATGTTACACGTAAAAGTGCTTCGTGATATCCACTTCGAGCAAATCTCATCTTGAGATAGCTAGCCCGCCCTCTGCTGAATCCTGGAAAACCAGGATGTAATGCTTCGTAAGAGTATAGCCAGCATATAATGTATCCAGGAATTGGAAAAAAAAAACAATGTTGAAAATACGATGTTTAGTTTGCATTTTGTGTAAGCCACACCAAAGCCATTGTTCCTCATCCTTGTCCTAACTAACTCACTCACTCACTCACTCACGGGTTGGTGACGAAGCCAAAAGGACTTGCGTTGTCCCTTATTAAACCTTGCTTCATTGCAGACACAACTTTTGATCATAGAAGCAGTGTGAGGCTCTTCTGGTGGGTTTGCCAGAATCATTGGCATCGCCATGTTTACTGAATTGCAGGATCAGGAAGTCCTATATGCAAGTTTTTTTATTTGTTTTTTATAACCTCCAACTACATTATGATTTGAAGAATGGGATTTTTAAACCTGATTCATTCTATTAAAATACTATATTAACTATGTGTGAGTCCGGAGAGTGTGTTTTTGCAGGCAACATTAATTCATCGTTAACGCCTTATCGCATCCTTCCTGTTCTAGCAACTTCAGAATCGCCCATCAATTTATCATTCTGCATTTCCGGCCGAAACTTCTTCCGTATTCACGGGTTTTCAACTGTACTTCTTTTGAATTCTGCATTTCCTATCAATCTATTAACCCGCTCAGAAGGTACTCAAGAAAGGAAAACATACGTATAACTCATCTCCACTCTCATCTGTCTATTGAATGTGTTGTATAAAGCAGATTAAATGGGTGGATTCATGGTCAAAAGTGTAAATATGTTAAATCCGTTGATTAAAACCGACTCATTTTGATTAATAAGTTGAACGGATTGGATTCATTTATCTTGTTTTTTAAATGGTTAAAAATATCAATTCAAATCATTTAAAAAGCGAATTAAATAAACTAACATAAAGACGAAAACTCATTTACATACCTCTAATTTTCATAAGTTGGTATACTCCAAAACTAAGAACAAAATTTATTAAAACCTCCGTATATGCTCTAATTCAAATCTACTCCTAATATTAATTAGGAAAGAAATAAAAAAATAAAAATAAAAAATTGATGATAATAATCAGTTTTATGCCTCCACATTAATCCCATATGGTACTGAAAAAAGCTAAACATACGTTGAGCATGGTCACGGGTCACGTGGGCCTGGAGATCTCTCTGGTTGGGGTTGGAGTTGGAGCTCCATCTTTGGACCCTTAGTTGGGCCTGCACTCCAATTCAGCCTCTACCTTTTAATTTCTAAAAATTGGAAAATTCAATATTTGTTTTTTTTTTTTCCCTATTTTGAAAGCATATTGAGAAGAATCTTCACAGCATTTGTCTCAAGATTTACATTGATTCATATTTATATGAAATAACATATGCTAATAAATACACTAATATTTTTAAATAAAAATATTCGTGTTTGTTTTTTTTTTTTTTCCCATTCAAAAGGCATAATGAGAAGAATATTATCGTTTGACATTAACATTCATGTTACAAACCATTTTAGCTTGTTCATTAATTTTTTTTTAACATGCTCTTTTCTTTATTTATTTATTTATTTTTTCTTAATAAGTTCGTTTGATGTATGAAATATAACCCATATTTCCAATTAAAATGAAATAAATGCTGATTGTATTATTTCGTGTTTAGATCTAAACAGGTTTATTTTTTAAAACTCCTAATTATAAACAACATGTTATTGATTGTATATGAGAACTTAAATCCATAACTCGACCTCATTTAACTAATGTGCTTCATATCCAGGTTGAACTCGTTTATAGTAAGAAAATTCTAAAATAAATACATAATAACTATTGAATCCTTATTAGAAAAACATATCTCTAATATTGTCCTCAATTGGCATAATGTTTCCAATGAAAATTACATTGAAAGCTATTCTAAATAAGTATGTAATGTTTTTAGTTTTGAGCTACATGTATTGATATGTCCAATGAAAACATGATAGTTCAAAAATTCAACCATTGATTCAGATTTAAGTACCACATGATTAATCTAAATAAAAGTTTATGGCGTAATTGTTCCATGTTACAATTTACAATATTACATGATTAATTTAAACAAAAATTGGTTATTACATTCAATTTCATTTTTGTTAGAAATATCAAACAGTTTTACTAATGAGTTTGGGATTGATAAGATGTGCTTAGA
This sequence comes from Lumnitzera littorea, assembly GCA_024138015.1. NCBI lineage: Eukaryota > Viridiplantae > Streptophyta > Magnoliopsida > Myrtales > Combretaceae > Lumnitzera > Lumnitzera littorea. The sequence continues at coordinate 13,310,593 of JAMXBB010000012.1, read as the reverse complement.
TGAATGTATATTAAAAAATGAAAGTTGAAATGTATTATATTACAGAAAAGGATGTTGGAAATTATTTTATAGTATGAAGTAAAAATTGAAAATGTCACTAATCTAGAATGAAAAAGGAGAGGGATGATACTCAAAGAAAGAATGACGTGATTACCACATAAGAGACTAGAGCAAAAGAAAGTAGTATACAAGATTAAACCCTAAAATATTAGAAGTCCTACTCTTGAAGTGGTTCATGGATTAGAGTCAAACATGTCCATGGAACTTGTTTATTAAATGGGTTTGTAAGTAAATTTAAATGCTAAACTTAAGCTTGAATACATTCATAAACAAATTAAAACAAGTTTAACTTATTTATTAATCATGTTAAGTTTTATTTATACAAACTCGTTTATAATCCTACTATGCTGTATTTGAGTTAGGCAGGTCGGTTGCTAAATTGCTGGCCCTAGTTAAAACTAAATAAAACCTTTTGATGGTTAATTCTCACCATAGGGGCTCGTACGGCCCAAGCTCATTGAAACACCAAGCCTAGGTGATACGATTTAAGCTAAGGACTGACAAAATCGGTCATAAGGGGTGGGTCCAAGCTTGCAGAAAACTTGAAAATGGGAATGGAAATGGCATGAATACTGGAAAACCAATAAGTAAGCAAACTACGATTAGCTCCGAGGATATAACATACCAAAGAACTATCGTGGACTCACAAAGCGAACTTGATATGACACACATGCTAACTTTGTGAGGGTACTCACCATTTAGTCTTACTTAAGGGTTAGGATGAAAGTGAATCAAGTAAACAAAGAAAATATCCATGAAAATGAAGTATATTTTGTGTTAATGATTTTGATCCTCCTGTGGCTACCTTTACAATAGGTATTTATACCTAAAACATTAGGGCAACTACTACAAATGGAAAAGACTAAAAAAGGTAATGTTTAAAATAACTATTGTATAAGGCATGCTTGAAGGGCATAAATGAACATATAGCAAAATGGGCGTTCTGTACACAAGATTCTATCATATGGGGGGGAGGGGGGGTACATAGTAGATGGTTAATCGTCGTATGCCTGGCAAAACAGACAAACTGTATAGCTAGCTTAGCTGTTGTTAAGTAATGATGCCGAGTTGAGTTAATAGTTTGATAGTGTCGAGCGAAGCAAGTAACTCTTCGAGAGTAAATTCAGCTCACACGTAGTCGGCATAACTTAGATTTAAGTCAACTAAGTAGATGGTCGGTTGGGTTGAGCTGTTGTCCGAATATATCTCTAGTTAATAGCCAGAGACTATTGATAAGTACAAGAAGGCTTGGTTCAGGTAGGACATCAAGTTGGCAGACTACAACAACTCGAACTCTTTAGTTGTGGGGAGTAAACAAAAAACTTACCTTACCATGCTTTCTAGTCCTCAAGCTTGGGCTTAGGTTAGGGGTTTAGTAGCTTGGTTCCTATCATCTTTATTGGGTTAATTGGGATTTGTGATCAAATCTGACCAATCCTCATCCAAGTTTTCCTCGGGTCAGTAAGGACTGAAGTCGACAACATAAAACAAGCTAGACACTCTAAAGTCTTTTGGTAGTTTTAGGTGGTATGCATTGTCGTTTATCTTTTGGAGTACTCGAAATGGTCCGTCAGCCCTAGTAGACAGTTTGTTCTTCCTTTTGTTAGGAAACCTTTTTTTGTTCAAGTATAGCCACACTTGGTCATCGAGTGAAACTGCTTGGTCTTCCTCCCTTTAGCTTTCTCTTTCAGCTTTCTAGCAGCTTGATCAATGTGCTAGGTGACTCATTGGTAGATCTGTTGGATAGACTAGGCTCTAGTACTTGCTTTTATGTCTTCTTGGTTAATGAGAGGCATCAAGGTGTGATTAAAGGGTAATTAGGGATTGAAACCGTAGATGACCTCAAATGGGGAGTATCTAATGGTAGTATGTATTGTTTTGTTGTAAGCAAATTCTACCACAGGTAGGTAAATGTCCCAATTAGCTAAGTTTTTTCCCATTGCAGCTTGAAGCAATGATCTTAGGATACGATTGACAACTTCTGTTTAGCCATCAATTTGGGGATGACAAGAAGTATTAAACATTAATTTGGTTTCCATTTGACGCCAAAGAGTTCTCCAAAAATGGCTTAAGAACTTTGGGTCTTTGTCTGACACCACACTCTTCGGTACTCCATGTAAGCGAACTATTGCTTGAAAAAACAAAGAAGTTATAGCCAAGTGTTGTTAGTCTTGGTATAAGGCACAAAGTATGCTATCTTACTGAACCTATCCATGACAACCATCATAGAGTCTTTACCTTGGGTAGTTCAGGGGAATCTAAGGACAAAGTTCATATTCAGTTTAGCCCATGGTTTAGTCAAAATAGGTAGTGGCATTGTCTTTCCTTGTTTAACTTAGCTTTTTACTTTCTTATAGATGGTGTATCCTCTAATCATACAGTGCACATCACGTTTCATTTTAGGCTAGAAGAATTTGTCGTTAAATAGCTCATATGTCTATCGTTCTCCAAAGTGCCTAGAGAGTCCTCCATTATATGTTTCTTTCACTAGCAATTCCCTTAATGAACAAGTTGATACACATAATTTGCCACTTCGGAATATGATAGGGATCAAGGACTGATTACTCACTCTTAAGCTCGAGGGCTTTCTTACATGGTCTGCCGAATTGTTAAGAAAGTTAAGCGCCAAGGAGAAGTGTTTGCCCCGATTCAATGTACCGAGCTACTTCGCTCTTCATACCATTTTGGAAGCTGTCGAGGTGATTAACCGACCTATGGATCCAGTCCCTTTGCAACACCCTAGTCCAAGCATTGAATTAGGAAAACAGTTATCTCCTCAATGCTGAGGCTGGGATGAGAATTGTCCGGAGCCGACCATCTGAGGCCGATCTGAATGTGAGTTGTTCTACCGAGCCTACCCTTATCCTGCCCAGCTATTTGAGTGCCGAACTGCTGACGCCGACGCCGACGCCGACCTGATTAGAAGACCTACCCTTGCTCAGTTCATAGTGTCATTAGGACCACAGATTGAATAAAATGTGTGCGTTGTCCTTTCTGACATCAAATGCGTATACGCACTGTCCTTTTTGATAGAGAATGTTCCTTCTAGCTAATTTGGCTTGTAATTTACTTACTTGACTAAGGGTCATAAGGTTCAGGGTAATTTTCCTCCCATAGTTTCAAACACATATGTGTTCCTAAAAATGTCATAAATAACCCTCCGATAAAAAAGCCAAGGTCTGCCTAGCAACAGATGAGATGCACACATGGGTAGCGCATTACAAAGAATTTCATCAGAATAATTTCCAATAGAAATCAGCAATAACACTTGTTGAGTGACATGTAGCGCTCCCTTCTCATTTAGTTAATGTAATTTATATGGCTTTAGGTATAAGATAGTCGGCAACTTCAGCTTTTTAACCAGATCGGCGGATGCCACATTGGTGCATCTTCCATTATCCACTATGAGTGCAAATACTTGCTCATTCACCTTGCATGCAATGTAGAATAGATTCTCTCTTTTCTCTTCCTAAGTAGAGGGTTCTATACTCATCGCACATTGGATAACCAAAGTTAGTTTGTCCAGATCCTCAACAAATACATCTTCTTTAACCAGTTTGTCACTAACCTCAACCTCTTCCCCCACTTTTCTTCTTTCCTTAGGTTCTTCATCTATACTATCTACTTCAACCTTTTGGACATCTCCCTTAATGATCATAGTTCTTTTGTTTAGACATTGCGCTACCATGTGTGTTACGCCCCAAAGTCGCGAAATCGCGAAGTCGCAACAGTCCCGCCGTGTAAACCATTCTATGATAGAAACTGGCTTTACAGTTCCTACCATAGAGATAATCTACACAAGGCGTCGACGACCACTCGCTTTGAAGTAAACAGTTCGATTAATGATTATACTACAAATATGATAATTATCTCAAATTACTATTAAACATAGATAATTATATAAATAAGTCCACAGAGCTTCCCAGGAAGATTTACAAAATCACCACAGTCTACTAATTTACAGAATAACTAACAGTCTTCAACCTTTAGCTACAAGGTCAGTCTAGTTACACATTATGCTAAATAACTTGATCCTCACACCCCTGGCTTTAAAAAGACTAACCTCTGGATAATTGTAGGGCGGCATAGTACTTGAAGAGATTACAAATCAGAACCTGTAAAAGGATCTATAAGGGTATGAGCAACTACAGCTCAGCAAGTTGAATTGGAGACTCATGAATGCATACAAGCACAAATAGGGTTATCAAACAATTATTTTCATGCAATGCAACAATCAAGTGTCATCGCACAACGTAGTCCGGTCCGTTATGAAATCAGAGAAATTTCACCCGCTCCGATCTGGGTTGAGGAGTTCCATGTTATGCCGCAGCTCACAACCAAACCCAGGCTTGTGCAATGGAGACCTCGCTCCTCCCGTGACTACCTTCGAACCATTGACTTCACCCCCGCCGCGACCTCCTCTCCTGTCACTTAGTTCGACTGAGGATGAAGAAGGGATCATTTTGCAATCCTGCGCTATCCCTTTCGAAGGGGTCAGTATTTGGTTGGAGAGTCCAATGATCCCCTAACGGGTTGCAATGCATGACGTTTTCGGTTATTAAAGTCGACTAAGATTAAATTCCGGTTAAGGTTTTCAAACAAGTTCATACCAATTAAATCAGTCACAAAATCATTCACAGCACAAATTCCAGCACGAATTTAGATACATCAAACACATGCGCAAACTACTTACAATTACAAGCATATACAAGCCTAAGTCTCCGAGCACTACAAAACTAGTACTCTATTACAATAAGCAATAACCCAACTTACTTGAATTTGCTCAATCGCTCGATCTTCTAGTTGCGAGTTGATTTGTTTCTGGGTGTCCTATAATACAAATAAGTTCTTTTAGTACTTATATTTTATGGATTCTTATTCTAATTTATAATGTAACTCATTTTCCTCATGTATACCTACAACGTATTAATAATTCGTTGTATTCTATTTCGAGGTTCGACTCCTAAACTAGACTCTAGTTTTTATTCCTAAGTTGTAATTAGGCTCGAATCCCAATGTAACATTAATCACCTTATGTTCGGGTATTCAAATATCTATTGGGTCGAAATTTTGGTATTCTAAACTATTCGGTACACGCTAACCCTAATTGGGGTATCGGATTTATTCCCGATGTGTAAAAATCTTATATTTTAAGATATTTACTTAAAATTAAATATTAATTCAGATTTATTATTTTTCTGATTTCAATTATAATATTATCTAAATAAATTTATTTTTTTTAAATTTATTAATTTATATTTTCACATATTCCTAATTTCTTATATTCTTTACCTAATTTCCCTAATTAACCATAATTAGTACCTAAAAGCTAGGATTAGGGTTCCACTGCTGAGATTAACTTCCTTAAACATCTAATTAAGATCCAAATCAGTAATTAACATCCTAATCATCTAATTAATCCTAAATCACCCAATTTTACCATCATTTTAAGGCTAAAAATTAACTTAAAATTTTCGAAAATTAATTTAAAAAAAATGGCTTCATAGCACTGTTCTACATCATATGAGATTCCTACAGAAAAATTTTGAGCCCCAAACTACATCCCTAAGCCTATTTAATTTCCAGTTTAATCATGCTCGGTTTTGAACAATTTGTTAAAAACCCTATATTTTCAGACATAACTAAACTAAATCAATATTTTTCCCTAAATCTACATACAATAAAACCTCAGAATAACAAGTTTCATAATTTTCTAGGCAAAATAACTAATTTTACAAAATTATACAAAAATCGGGGTGAATAAATGACTAACCGGTTTAAAGCTTTCTGGCCGTCCAAACCCGGTCCAAGGCTGTCGGCCGGTCCAGACGCTGGTCCTAGTATAGGGTGGTGGTGGTGGTTCGATCCCAGGTGGTGGTGGGTGGTGGTTTTAGTTCACCTTGCTAATCTGCACAGTTTTCTTTCTTTTTTTTTTTTCTAGAATTTCTCTCGATTTTTCTTGTGTTTCGATTTTTCTCAGATCACAAACTATCCAAATGACTTCTGAGAATTTTTTTCCTTATTTATAGACAAATATAGTAATTAATGTGCATTAATTTGATGGGATTTTGCCCCATTTCCTTGATTTTAGCCTTTTTGTTTGTCAAATTCTTATTGGTTAATTTTTTCTTTTTAGTCCACGACCTGATCTTGTTGTAGTTATCTTCTTTTGATTTTTTTCTGATTTTTTTATAATTATTTTGTATTTTTCTTTAATTATTTACTTAGTTTTCGGCCTATTTTAGCAATTACGCGTATTTTTATCTACACATAAATACATGTAGGGTACACGTGAACATTCCTAAATATTATTTTGATCATTCTAAAATTTTTAGTATACATATAATCTATCTCTACTAATTTATTAGTTATTATATTACACTTTTTGCCTTTTCGGTAATTAGTAGTTATTATGCTTAAAATTTGAAAATTTTATAGTCTCCTATTTTACTACTCATTTTCTTAAATTTAAGTTTACAGGGTTATTTTTACTGGTATTTTGCTAAATAGTTTATAATTTGGGTTTGATCGGATCCTTTAGTCGATCACCCTAAACCTTGGGTTTTAAGCTCAAACCTATAGTTACTTGGCTTGGCTTTAGGGTTTACAATGTGTCCAAGCCCCTGACATTTAAAGTATTTGATTTGGCTCATCTTCTTCCCAAATCCTTGTCTCTTTTCGTAATTTATTAACTGCACTTCACCATCAATTGATCGACTCTTCTATTCATATTTGACATCTATTCTTCTACTTAGCTCGGCACTTTGTTAAGCTCGGTAGCTTCCTTGAGTGGGATTGGAGGTTTGCTCGCCTATTCCTCTTCTATCTTTCTACTCGTTGGGCTATTCTTACAACTTCGTCCAATATAGTAGACTGTTGAAGCACTACGGCATCTTGGATGTCACATCTCAATTCAGTGAGAAATCTAGATATTGTTCGGGCTAATAGTTCATTCACTTCACATCGAATCATGAGTATTTGGAACTTTTGAAGATACTTATCAATAGTTTGGCTTCCTTGCCTCAGCTCTTGAAGTCAAACAAAAGTGTCTTGTAAATAGGTATCCAGCATGAATTTGTTTCTAAGTATCCTCTTCATCTCGGGCTAAGTATTTACTTCCTTGTATCCTTCTCATCTCCTCATAATTTGGAAGTTCTTCTATCACATCGCGGCATAACTTGAGAACTCTATAGCAATAGTCGTCATTTTCTTGTGGTCTTTATATTGGTAATAATAAAAAACACACTCTACCTTCTCTTCCCAGTCTAAATAGTCATTAGTGTTTTTAAAACCATTGAAGCTCGAAATCTGAAACTTTATATGGTTGGCAGCTCGAGGTGCTCGAGCTCACTCCTCTTCCTCAATGTACTCTTCTTCCCCTTTCTTCATCCATATCACTTAAGTTAATCCTTCCCCATATACATCCTGCTACTCCTTTACCTCAATCTTGTTGAGCTAAGATTTGTCTTCTTATAGGTTATACAACTTGGGGAATGTTCTGCACTACCTCGACAAGTTGAAAGGCTAATACATGAATAGCTCTAGTCAAATCGGCTATAAGGTTAGTTACCTCATCAATTCATTTATCTATACTTGTAGGGGTGTTCTGGGGTTGTTGTCTATGGTGGACAATACTACTATTGTCATCTCCAATGCTAATGTTGACACTTAAATCCATCATACTCTCAACAAAGCTCAGTAACAAACTTATAATCTACAAAACAATAGACATTGCCCTTTTAAGCCAAATAACTCAAGCACACACACTTTCCCACATGAAAATTCAAACTAACTATGAACATAACAACTACTTCGAAGAACTATAAATTCAGTTGAAACTTGCTCTATTTTCGTATGCTCATAATAAGGTAAAATAGAGTATTTCGCAACAAAGGTTTTACAGCAATAGCAAAACTTCAAATAATCTCTAAAACACTTAATCTAACCCCTCTCATAATCACAGCACACTTGAGTACAGTATTACACGGTATACAATAACAATCACAATGGAACAACAACTTACCCAAACAAACCTTCACTCTGATACTAAGATAATAGCAATGCAAGCTAAGTAGTGACAACACCAGTCGTAAGGTTTGGGTCAAAGCTTGTAGAAAGCTTGAAAACGAGGATGGAAAGGGCATAAATATTGGAAAAACAAACAAGTAAGCAAACCATGATAAGCTCTAAGAATATGACTCACCAAGGAACTATCAATGACTCACAAAGCAAACTCAATGTGATGCACGAGCTAACTCTACAAGGGTATTCGCTACCTAGTCTTACTTAAGGGTTGGGATAAAAATGAAATAAGTAAGCAAAGAAAATGCCTACGAAAATGAAGTATATTTTGTATTAATAATTCTGATCCTCCTGTGGCTACCTTTACAATGGGCATTTATACTCGAAACATTAAAGGCAACTACTACAAATGGAAAAGACTAAAAAGGGTAAGGTCTAAAATAACTATTTTATAAGGAATGTTTGAAGGATATAGATGAAAATATAACAAAATGGATGTTCTGTACGGAAGATTCAATCATAGGGGGGATGCTCAAACATGTGGTGGATGGTTAGTGGTCGTGTGCCTAGTAAAATAGACAAATTGTATAGCTAGTTTGGTTGTTGTTGAATAATGATGCTGAGTAGAGCTAATAGTTTTGCAGTGCCAAGCTGAGCAGGTAACTCTTCCGAGGTAAATTCAGCTCAACATAATCGGCATAGCTTGGATTCAAGTCAATTAGGCAAATGGTTGATTGGGTCGAGCTGTTGTTCGATTGTATCTCTAGTCAATAGCCAAAGACTATCAATAAGCATAAGAGGGCTTAGTTCGGGTAGGGCATTAGGTCAGCAAACTATAATAGCTCAAATTCTTTAATTGTAGGGCGTAAAGAAAGAACTTGCCTTGCCATGTTCTCTAGTCCTTAAGCTTGGTGCAGGTTAGGGATTTAATGGCCTAATTCCCATCATTAAGTCTCATAGATCACCATATAGGCCCGACTTAGGACATGTAGGCCCATTAGGTTGCTCGTGAGCAGGCCGAGCAAGATTGAGTCATATCCTTTACTCTAAGAATCTTCGAGCACCTTAGGTACACCTGACCATTATCTACAATGTTCACATCAAGCTTATCCATGTCCTTTTGCAAGCCATGACTAAAGGAGCGTTTGCCATGAGTTAAGCTAACCTTTCATTCGCTGGCCACGTTCTCTCTCTTCATTTAATGCTAATTGACCACTTATCACATGGCTTACTAACTAGCAACTAAACTAGGGTAGCCACCCCATATTGATGGGATAGATCTATCCTTTTAGTCTCTATCAACTAGTAGAGGGAAGGATATCCCATTGGGGTTAGGAAGTGTCGCCTTGTCGGATTGCATGTTAATTAATCAAAATCTGCCATGTGTCCACAATAGTAAGCACCTTAAACCTATAAATAAAAGTAACTTCTTCAGGTAAAAGGATCAGCACTTATTACCCTCTTATCCTCCCTTGGGAATTCACTTATATTACTTGCATTATATCTCTCTCTCTCCTTGCTAACTTAAGCATCGTAAGGTCTTTACTGGCTCAACCATAGGGGGGCTTTTGGTAAGATTCCCATTGTCCATGGCTGAAGGATAACTTGGAGTTGACCCAGGGGACCCTACTATGATTATCAACCATTACCATTTGGCGCCCACCGTTTGTGGGAACTTTTCACAGTGGCAAAGAGCAAAAACACTCACCCACTCCTGGCATTAATAGGCGATGGCGATCAAACCGATATAGACCTACCACCATTGCCAATAGGGCCACAAGTCTCGAACATGTAGGAAGTAAAAACTATGCTCTAACAACTTATGGATACTAATGCTAAAATACTCCAGGAAAATGCATAATTAAGACAATAACTTAATGCCACCTAAAAACTAAAAGAAAAAATCAACCCAAATGACAAGTCCACCTTGAAGACATCACTACCAACTCTCTTAACCACCAAAGTAGGCACCTTGGGCGCTCAACCTTATCGCCCATAAACCTTATGTACCCACACGATATCCTTCCTTACAAGCAACTTCTGCTCCCAAACTTGCATGAACACCTTAACAATAATCACGACAAGGTACACCTCTCAGCACCCATTTAGAGGTAAGCAAAGCTCGAAGACCCCACTTCTCCAAACAATTGCCCAAACACCTAGATGTATCAATGATTGGGAGCTCAATGAATACATACGCTGCATAACAAGTTTGCATAACCAAAAACACCTAAAGTCCTTAGGAAGGCAATCGGGTATAGCTATTAGTAAAAGCCCATTCACTACGGGCATCCTCGAAGAAACCCTACTACAAGGCGTATGTCTTCATCACCTCAATAATTACGATGAAACTAGTGATCCTAACGATCATCTAGCACACTTCTGTATAATGATGAGCCTCTACAATTTCTCAGATGCTATAAATTACGGACATCCTCGAAGCCATGGTACTACATCGACTAGAAACTTTTGAGGAGTTCATGGCTTTGGCTGAACAATATGTAGCATAAGAAGATGCCATCTAAGCTCATTTCGAAAGTGATAGGCAACACATAATATCCGCAATGGACCACCTTGGCCTTAGAGCTAACCTCCCTTCCTCATCCCAAGAGCGACGAGAAAGATGTAGGCAAAGATTCATAGACTTCCCTAACTATACACCACTTAGCTACCCCCTTGGTGAAGTGTACTATGAAGTCCATGACTACCTTCCCACTGTACCACCCATTTGAGAAACACCTGAAGCTTTTACCTCATGCAAGTACTATGACTACCATAGAGCACAGGGCGATAACACCAACAAAAGCAAGCACCTATAGAATGCGGTCAAATGCCTCATTTGAAAGAGCTACATCAACCACCTTATTGCTAATGAAAGGAACCTCCCTTGTCTAGCCTAAAGACATCATACACAGGAACCTCAACAATTACAACCTAAGCAGCAAAACTAGCAAGATAACATAGAGTGAAGAGGTTGCAGAAGGCAAGTATAAACAATCATTGGTAAACCTAGACTCTCAGACGAAGGATACCTTACCCAACTACAACACGAGGTGCTCTTAGTCTAATCAAAGAAACTATGCCTTAACATTACCATGTCATTCACTGAGGATGACAGAGTAGGCATCCAATATCCTCATATCAACCCCTTGGTCAACAACGCCAAGATAGGATACTTTGATGTACCTAAGACATTTGTAGACAATAACAACTCGACTGACATACTTTTTTTCTTGGCCTATGAGTAGATGAAGGACAAGCTCAATGAGCAGCTCTGCCTATATAACTAGAGCTCGGTAGGCTTTGGAGGAAAAACAATCCCAATAAAAGGACTTATCACACTCCCTATCAAATTAGGCGATAATGACTATATTGCCTCGTACCTCATCGATTTTGTAGTCGTAGACCACTGGTCACCATAAAATGCCATCCTTAGACGCCTTAGCTTCAATAAGCTTGATGCATGCATAAGCCAAAAATAACTTATGATGAAGTTTCCTATACCTATAGGGATCGGATTTGCACATAGAAACTGGCAACTATTTCAAACTTTGTACCTTAGTAACATCTCCTATGATAAAGTCATGCACATTAAGTCCTCCTTAGCAACTCTATAGGCCCCTCATGGCAAACCTACCAAAAAGACTGAACTTATTTAATATGGTGACCGCTTCGATCAGACAACTCGGATAGGAACATCCTTATCCCTTGACAAAAAGGAAAAAATGATCACTTTCCTATGCGACAACTCAAACATCTTCACGACATTCCTAGATGAAATGTTAGGAATAATTAATTTTCACGAAGCCATACACCACTTAAGAGTTGACCCATGTGTTTAACTTGTAAAATAAAAAAGAAGATACTTTGCACCAGAACTACAAGCTGCCACTGAACAAGAAGTGCAAAAACTTTTGACGGCCAGTTTCATTAAGGAGGAAAGGTACCCTACTTGGCTCGCCAATACGATCCTTGACAAAAAGTCAAGTGTCAAATGAATAATGTGCGTAGACTACACTGACCTAAACAAAGAATGCTTGAAAGACCATTTCCCTCTTCCAAGAATCGACCAGCTCATCGATTCTACCATAGGCTATACTTAATTAAGTTTCATAGACGCCTATTCTAGCTACAACCAATTCTTCATGGCCTCCGAAGACCAAGTCCACACCTTCTTTGTCACAAACTTTGGTACATATTGCCATAAGGTTATGCCTTTTGGGCTAAAGAACATTAAGACCACCTATCAAAGTCTAGTAACCGTAGTCTTCAAACCCTAGCTTAGAAGAAAAGTTGAAGTTTATGTTGATGAAATAATCGTCAAAAGCAAGACAAAAGCCAACCTCATTACTGACCTCCGTGAAACATTCACCATGCTGCAGAAGTACTAAATGAAGATTGACCCTCAAAAGTGCATCTACGGTGTAAGGTCTAGTAAGTTCCTTGGGTACATAGTCATGGAAAGAGGCATTGAAGCCAACCCCAACAAAATTTAAGCAATCAAAGACACAAGGCCCCATAAAGAAGTCTAATGACTTATCGGTAAGATCATCGCCTTGAATTGTTTCCTATCACGAAGCGTAGACAAATGCTCCGAGTTTTTTAAACTCCTTAAGAACCTAGTAAAATTTCACTTGACACTTAAATGTAAGATCGCCTTTAGGAAATTGAAAGAATTCCTTTAGAACCCACCAGTTTTTTCAAAATCGATCCTCGATGAAGAACTCTCCTTATACCTTGCCATCAGCAACGAAGCCTTATCCTTGGTACTTGTTTGAGTAGAGGGACGTGAGCATAAACTAATATACTACGTAAGTTACATCCTCCGAGGCCCTGAGATCAGATACAGGCTAATTGAGAAATTTGCTCTTGCACTCGTCATAACAGTAAGAAAACTCCATCTATACTTCCAAGCAAATGATAGGAATCAACCCTTCGGACCAATCATGTACAGTTGAGCCAAAGGACTCCAAGGACTCACAAGGAGGATAATGACTCGTAGCCCTAACCAAGACAAGAATTCCTATTTTGACCACTATGATCTATGCTACTACCAACTTAAGTACTAAGCTCTCTCGTGTACTAACATTGTCTCCAAAGCTACCAAATAGAAAAACCTATCCTTCGAGCAAGCATCCCTACCTGCTAAGTAGCCGCACCATAATCCTAACAACATTCAAGCATACCAACCTCAACAACTGTCTGAAGTCGAGCTCTTGAACTGACCAGGATCCAACCCCGGTCTTAAGCGAATATTCATTAGTAATTGATTAGTTGAGAACTAACTTGATCTAGATTAAGTCGGCTCTAACCGCATACCCTCTTTTTTCTTCATTTCGTTCGAGTTGTACTATATTCCAAAGCGAACGTATCTTTTGGTACAACATTCTAGAAGGATTCTTTACTTTTCCGTACTGAATATTTTTTATATTTTATGTATCCTATTTGTAGAATACCCTTTTGTCTTTTCATACATATAAAGTAACCATAGTTGGATGGGTATATAAACCTCCATTGAATGTACGCAAAAAACAACTTCATTATCAAAATTTATACAAGTTTCCCTTTGATCAACTTTAGTATTCTCATTACCCTTTAACTCTTATCTATGTCCTTTAGTAAAGAGTAGCGGCGAGTGACTCTTTAATTCAAACCAGTGAGTCACATCTAGTGAATTATAGGCCAAGTAGGATCAATTGGTGCATCATATCTAGTCAGTAACTGCTTGGACTTTGCTAGCTTTTCTTTATTTCCTTTTGTTGTCTCTTTGTTGTGTTGTTTCTTCGTATGTTTGACCTTGGAAATGCATCACCACCAGTCCTCATGAGACTTGGGCATGCTAAGCTCACGCATCAAAACACAGGATCCCTTAAGCAATTAACCGCTGAAATAATGAAAGAAAGAATCAAGAAGAAGGGAAGAGAAGCAAAGCACATAAGCACACCAATGTATCATTCATTAAGCTTATACAAGTTTTTAGGCAAATCCTATAACTATCCCACAAAAATGCAAAATTGCTATTACAACCAAGTTAAATAAAAAAAAGAAATTAAAACATAAGGCCTACACGTGGGTAACAAGTCAAGGCTCCTCTTGGTCCTTCGCTCCATCAGCAACATTCGCCCCAGCCTTACCACCATCGCCCTTCAGATCTTCTTCAAGATGCTCCTCTATAAGATATTTTAGAAAACCAAAGTCGAGTTTAGGATATGTCTTCATACAATTGTCCTTCGTCATATTGGTGTTATCCTAACTAGTACTAAACATAGCATCTTTATACTTTTGACTCAAAGAAAACTCATCAATTGGTTTCTTCATAGCAATCGAAGTAAGGTCACATCCATCCCTTAGCCCCTCCTCCCTCTTTGCAAAGTTGGCACGAGTAGCAATAAGCTACCCTACAAGCAGTCAACCTCCTCCCTAGCAACCTTTGCCTCTTAACGAGCTAACTACACCTCTTCCCTAGCTACAGCAAGCTCCTGTTCCCGAGCCTTGCACCTGTTATCCAAATCTTTAACCTGTTTCTTGTATTAACCAAGCTTTGAATGAAGAGTGGCAACCTCCGGCTCTAGTCGAAGCTTCTTGATCCCTGATTATTGCCTTCTTCCTGTAGATGCATATTCTCATTCTTCATTGCAGCCACTTCCTGCCTTAATCACTCTCACTCCCCACTACGTCCTTACTTACGCCTAACCTATTATAAAGTTTGTCAAAGTTAACTACCACACACATGGGTTAGTAAAAGAAAGACATTAAACATAAACTTGGGGACATACCTCATTAAGGAGTCAACCCACTCTCATAAAAGAGTAGCGGCAAAGACTCATCACCTCCCATAATCTTCTCAAGGCTAGCAATGAGTACTCATTGAATGTCTTGTCTTATACCTATTACGCATGGGCATTGTTCAGCGGCCATTCCCCTGCCATGCAAACTCTCTCCTAACCATCCCCTTGGTCATGTATGTATCCTCCTGACTCTACATCTAAATGCAACACTAACTCACCAAAACTTCCCTATGATGGGCTCTATGCTTTACCCTTACTACTTGCCTAACCCCTGAACCACCCTCCATGGCACAGCTAACTTACCCAACACTTGGGTAAGCATCCTCCCAGTAGCAGCGTTCGACCCCATTTGATCAAGAGCCTTTTCAATACATACTTCTAGCTCAGTCCATCTAGGCTCCCCTACCTCATATACAAGTGCAGTAACCTCTAGTTTATTCTGTTTGGGTACCTCTTCCCTAGACATAGACGTAGAAACTTCGCGCTATTCAGCAGCATTCGAGGGCACACCAATTAGAATGCCTTTTGACCCTTATACTGCTAGTCTCTTCAACCTTGCCTTTAGATCAACCACCCTCTTCTTCCTCTTAGTAGCAGCAGCCTCCTTCTCCTTTCTTGCCTTAATAACCTCATTAATCGAATCTACAGCCATGTCACAAACAGGCTCATCTCCTTCCTCCAACTTATGTCCTTTCAAACAATGCCTTTCCATCCAAATCTACTTCATCTGTTTCTTAAAGTCGTCCCCAGACAGATTGAATACTGCATAGATAGAAAAATACTTAGACAAACCAAAGGAAGAAAGTTAAAGGAAACATAGTTGTAGAGGAGAGCAACCTTGAGGCCCCAATGGTCCATTGGTGATAGCTTACAGACAGTTAAACTTCTCAATTACAACAACTACCATACTTATCTCCTAAATGTTGAGCATCTCACCCTTTGGATATAAGTCCACCACCTCTATGACATTAAACCCCAGACCCATCCACCAACTTACATCGAGGATCCATTCTGTCAACTCCTCGTCTACCTCCTTCAAGTGCGTTATCGACATCGTATACACTGGCTTTGTCTACCTAGTTAGGAAATCTAAGATATAGGGCACCCTTATCACATAAAAATGGTATCTCCATTCCTCAACCTTGCTTTTTTGCCTACATAATATCTTCCTTAGAGCCCTTCAATTAGCAAAATACACCCAATTGAACTTATTTCCCTTCAACTAGAAGAAATGTCGGATTAACCTTGCAATCAACCTCCTCATATGGAAGATACATATAGCCTCGAAGGCTATTAACGTCTACTAGGCGTTAGGGTGCATAGAGCCTGAACTCACCTGAAAGTACTTAAACACCTCTAACTAAAACTTTGTAAAAGGTAGTTACATCCCCATCTCCACTACTTTCCAATACAAACAGAACGAGCACTCGTCCTCACTATAATCATAAGCCCAATCTCCTTTCTTCGATAAACACACTTCTTACACATATGTGCTATAACCTACTCCTTCGCACACTCTCAACCATTGATCTTCCTTATGTAGATACTTCACCTTAGTAACAATCCCCTTATCCCCATACATGGGTAATAAGGGCTTACTTAGCTCTTCCTTCTTGGGTGAGTATTCGCGTCGATCCCTTACCTCTACAAACACCCTTCACACTTCTTAGGTGTAGCTCCTATCAAAGCTGCCACCTCTCGTCGCCACCATCTATTTAGGGGGAGTAGGGACTAGCTCATCCCATCAACCGAAACTTATACCTTCCTTAACTTCTAAGCGATTCCCTTATGTTTGCTGACTAGCCATTTCCAAGAGGAGTTAGAAGAAAATGGAGAAAAACAGAAGGAAAACAAAAGTTGAAAGATGTTGATGAAACGAAAGAGTCCTCTGAGGTAACTCTAGCAAAGTAGAAACTAAAGAAGTGGAAAGTGATTACCCTCAAGCCCTTATATAAGGTGGTTAGACCAAGTGAAGCGTCACTCTGACAAGCTCTCCTGTGAATGAACAAGTATTTGGATATCTAAATCAATAGGGGAGATCGTGCGAGTAGATAGATTGCCAATGGTGTATAAGATTGAAAAGGTATTAATTTCACGTGACTTTTGAGACGTCAAATACACTAACAATTACATCAATCCATCGGCAATACAGGGCTTAAATCCCTTATCTCATTAAAAGTCAAGAATAAGCCTGTGCCTACTTGAGCTCTCCATTGGTTACCAAAGAGCCTAAGTCTCCAAGCACTTGGAAAGCTAGGACAAAGTGAGCTTCTACATGATCTCTTAAAGGCGCTCGACCATAAGTACATTGCTACGGCTAGGCAGAGTGCAAAAGAAAAACTGAGTAAAGACAAATAAAAAAGGTGCAATCAATTAAGAAAGAAAGGTAAAGTGAAGAAGTACGCAGATATGTCGAAATTAGCTATGATTTTCATTAAGTCCTAAAATTCATTACAGGGCTTAGGGGCCGGCATATTAGCCCCAAATACAAGCTGCTATAGTGAAAAATACAAAGAAAATTACAATAAAAAATAGAGAATACACTATACGGGCTGAAGCCCTTACCCTATTGCTTAACTCTAGTTTTTTATCTCGCAACTTCAACTTGGATTCAACAAACTGCTTGCCTGACCAGGTTTGCGCATAATCCCAAGTTGGTAAAAAGAAGCCTAGTTCAGATTGGTTGGCTCACAACTTCAACTCAACTTTCTGTTCCGTATTGATGAACTGAGCTCGACCTAAGCCACCCAAAATAGATGACTGAAGACTTTAGAGAATAATGGTTGCTGCTCCTCCTCTACCACTATAGTCAATGTGGCATAAGGCTGTGACAACACGTCATTCCAACGATGAGCTTATGTTACTATGACCATCTTAAGAGGGAGTCCCTCCCATACTTACAAGCTATGCCCTACCTACTTGGAAGACTCAGCCAAAAGGACACTAAAGAGCCCATGGAAGTTACCTAAGTATTGAAAGCTCACAGGAACAACCATTGCAAGGTAAGGGAACAAGTTGCAACGCCGTGTTTTCAAAGCCTTGTAAGGTTTCTTAGGAGTCCTTTGGCTGATGAAGGTTAGGAAGCCTTTCAGCTTCCAGAGTTCCTCCCTTTTAGCATAAAAAACACCATTGACTCTAAGAATTTCCTGAAAATATGTTCTGGGAACCTGGACATCGATGGTACGGGCATCTAGTGATGTGGAAAGGACAACAAACCACTGATCGGGGGGAACGAATCTTCATACACTCCCCGATTAGCACATATAGGCTAACCCATATCATTGGACGACCTTGTACACCCCTCGATTAATGCTCATATGCTCCACTAATGAGGTGGAGCCCCAATCTCAACTCTCTCCCACTCAAGAGGATCATCCAAGCCACGCTCATTCTCAAAGGAAGTTTGCTAAAAGTGAAAGATCACACAATAACTGAAGTTAGGACATGATAGAATGAAAGAAGTTGGTCCCCATAGCCTTCTTATATAAGAAGATGTAAGAAAATCCCATCCATCCATGGATAACCAATTGACTTATCTAACGGTTGGGGAAGAATGACAATGAAAGGTTAAGCATTAAGTCAGTCATTCAATAAGGCATTAATAATAGACAATAGATTCCCTATGGAATCAATGTCACACACATGCCGTACATCTTATGAAGCGCATCGCTGTGCATTGGAAAAAACACAAGCATTGGGAAGATACAAACATACAAAGAGACTACTATCAACAATCATGTCAACCATCATCTCCAAAAGATAAACCCCTAAAAGAGCAATCTCTATGTGGTTAGTCTTAGGCTCCCAAATAGCATAGGCTTAGCGTTTCTCTCACCTAAAAGTGTCAGTACTCTCATTGCTAACCAAATGACTAGGAGAGTTAGGGCTAAATGTTAATAGTTGATTCTTATCACAAGGGCTCACATGGCCCAAGCCTATTGAAACACCAAGCCCAAGTCTCACAGATTACCATCTAGGCCTAGCTTAGGCCATGTGGGCCCATCAGACTGCTTACGAGTACCTTGAGCAAGATCAAATTATACCCCCTGCTTCGAGAACCTTCAGGCACTTTAAGCGCACTCGACTACTATCTACAGTGTTTGCATTAAGCTTATCCACATCCCTTGGTGGGCCGTAAGCAAAGGAGCGTTTGCCGTAAGTCAAGCTGACCCTCTATCAGCTGGCCACTCTCTCTCTCTCTCCATTTAATGTTGATGGACCACCTATCACATAGTTTACTAACTAGCCATCGAACTAGGGTAGCCACCCCTTACTGATGGAACAGACCTATCCCTTTAGTCTCCATCAACAAGTAAAGGGAAGAATGTCCCATTGAGCGTAGGAAGCACTACCCTATTAGATTGAGTGCTAGCTAATTAGAATTCATCACGTGCCTATAACAGTAAGCACCTCAATCTTATAAATAAGAGTAAGTTCTTGAAGTAAAAGGATTAGCACTTGTTACTCTCTTATCCTCCCTTAGGAACTCAGTTGTATTATCTGCATTATGTCTCTCTCTTCTGGCTAACTTGAGCTTCAGAGAGTCTTCATAGGCTCAACCATAAGGAGTTTTTTTGTAGGATTCCCGCCATCCATAGTAAAGGACAACTCGGAGTTGACTTAGGGGACCCTATCATGATTATCATCAAAACCATTTTTATAAAGATGGAACACTTACCAAGATTAATTTGGAAAATGAATTTTCCCTTCAAGAAGATTGTTATTTTCTTAGAAAAAGGTAAGTGTTTTCCCATTGATAGAAAAAGGTTTTCCCACAAAAAGAATGATATTTTTCACTTCATGTACCTTGTTTCTTTAGTTTAACAAACAAAGCATAATTAATTTCAAGAAATTAGATATCTCGCTTAAGCAAATTACATATTCCTATATATATGTGTGTGTGAAACAAGCGCCATTATAAATATAAGAGATTTATATGAGAAGATATATATTCCATTAAAAATTTAAACTTATATACCCGATAAATATATTGATTATGTGTTATGTAGTCATATAACATATATTTATATATGTTACGAGATGTAATCTATATACACTTGCTATAACATATTATCTTTATACGTAAGTTATATATATATATTCTATATATAACATTTATATAAATATAACATATAGATTATATATTTACATACAAATATTTATATATGATATATAGCAAATATATATATAACATATATAAAAAAGTATATAACATATATGTAAATAAACGTACAACATTCATATAGTAAGGTAGAAGAAATGTTGAAAGCAAAAACGCAACAATCGAAGGCTTTGAAATCAATGAAATAAATGGTAAGCACACACTCTTGACAGTATAAGCCTTACCAGAATCTGTCTCAAAACTTTAGGGTGTTTACTCTGCTGACACGAAACAGTAGTTTTCCTTTTTTTTTTTTTTTTTTCTTTGTTTTCTTTTTAAACCCGCTAACAACTCGATCTGACCCGCTACACAGATGTTATCTATCAGGCAAGTAATATCCAAGTACAAATTTAAACTTTTATAAGAGAGCGAAAGCTGCAACATGCAACGTATTACTCATTTTGCGTTTGAACATGATATCTGGACAAAACAATATATTTAATTTATGAAATAAAAAGACAATTATCCAAAATATCTAAAAGAAGAAACTCTACAATTAAAATGCCTTTATCACATTATGGACTAAGAATAATTGTGGCAGGCTTTTTTATATGGCTTAACAACTAATGATATATTACTTTGATTAGAATAAATTATCAAAATTAATAAATATTATACAAATATAAATTAGATAAAAAAATATTATCAAAATATCAATATCATTTCATATCTTGAAGATTGAATATAACTATTTGTACTAATATCACATCTTCAAAATATGATATTTGTATATTGTATTTATATTGTATTTTCAATATGCGATATTAATATATTTATACCTATATTGTATTTTGAAGATACGATATAGTTATAGTATATAAATGTTAATATCGTATTTTGAAATTTTAACATTAGTATAAATAGCAATGTTATATTTTTAAAATACGATTTAACAATAGTATTTTAATAATTTTTTATATAATTTATAATTATGTAATTTTTTTTTCTAAACCTGACCCATAACATTACAGGTTTTAGAACCCATCCTAAGATCCAATAAAGTCGGACCTCGTATGGTTTTTCATATGGGTAAGGATTTGTATATTTGGTTACGCAGCTAATCCTTAAGTCATTCACGTTCAAGAATCATGTCCTCACTTACACTTAAACATTTGTAAAGTAAAGCTCATAGTTATGGCTTAGTTGTAAGGAAATTCAATGGAAATAAGGATTGCTATTGCTCATAATCCAAGAAAAGACTATCAACAGTAACTGATATTATACATAGCAATTGCAAGGAATGTTGCCACAGTCTATCCGCTATGGATGATCAGACAATAGCGAAGCAATTCTCTCAAAAGTCTCAAAGACCCGAAATACACAAAATTCAACGTACAACTCCTAAAACTGATAACAATGAATGTAAAAAGAGTATAAATACTGGTTTTAATAAAGCCCTATGCTAATGGCTACCGTAGTAAGAAGCATCTTTAATTACAAATAAAGGAAATGACTGATATAACACAACCACATAAGCTAGAATAGGTCGTGCAAACGTGCATGGTTTGGGTGCACGAGCATACATTCTAGGCGTGCACCTCTCTGTGATGTTGGTGAGTTTTCGTTCATGTTTCCTTATCCTCCTAGGACATGGATAGTATTGGTTTGGACCCCGATTTCTATTAGCTTTTATCGGGTCAGGGATCGAGTATAAATAGCATTGCTGTTGTGGATATACACCCAAGCTAGTGCATCAAGATTATTTTTGTAGTTCTCCATTGATGAGGGTCAAATAAAATCACAGTATACTCCTTTCAAGCGAGAATTGCATTACCCTTAAAAGCTAAAGTCGTAGATAGATACGAAGGAATCGTAATTTGGGTTTTAAAAAGTTTCCATATGTAAAGAAGGAAATGAAATTCAAAATTACAATTATATTAAAGATATATTCTCTTGTACCAAACATACCGTTAGTATTTTGTTATTTTGGAACATCTCAAAATAAGAATGAAAGATCCATTATCCAAGATTGCCATTCTCAAGTGTTTGGCGTTGGATATTTCAAGTATTTTTTTGTTTTTTTTTCCAAACATAAATGAAGAATCCAATATGAGCTAAGCATGTATCCGAGTAGCGAAAACCTCGAAGGACACAATGATTCACATGAGATTCGTTAAAATCAGTTAGAGCCAATGCTAAGATCTAACCCCGAAGGTTGACCTGGAAACATAAAGACGGTTATGGATTAAGGAATTCAACAGGTCGAATTAGGGTCAAAACTGCAATAATAACAATTTAAGATGTTATACACATTCTACATATAAACATGTGAATTTGAAAAGGTAAGAATAATTTATTATTATTATTATTTTGAAATATTATGGTAAAATTTCAACCCACTGTGTATATTATTAGTTGAAGTTTAGGTCATGCAACATGACAAGTTATCTGTACACTTGAGTTATCCTTAGTGTATGTTAAAACAGCAACCAATCATTACCGATTCCCACGAAAATTACTTGATTAAATGCAACAGCCGAACAACTGATATTAATCCAACTATAGCTCTCATTTCATCAATGCAGTGATGACAATTGACACCAATGAAGCAAACGAGTCACGATAACCATTAGGGGTGCACTCCCTTCCAACAACGAGTCCACAACCACAAAGATGATATGATCATGAACTTGTAACGATATTAGAGATTAGATAGGTTAGTTAGTAAACAATTACATTTAGTAAATAAGTAAGAGAATTAGTTATTGTAGGAAATTTTATTATAAATAGCATTTTGCTGAAATCAAGATGTATCCATCTATCCAAATCATAAATGAAATTCATGAAAGCCTCTTCCACAGAGTTTGTATATCACTTGAATTAAATTATTTTATTAAATAAATTTTGAGTGGGTACTAAATATCACAAGATAAGTTCTTGATACTGTTTTCGAAAATTTGCTCTCATGAGATAAGGTACGGATATAGCATTTTTATACTCAATACCTACCTTGAAACTTGTATTTTAAAATATATATAGTATAGTTCGATATCTTATATTCGCCCTATAAAAATGATTAAATAATACTAACGAATATAAAACAATATTATATTTTTACTTTAGATGTTCTAAGTTAAAAAAAGAAATAAACATATAATCTATAACCCAATCCATCTTTCATAAGAAACCCTAAACTTAAAGCATTTCATATTATGCTCATCTATTGTCTTAGTTGTACATGTTATTTCCTACTTCTCTTGCCTCATTTCTTTCCTTTACTAACTTCTTCCTTACTACAAGAAAGGTAAAAACACACTAAGTTCTCATAAAAACTAAAACTTTATTCTTTATCTTCGTATTTTAATTCAATTCCTTTATAAACCAAAACTTTAAAATTTTCATCCCAGTAGAGATACACAAACGTTCAAAGCTTGTTTTAACATCAACTAAAATTTGATAAATTAGCAAATAGTATTTAGATATTGTAAATAACTACCTAAACTTTAACATCGGTGAATAAACATATTCCCAAAATTATCGAAATACAATTTAAAATCCCATAAATTGAATCTGCGCCGAGATCGAAATCTAAAGGTTCATTTGCAATTTCCCATATATGTGTGCCTCTGAGTGTATGTGTTTGTTACTATATTGATGTATGTATAAATCAGGAAATTAATTTAAATTTATAACGTGAAACTAAATTCAACAGACAACATAATAGAAAACCAACTAATAAAAAATTAGATAGCAATTAAAAAACTAACCACACGAACCTTAAACCCATCATGGGCTAGGTGTTTGCAGACTAATTGGAGGACAAAAAACTCAAGAGGAAATAATAGCTTCTAATTAATCACAATACCACCTTAGTTGCGGATAAATGATTGTCTAAACGACTAAACTATGACTAATATGAGTTAGGAAGTACCAAATGTGTCTGTTGGCCGTTAATAGTTGTGGTATTGGATGCTAACTATAAATGGAGACGATAGACTAGACTACCTACATCTAATAAAGGGAAGTGAACCCATTATGAGACCATTTTCTGATTTTGGATATGGATATTGGTTTTGGCCACGAGATACTAGCTATTGTTATATAATTTGCGATTGCTGTGCTGCTACTCACTGTAACTAACCAATAACCAAGAATGTGTTTGATGGGTGCTTGTTTATCGCATTTAGATTCAAATGTAACTGCAAGCATTGTGTCATAATGTGTGCACATAAACAGCATTTTCATCAGGAGTCGTTGGCATAGGACTTTAGATTAAGAACCCTTTTTTTTTTTATATTCTTGATTGATTGGGAGAGATCCTTTAACCTTTTGGGGTTATTAGCTAAGAACCAACTAAGTAATGTTTTATTTAATATTTTTTATTGCTAGTATTATATTAGTTTAAATTTATATGATGTGGTCCGGTAAATAATATAAATAAATGCTAAGAATCACTGTTATATTTTATGGATAAAGTGAAGAGGTCGTTAAGGAAAAAGGTTTTTAAATTGTTGATATAGCAATTAGGGATTTTAAATTGCGTCCTTAAGAAGAAGAATACTCTAATACATCTTACCTCACTTATAATCCCTCATACCGTGTATATCATCCATTATCACCTTAATTTCAATTGTGCGTCACTGGGTACTCTTATCTCCTTTATTTAAAGGGAATAACAAAGCATGTGTCAAATTCATCGAAACCCTTTTAGTTCCGATTCTTCTTGTCTTACATTTCTGGTTGCTAAAACACACTCCATGTTAGCATTTTACAAGAAATTGCTGAAAACGCCTTATTAGCTACCGAATAATAAATAATGATAGGAAGAGTTTTACCAACTTAAGCATTAAAAAGTATCTGGGAAAAAAAAAAAAAAGAAAGAAAGTAAAAAAGAAGGAGAAGAAGAAGAAGCATTAAATTATAAAGCAAACATTCATAAAAAATTATAATAATTTAGACTAATAAACAATATAGGGTTAGCGATTACTAACACCATACGGTAATAAGATGACAAATATAACATAATTAAGAACACAATTACAAAGTAAAAACATGACACATGACATTAAAATATGATTATGATATGACAAACACAATAATATTGCAACTTAGTTCAAAACGAAACAAAAATATAAACTCGATCTGTTAACATAAACAACCTATCCTTATACAATCCTTTAGTTCACTTTAGTAATATGTATTTGAAAATTTTACGTAATCTAAAACATTTTTCGTGAATCGCACGCAGAGACTTTATCCTTTTCCATAGTTACGTTAAATTGGACAACCTATGACTGAAAAAAAGAATCTCTAGAACATATTCCGATCGGTATTTTTTTTTTGTATTTATCCACATTTTTCAGTGGAGATCTTATCCTTCCACTCTCCTAAATAGCTGTTGGGTTTGCATTTGGTATGTGAAGTATCCAAGTAACGTGGCTCTTATAAATGGAAAATTTTTACCAGAAAAATAAAGAATTCCGAATTTTTTTTATTTGTTAATGCTTATATGATTAATGCTCAAGTTATTCCTATTTAATAACTTATTTGATTTTTAAAAAAATATGTATTATTTAAAATATGTTAATACAATGTCCTTAATCTACTGCCATACTAGTTAGACTCCACCTTATCACTTTGTTACTGTCACAACTTGAAAAACTAAATTCCAACTCCCGATGGAGGCATCTTGCATCTATTACTTGCACAGAGAAAAAGATAATATATATATATATATATATCTATGTTTTTTTTTTTTTCATATCTAATGTTATTTTTTTTTCATATCAATATTTCAATATAAAATATTAATTTTTTTTTTTCTATTTTAACGGTGTGCCTATTGTGAGCGCGTATTCTTCTCATAAAAATATAACTTTGCAAGCAATATAAAGAAAATAAAACAATAAAACAAAGGACAGACTACATACTTGATACTTATATTAAGTCACCATTAAAATAGGGTCTTTGTTGGAGTTCTAATTTAATTTAATTTAATTTACAGCTCATTCACTTTATTGAATAGAATGAGAGAAAAATGTAATTAAAATTCTTAAGAAATGTAATAAGTATATAATATCTATTAATTTATTTAGTTAAATTAATAAATAATTTAAGAATACACACATAATAGAATTTCAATAACTAAATTATCCTTAATTCTCAACTACGAGGTGAAGGCGGTAATGATCGATGGCGATGGTAATGGTTAACAACGATAGTGATGGCGATAGTTAGGGTGGTGGCTTGGAGGGGAGGTGAGGGCAGTTGTGGCGGTAGTGGCGACAACAGTAGTGGCAATGATAGTAGTAGTTAGAGGTGGTGGCGGCGACAACGACGATAGGAGTGGCGGTGATAAGTGATGGTGATAGTAGTGGTAGCAGTGTGATGGTGGTAGTTGATGGTAATAGTCGGTGATTAATAATAGTGGTAATGGTAGTGATGATACTAGCAATGTCGATAGTAGCAATTTCAATAGATATGAGGTTATTTTTGAAGAAAATATAAAATTTTGTGAGAAATTATTATTCTTTGATTGAATTAAGGAATCTCTATTACTTAATTTCACGTAATAAGAATTCTTAAGAAATTGCGATTCGTAAACAAAATACCAAATGAACGTTGTAAAAAAGAATAAAGGAAAATTAAATTTTAATTCTTTTTAAGTGAACGAGATATTAGTGTTTCTATCTTGTAAATGTATTTCTTATATTTTCAAGTTTTTATTATAATAAAAATTTTATTATTATAGAATATTATCATAATAATTTCAAGATAACATAGTTGATAAAATTTAATAAGTTATTGTAAAATAGAAGGAAATATATTGCTAGTGGTAATGATTATCTATCCATATTGAAAAATGTCTTTAAAATGGGGAAAATAATCCCCATTCATATAAAATGGAAATCATTTCCGTCAGTATATGTCATGAGTGTTAAGCACTAGTACTGTTATGGTGAATCATTATTATTGCGTTTTACCATCGGATAAGATATAACCATTAATATATATAACCTTATAAGATTTTTTTTTCTTTTAGCGAACTATTATATAGAGAAAAAAATTTAAATTTAATTCATTTTATTGTAAGTCTTGTGATTCATACCATTAAATTATGTGGATCACTGTGAATTGATAAACCAAAAAAGTTAGATAAGTTAGTCAGCACTTCTTTTTCAAAAATTTTTATATTAATGCGGCAGGTCATGACAAGCTAAATGCCAATAGATTAGGTCTGAAAAAAGGTAACTGCACTTTAACAATACTTTATAATTGTACATTCCAACCAAAGCAAAACGTAACGGTAACGTCTCCAAGGAATCAACAGTTGAACAACCTCTCATCATTTTATGGCACCACACAGAAAAAAAGGGGGCACTGAGGATTTCAAATAGCTTTCCTTTTAAGCGACCAGTGCCCATAACGTCCAAGTCTTACTCATGAAACAACACAACAACGTTAAACATACTAATGTACAAGGTTTCTTAATCTGATTCCCTCACACTTCATTATCCTGTCCTTGTACACAAGTTTTTGACAGATCCCATCTCATTGTACACTCCCTTTTATAGCTCCCTACCATCCCTTTCTTGTACCATCCAAGCGTATACGGAGCCATACAGAGAGGGTACGGCCATAGATTAGACCAGCTAATAAAGATGTGTTGTGGGAAGATTTGCATGCTGTGTACATGCTTAATACTTGTGGTGATCACCATAGGAATCCTTTTCGGTTTCGGGGTGTTCAAGCATGGATTCCATAAGTTGAAGGATACTGTCAATGTCTGTGATCCGAATGCTCGTGGCTCATCGCTTTGTGGAAGCGGTAGGCCTTTCTTTGGCTATGCCGCGCCACCACCCTTCTAGTGATATGATCCGCCTCGCTTGCACGGCTCTACACCTACCGTGTTGGTATACCAGAATCTGATGTAGGAATTGATTGATTCCACCACTGTTTTCATTTTATTATTTTATTATTTTTATATTTTTTGGCTTTTGTTTGCTATTTATTTATTTTTAAATTGATTTGGCTTTCAGATATGTACATGCAGATTAGCATAATAATGGATTTTTCTTGTTCTGGGTCTATTGGTTGTCCGACCTGTTATTAAATATTGGCAGGCTGAAATTTATTTATTTATTTGTATTAGCTTAGCCAATAGATTCATCGTAAATGAAGCAGATTTGTGCTTTAAATTTCAAATTATTGGAGGGTTGGCCCAGCTCCTTGTTGTTTCAAGTCCTTGTCATTAATTGCTTTGAATGGGTAAATAGTAACCCGGTTGAAGCGCAATGATCGAACAAGTTCGGGAGATATGAAGGAAACTGACAGTGTTAAATGCAAGCCCGAGCTTTGGATGAAGAGGGTGGGTGTGGTTAGTTTACCTGCTCTGGGCAAAAAATTTAGATGATTTGAGATGGGAGTCCCCAAAAAAGAGGTCTTCAAGTAGAAGAAGTTCAAAATCAAATGATCCTCAGCGACCGGTTTTTAATTTGAAACAACATATCCCTAATCTTCAATCTGAATGGACATAAGCTGACATCTGGATGGTATTCTAGTATGCTAATCGACGTACATGCCAGGCGAACTAAGAGAAAGGGAATTTAAGGGGAAAAGTGTAAATGAATAGAAACTGAAGGAATGTCAAAGGAAATGTTGTGTATGCTTTAGCTTAGATCTATACAAAACAATAGAAGGAAATGATTCATTTTTGCTTTTTGGTTGATAGAGCAAAAGAGGAAAAGGAAAAAGACATTGAAATTTATGTTAAATCGAAACATCTTTCTAGCTATTGAGTTTGCATGTGAAGAAATAGAAGGAAATCAGGAGAAACTTATCAAAAGAGAGCTATAGCCCTTGGAGAAATGGGTAAAAAGTACACCACTCTTCAAGCTTTCAAGTCACAAAAACACCCCAGTGCGTAAATTTACTAATTGATAAAAAAAAAAAAAGTTAATTTGTTTATTAAACAATTTAAAAAAAAAAGTTTCTTTTGATTTCCTTGTTTTTCCTTCTTATCATCCAAACACTATCAAAATCATATTTCTCTTATTTTCTTGTGATTTATACCCATTTCCAAGAGAGTTATTTATCAAACCAATGCAAAGTAAGAACTTACCAAACTATAAAATGTAACTCTTTTATATATTAATTCAATTCACAATTTGGTTCAAATAAGGTTCAAAAGATCTGCGATTCTATTCAAGATGGAAACGAATCACTTCTAATTAAAAATAAAAAACAACTTACATTCTTTAGTTTCCAATCCTATCAACATGAACATAATGTTTTAAATAGTCTAAATTTAACTGAATTATACTAAATCACATTTGGCCAAAAGATATAAAAACTAAATCACGTTAAAGTGATTCAATTGAAAACCTTAGGTTGTTAAGTAGTTTGGTTCATGAAGAGTTTAAACCAAACTATTTTAAATATGGTTCAATTTAGTTTAAGGTATAAAGATCCCTTATTTCCACTCATTTGCCTCTCAAAATTTGCCAAGCAAAGTATACGGATATTTCATATATAGATGTTCAAAATATTTCAATCCATGTCACTATTTGCTCACTTTTGTCTCCAATTTTTATTGAAGAGAAATCATTTAAACTTTAAAGGTGGAAATCCTTTCATCGGTTCCTCTCAATGCCCATCTATTGCCACTTTCTTCTTAATTATCTAACATTCCCATTCATTTCCTTCTTTCCTGCCAAGCGTAGACCACAGCAACAATAACAAATACAACCAAGTTAATCCACAGCCACCGATTTTCATTGTCACAGTCAATTACTCAGAATCCTTGCCAAAGTAAAATGTTGCATTTAACATTAATCAAACTTGAGAACTTATACATTCAATATAATACATGAATTTGCAACGGCATATGAGCCGTGCATCAACATTTTCGGTCCCAGCTAGCTGCTTAGCAGAAAACCAAGACTAGAAAACTCCTGGACTTCATCTGCCAATATCTATATCCAGTGTGAATATCCATATATATTCCCTCCTAAAATCTCTGTCACCATCACCATCAACCCGATGAAGGTCCAGTTTTGTTTTGTACGCAGCTTGATGGCCTCCATGACCAAAGCTGTGTTACAGCATGTGACCTCATACAAAATTGGCTGGATATATCGATGTATGAATTGATTAACTGCTGATTGCTGGCCACATATATGTTATGAGTAGCCATTTGGTTTCTCACCAGCCTTTGCAGATCGCTTCTGCAAGTCTGCATCATAATGTTGAAAGGCAGCATCCAGGGCCTGCATCAACAGCAATAATTTGAGATCTCATCAGCAAGAAGCTACCTGTTATCCTTCTCTCGCAATTTTATGTGACAAGTAAAAAAGAGCTTATTAATTATGACACAGATGATTCACAAATACAGATTTCAGGATATTATCATCATGGGGGTAACGGATATGCAACATAATCCCCCAAGGGACAGCTTGAGGAGATGGTGCTTCATTTGCTTAAAGATCATACTCCAAAACACTTACGACTAAGATGCTTTTGCATGTTTGAGGTTTTAACACTGCTCAGGCCGATGGACATAAGATAACATATGTAATCTTTATTATTTTCCAACACATTAAATATCTAACCTTACTGGACACCACTGACTTTAGGGACCAACAAATTTCCATTAATTTTCATTTATGGGGACAAGGATGCACACTAAGGCAATCTGAAAACCACCAAGATGCAAGATAGCCAGGTCAATACCATTAGAAAGCAAAGAAGGTGCAAGATAAAATCCACTAAGAAAATCAGGTCCTGCATCTAAACAAATTCGTTCCTGGTAGCAAATATATTTATTTTCCCAGCAAGCAACATCTTACAATGTAGCCCATGATACCAACATAAACAACACATAAATAGAAACACCTTGTGGTGCAGAAAGAAAGATTCATCAGACCTGATGCATTTGACGAACAAGAACGGAAACTTGCTGCTTGTGATTGGATGGAACTGATTTCTTTATCTCCTGTAATTACATTTAACAAAAAGTCCAAGCTTTAATTATTAAGCCAGCATCAAGAAGTTAGGCACCAAGGCCTTATGTTCTTCTCCTACAATATACAAGATAAAGCATGGATGCATCTCCTAAGCAACAGAAAATTAGTACCAAATTCATTTCCTCACGAAAAAACACAGATATAACTAACAATTCACACCATATACCGTTCTACATCAAGACATGAATCCATATGTAGCTACTGGGAGGCAAATTCTTCTGAATGTATCATCTGCTTTTTCCTTTAAAATTCTGGGGTCTGCTTGTGATGTGATGTGTCAAGTGATTGTCCCACATAGATTATGGGAGGATAGTGATAACCATGTATACAAGGCCAACACAGTAAATGTCAAGTTCAAACTAACTAGGAATTTTTGGACCTAGTGGATTATAGGCCCATCAGTCACATGCTGGCTTGACTTCTCATTACTATTGGTTAAGGCATCACAAATGGTATCATAAATCTAGCAACCAAGCACCTGAAATATGTTACTGTAGTCCAAACTCAAGATTAATACAACAAAATAGTTTCTTTTCTTACCTTCAACAAACGAGGAAATAAGTAGTAGATGATATTAAATTTGCTCTTAAATGGTTATGGGGTTCATGCATCTGAATTAGGCAGCCCTTTGCATGTGGTGTACCCAACTACCTAATCAGTCTCTCAAAGACAATGAACTTACACCCAGTGCTCTCAATATCGATAGAAACCCTGAAAACATGACCATAACAAGAAAAGAGAACCTAAAAACTTTCATCTGGACTATTAAGGTCAAGAACAGAGTGACAATTCTTTAGTAATTTAAGAAGTAAGACTAGGGAGGGTTGCCTTCAATTTCAATACTACTCTTGTTAACCCAAAACCTACTCCCCTTATGTTCCCCTTATGTTGTGACAAGGTTTCTGTCCTTTTAGCCTACTTCGCAAATTGCATTGCTTCTACATTCTCTGCATGCTTCTCTGCTTTTCTATACCATCAATTGACAACACCTATATTATGAATAGAAATCCCTTATCAAGTATAGGAATGGCCATTATGAAGAAAACCTGTTCAATTCATTTTCCAGTGCACAGAAAGGTAAAGGATATGAAAGGTATTAACATGCAGATTTACCAAATATATACCAACTGAAACATGTGAATATTGACATAAGTTCACATACTGCAAAATGTACTTTATAAAATTATCTAAAATTTAAACTTAACTAGGAAAGAATTTCATTCAAATTTAAGTTGACAGTTCTCAATAATAAATTTATCACATGGATATCAGCTTCCAATTTCTGTGAAAACACTAGAGAATTGCTAGTGAGCATGATTTGTACAAGTTGAATGATTCCTTGTGCATTGCAAAACGTTTCTGGTGCAAACAGCCACATACTCTAGAGTTTAGAGTGCAAAATTGCAAGGTTTTAAAAGGCTCCTTATGTGATGATCCGATATAAAGAAACAAGGAAGAAAGCTTAGCTAGAAAGATACCTCCAGCTGTGGATAAATTTGTGCCATTGCATCTTTTAGTCTGTTTACCTGCAAAGATTAAGAACATGAGGAAGGAAAACTGTGAAATCCATAAGCAGAGATCAATTCTCACGATACATTCAACTCATGTCAACTTAACCCAGATTGCACCAATGCAAGTTGCCTTCCAAGAAACCTATTTCTAAATATCTCATTGTGCAAATCTAACCTTACAATGCTCCTTCAACTAAAAAGTAACAGAAGGTCTATGTAGGCTGGTGTATTTTATCACAAAACTAGGGTTCACTTTCCCAGACTCACAAAAAGTATAGAATGAAAAAATTCTACAATAGATGTCACTGCATCAAAACCGCTCAGAGACACAGCAGTAAAAACCAAAATGTTAAGGCCATGGATATCTCAAGATACTTGCATTGCCTCTTGAATCACTATCTCTGCCACTCTTTGATATGTACAACCATGTGTTCATTTAAATAGAAGATGGCATAAGGGCAATGAGATAAAAGACTTATGTTTTCAACAGCATGGGATATCTTCCCCCCTTCCGTTTACAATGGAGCACAAGCAGCGTAAGTGTGGAGAAAAAACAACGGTGCACTTACCTTAGCATAAAGATAGGAGCTAGTTATCGGATATGATGACCAAAAGTGTCTAAGCAATTCTTGTATCGAAGTCCAATGCTGAAATATGAGAAGTTACAATGACTTTTTAAAACCATAACAAATCAATTCTTAAGTAAGTCAGAAACTCCAATAATAGGAGAGCTGACCCGAGTGTTAAAGCCCATCCTACATTATCATTTTCTACACTAACTCTTACATGCAGGAGCTGATCCTTGGTTGTGCTGGGCAACTTGTCCAGAACAGTATCCTGGGGATTCTTCCCCACATCATATTTTGTCCTTGATATTTCATGAGTCAATGTGTTGAATACCTACATCAAACAAAAGGAGAAGCTGAAATACAGTATACAGTAATTACCACACTTTCTTTGAGTAAAAGCCTAGAAATCTTTCAGAAAGCAGCATTCACCTGAAATGCATCTTTAGGTCTAATTATGGGATATAGCAGCCCAATGGCTTTAATATCTGATATGGATTTCCTCAGGGATCCATATGCCTCAGCGGAGCAAACAATGTATTTTTCTGGTCCTCCTGGTACCTCTCCCAACATTTTCATAGCATTAGCTTGTTGAGAATCAAAGTAGTCTCGAGGATCCTGTTCCAAAGATGGCATTAACTACTAACAAATGAAATAACTGAACCAGATTACAACAATAGGATACCTTGATGTGCAGTGGGGCGAGTGGAGGACCGTTTTCTGATCGAAGGTCCTCAATCTCTGTCATGCGTGAAACTCTCTCCAGTCTTTGGTTAGCATTGACATCAGACTCTTCATTGGCTCGCTCAACTAGAAGGCAGAGGAGCTAGTCAATGTTTTCTACAGCAGACAAATGAAGAAAGAATGATAAAACCTTAATCTACACAAACCTTGTTTTGACTGTGCGAGTGCCTCTGCAACAGTCCTTGTATCTTCAAAATCCACTTCTATATTCATTCACATGGAAAGGTAAAGAGATCATTACAATTATGTGGTATGAACAAATAACATCAACTACATCTTATATGGTGCTTTCATGAAGGACCCACCAACAGCTCTTCCTTCAAGCACAACGGCAGCATGCCGGTTAAGGTCATGAGCTAGGGTCCTCCTATATAGCTCCGGTTGTGGGTCAAATGAATCTTTGGTCCCATTGCGAAAAATACCATGATCCTGAATGTTTGACAGGTCATATCAGCTAGATGTAACATGATTTTCAAAATTTTCAAGATGGTTCAATCACCATTAATGAGCAATACTACAAATAAAGAAAAATGCAAGAAACAGACAGAAAATGGATACACGAGAAGTTTCACCATCTCACATTTTCCAAGGGAATCCAACAACTGTATCAATGCCACAAGCATAACTACCTGGACATGAAGACAGTGCATCATGGAATTTACATGGATTGGACATGCTGCTAAGTTTGTGGAATAATTACAGCGACACCCTCTGAAAACTACCAAAACAACTGAAATATCCCAAATTTCTAAAATACCAAACTTAAGCCCCTTGAAAAAAATTAACAACAGAGGTAGCAACTCAATCTTTTATATTAGCATGCAAATAGAGTACTTTTTTTAAGTTGATTCATCACATGACTTGACATGTATAGGTAAAATATTAACCAAGTCATAAAACTATCAAATGTAGTGATGAATCAGCCTAAAAAAAATATTTACTAGTATGTATTTATATAAAAGATTGATTTGGTACTAGATTGGAGGAATGTATCAACATTTTTCAAGGGGCATAAGTACAGCTTAATAGAAATTCGGAGTCCATCTACAATTGTAACAGTTTTCAAGAATTATTGTTGTAATTTACTCTAAGATCTATTGTCTCACTAAGATTTTCGTTAAATAATGTGCCAACAAAACAGCAAGCATCCTCAGAGATCATAGAGCAAGTAACAAAAGATGCAGAATTCTACTCGCACAGATTTCAAAAAGAAAGAAAGAAAGAAAGAAAAACCAAAAAGAAGGGGAATAAAAATTGGCTCTTTGTTCAGTTTCTATGTTACAGCACTGCCAATATCCTGAAATGGCATTGTCTAGATTGAATTGCTGAGAACGATTGGGGACATAAAACTACCAAAAAATATGAAGTCAACCCATGGAAACAACAGACAGTGATTACATGAATTGCAATGTAAATTTCACCAATGAATTCCACTTGGTTTTGGTGCTACAATGTCTGAATATAAAGAAACAATAGCAGATTCTAGGAGACTATTGGATTCAGTATCCATTATTCTTAGAGACTTGTTAATTCTACATTCATGTCCTTCATTTAGTCAAAAAAGTCATCTAATTTTGAATGCTGTGTTTGCAGGTAGTAAAATGAACTTAGACCTATCAACCAAACATATTGGGGAAATATGTTTGGGTTAGTCAGCATATATTTTTGCTATGTAATAAATATAATAGTTTACACTGTATTTACAAGCTTAAAGTTTTAGATAAGACCGTTGTGGTATTAGTCATAATATGGTATTAGAGTAAGAGGGCTTGAGTTCAAATCCTTGCATTGTCGTCAATCACCCCCATCTAATTAAGTTGTCCAATTGTTGGGCCTTAGTTAAAGCCCGACCTACAAGTGAGGAGGCATGTCATGTATTAAATATAATAGTTCATACCATATCTACAAAGATAAGTTTTTAGATAAGATAGTTATGGTATTGATCATAATAATTTCCAAATATTTTCTACACATTCGTATCCAGTTTTCTCGAAAATTTTTGCAGTAGGATAAGATAGAAAGAATTTTTCAGCAAGTTAAATTGGTTGGTAAACTTTCAATAAGTGGACATTTATTATGTACTTCAATACTCTCATGCTTTATTCTAATGGCCATTGCTTCACCAATTTACATGCTAATGAAGATTTAATGACAGGACAATGCTTGGGTTGTTGTACTTGGTGCATTTAATTTATGATTGCTGGAGCCCTCTCTCCATGTATCCTTTGGGACTTTGTGAACCGGATATCCAAGTGCATTTGAGAGAATTTTCAAAGCATACTTGAATAGATTTCTTGCAGCTAAAGTAGGAGAGTTTTTGGTGTGAGTGGTTCGTGTAAAAGGCTAGTGAAGAGTCTCTGAGACACAAAGAGACACAGAGGAGATGCATCACTAGTGAACAAAATCCATAAAACATTTAAATGATAGTGGATTTTCAATAATTGGAGTTAGTAAGCTAATAGAGAATACTAACTCGTAAGGAGGAACCTCTATAAATCTTAGACCCGATTTTCTTTTTCCCCATCTTTTATTTCAAGCATTACTATTGTTATATTTATTGTTGTGTTCAAAAAATTCTAGCCAATCAAATTAATTTTTCTTACATAAAAAACTAAAAGGGTGATTTTACTCAAACCCTTTTTAAAAGATCAACTTACCCTGCCTCTTAATTGCTTGCTTATGACTGACAAGAGTGATAGTTCCTATCATATTTCTACTTCCCAGTTCCTAATTCACGGTCTTTAGTTTTTTGTCTGTTTTGTGAACCAAGGTTGTTGAGATGGGCAACTATATATGAATTTGCATTGCTCAATACCTCCTATAATGATTCTAGTTTTCCCTTATATATGCTTTGTATACATTCCATTGATATAATCTCTTACTCGCTCACCAAAAAATAATAACTACTATCTGCAAACCATGATGCCACTTCATTTCAAGATTAGCTATAAAGTTATTAACCATTAACAATTATCAAGCATACACAGCCATAGGGGCATAGTTTTACATTCTAGCTGAAGCCCTCAAATGTTAAAGCCAGAATAGCGTTGGCAAATGTCACATTAGGCATATTACTTAAGTGAAATTATCAGCTGTACTTTAATTGTATAGATTACACAAAAGGTACTCAATACTATTGTGCCTGCTTGGAAACATCAGCACCAGGACTGCAGCCACATAGCCTACAATTCTGTTAATTTTTTCATTCATGTATTCTGATGAATTAATCAAAGAAAAAAGGCATCCGTGTAGAGGTTCAGTTCTGCACAGACAATATTCATTAGGTCATGAAAACGACATAAGATTCTTTTCAAGTGAATAGTTTTTCTACCAAGAAA
The DNA here is from genome assembly GCA_024138015.1 of Lumnitzera littorea. Classification (NCBI taxonomy): domain Eukaryota; kingdom Viridiplantae; phylum Streptophyta; class Magnoliopsida; order Myrtales; family Combretaceae; genus Lumnitzera; species Lumnitzera littorea. Next base: position 13,273,439 of record JAMXBB010000012.1, on the reverse strand, counting down.
CAAGCAAACAACAATAAGGATGCTATACACCATTATATCGAGTATATTAATCATTAAAGCATTATCAATAGAGAAATTATCATACAGGTAGGTGCATGTAATCATCTCCCTGATCAGCTTCCATATTTACTGTAGGGTCAACTCGTCTGATCTGCCACAGAATGTGTTGCATGTAAAATTTCACTATTGATATCTATTAACCAAGATAACAGGGGGGTGGGGAGGAGGAGAGGGTGTGGGGGGGAAAGGAAAGAAAGAAAGGAAAAAGGAGGAGAATGAAAGAAACTGAAACTTTTCCAAATGTTCTTCCATGAAAAGCATGTAAAGGGTTACCTTCTGTTTAGCTTCTTTGGCCAATATATCATCATGCCTCAGAAAAATAGCAAGCTCTTCATCTTCTGCGGCCTCTGCAGCAACAGTAACAGCATTCTTTGTACTGTGAAGATATTCAGCTCTAAAATATTTGGTCCAGAAATCCTTCTCTGTCATCTGGAAAATGATGAAACAAAATATTGAATGCAGAATTCAGTGTAGAGAGGTTGGAGCTTCTAATAGCTCAAATATATGTGTCTAGAAGCAATATGTCCACTGACCTTTTTAGGAACAAACTTCAAGAATGCTTCATGAACTGCTGGTTTTTCAGCAAAAATCTGACAAACATGACAAAAGGTCAGTTAACAGCCTCAAAAAAGGTAGAAATTTTAACTGCATTGCAAATCAAGTTATTATGATTTATGATAAAGATAGGCTTGTGGAGAATTTTTGAAAAAGAAAGGTGTAGGTGTAGTGTTCATCAAAGCTATCAAAGATGTATAGAAACATGCACAGAGCAGCACAGAGCCAAAAGACAATGGTAAGGACACCTGAAATTTTAAGTCAAAGGTAACCTATAAATATAGGCTTACATCAAGGTTTGGATTTACGTCTTCATCTATTCATGATAGTCATGAATAAAATTACCAAAGATATTCAAGAGACAATATTATGGTGTATCTGTTCGCTGATGACATCATTATGGTGGATGAGACACAAGGAGTTTAACGATATGCTTAAATCTAGGCATAAAATTTTAAGAGGGAGACATTTTATAATAAGCAGCACAAACACAAAGTGTATGAAGTTCAACTTTGGCAACTGAGAAGCACAAGTGAATACTCTGTGCAAGTAGGAGAACAAGATATATCTTTAAGTGAGAGTCTTAAATACCTAAGATCAATATTCCAGAAAGATGGGACATAGATACTGGTGTTACATATAGAATTCATGCACAGTGGAAGAAGCAGAATGATGTCTTAGGTACTCTAAGGTCTACACAATCATAAAGTGCCCGTAAAGCTTATAGAACCAACAATGCTGCACAAGCTTGAATGTTGTTTGGTTAATAATTGACAGAGTAACAAAGACAAGAATGCTAGGATGGATGTGCACTCACACAAAAAATGGATAGGATAAAAAATGAAATATTAGAGAGGAAGCCAAAGTAGCATACATAGATGAAAAGATGAGGGGTGCATTGTTGAGATGGCACCTTTTAGACGCATTACTTTAAGGGCAAATAACATAGAACAAGAGAGGGGAGACCGGGACCAAAATAGATATGAAAGAATAATAAAAAATGATATGACAAATTTAGGTATTAATAAAAATATAGTCCCTCATAAAGTGCAATCGCAAAACAAGATCCATATAGCCAACCCAACATAGTGAAAGCTTGAGTCTTTTCTTTTTGTTGTATTTAAGTTAATTCATGCACCTTCCTGAGAAAAAGCCATCAATATTATTTAAGAGCTTAATATATGCCATCTAGAAACTGGAGAAGAAGAGCACAAAAGCTTAAATGAATAATTAACTGTCAATGTCTATAGCGTAACATGCCTGTCAATCATGCCATTCCTTCTCTCTCTTTCAAAATAATCCATGCACAAGTAATTATAAAAATTTTACATGTGGATTTTTATAAAGATATAGTTTAAATACTCTAAGAAACTTAAATATTTGCCAACTATGACTTCTTAAAGTTATTCCAACACACACAAACACACATATACTTGGTGATAATTTGATGGCCAACCTCCAAGCTCATGCCCTACCAGACCCACGCACTGGTTAAGTATAGCTTAAGCTATCAACATTACCCCTAAGAAGTTCTATACAACATACTAATATGATGCAGAATAGTTTTGGTATATCTCAAGCTCATCAGACAAATAAATCTGCAATGTTTATACCATCTAATGAAAGAGATCCAACTGCCAATAATATATATATGTGCGTGTGTGTGTGTGTGTGTGTTTTGTGTATGTATATATTCCTATGACCTATATTCCATTCAATGGATTAACTGAAGGTTAGGAATTGAAACAGCAAGAGTAACGATATTTATTCTTTCAATAGCTTATAAAATAACCAGCAATACCATATAGAGAAAGGGGTCAGCTTTTTCCATGTTAAGTGACCTAAAACCAAGTGAGTCCTATTAAGCTAGTTTCCAGCTGCCACCAAAATCATTTCTATATAATTGACCAACACGCCTTGGCACTAAAATGATCTGGATCACTTAGATCATTTTATAGTAATGAAAGCAAAAAAATCAGCAAATAAACACCCTGTGGATAATATACTCTACAAACGCATTGTAACAACTAATTAAAGGTAATGGCAGATGCTTTATGGATACTGCGATCTAGTCTCTCCATATTGATCTAGGAGAATGATACTATGATGGTGGCAACCAGTGAAAATCCTTGGGACAAGAGGAGGGACTTGTTTACCAGAGAACAGACATAAAGAATAAGAAGAAAACAGACCTGAAGAATGACTTCAGGTGTCAAGCTAAAAGTGACCTTGTTTGTCTGCAAATGTAGGAAAGGTTGGCAATGAGGCTACTATTTGTATATAATAGATAAGCAAAGAAAAAAAGAAGAGCAAGGGAGCGGCTGTTCCAGATAACTCCAGGAAGCCGAAGAATATTCATGCATACATACATAAACTTCTGAGAAAGGGATTTAACCAAAAGATAACTACACAATACCCGACCATCAGTTGATGGTTTGATGTCTGCAATCATGGCACTTTTGAAACCCATGCGCTGTTTTGACTTTTTGCTTGCCTCTCTATCCAGCAACTTCTGCACTTAAAAGACAGTGGGAAAATTTTTTATTTGCTATATGCTTTTTTTCTCTCTCTTTTGTTTTTTTTCCTTCCCTCATTCTTCCTGGTAAACAAGGTGTCAGTAATTTACATAACAAAAATCTACCGAAACTATACCAAAAGCAAAAGGGGACATATCCATTGATATCACACTAACCTTCCTTGTTGCCCAGAACTCAGCTTCTGTCAGAATTCCACCAATCACAAGTTGCTTATGGAGATTCTGCAACTCACTGTGATGATCAAACTTTCGCTGGATCAGGTGATTTAATACAAGTATCACATATTTTAAGGTATAAGCATCGTGTCGTTAGGAATCTATATGTTGAGCAACTGCTATCTCACTTATTCCATTGCTCTATTCATAGGACAAGGGGATCATGTCATTATTCAATAAATCTCTGCTTAAGCAATCAAACAAATTTTCAAATTCATTGCATCAAAAGATATGCAACAGTTTTTGTTTTCTTATAATTACCACGTATGATCTTCCTTGAGAGCATCACTTAGAAGATATAAAATCATCATAAAGTTAAATCCTTGCTATCTGACATTACACTGAAGGAAAAAAAAAATTTATTTGAGGTGCAAAAGGTACAGTTTAGAACAAAAAATAAGTTCATTGATAATGCCAAATTGTAGCCCATACCTAAATAAATGCAATACAATATTATATCACCTAAGAAAAGAACACAATAAGCACAATGCCTCGGAAAACAAGATTTATGTTACAGGATTGATTTTTTTTTAACAAAAAAAATATCAGGCTCATTAATTGAAAGAACCCGGCGAACTCGTGTTTAGGCTCGATTACAGAGAGAACTTAAGATCTCTTTAGTACTCAAGAGTGCTAAATTTCTGAAAATATGATCCCACATCCCTCTTCCACTTGTTTCTTGTCAATAAATAGAGTAATGAGCAGTTATGCAACTGCTACGATTCCCACAACTCCCTACTTTCTTGACCACAACACCCCCTATACACCACAACCAGTAACTATCCTTAACCACATCCCGCTACACTTGACAAGGTCAACTAGTGACAGACATCACAGACACAACACAGTGCATCCAGAAACTATACAACAAAACCAGAAACAACAGCATACATGACCACGACATCATGACACTAATATGTAGATGTATTGCATACAACATATAAAATAACAATAACCAGCGAATAAAACAACTAAAAACTAATGCTGATGTAGGACCCATAACACTTTATAATGATACTGCATGGAGCATCAGGAAGGCGCAGCTTCAAGATTCTACAAATTTTTGTTTGTTCTAAATACGTTCAAATATTCCAACTCTTTTGCAAGCTTGTCAAGAACAATAGCAATACCACAAAAGACACGTGTACCTGTGCAGTACTTTCTATTTAGCCTTTTCTTCATGTGTTTATCTAAGTGGACTTAAATCCCAAGCCCTGAAGATTCATGTATAAACTAGTGCCTGAAAATACTAAATGGAAAAATGCTACTGATTGCAGTTTGCAGGGAGAAAGCAAAGAAAGCTACTATTACCTATCTTCTCGCAGCAGCTTCATTCGAAGCTCCAATTCTGCCGAGCTCATTTGTTCAAGGGGAACTGAAACATCAGATCTCACAGAAGCAGAAGTTGGCCTTTCAGTGGATTTAGTCTCCACAGACTTAGCAATGGCCCTGCCTGTTGACGTCCAGCAAATCCAAATAGAAAAGTTTACCAATAACATATTATGTTAGCTCGACCATGAATATGCTAGAACACAAGAATAGTGTGAGTAACAAAAACAAACAGTCAAACAAAAATTCCACATATGATGTTGAAAAGTATAGTAACATGAACAAATTAAAAAAATTGTCCACCCAACTTTAATGTAGATTACATTATTTAAAAACCAGCAATAATTTAAGGACCTTTGGTGGTCTCCCTTCAGCCCTAAAGGATAAAGCCAAGCACCAAGCACCAAACAACCAATGGTATAGGAAGAACCCAATTATGACCATGAAACATCCTAATGACAACCGGGCTCATAAGTTATATACATCTCCCCGCTTTTTTCTCCTTCTTATGCCACTAGAAACTAAATGGACAAGCATCATCAAACTTCATGCATAGTAATGGCAGCAAGCCAACTTTTTGACCAATAAGTTCACACGTTTCAAAGAAAGACAAGACCGCTCCTTTTAACATGCGATCGCTTCATTCTCCCTTTGATAGAACACTCAGGAGATTAACAAAGAAATTTAATAGAATTTACTAATTTTATGATAGAATTCAATTACAAACCCTAATTTCCCCCAATATGAAGAACCGTGAGCTATAAGCTCACACATTTCCATGAGCACTCTTACTCACAACTAACTCTCAAGACTTTCACAATATATATTGATGATTATTTCTAACTAACACTTGCTATTTATAACAGTAGCCAACACCCATAGAAACTTCTAGAAACTCATCACTTACCAGTTACCAACACTTATTATGCACTACACATATGACACGTCACTTGCTGCACTTACTGCACTTAAACAGATTACATATAATATCACATATAGTCTCTACTAACACTAAAGTCCCATCACCCTTCTTTCAGAAAACTCTTCTCCTATCTCTAATAACATGAGTAAACTCTTCTTCATAGAAGAAGTAATAATGAAAAACTTCATTCTTTATTAAGCTATGTCTTTGAAAGATGAGAGCAAGAATTTCAAGAAGTAATAATGAAAAACTTCATTCTTTGTTAAGCTATGTCTTTGAAAGACGAGAGCGAGAATTCCATTCAGCTATGCTTTGAAAGAACAAAAAAAAGTAATAATAAAAAATAAAAATGATTTTTCTTCATAAATCGAACCTAAAGAGAGTTATTATTGAACTGGCTCTTACCAACAAAATTTCTACAAACGTGGAGATCAGGGTAACTCTCAAACTCAAAAATGTAACTTCCACCCTGCAAAAATGAAAGCATTTTTCTTGTTACTTGCAACCCATCTCATAACCGTGGAGACCACAACAGGAGAACAACAATGGCATTATGTAAGTAGATGATAAATCATATTAGTAAATTAATATTTTATCATGCAAAAATCACTGGGAGCTTTTACTACCATCAAGACTATACACAGGAAATCCTTTGCAGCTAGGTGCTATTACTTATGGAAAGAAAGAAATAGATGACGAGTGAGAGAAGCACCAAATTCTTTAGAATCTATTTTGAGAACTATTTTTTGCTGTATTTTTTTATATTCATGAGCACTTTTGATTTGCATGGCCATGTAAGATACTTTGGTCAACTGTGTAAGTATTGTTTAGTGCTCTCATTTGTACATCTCCTGTGTACATTTTGAAATGAAACATAACTAATCTTATCCCCAAAAAAAAAAAATTCACTGGGAGCATAAGCATTTTTTCTAGAGCAAAAATTGATTAACTAATGCTGATATATCATGCTTTTGACAACTAACCTGATCATTTGAGAGATTAAGCCATGGCGGCTTACCAGATCCCTCCTTTGTATTCTTGTGACCTAGGGCCCATAAATCAATAGAAAATGTAACATCAGCAATATCCAAATTATGTTTGACCAGACACCACCAGGGCCAAAAACATTGAGCCTTAAATGGAGCAAATGATATGCCACATGAAGAAAAACACAAATATAAATCATCTCCATATTAACTGGTCATAAAGCCAGAGCCATATAAGAAACAATGTCAATATCATGTGTATTTGAGAGTGGCATCATATAAAGACAGCATTTAGTTCATAAACACCACATGATAAGTCCATAAAACAAACAGAGCAAAGTACCTTTGATAGATTTAAATTCAACATCTAGTTTTGAAGCTGAATTAGGATGATTAGGCATGAACAAAAATCTGTCACCAGCCTGCAATAAGCAAAATTTTCAGTGAAATGCCAGGAAAAACTAAAAGAGTGCAAAGTCCTAGTATCTCAAACAATTAATTGATTACTACTCAAAGAAACATAGAAACGATATATTGCAAGTCAAAAACAAAACACTTGCTACGAGCTATCAAAATGCATGCACCATCTCAATTCTCATCATCATTCAACATGAAAAACTATAGACATCTCATATCAAAGTTCTTCATGCTATCGAGCAACAGTATTGCTCTATTACTCCATATGTCAGCAAACCTCATGCTACATCAACATTGCCATGAAAGTGGATACCCCTATCCTACATTCAGAAGAAATCCTAGTTTTAAGTCCCCAGAGAAAATTCTACCACAGGCATGTTTCTTCCAAGCCAACAATAAGATAACAAATAGAAAATAAATGCAACCTATAAATTTTACCTTAAAACTAATAACTTGCTTACTCATTCTCATCAGCTCCTAAGTAAACAGAGATGACAATTACCTCCAAAACAAATTGCATCTAATTTCGAAAGCCATCCATATCATTAGCATTGCTGAAGTTCTGGAACTCCAAATGCCAATGATTCACAAGCTACATCAATGATGTCCAAAAATCACATGCCTGCATCACATTCATAATGGTATCCTCATTCCTAAGTTCCCACCAGTTGATACACTGCAGAACTAATCACAACTGACCAAAATTTATAATGATCCCTGTATTTGCTGGACTTTGAATGGTGGTAATTAACTCTAGGTCAGATTTACTTAGACCTAATACTTCCTAAAGTCTAGAGCTTATCCCGTAAGTACAACTGCCACTTTAACGTCTCCATTCAAGCTGACGCATTTCCATTGCTCGGTATTCCTTCCTCAAGTCCTGAGATTTACCTACTCACTAGGTACGCTCTGTACTGCTCCATGCTGTTCATGTATCAATGTTGCAAGTATTAACCCCATTATTGACCCCACCCAGAATATCATTTATAATTTGATCAAAACTCATTAACCAAATACCGCATTCCACAAAACAACATCCAAAGCACAATTCTTCCATATACTCAAAACTCCTGATCCAAACAAGCAAACATAATAGCTATTTAATAACCAGATAGCTCTAAATCAAAGGTAACATCTTCATTGACAAAATCAAATCAAAAGAACCATATTTATTAAAAGACTCAAACTAAAGGTACCAACTTCATCAAAAAATCAAACGAAAGATAGTACCATTTTAATAACACCAGGAGTTCCGGGGTCTTTGACTGAAGTTTTGTATTTGACACGCTTAATTACTTGCTGCCCGCTCGACATAATTAAATATTCTAACACTGAATTCAACAAAGAAAAAAAGTAATGGGTACAATCGGTACACGTCCAAATCAATCCCAGTCAATTCAATCAAATAAATCTAGGGCTAATCTATAATTGTATGCCTAATATATGTACAAGTCAGTCGGGCGTCTGTTATTGGTTTAAGATGATCTAGGGTTTTCTGATTCAGGTGTCTAGGAGGAGAGAGAGTGTTGATTGTTGATGAATTTAATAATGCGGGAACTAGGATCGGAAAATTAAATGAAAAAATAAGTAAGTGTATGCAGTGTACGTATATGTTGCAAGACTTCCGTTTAGAGGACTTGTATATTGATCTACTTATGCTTCGTCCAAAATGAAGCGCATGCGAATTTGTCTCGCAGTATTTATATGGTTCGTGAATAATCAACGAAGGACACTATCCAACACCACCCTTAATTTCTTTTCTTTTTCTTTTTTTCCTTTCCCATCTATTATCACGTTGGAAGTAAAATAACTAAATCAATCTTATAAAAAAATCAATATTCATACTATTAAATTATAATAAATTTATAATATAAGTAACTAAAAAAAATAAAAAAGAGAGGAAAAACAACATCAAGGGTTTCTATCTAATGCAGTAGAAATGAGCCCGAATACAAGCTAAACTGGGAGAGAAATATTTTTTATGTTTCTTTTTTTTTTCACTCATATGTCATACATGATATTTATAGAGATGATGCAATACTCTCGTTAGCTAATTCTATTAGAATATTCTCTAGCCAAGTGCTATTCCTATTTGTTACAAGAAAGTTATTTTTAGTTTTTTTCGTATTTGTTGGCTTTTCTGATACAAATAAGTAAACTAGTATATGCTGCTATTATATTGGGCTATTTATTATATACCAAAGCCCATATACCAAAGCCCATCCTACGTCTATACTCTTGATTTCAATCCACTTGTAATTTTCTTTAGTCAAAATTGCTAGTTTCATCAACATGTGTGTTGCATCTAGAAACATCACCCAACATGTTCTTCTTTGTGTCTATAAAAAACTTTAGAACCCTCAAAGCGATTGTGTCATTCCCTCCCCCAGTTCAAATCCCTTATCCACAAGGGAGATTTAAGGAAATATAGTCGCATATCAGAAAAGTATTCCCAAGTGGTGTCACTTGGTGGATGATTGTGCCAATGGACGAGAACATTGTGTCGATGCCTCCTTTTTGTTTGACTAGTTTTCGTTCCAAAATAGCAATCAACTTTGCATCTTCATCTATGGCATTGGGTGGTAACAAGATAGAGGTAAAAAGAGAAGATCCATTGTATTTCTTAAGTTAGGACATATGAAAAGTAGGGTGAATGGTGGAATCCGCAAGTAAGTCCAATCGATACGCTCCTTTCTCGATTTTGTCAATGATTTTGTCAACGATTTTATGAGGACCATAATAATTTGGTTGCATCTTTTGTGTAAGGGTTTTAATAAAACTATGTTGTTTGGAGGGTTGAAGCTTGAGTAAAACCTATTCATCAATTTCAAAGTTCATATCCATACACTACTTATTTGCTTGCTATTGCATACGGTTTTGACCCATGCATAAGTAAAATTGTAACATCATGATTGTTGTTTTTTTGTCTTATAGGATATGATCTACTATTGCATTTCTAGTGTCTCTAAGAATATAAGGCATGTAAAGTGGAGGGAGGTAACCATACCATGCTTCAAAAGGGTTTGTATTAATTGTAGAGTGAAAATTGGTATTATACCTATATTTTGCTAGAGGAAAAATTGCCACTATCTTTTAGGTTGTTCACCCATTATGCATCATAAATAGGTCTCTAAAGACCTATTAACAACTTCAATTTTGCTATTCGACTACAAATGGTAGGCTGTAGATAGCTTGAGTTCAACGCTCTATAGCTTAAATAGTTCAGTCCAGAAGGAACTAATAAAAACTAAGTCCTCATCACTAATAATCCCCTCAGGCAGTCCATGTAATTTGAATATGTGATCTAGGAATACCTGGGCCACATCAGCAACTATATAGGGGTGGGAAAAAGCTAAGAAATGTCCATATTTCGTTAATCGATCGATAACTACCATGATGATGTATTTCCCATTAGATTTAAGGAGTCTTACAAAGTCCATAGTAATTTTAACCCAACACCCTTTAAGGACGGGTAACAACTGTAAATACGCAAGAGTTGCCACATTTTCATATTTATACCTTTGACAAATATCACAAGAGCATACATAGTTCCAAACTTCTTAAACATTGCATGGGCACTAAAGTGCCCCCCTAAAAATTTCATCATGATAAAGTTGAAGTATCTTCGGTAGTGGCTTAAGATCTAGGCCCACCACAATGTATCCTTTCCTATTTAACAACCCATTGATTAGCTTAAAATGTTTGCTAACTTTGGCCAAACTTAAACTCATCCAAAATCTACTTGTAACCACGAGGTAATGTCCAGCTGACCTCAAAATCATAAAAAAACTTAATAGAAGTAAAGTTAGTAGCAATAGCATGTACGTAGTCTTACACTTGAGAGAGTGCATTTGTTGCCATATTGGTTTGTACCTTCTTATAACAAATTTCAAAGTCCAATCCAAGTAATTTGGTTTGCCATTTTTGTTGACTTGGTATAATAAGTAGCTACTCTAATAGGTATTTTAAACTCTAGTGGTCTGTTTTGACAACAAAATGTATTTTAAACTCTGGTGGTATGTTTTGACAACAAAATGCTGCCTAAGTAGGTAATGCTACCACCTACCTAAGGCACAAACCAAGGTCAATAATTCCTTCTCATATATAGCTAGATTTTGTTGTCTTTATGGTAGTGTTTTGCTAAAATAAGTTATAAGGTGCTTATCTTGCATTAAATCAGCTCGGATACCCTCTCCACTTGCATCAATCTCTATCTCAAAAGGTCTTGTGTAGTCGAGCATATTTAAGACAAGAGCATTGGGCAAAGTTGATTTTGACCTTTCAAAGGCTAATGCAGCCTCATGTGACTACTCAAAATTGTCTTCCTTTAGGAGTTGAGTAAGTGGTCAAGCTATTGAACCATACCAATGTATAAACCTCCTGTAATAACCTGCAAAACCAAGGAAACCCCATAATTTCCTTAAGGTGATTGGTGTTGGCCAATTAAGGACAACCTTCACCTTTTTAGAGTCAGTTGCAACCCATTCTTAGTAATTATGTGACCTAAATATTCTATTTGTTTAACTTAAACACACTTTTTTTTTGTTTGAGGAAAAGTCTCTCCCTCCTTAGTACTTTAAGGACCACTCTTAAGTGCTTGGCATGCTCTTCCAAAATGGAGTTGTAAATGAGTATATCATTGGAAAAAAAAAAACATTATAAATTTTCTTTAAAATGGCTTAAATATGTTGTTATGAGCGCTTAGAAGTTAGATAGGGCATTGGTCAAACCAAAAGGGCATGACTAAGAATTTATAATGTTTATCACGGGTCTTAAAAGCCATTTTGTAAACATCTTTAGTACACATTCTATTCTGATGGTACCTAATTCCTAGGTCTAGTTTGTTAAAGTAGCATACTCCATGTAATTCGTCAAACAAGTCCTCAATAGGTCCTATCCTTCATTGTGTCTCTATTTAATTCCCTATAATCAACATACATTCACTAAATGTTGTCTTTTTTCCTCACTAATACAATGGATGAGGTAAAAGGGCTATGGCTTGGGCGAATAATTCCACTCATCAACATCTCCTGGGTCATTTCTTCTAAAATCGACTTTTGCATCAAGGAGTGTTTATAAGGCAGTAAATTGATGAGATTCATACTTTCATGCAAATGAATCCCATGATCAAATTCCCTACTAGGTGATAGGCCATGCGATTCTTCAAAAACATCATTAAATTCTTCTAACAAATCTAAAATTAAGGGAAGCAAAGGATTTCCAATACTATCCTTACTTCCTTCCCTATATCTAGTAATAACCCAACATTGTACTTCTAATGTAGTAGCATTAGTATTCGAGAGTTTAGTGAGTTCATTACCTGTAATCAATTGGAGATCATCTTCTCTTTCTTTTGATGTACATGTTCTGCCACACCAATGAAAGTTTATGGTGAGTTGTTCGTAATTCTATTGTATGGTACCTAATAGCATTAGCCATGGAATGCCTAATATCATATTGTATCCCGATCGAGCTTAAATTTTACAATAAAATTGGAAATATTTGTAAAAGTATTCTTGTAAGTTTGAATTTAGGAAATAAAGTAATAAAATAATTAAATATTATAATATTGAATTATAAGCATATTATCCATTATTTATCAAAAACGCGTAAAACGAGTTCCAATAACTAATAAAATAATAGAGATAAATTATATACACTAAAAATCATAAAATAATATAAATAATATTTAGGAATATTTACTTATATTATATATGTATTTACATGTATGTAAAAATATCCAAAATTACTTAAAATATCTACAATATGCTAAAATAATATATAATAATTAAAGAAAATCAAGAAAATTATAAAAAAAATGTGGAATTATCCAAAATCAGGTTATAGCATGCTAGGATTAACAATAACACAATTAGCCAATTAAATTTACTTAACTAAAAAGTAAAAAAAAAAGATGAGATAAGGGACAATTGGCCACTTGAAAAATCAAAAGGAACCCTAGCCCCTCTATAAAATCTGAAATCACCCACCATAGTCCATTTTGGTCAATTAGGAATTAGAAAAAAATAAAGAGAAACTAGAAAGAGAGAGTTAGGTATTTTTAGAAAAGATAACAAAATTATAGTGCAATCAGAGCTTGCAAAGAGAGAACTCACAACCAGCGACGATCTAGAGAAGGATGACCACCACCACTACAATCACACCCTACCACTACTGCCCCTCTTTGCCAACACACCTGGAGCTACCATTGGTGGTTGGAAATTGATCGAACAAGTAAGTTCAATTTCCAATCCAATTTTATTTAATTTAGTAAAAATACTAAATGTGTTTAGAAAATCATAAAATTTTGTATTATGAGGTTTTTATGTATGTAAATTTAGAGAAAAATATCAATTTGATGAATTTAGATCTAAAAATATATAGTACTTAAGAAATCCTAAAACTCAAGCTTGTTTTCGATTTATAAATAAATAATCTTCATAATGTAGTTTTGAGTTCAAAATTTTTGTATAAACTATTTAGAGTATTTAAAATGGTGCTATGAAGAGATATTTTAGAAATTTTTAGATAAATTTTAGACCTTAAAATGATATATAAAAAGGTGATTTTGGGCTTATTTTAGTAATTTAGTAACAATTTGTTGAAAATACTAATTTAGTATATTATTAAGAGTTTTAGAATGTTAATTTTTGATGTAGTATGATATTTGTAGTATTTAGAGAGTTAGATATAATTATTATGTAGTGAATAGGTGTAAATTAATAATATGTGAAATTGGAAATGTAACAAGTAGAAAATGTTAGGTTAAAATTGATAATATAATAATAATAGTAATATACAATAAATTTTATATGAAATTTAAATTTAGGTAATTATATGAAAAATATAAATTTTTCTCATATAGGGAGCAAATTTAGTAATTCAATTAGGAATAGGGTATATCGTATGAACTAAAATACTTGTTAGGAGCTAAAACCGAGATTTATGATACCCAAATATATTCACATTAAGGTTTAGAATGAGTTTCGAAGGGTTCATGTATAACACCCGTAATAAAAAAACCGAATTAAAATCTAAATCAGAAATGGATTCAGAAATTAGCCTAGAATAGATCAGTAATAAATAATATATATTTATATGGCTTGAATAATCAAGTAAAATTATAAACTAAAGCTTATATGTTATAAGGGTATAAATACTAAAAAAGTATTTATATTATAAGAAATACGGAGATGAGTTAACCTATAGTGAGCCAAGTGAGCAAATTAAGGATTTTAGGTAAGTTAGGTTCAATATCATTGTATTTTAGAGTATTATATTAAAGTACTTGGAGGCATAGTATTATATGCGATTATACTTCTAGGTAGCCATATGTACATGTCTTTGTATGTCTTTGTTTACTTATTGAATACCGGTGTCGTATTGTAGTGGTTTGTTGTGAATTGAGTGGTGTAAGATTATTTGGTCACCCTAAACTAAACTTAAATATAATCGACCTAAATACCCTAATTGGACATGTATTGCAACCCTTTAAGGAATGGTTAGGATTTTCCAACCAAATATTGATACCTTCGAAAAAGATAATACTAGATAACATAATGGTTTTTTCTTCATCCTTAGCTGAACTTAGTGACGGGAGAGAAGGTCACAGTAAGGATGATGGCAATGGTTTAAAGTATAGTTATGGGGTATAGCGATGTCTCAATTGTATAAACCTGGGTTTGGTTGTGAGCTAGTGCATAAACATTGAATATCCTCAACCCGGATTAAAGCGAGTGAAATTTCTCTGATTGCATAGTGGACCAAACTACGTTGTATGATAGCATTTGTGTATTGCATTGCATTTACTTAATTGTTTGAAAACCCCGTTTGTGTTGGTCATGCATTCTTAAGTCTCGATCTCGACTTATTAAGATATTGGTTACTCATACCTTTATAGATTTTCTTATAAGTTTTGATTGAGATGCCGCGTTATAATTATCCCGAGGTTAATTTCTTTTTTAAGTGCCTTGGGGGAGTGAGGATCAAACTGGCTAATCAATCGAGTCTTTAAAGTTTTATTATTAACTCTTAGGTTTATGTAATGGTCTTGTAATATTTTACTTACCAGACTATTATCGCATGTAAATATTTCCTAAGATCATAAGATAATATAAGTATATCTATGTAAATATGACTTAAATTTTCTAGTTATATATATAAATTCTATTATTAATCTTAAATGGGCTATTTACTTCAAAGTAAGAAATTGTTGATGCCTTATGTAAATTATATCTATGATAATGATTGTGAGGTCAATTATTATCATAGGTTGGTTTATACAGCGGAATTATTGTGACTTTACCACTTCAGGATGTAACACATAGTCTATACAAAGTTATCAATCTTAGCTTGACATTCTAAGATCATGTCGTTGACTAAGGTGACCTTAAGGGGTGTAATTTGCTAAGTTTCGCACATAAGTGATAGGCTTGAGTTACCAACCTAACATACGTGAACTCCAATAAAGTCAATTGCCAAGTTATTAGGTATGCTAGAGACCTGTCTATAAGCTCTTAAAATGTTGAAGACCTATTCGAGGACTTCTCATAAGGTGGAGACTTCTTGAAAAGCTCCTTATGGCTAAAGCTAACATGTACAGAAGGGTTGATTTTACCAAGTTAGCAACTCAGCACAATTAAGTCAACTAGAATTTTTAGTAGTCAACCTAAAACAAGTCTTCGGGGTCTCCAATAACTCATTAGCTCATTATCCTGAATATTTTATTTGATTATCTATTTTTACTTATATTATTTGGACTTCATATTTCTTGTATTATTCCTAAACTACTCTCATGTTTATTTTATATTTATAGGAATATCACTAGGGCATCCTTTTTGTCTCTTTATTTATAAATTTGCCATTACGTACAAATATAACACATGTGTAAGGTTTTAAACAAATTTGGCACATTAATGATAAACCTTTTAAGTATTTTCTCTTGAAAAGCTCTTCTCTTTCCACTTTTATTAATCTCTTTAACAAGGATTATGGCGAATAGCCCTAGTTTATTATTCATGTGTCATATTGGGTGATAGATTAAGTCGTGTAGTATTTGTTTAGTATGTCTTATCCACTCAAATAACTCATGAATTGCAAAATCATTCTTTTTGTTTGCTTTATTTTGGATCTTAATGGTGCAACCTTCATGTGTACGACCTTGAAGACACATCAATAAGTTCCCCTAAAACAGCATAATCTCAGAAATTCAAGGAATTACCCATGTCAATTATAATGCTCAGCTTCCTTTTCCTAAAATATCTTGTCACTTGCATGTTTCCTTTAGACTCCCCTTTCCCTCCTTTCATGGAACACAAGGTTCAATTCAAAGTCCATTTCTAACTCATTCCCTTCCCCCATCACTAATCTTTAAGTCATGAACCCACATCAACAAGTATCATATTCGATTGTCTTTACTTACATCAATGCCTTGGCCCAAAGGCCTCGTTACACCAAAAACACTGCTTCTTTCTTTACTTCTCTTTTAACTCTTCTAAGGACATTTTTCTCGTGATTCTTAGGTTATTAAAGGTGGTGGATTAAGGTTTAGTGGGTTGAGATGTGTCTGGGTTTTTGATGGGTGTGTATTTTAGGGTAGAGGCAAGGGAATGGGTTAGTTTGTGAGGTTGTGTAAGGTGATTGGTTGTTGTAATGGGGGTTAGCTTTGAAGGTAGTAATGGTGACGTTCAAATTTGCTTCTTGAAGCTTGGCTAATGTGTAGGCTTGGGTCAATGTCTTGGGTTCAAATATTCGAATTAAATTTTGCATTTCTGATTTGAGTCTTGCTATAAACATGCCGATGAGGTAAGATTCTTATAATTGTAATTGATTAGTCATAAAGTCAAAGTCTTCCATATACTCTTGTAGGGATTTGTGCTGCTTAAGCTCCTTAAGTTCTATCGTGAGGTCTTCATTGGCTCATTCATTGAATTGGATTAGTGGCTTGAGACAACTCCTCCTAAGTAACAGTTGCTACCCCCATTGGTTCTATAGGTAAGAATTATAGCACTACATCACCCTATTCATTATGACCAATCTTTCTTTATAATCTATGGGTGTGGAGTTTAGTAAAAAGAACTATTTGGCTTTTATAAAACCATGATTTAAAGTTAACTTCATTGAACTTTGGAAATTTAATGGCTGGAGTACGTGTATGGAATTGATACCTTGTTCAGGTTTTGTTACCATGGGCGTTGGGTAAATCAAGGGCGGTTGGAACAATTTTTACTGGGTTTGCATCATGATTTAGTGTAGCTAATTTAGAGCACTTTGCATTGCACTAATTTGCAATTCACCACCAACATCATCTGTGGTAAAAGTCTGATTTTTAATGTAATTAATGGTAAGAGTTTGTTATTCTAATATGTAGTACTATTATTTACGCAAGCCATATAACATTTTAAGCAAAGTATCATGTCAATTTGCCTATTCCTTCATCATTCTTTCATGTTACTTTGCTTATTCTCTAATGCTCTAAGCTTGCTCATTTAGGAGTGTTCACAACATCCCGTCGAAACATGATAAGTCCCCCGTATTAGGCATGGTCGAAGCTTATTTTGATACCACTTAATGCAAGTGCTCAAAACAAAAAAAAAAAGAAGAAAAACAATGTCAAGAATTTCTATCAAATGTAGTGGAGAAGAGCTCGAATACATGCTAAATTAGGAGAGGAATATTTTTTGTGTTTTTTCTTTTCATTCATTCTTACTAGATGTAATACATGATATTTATAGAGATGATGTAACATTCTCCTTAGCTAATTTTGTTAAAGTATTCTCTAGCCAAGTGTTAGCCATTTGACACTTACCCTATTTGTTACAAGAAAGATATTTTTTTGTTTTTCCTGTATTTGTTGATTTTTCTGATACAAATAAGTAAAGTAATATATGTTGTTATTGTATTGGGCTATTTATTATATACCAAGCTTAGCCCACGTTCATATTCTCAAGTCCAATCCACTTGTAATTTTCTTTAGTCAAAATTGTTGGTTTCATCAACACATGCATTACATCTAGAAACATCACCCAACATGTTCTCCTCTTTATCTGTCTAAAACCTTAGAACCCTCAAAGCTATTGTGTCAATTTAGCAATACCCCACTCTTTCATTTGGGTCAAATTGCTAGGAAATCTCGTTTAACTCAAATGGATGGTGGAAACTAGATTAAATTTAAGCCAATTTTTCCTTTTCTTTAAAGAATTTTCGGTTTGGTGGGTGATTGCTTACCACCAGTAACGAGTTAAATTGACCCACTTTGGTTAATGGGTAATGACTTACATATTTCATCTAGTTGTTTTGGCTACAGTCTTGTCAAAGTATGTGCGTAATCGGGATCGGGAACATTATATATGGAATGACTTGATCCATGAATGTGCTTACCAATATTGGTGACGGAACAGACCAATTCCTTCATTCAATGCATATGGACAAAGAATCTGTATGGTAGATCGGCCTTCTCTTCTCTCAAGTCCTATCTTTTTAATTTTACTTCAATTTTTTCAAGTTTTTTATATTTTTGTATATTTTATTTAATTTTTATAATTTTATTATATAATATAATTACATAACCAATAGGATATTGCAATGTATTGGTTTTTTCTAAACTTGTTATGTTTTTTCATTTTCCATATTTTTATTCTTCAAATTTTTTAATATCTTTTATAATTTACTTAAATAATATATATCATTATATTATTGAATTAAATTAATTATTTTAACCAATCAAACTACATTATGTCTCATACATGGAAGAAATACTCAATACCATTAACAAAAGGTCCTGTTTACAAACAATTCTAGACATTGACCACTTGATAGGGATCATGAACCAATCATTTACTCTCGAGATCAAGGACTCGCCAATTTAGTTCGCTGAGTTGTCCTAAGGGAGTTGAACCCTAAAGAATAATGCATTCCCTACTTTGACTTGCTGACCTATTCCACTCAGATCTCTTTTTGTCTCATTGTAGAGACCCCCCGAGGTGGTTGACCTATTGCTTGGCTGATGCCAAACCATCCCAAAGCTAAACAATACTCTGACATGCTGCCAAGCTAAAATGTTCCTGAGTCTGAGCTACCCCATTGCTAAGCCAACTAATTGAACCCAAGTAAGCTACTAACCATTTGTTGGACCAACCTTCTTTGGTCCCCAAGTTTCTGGACTGTTGACCTGCCAAGTTATCAACTTGATAAGCTCTACTCAAGTATTCAGTACCATGCCATCCGATTAAGAAATGGATGCGTATCCCTCCTTTTAACATCTGTATTATCCTTACAAGAATATTTCCTTTTTATTTGATTACGAATTTACCCTTGTAAATTATGAACTTTTCCTTTTTCTAGTAAGGATCTTTTTAGTAACTTAGAACTTGCCATAATTGGGCCATATAAATATCTGCAATGTAGATCAGTTGCAACACATCAGATAGAATATTGAATATGCCTTTTAATGGGAATTAGGCTATTAGATCATTGACCCGCAGCTGAGCTCGAGGATTAGAGAGACTGGCAAGGCGGATCTTTTTGTTTTAGTTGACTCTTGTTGAGACTGAGTATCTCTTTGCTGAGCAACTCTACATGCTGAGCCACATGACTTCTCATCTCTCGAAGATTGTGTACCGAATGCTAGAATACTAAGACACTTGCCAAATTACACGCGCTTGCTCACTTAAGCTTAAGCCAACCACTTATTCGGCATCACTCTTACCAAGAGACCGAGAGCGAGAGAGACTTTGTACTGATGTAGCCACCTTTGCTCAAACAAACCATTTGATCGTACTCTTTTGTTTACATCCTCTAACGATATCGCTAATACATCTTGACTACATGTATAGGAGCCCGCACAGAATTTGTTATATTAATGATTTTTTTTTAATATTCATTTTTACCCTTTTGTGTTATTGTACATTACTTCTTAAGGATAATATGTAAGCTCTACAATCAGTCACTCAAGGTTTCGATTGGCTGAAAGATTCAATTAAGTCTAAATTATAAGTAAAGTTAGAAATATTAGTAAAAATGATCCCGTAAGTTTGAATTTAAGAAAATAAGCAATAAAATAAAAGACTATAAAAATTCCAAATTTTAAATATATAACTCGTTATTTATCAAAAATACGTAAAATGCATTCCGATAATTAACGAATCGCTAGAGATAAATTATATGTATACTAAAAATCATAAAATAACCTAAATAATATTTAGAAATATTTATTTGTACTATATATGAATTTACATGTAGGTATAAATACGTGTAATTATTTAAAATACGCGAAATGTACTAAAATAATACTAAATACTTAAAGAAAATTCATAATTAATTAAGGAAAAATCAAGAAAAATCAGGAAAAATAAGGAATGATCCAGAATTAGGTCATGGCAGCTGGAAAAAATAAGAAAAAAAATCAGCCAATTAAATTAGGGCAACTCAAAAGCCAAAAATTAAGGGATTTGGACAATGTCTTGTCCAATTTAATGCACAATAATTTCCATAAAACTCTATAAATAGCAAGAAAAATTAAGAAGCTCATTTGGATAGTTAGAAATCAGAGAAAATTAGGGAGAGGTGAAAATTGAGAGAAAAATTAGGGTTAGAAAAAAAATAGGAAAAACTGTGCAATTAGGGCCTTTAAAGGGAACCCACACCAGATGAGCAGCTGGGAGTGGACGGCCACTACCATCACATGGTGGTAGCAGCGCCTAGACCGGCCGACAAGGCTATGGCGGCCGGCAGTGGCCGAGCCACCTAAATCGGTGAGTTCGATTTCCAACCTGATTTTATGTGATTTTGTTAAAAATAGTAAATATTCTTAAAAAATTATGAATTTTTTTATTCTAGAATATTTTTGTATGTAGTTTGTAGAAAAAATATTATTTTGATGAAAATATGTTTCGAGATATAGGGTCCTTAAGAAATCATACAAAATTGATCATGTTTCAGTTTAGAAATAAATGATCTTAGGAGTATAGTTTTGAACCCGAAATTTTTGCGTAAACTACTTAGATGATATAGAATAGTGATATAAAGCCCATTTTCAAAAATTAATTTTTGAAAATTTTAGATAATTTTTAGGCCTTAAAATGAGGCATAAAATGGGTAATTTAGGGTTAATAAAGTAATTAAATGGTTACTTACTGATTTAGTGAATAAGTATATGTTTTAGGATGTTAAAATCTGATGGAATATGATACTTGTAGCATTTAGAGTGTTAGATGTAATTATTAGGTTAATTATATAGTAAATGAGTAATAGGGAAAAATAGTAAATTTTAAGTTAATTTTGTAAATTAAGGTAATTAGGAGTAAAATCTGATTTAGGATGAATTTAGACATTTTGAAATGATAATTGATGTTGGGAGATGGTAATTAGAGTGAAAGAAATATTAGACGTGTATTATATACATAATAGGTAATAATATATAATATGTAATTATTGGAAATATAATAAATAGAAAATATTAGAATAAAAATTAATATTAAGATAATAATAAAAATATATAATAAAACTGATAGAAGACTTGAATTTATGTAATTATATGAAAAATGTAAAAATTTTTCACATCAAGAGTAAATTCGGTACACTAATAAGGATTTAAGTGTACTGGGTGGAATAAAATACTGACTAGGGGTAATGATGATATTTAGGAGATTGGGAAGTAATATGATTAATTTCACATTATGAGTTGAAATGAATTTCTAAGGTTCGAGTATAAAACAATACTTAGAAATCAAACTAGAACCTAATTTAGAAATTGATGCGGAAATCAAACTTAAATCTCACCCCAAACCTAGAATAATTGTAAAAGACTTAAGACCTAGATAATTAGGTATATTAAACCCTAAACAAAACATAATAATAAGCATCATAGGATAAAATGAATCTATAATAGTTATATGAAAAACTGAAACCACGTTTGTATTATAGGGATGATCGGCGATGGCCTGAGCAAGTCAGACCTTGAATGAGTGAGCGAGAAGTCGAGGTAAGTTGAGATTAATACGATGTTGTATTTTAGAGGCTTAAGATTATACTTGGTTGTGCCTGTTAGATAGTTGGATATGTTCATGTGCTTGATTATGAATGATGCTATAATTCTGTTGGTTGTTTTGACTTGTATTGTATGATTTGTATGAAATGAATGATCACCCTAAACTAAACCTAACCAAATATATGACTTGTAATCATAATCAGACTTGCAATCATAATCAGACTTGCATGGCAACCCATTAGGGGAAACTTAGGATTCTTTAGCTAAATACCGACCCCTTCGAAAGGGATAGCGCAGGATTGCAAAGGGTCCCTTCTTCATCCTCAGTCGAACTAAGTGACAGGTGAGGAGGTCGCGGCGAGGGTGAAGTCAATGGTTCGAAGGTAGTCGCGGGAGGAGCAAGGTCTCCATTATACAAGCTTGGGTTTGCTCGTGAGTTATTGTATTAACGGCAACTCCTCAACCCGGATTAGAGCGGGGGCAATTTCTCTAATCTCACAACGGGCCGAACAACATCATACGATGGCATTTGCTTACACATGCATTGCACTTAATAAGTTGATTGATAACCTTATTGTATTTATGGTATAATTTTAAGTCCTCCATCTTAACTTACTGAGTTGTGATTACTCACATCCCTATGGACCTCATGCAGGTGCTAGCTAAGAAGAGGCATATAACTACTCCGAAGCTAGCAACTGCTGGATTTTGGGAAGTGAGGAAAAACATTTGAAGAACAAACATATATTTTTAAGGTCTAAGCTTTTACTTTAGAACTTTTCATTTTTGAATAATGTAATAACTAGGAAATATATTACGGAGAAATATTGTAAACTTTAATTGTAATAACTGAATTATAGTGAATATATATATTTCCTCACTTTCTTAGGTAAATGATTTATTTAGATTACAAAATGTTTACTTCAAAGTGGGTTAGTCGTGGACGCCTTGTGTAGATCAGGTCTAAGATAGCGGTTGTAAGGCCAACTTCTATCTTAGGATGGTTTACACGGCGGGACTGTTACGACTTTGCTGCTTCGGAGCGTGACATAATATCCTTTTTGTTTTTTCCTTTTTAGGTATGTTGCCCTAAATTCTTGGGTATAAATATCCCTTGTACTTGTTGTTGTAAATCGATTGAACGTTAATACACTTAACATTTTTCCCCTTGTAAACACTACTCTATTTACATTCATCTCACTTTATCTTAACCCTTAAGCAAGGCTAGGTGGCGAGTAAGCTCATTGGATCATCTCATGCGTTATATCAAGTTGTGTCGTGAGTTCTCGAAAGTTCCATTGGTGCATCATATCTATTAGAGCTGTTCGTGGGTTTTTACTTACTTTTCAATCGTATTCGTCCTTTTGCACATTCCCCATCGCTTCCTTTTTTGAGCTTTCAACAAGCTTGGACCTATTTAACGACTAGCTTTATCTACTCTTGGTCACGGTTCAACATCTTAATATTAGAGCGGAAGTTTTGTTTGAGTCGTGGTTTGTGTTTGAAGTTCTATTTATACTCTATTTTGTGTGTATAAAATAAAGTAAGTTACTGTATTCATTTGATTGCTATGCTTGTTAGCTATTACTTTTTCTAGTTTGTGGAAGTGTTTACTATATCACCTATTTAAAGAGTTTGAGCTTTAAATCTGTGGATAAAATAACTGACCTAAGTGTAAACATTGGTGCTGAAGATGATAACAATGGAGTTATCTACCATGGACAATAGTCTCAGGGAACCCCTAAGAGTATTGACTAGAGACTAGATAAGATGGCTAACCTTTTGGTAGAATTGACCTGAGCTGTTCATGCGTTAGCATGTCGATCGACTTAAGCCATGCAAGATACCTCACAAGCTGCTCAACCTGTTAAAAGTCGAGGTAGAAGAGTAGGTGGACAAGTAAAATGAAGGATAGACTTAAGAGAATTGGATGAAGAGGATGAGGAAGAGTATTTTGAAGAGGAGCGAACTCGAGTCCCTAGAGCATCTAGTCATGTGAAGCTTTGGATTTTGAGCTTCAATGGATCTAGGAATGCTAATGAGTGTCTAGAATGGGAAGAGAAACTGGAGTGTGTTTTTTACTACTATCAATATGAAAGTGAGAACTATTGCTGTTAAGTTCTTCGAATATGTCGCTATGTGGTGGAAGAATTTCCAGGTTATGAGGAGGCGAGAAGGCTATCAAGAGATTAATATTTAGCTTGAAATGAAAAGAACATCGAGAAATAGATTTGTACTAGAAACTTATCTGTAAGATACTTTCACTCGGTTTCAAAAGTTGAGGCAAGATGGCCAAACAATTGACGAGTATGTTAAGGAATTCCAAATGCTCATGATTCGAAGTGAAGTGGAGAGTCCCTGGCGTGAACAATCTCTAAGTTCATTATGGGATTAAGAGGTGATATTCGGGACATTGTGGGCCTCCAATGATTTACCACAATAGATGAAGCTATTAGAATAACTCAACAAGTAGAGAGATAAAAAAGAAGCTAAGTACCAACCAGAATGCTAACTAGTCGACCTAGAAAGGGGAATCATGGAGCTTAGTCAAGTATTAAGTCGAGCCGAAAGGTAGATATTCGAGTTGAGCTGAAAGGCTGAGCTGACGGTGAAGTACTAACTCGAACTTATGAGAAGGGGTAAGGATCTGGTAGGAAGATGAGCTAGATTAAGTGCTTTAAATGCCAAGGGTTCGGACATATGGTTACTTAGTGCCTAAACCAAAGAACTACGGTAATTAAGGGAGACGTTACGAAGCTGGAGGTAGAAAGTACAGATGAAGAACCTGAAGAGGAGGAGACTACTACCAAGAAAGAAAATGCTAAGAAAGAACTGATTAAAGAAGACGTGTTTGTCAAGGACTTGGATCAATTGGTCTTGATTATCTAATGTGCCATGAACTTAGAACCCTTATGGGACGAGGAGCAAAAGGAGAATTTGTTTCATACTACCTGTAAGGTGAATGACCAGGTGTGAGCATTAATTGTGGATAGTGGAAGTTACATCAATGTGACATTAGTCGAAATGGTCACATAGTTAAAGTTGCCAACCATTGCACACCTGAAGTTGTATAAGTTACATTGGCTGAGTGATAAGGGAACACTATATGTCACCTGGTAAATACTATTGCTAATCATAATTGGAAATTACTTCGACAAGATTCTTTGCGATGTGTTGCCATGTGTGCCTCGCACGTGTTGTTTGGCCAACCATGGCTGTTTAACAGAAGAGTTATCCATGACAGATACAAGAACATGTATGTGTTCGAAAAGGATGGTCGGAAAACTACATTGAACCTGATGCCACTAAGAAAAGTTAATAAATTGTAGAGAAAACTTGTTCGCGGATCTAAGAAGACTCTGATAATGAGTAAAGCCGAGCTCCAAGAGGTCATCAATGCTAACGAGCCGACCTTCATGTTAGTCAGGCACTTATTAGAGATGAAGGAGCAAGGTGAACTACCTTAGAAATTAAAAGAGTTACTGGATGAATATGCCAACTTATTCCCAGAACAATTACCCGAGGGGTTATCTTCAATTCGAGGTATAGAACACCGCATTGACTTAATATCCGACGTTGCCCTACTAAATAAGCCTGCCTATCGAATGGGTCCTGAACAGGCTTCTAAGTTCCAATATCAAGTTAATGAGTTACTGGAGAGAAGACATGTTAAGGAAAGTCTCAGCCTTTGTGCTGTATTGGCGCTTCTATTGCCCAAAAAGGATAGAACCTGGTAGATGTGTGTAAACAATCGAGCTGTAAATAAGATTACGATCAAATACAGGTATCCTATTCTAAGGTTGAAAGACATGTTAGATGAATTAAGCGGAGCTAAGATTTTCAGCAAGATTAATATGAAATCTAGCTACCACCAAATCTATATGAAGCTAGGAGATGAGTAGAAAACTGCGTTCAAGACTCAACATGGACTTTATGAATGAATGGTCATGCTCTTTGGCTTGTTAAATGCCCCTAACACTTTCAAGAGACTGATGAACTATGTGCTGAGACATCTGATAGGGAAGTGTGTCATAGTATACTTTAATGACATCCTTATTTACAGTGCCGACATGCCGAGTCACTATGAACATCTCCAAGTTATACTGGATATCCTTTGTGTTGAGAGATTATTCGATAATCTCAAGAAGTGTTGCTTTTGCCAGGAGGAAGTAGTATTCTTGGGTTATGTAGTAAGTGGATGAGGCTTACGAGTGGATGATGAGAAAATCCGAGTAATCGTTAAGTGGCTGACTTCTACTATTTGTGTCAATGTAAGAAGTTTCCATGGACTGGCTTCATTCTACAAAAGATTCATCAGGAATTTCAATACCTTTGCTACACCACTTACTGAGTTAATAAGGAAGAAAAACAACTTTCGATGGAAAGAAAGGGAGGAGAGGAGTTTTGTAGAGATAAAAGAAAGATTGACCTTTGCCCTAGTATTAGTTCAACTCGACTTTGAGAAAATATTTGAGTTGGAATGTGATGCATTAAGCATTGGAATAAGTGTTGTCTTAATGTAGGAAGGCTGACTAATTGCCTTTTATAGTGAGAAGCTTAGAGGACCTCAGTTAAATTACTCCGTGTATGACAAAAAACTCTTGGCGCTAATCCGGGCATTGCAAATATGGCAGCACTATTTACTGTCGAGAGAGTTTGTCATCTATGATGAGCATGAGTCCTTGAGGTACCTTCAAAGTTAGACCAAGTTATCGAAACGGTAAACGAGATGAGTTAAATTTCTTAAAGGATTCAATTTTGTAATAAAATATAAACAAGGAAAGAGCAATGTAGTTGTCGATGCTCTTTTAAGAAGACATGTACTCCTAAGTGAACTGTAGACTAAATTATTTGGGTTTACAAACATCAAAGAGCAGTACTCTAGGGATCCACACTTTAGACCCATATTTGCGCGATGTGTCGATGGAAGAACAGTGGATAAGTACCATATGGAAGATAGCTACTTGTTTCGAAAGGGAAAATTATGTGTGCCAATTTGTTTATTGCAGGAGCCACTAATCAAGGAAGCCCACAATGGAGGATTATCAAGATATTTTGGGGAAAAAAAGACATATGAATTACTAAGTGGTCGATTCTTTTGGCTGAAGATGAGGTAAGATGTGTATCGAATTGTTGAAAGCTATGCCATGTGCAAGAAGGCCAAATGTTGAGCCAAGTAAGGGAAAGCAATGCCTTTGCCTGTTCCAACAAAAACATGAACTAAGTTAAGCATGGACTTTATCATTGGATTACTATGAACTGCTTGAGGCAAAGATTCTGTAATGGTTTTTTATGGAGCAGTTCAACAAGATGGCGCACTTTGTGCCTTACGCCAAAACTAATTATGCTTTGGCTGTTGCCTTGCTTTTCTTTTCTTATAGGAGATTGTATTGTTACATAGCGTATCGAGAAGGGTAGTCTCCGATAGAGACCCAAAGTTTTTGAGCCAATTCTAAAGGACCTTGTGGC
Source organism: Lumnitzera littorea (assembly GCA_024138015.1). NCBI lineage: Eukaryota > Viridiplantae > Streptophyta > Magnoliopsida > Myrtales > Combretaceae > Lumnitzera > Lumnitzera littorea. The sequence goes on along the minus strand of JAMXBB010000012.1, from coordinate 13,245,963 downwards.
ATCAGATGGGGACCAAACTACTATTTAGTAGCTCCTATTACCCCTAAACTGATGGCCAAACAGAGGTGGTTAATCGTACTTTGGGATTACTATCTCGAGCTGTAGTGGGTAAGAACTTGGCCGATTGGGATGTTTACTTACCAATGGTTGAATTTGCTTACAACTGGACAATATATGACACCACCAAACAAACCCCCTTTGAAGTTGTCTATGGTTTTAATCCTAAATTGCCCCTCAATCACACCCCCATACCGGAATTCGAGCAAGAAGACCCACACGCAAGAGCTATAGCACAATCCTTTTAACACATCTATGACAAAGTTATTTGGCACATTGACTAAGCTACCAAAAGAATGCAAGAGAAGGCTAAGGGTAAGATAGCTAAACAATTCCAGCAAGGAGACTTATTATGGTTACACCTCAATAAGGAATGGTTTCTGAGTAAAAGAAGGAACAAATTATTTACAAGAGTTGAAGGACCCTCCATGATCCTTCAGAAGATCAATGATAATGCCTACAGGTTGAAGTTACTCAATGATTATGGGGTATCTGACACCTTCAATATTGCCGACCTTTATCCCTATCATCCTGATGGAGAGCTGACCAAAGATCGTACGGATTTGATCCTAAATCCGAATCATCTTGAAGGGAATGATGGGAATCAGGTTATTAGACCATTGACCTGCACCCAAGCCTAAGGACTAGAGGGACTGGTAAGGTGAATCCTCTTATTCCGGCCGACTCCTGCTAAGGTTGAGTATCTCTTTGCCGAGTAACTCTACATATCGAGTTGCATGAGTTCCCATCTCTTGGAGATTGTGTGTCAAATGCTAGAATGCTAAGACACTTGCCAAACCATGCACGCCTGCTCACTCGAGCCTGAGCCAACCACTTATCCGGCATCACTCTTGTCGAGAGACCGAGAGAGAAAGACTTTGGATTAACATAACTACCCTTGTTCGGACAAACCATTTGACCTTACTGTTTTGTCTACATCCTCCAATGGCATCGACAATATATCTTCACTACGTATATAGGAGCCCGTACAGAATTTGTACACTAATGATTATTTTTTTTTAATATTCATTTTTACCTTTTTGTGTTATTGTACATTACTTCTTAAAGATAATATCCTTTTTGTTTTTTTCCTTTTTAGGCATGTTGCCCTAAATTCTCTGCTATAAATACCTTTATAGTTGTTGCTGTAAATCATATTGAACATTAATACACTTGACATTTTTCCTTTCATAAACATTACTTTGTTTACATTCATCTCACTCTCATTCTAACCCTTAAGTAAGGCAAGGTAGTGAGTAATCTTACCGGACCATCTCATGCATCATATCAAGTTGTATCGTGAGTCCTCGAAAGTTCTATTGGTACGTCATATCCATTAGAGCTATTCGTGGGTTTTTGCTTACTTTTCAATCGCGTCTATCCTATTGCACATTCCCTATCACTTTCTTTTTCGAACTTTCTGTAAGTTTAGACCCATTAGCGACCGGCCTTATTTGCTCTTGGTCACAGTTCACAATACCTTTCATTCTCAAGCTAAGTAATTCTATTTGCTTGGTCTCTTTACTCTTATCAATTCATTTAGTAAGGATTTGGACGAGTAAACCTTACGTTTAGTGTTAGTGTGTTATATCGAGTACTAACTTAGGTTTATGTGTGGTTCTATGATGTGTCATATCCATAGAGTTAGTGTGTAGGACTACTAAACTATTGACTCCTATTTACTTTTTAGGCCATTTGGCAATTTGGACATACCCTTCGGTTCCCGTGATATTTGTAGTCGTGTGTTACCCTTCTTGGTAATCTATATCATCTTGGTATTAAAGCTTAGTTACGTTTGAGTAAGATTCTACTTATTTGTGTTTGTGAGTAATTCCTATAGTGTACTATGTATGAGATTAGTAAGTTGGGACTAGTATCGTATTGAAGGAGCTATGCGAGGTTGTAGTAAGTGTTGGATTAGTGTACTAAAGGGAGTTCAGTGCATTGTTTTCACATGTTTTATGTCCATAAAACAGAGTGTATGTGACTAGTGTTTCATTGCTAAGTAGTGTAATATTGTTGTCATTGAAGTAATTATTAATGTGTTAGTGTTGTTCATTATTGTTCGAAGGAGGATTTTTGAAGTATATTTCAGTTGTTAACCTATTGAAGTATTACAACAATGTTCGACTCTAGTGTTCAATGAACTTTAGGAAACCAAGAGAATAGTGCTCATAATGGCCAAGGTTAATAAGGAAGTTTTACACCCCAATTTGCTGACGAGCAGCTATATAGACTTATTGACCTAGAGACTAGCTTGGTGACTACTACAGATGAGGTTATGTTACGATCCGTGACTAAGAATAGACAAGGTCGGTTGCTAGATGGATTCGAGCTTTCAGAAAGCTCAAAAAAGAATTAATTGGGAAAATGCGAAAGGGCAAAATGAAGAATGAAACAGTAAGCAAAACCTACAAACAGCTCTAGAGGATATGATACACCAATGAAACTTCCAAAGGCTCACTATACAATTTGATATGATGTACGAATTGGTCCGGTGAGGTTATTCGCCACCTAACTTTGCTTAAGGGAAATGATAAGAGTGATGTCGAGAGTAAATAAACAGTGTTTATGCAAAGAAGAAAAGTACTCAAAAGTATATTAAGAATGATCTAAGCTCTGTTACAAGTACAAGGGTATTTATACCCATAAGTTAGGGTAACTTGCCTAAAAAAGAAAGGACAAAAGGGCATTTCCTAAGGAAGTAATGTACGAGATATAAAAGGGTAAAAATAAATATATAAGAAAAACAATTATTAGTGTAATGGATTCTACACATGATACTATATACATGGTAATGCTACATTGGCGAGGTCGCTAGAAGATGCAGATAAAAAGTACAGACAGATGGGCTTATTTGAGTAAGGATGGCTTAGTTAGTCCGGACTCTCTCTCTCAGCTTCTTGACAAGAAAGATGCCGAGTAATTGGTTAGCTCAGCATTAGAGAGTAATCATCAACTCGGCATACTATAGAAAAATGGGCAATCATACGACATGCAATGAAAGGTGCCTCGGTAGGGAAGTACTCGGCCTCGGTAGGGGTTGGTTGGAATGGAAGGATTCGTCATGCTAGCCCTTTTAGTTCTTGGGCTCAGTTATGGATTAGAGGTTCGGTAGCCTAATTCCCATTAGGATAGGTAGCAAGCTAGAAATAACCCCTATAGAGGCCAAGCCAATAAGCTACTTGAGAGAAGTAATGGCCGATATGGCCAAGCTAATGTCCTAGTTCAACTATCCCAAGCTGTAGGAGTGGATAGAGAAGCTCGATGTAGACTTGCATTGGAAGAGATTAAAGAGGAGGATGAGGAGATGGGTGAAGAAGAAGAAGAGTATTATGAACCTTAGGGGAGGAAAATCTAAGCTCCTAGAGTAGAAAGATTGAGGTTGCATATCCCTAGTTTTTCTGGAAATGGTGATGTTGAAGACTACCTGGAATGGGTAGATAAGATTAAGAAGCAATTTGAGTGTCATAAGGTGCTTGAGAATGCTATAGTTAGACTTACTGTATTGGAGTTTACTGGCTGTGGTATATAAGAATACGGCTGCCATTAGGCAAATGAATGGGTTTTAAAAAAGCTATTATAAAGGCCATCACTCTACAGTAGAAAAATTTATAAGCCACTTGAAGAAAGGAATGAGAGCGCGAGGTTAGAAATTAGGATGAGACGAAGAGAGTGATGAGAAGGAGATTCGTTCTAAGCTACTACCTACAAGATGCCTTTAAGAGATTGCAAGAGTTGAGGTAAGGAGGATTAGGCGTTGAAGCTTATGTGAAGGAATTCCATATGTTAATGATCTGTTGCAAAGTTGTTGAGCATGAAGACCGAATTGTATCTCGATTCACTGGTGGGTTGAAGTATGAGATTGGAGATATTCTAAAGACTATGGATATTGGTACACTTGATGAGGTAATCCAAGTTGCCCAAAGGATCGAAAGGCGTTAAGTGGGAAGATCCCAAGCTCTTATTAGTCAACATACCACTAGCTGACCTATTCTAAGTAGACCTGTATGATCAGAGCCAAGTCGAACTAATAATGTCCAACTTGCTCTAGTTGCTTGAGCAGAGGGGAAAGAAGCTCTAAGGGAGTTTGAGAAAGGACCAAGTTTTGGGTGAAAGACTAGCGAGATCAAATGCTTCAAACTCTAAGGATTCTGACACATGGTTGCGCAATGTTTGAACAGACAAGTGATCGTGATTAAAGGAGAGGTGCTGACCATTAAGGTTGACAATACTGATGAGGAGATTGATGAGCCAAAAGAATTCAGAAACACTAAACGATCCGAGGAGGAAGAGATCATTTATAGTGAAGAAGGTAACTTTATGCCTGCAACTATGGTACCGAGAAGAGTAATGAGTATGAGTCTTGTGCTAGAGGATGAGTAGTTTAAGAACCTATTCTACATTGGTTGCAAAATTAATGGAACATTGTATACACTCATTGTAGATAGTGGAAGTTTTACTAATATAACATCTGCATTCATGGTCTAGCAATTGAAATTATTAACCAATCCCTAGCTAAAGCTTTACAAACTACACTGGCTCAGTGACAAAGGAGCCCTACAAGTAAATAAGCAAGTGGTTGTAACGATCTATATTAGAAACTATCGAGATGAAGTACTCTATGTCGTGTTACCCATGAGTGCCTCTCATATTCTTCTTGGACAAAATGTGGATGTTTGATCGGAATGTGATTTATGATGGAAGGAAGAACACGTGTTCCTTAAAGCACGAGGTAGGAAAGTGAAGTTAAGCCTTATGATTGCTAAGCAAGTTAAAAACACACAGACTCAACTAAACTGAGTTCTGAAGAAAGAGGCTTTGATGATGACTTAAGCCGAGTTGAAGAAAGAGATGAAGCTTGAAGAGCTGACCTATCCGCTGTTCAGAAGGTTATTTGAGATGAGAAGATTAAATGAGGAACTATTACCTGCTAAGGTGAAAGCCTTGCTAAATGAGTTTGCCAACCTATTCCCTAGCGGATTGCCTAAAGGTCTACCACCAATAAGAAGAATTGAACATGAAATAGATTTGCAACTAGAATCTTCATTACCAAACAAGCCTGCATATAAGCTAAATCTTGAATAGTTTGCTGTGCTACAAAGGTAAGTTGATGAACTAATGAAAGGAGATTATGTTTGAGAATCCTTAAGCCCTTATACTGTACTAACTCTGTTAGTACTAAAGAAGAATGGAATGTAGAGGATGTACATAGATAGCAAGCTATTAGTTAAATCACCATCAAGTACAGGTATCTCATACTTAAGCTTGATGACATGCTTAATGAGTTGTATGTAGCAAGAATCCTTTCGAAGATTAATTTTAAGTCAGTAAATCATTAGATTAGGATGTGAGAAGGAGATGAGTAGAAAACTGCATTCAAAACACGCCATGGATTGTACAAGTAGCTTATGATGCCATTTGGGTTGTTGAATGCACCAAGCACATTCATGAGACTAATAAACTATGTGCTCCAAGAACTCATTGGAAAGTTTGTTGTTGTATAATTTAATGATATTCTTATCTATAGTCTTAATCTAGAGACTCACTGTGAGCATCTTTGAACTGTTTTCTTAAAACTTCAAGCTAAAAAGCTTTATGCTAATTTGAAAAAATGCGACTTCTACCAACCTGAATTAATCCTTCTAGGATTTATGGTAAGTGGTGGTAGTATATGAGTGAATGAAGAGAAGGTAAAGGCGATCACCGATTGGCTTATGTCAACCTGTTCTGTTAATGTGCATAGCTTCCATAGCCTAGCGTCATTATATTGTCAATTCATAAGGGACTTCAATACTATTATAGCCCCATTTATTGACCTATCGAAGAAGAGCTTTGAATTCAAGTAGGGAGAAAAAGAGTGTAAGAGTTTTGAGAGGGTGAAGATGAAGTTAACCACTACCCCTATTTTAGCTCTCTCGAGCTTTGATAGAGTATTTTGAAATGAAGTGTGATGTGTCTAGACTAAGCATAAGAGTTACTTATTTCCTACTTTAGTGAAAAACTTAAAGGAGCTACACTAAACTACTCTGTGTATAACAAGGAGTTATATTCTTTAATTCGAGCTCTTATAGTCTAGCAACATTATTTATTATCCAAAGAGTTTCTGATTTACACTGATAATGAGTTATTAAGATATTTAAAGAGCCAACCTAACTTGTCTAGGCAATAAGTTAAGTGAGTTAAGTTCATGGAGGGATTCTCCTATGTCATCAAATATAAGAATGTTAAGAACAACATAGTGGTCGACACCCTATTGCAACAATACACCCTCTTGACCAAATTGCAGACTATATTACTTTGCTTTTTTGTGATTAAGAACTTGTATGCTGAGGACTTGCACTTTAGCCTGATTTATGCTAGGTGTGAAGATGGATAAACTCTTGATGATTATCATAAGGAGGAAAAATACGTATTTAGGAAGAGAAGATTGTGTATTCGAACCCGTTTTATGCGAGAGTTACTAGTACACAAGGCGTATGGTAGAGGATTGTCTAGACATTTTGGCAAGCATCAAACTCATGAGGTATTATCCTCTAGATTCTTTTAGTCAAGAATGATGAAAGATGTCCAAGTTGTACTAGAGAGATATGCTACCTATAGAAGGGCTAGGAGCCAAGTAGAGTAAGGACAATACCTACCCTTACTGATCCCAAGCAAATCATGGTTTGAGCTAAGTATGGACTTTATGTTAGGTTTGCCAAGGAAGTCTCAATGGAAGGACTCCATGATGGTGGTTGTGGACCAATTTAGCAAGATAGCACACTCTATGCCTTATGCTAAAACTAATAATGTTTCAGCTATTTCTTTTCTTTTCTTTTCTTATAAGAAGTCGTTAGACTCCATGAAGTGCCCCGAAACATTGTATCAAATTAAGACTCAAGATTCATGAGCCACTTTTAGAGGACATTATGGAAGTGAATGGGAACCAAGTTGTTATTTGGCACGTCTTGCCATCTATGAACAGATGGATAGATCGAGGCTATCAACAGAATGGTGGGGATTTTGCTTCGAGTTGCTATTGGTCAGAACCTAAGTAATTAGGATCTATGTTTGCCTATAATTGAGTTTGCCTACAACAGGATCGCCCATAGTGTTATGAGTATGTCACCATTTGAGGTCACATATGGATTCAACCCTGAGCTGCCAGATGCCCCTTCCAAGCTAGAATGAAGATTAATCAACCGTTGAAAGATCTAAGGCCATTAAGGTAATGTACCAAAAAGTCATAGAGCATTTGGGCCGAGCTACTACCAAGCTCAAGAAACAAGGTTGAGGATAAAAGGATAGAGGATTTCAGCTTAGTGACTTGGCTTGGATCCATCTAAGTAAAGATTGATTCCCAAGTTTGAGGAAGAGCAAACTATCTCTAAGGGTCGATGGACTATTTAAAGTACTTGAGAGGATCACTCTTAATGCCTATAAACTTAAACTGCCTAAAGAGTATGGAGTCTTAGATTCCTTCAACATTGTCAACCTCCACCCACAAGTTCCCAAAGATGAGTTGTAAGAAGTTGAGCCAGATTTTATACCAAATCTCAAACAACTCGAAGGGGATGATAAGGATCATGGAATGATCACTCGCTTTGAGCTTAAGGACTCACTAATTTAGTTCACTAAACTGTCTTAGGGGAGTTCAACACTAAAGAGCAATGCATTCTTTACTTGACTTGCTGAGTTATTCTAGTTTAATCTCTCTTTGTCCCATTGCAAAGACCCCTGAGGTGGCCAACTTGTTGCTGAGCCGACTTCTTAATGCCGAACCATCCCAAAGCTGAATAATGCTCCTATATGTTGCCAAGCTGAAATTTTCCCCAACCCAAGTTGCCTCACTACCAAGCCAACTAACCAAGCTTGAACAAGCTAGTGACCATTTGTTAGACTAGCCTTCTCTAGTCCTTGAATTTTTAGACTGCTAACCTACCGAGCTATCGACCTGATTAGCTCTGCTTAGGCATTCAATACCTGCTCCTAACATCCGTACTATTGTTATAAGAATGTTCCATTTTCATTTGATTATGAATTTACCCTCGTAATTATGAACATTTCCTTTTTCTAGTAAGGATCTTTTTAGCAATTTTTAGTAACCTACAACTTGCCCTAATTAAGCCATATAAATATCTACCTTGTACATCAACCACAACACATTAGACAAAATATTAAATATACCTTTCATTCTCAAGCTAAGTAATTTTATTTGCTTGGTCTCTTTACTCTTATCAATCCCTTTAACAAAATTATGGTGAGTAACGCTATGTCTAGTGTTCATGCATCATATTGAGTACTAGCTTAAGTTCGTATGTGGTTCTATAGTGCGTTATATCTGTAGAGTTAGTGTGCAAGATTGCTAAGTTATTAACTTCCATTTACTTTTTGGGTCATATAACAGTTTGGACCCAGCCTTTGGTTTACATGATATCGGTAGCCCTATGTCACCCTTCTCGGCAATCTATATCACCACTTGAAGGTAGAAAATAAAAGGTTTAGAACTAGAATAGAATAAAAATGAAACATTTAGAACTAAATTTGTTACTTTTCCCTTATTTCTTTTTTATAGATATATTTTTGTGTTTGATTGGTGAAATAACTATTTTAAGAAATTGCTATTATTGCGGAATTATAAATTACAATTCTTTTACATAAAAACAATAAGCTTACAGTTACTCAAGCACATTTTAAGCTATACTTAGGGATGGGTTGGGTCCGACTCATATTTGGATCCATCGGTCCTAGTAGGTCCATGCGGTTCATAGTTTGTAATTTGCTTACTAGGTTTATGAAGAAAAAAAGAAAGAAAAACACCCTAATTAATGATGATGTGGTGTGACATATTTAATGCATTGTAGATTTGGTTTAGAGTTTTGCATTATGCAGTTCTACAATTCAAACAACTACTCAATTTATTGCTCCTGGAGTTTTGCAGATGTGTATAGCAGATGAAAATTTTGAATTTGGCCTATGTGTACACGTCACAACAAATTTATTAAACATTCTAAAGGAGGAGATGACTGTTTTGATTTCTAAAAATCTATAATGTAATAAGCGTTTTGAAAATTTCAGAACGAACATTTTGAAACATTGGTTTCAAAATTTTTGTAGAAATGCATGTAGTATAAATTGCAATTTGCACCACTCCTCCAAACCTCACAAAAAAATCACTATATAGATTACGTGCATGTCAATCCCCTTCTATTATTTTTTAGCACAACAATATTTTACGCAATAGTTGAAGTTTTCTCTACTAAAGTTTATTTTTGTTCGCTACACTTTATTACACAAATGCACCTACTCCATATGATACACTTTATTTCCATTTGCAAAAAAATATTTTTTGTTAAACTTTACTCTTTATTGGAAATATTTTCCTTAAGAACCATATTTTCCACTATACAAAATAGTTAAATTTTTTACCTATTCACATGTACTACTTTGTGCATTGTTCCTCCTTTGTTTTGTTGTTACAAATTGCATGCAAAATGCCAGAAATGCAAATTGATTAGTTTTTCTGTATGTCCTCCTCCAGCAAGAAGGATTCCGGGGGAAAAGGGAAAAATCCCCAGATTAAGCAACCCATAGATGTCGACAACTATGGTGTCCACCACGACTTCACTAGTAAATGATATGAGGATGTGTTGGAGTCTTTGATGGTTCATTCTAGTTTCGAGCAGCAAACTTCGTACCAGTGGGAAGAACCTGTGAAGGGTGGGGAAGTTGCATAAAAAGGTGGAGACGATGTTGAGAAGTTGCCACATGGTGATCCAAGTAAAACCCTCAAACCTAGGAAATTCGAAATATTTTTGAAACATTTCACTAAAATTGCAAATAAAAATGGGAATTTACATGTGCAATGCAATTACTACATTGCAAACTACGAATGGAAAAAAGGCGACGAGTATGGTATGATGACAAGACACCTATAAATAAAGCATTTAGGTGAGCATGGTATTGATAAAACTCAACAGCAAATTGTATATAGTGGCAGTTCCTAATCCTCAACATTGTTTAGGTATAACATGGAGAAGCAAAAAATGGCATTGGCATTAGCACAACACATTGCAAATGTGCATCTTTCTCTCAGTACAGGTAAGTGTAAGTCTTGTCTCTAGTATAAACAAGAGATGTTGAACCTAAACGTGTTTTTGTTTGATACCAAAACAATACACAAAGCTAACCAACAGTTGTATCATAAAGGTAATAGAGAGCTAGTTGCAATGTTCAACTCCTTAGATATATAAGTATCGATATGTATGGATATATGGACGGATAGGTAGTAAAAAAATTCATACATAGAAGTATCTTATCACTGGATAGATAACAAATGGCAACGAAATAAAAGGTTGTTGACCATTAGGTTCTTCAACAAACAACACATAGCACAAGTAATATATAAGATAATATTTATCATTCTCAAGGAGTATTAGTTACCACGTAAAATATTTTCAATTGGTTTTGATAATGTTAGTGCAAACACTGCATCTATAAGTGAACTACAAAATCTTTGTTAACCCAATTTGGAAGGAACATTTTTCTACATAAGATGTGTATGCCAAATTTTAAATTTATGTGTTAAAGAAGGTATAGAAACTCTAGAATATAAAGTGACTCCAGTAAGGTATGCAATTAAAACTATTACTGAAAAGTCCCTCTTTGCATAAAAAACCCTCTTTGCATAGAATGTAGAGGGACTTTTCCATAGAAAACGTAAAAGTTATAAAAAATTTAAAAAAGATGTAAAACATCAGTGGAATTTAACGTATGATATTTTGTAAATTACAATTGCATATAAAGAACTGTGATTTAGGTTTTGTATGCATCATATTCAATAAGCTGAAATTTATACAAGAAATTGGGATGTTTGTGATAAGTTACTAGAAGTAAAAGTTTTCCATGATACTACTAACACCTTTTCCTAAATGTATAGGCCCAGTATGCACTCTTTCATTATAGAGGTCGTTAACATAGTTACAGTTCTATTCAATGTGCTTAAGACTTAATATTGCAAATGTATGTTGTTGAGATGGTGGAGAAGTGGCTACAGTATTATAGGGAAATTCCCTCCATCTACCTTATTGCTGCTAATTTAGACCTTCGATGTAGAATAGAAGTTCTTCAAGACCATCTGAATATGTACTATCAAATTATTATAACCTTTCTGATATGCAAGATGTATATATTATAAGCACAGTAAATGAGCTTTGTTGAGTGAAGGATGAAATGAACACATTGTTCCAACATTTCTCCTACATATATGGTAAGCAAGTTGCGATCACTTCATCACCTTCCCCAACAATAAGCAACTACTCCTTTGCGAGGGAAATTGCTCCAACAGAAGTTAGAGAGCCATAAGTCTGGAGGACAACAGAACGAGCTACAACACTTTCTCAATATCGACTTTGAGTTTGTTGATAGTATCAGTATCCATAACTTCAACATTCTTGAGTGGTGGAAATTGCGCAAAAAAAATATATTCGATCTTCTCATGCATAGCTCGACATGTTCTTGCTACCTTAGCCTTAACAGTGGCAGTAGAACAAGCATTTAATATCGCTAGACTCATCTTCGACAAAAGTCATACCTCGTTAAGCCTGTCAACGTAGAAGCTACACTTACAATGAAGATTGGTGAATAGTAACCAATAGAGAACAGGAGACAATGGGGACTTCCACAAAGGAAGACAAACACTTAAGTGATTTCAACTCCTCCAAAGGAAGTCGTAGATCCACTCCAGAATTAAGCGACCCCCAAAGGTGATAGTGATTAGCACTTGCAATTTTCTCCTTTCTATTTTACGTATTTAACACTTAGACTAGATTTTTTTTTTTAATAAAAAAAATCATCTAATGGGCATTTTTTCAAATCTAGGAGTTAGCGATATTGGTTATATTTTGAAAATTGAAAGTATTGGAATAAAAATTAGCTTATACTATAGAACTTAAAAAAAAATGAAATGGCTAATCACGTAAACATGACGGTTTTTTTCGAATATAAAAACTGATTAATATACTGAAGGTTTTAAAAAAAACTAAAAATTATTCTAAAACTATGATAGCTTGATTCCATGTATTGAATACATAGGTAACCACTAACACAATATGACTAAAAAAATTTAATTTTGAAGTCATTTGAAATATAATAGGTATATTATTATTATATCTTATGTACAATACAATTTTTCAATATATGATATAATACCATACGTGACGTACAAATATTTACTACTAAATTTAAATTTTTTTGCCAAATTTTAAATTCACATGTGTTAATATGCAAAATTGTTGTATAGGGAAGGAGAAAAATGAAATTACTCAAGAAAGAGGAAAATTAAAAAAAAAAAAAGGACTAGTCATTGGCTGCTAAACCAACCCTAAACTACCGGGCCATGTTGAATTAGACCGAAATTGGCCATGGCCTAATCGGTTATGGTTCAACAGCCCCCAAGCTCATGATCCACTAGTTCCAGGTTGGGTATGGTCTAGCCCTACGTCTATTCTAACCCCATTGCAAAGATAAATAGATAAGGGAATATATGTAGTGTACAAGGCTTAAAAAATTGTTATATTATATATTTAAGCTTGGCTCTTTATGTTAGTTGATAGGATTTAAAGAGTTCAATTTACAATTGGGATAACTTAGGAGATGTGACATGACATGTCTAGAACATAGACTATTGGACCATCCTGTTCATTTTCAACCTTTCTTAAGGAAGCTCATGTATATGGAGAGGTTTGCTATGAGTTTAGACTCAATAAGAGTCCATCGATATAAAGACTCATCTTGGCCATTAATTGATAATGTGATCCAACAAGCATCATCAATGACCTAACTCTACAAGCACCTCATAGCTCCTCTTCATTTGGGGACAATTTAGCTATTCAGAGAAATGATATAGTGATGTTACATTGTTATCATATAAGATCATTTGAGCTTTAACTTGAAAACACACTACCTCTCACCTAAACAGTGGGGTTAATGTTTTATAGCTCATCTTCCTTGCTTTTTTTTTTTTTTTCTTTTTCTCCAAGTTATTTGTTACGCATCATTCTATGTTACTCCTCTTATGTCACATGTAGTGTAAGATTCAAAATGCATGTATGTGACCACTGCAATCGGATTTCCTCATCTACGATATAGGTATTTATGGAAGAGATCTACAGAAGGCTTCATCATAGCATATCATTGACATTTAGGTTCTTGTGGCAATTAGCATTCTTATTGCATTTTTCCTTTATGAAAGCATTAAAAGAATTGCCTAGAAAAGTTGCATGTATATATGTAAATACATTTACTTGGTGAGCCATAAAATGGTAAATAAAATCCATGCTATTCATTAAGCAATTTCTTTTCTAAAAAGAAAAAGTTTTGAGTTTTCCCATAAGAGGACATAAAAAAACCAATTTAAAAAGATAACATACACATATATATATATATATATATATATATATGCTAACATCTTTATAATAAAAAAATATGAATATTAATCTCTTGAATATGAAGAGACAAGGTTGGATTATCTAAATATTCAAAACTACCCATGATAAATTAAGTGTTTCGACATAGCAGTTAATGGGGCCCTTTAAACGTGTAGTAATGAGCATCAAGATTTCCTAACTTAGTGTTTTAATTTTGCCATTTAAATTGAATTATATTTTGAAATTATGTATTGATAATTATTTAACAAATTTAAACTAAAGCTAGAAATTCATCAATATATCTATCATATGTCCTCGTGCAAAAAAACTCAATAAAGCACCTATTAGATAGAGAAAATACTCAAAATAACGAAAAAAAGCGAATTTATTCATTTTAGCTCAATTGATTTCAAAGCATTAAAAAAACATAAATTTCATCGAATTTCCTCATGAAATTGAAGGCCAATCAATTTTCAATTGCCACTGTCCATCTACCTTACGATAAGCACCCGATAATCTAAACGACCAATCACAATCACTAATACAATTATCCCTACGTTCGAGATATGCTGAAAAATGCAACACATCTGCTCCTTTTGTCATGGCATCACACAAGAGTTGAGTATCATGAACACTGTCTTGTTCAAATTTCCATTCATATGTACCCTTTGCAGGAATAGTTTGGTTTCCCATATCTTTCTCTAAATCTAGAACGCAGTGTATAATCAATTCCCTATCGCCGTCGTCGAAATAGTTCGCGGTGTGCACCAGAACAGTCGTGGATTTTGAGACAGAGATTGCTCCTGCCAGAAGGAGGAATTGAAGAACTTTTAGGATGTTGGGTTTCATTTCTTTTTCTTTTCTTTTCTTTTTTTTTTTTTTTTTTGATAGTGTGAAGAATGTCTTTGAGATTGTTCTGTGTGTATTATTGTCTGATGAGAGCTTTATAGTTACAACCTTAGAAAAATCTTGTAGATATAGGAGATATGGTAATTAAGGAAGTAATCAATGTACCAACTAAGCATGAGACAATAATATTTGCATACATTAAATAAGTCCAATTTTAGGAAAAGAAATCTAGTCTAATTCGATCGTCCATGAACTGTCCACACACGAAAATTAATTGTTTTACCGTTATTAAAAGAAATCTTAACCTAGGTGCAAATCGAATGGCTAGATTTCACGAGATACATGGCCTAAACATTGAAATTCAAATCATTTAAGAAATTATATCATACAGTTTAATATCTTTCTACATTTTTTAAGTGCAAGAAGGATGTTTTTGGTATCTACCTTAAAAATAGTATCTTATATGATTACATTTATAATTAATATCGTGTTTTAATTCATATTAATGTAATTTTACGTCAATAAATTTAATTTTAAACCATTGGTTTCAATTAAAAAAAAAAAAGTTCAAAATCCAAATCAAAATGAATCTTGTTCTTTCTCTCTCCCATTATATTTATTATTTTTATCATAGTTGAATCATTTTTTTTTTTCCGGTGAATAAAACTTCTTCCATTACTTAAACTCGAAAAACAACACAAGCACAAGCTGAGTTCACAACAGCCAAAAAAACAAAAAAACCAAAATCTTAGCCTGGTATCTCCTCAGCTATAGTCTGATAACAACACTCATCCTTATCAAGAAAGCTAAACAAAAAACTGGGAAAATCATCTTCAAAAGCCATTCTCGTAGTTGCTTTCAATCATCCTTTTGCTAAAGTATCGGCTATCTAGTTCTAATCACAGCTTACTGTGAAATCCTGAAAATATATAATATATACTTTAAAGAAATTCTAGAATATTAAGTAGAGTAACTGAACATTTTTAATATGTTTGAACCATAATATTCAGTACACTCCTTAATAGAGTTATAAGACACAAGACACAAGAATAATGCTACTATAAAAACTATATATATATATATATTAATAAATAAACATAATGTTTATAACGAATCATTTAAATAACCTTTGTTGTATAATATAAATAGTGATTTACTATAAAATATATAGTAGAGATATTTATATATTTAATAATAGTAGCACACCTTAATAATAATGCGTATAGCTCTACAATTTAAAAATTTGTAGATGGGGATTTTCAATCATATTGAGAGGATTGATGGATAACCATACCCCTATTGCATATAACTGTATTAATTGGTTTTTTAAATCTTAATCTATTGGATATTTTTCTAAATCTAGAAAAATTTTAAGGGATTTTAAGAAAATATCAAAGCCTGTTATTGGAGGAAGAAATATTTAAAATCCAACCTTAAATTTTAAATATAGAACATCTTTAAATCAAAAAGACAAATACTAATGACAATAATGGTGATAATAATTATAAGTTACATACTAACTAAAGTTTGATAACATGTCTCGATGTCTCCAAATTATAGATTTTGACTTTTAAGATTTTAGCTTTAAGTTGCTTCCTATTGTTTAACAAATATAACAAAAGCCTTGAGCTCATGTCCCAGAAAAACACAACATTCCAGTCCAATAATCCAATTTTCCTTTATCTGACCGTAAACTCTCCGAACCCAAAGACCTAGTTAAGCCATCTAAATCCGAACAAATCTCTTCTCAATCTCTTAGAACCACGCCGACTCTTAAAATGTGCCACCTAGGTACGTTCATCTAAACCCAACATTCCAACTATCTTGCAAAGGACAGCAATATCTCTCCCCGATCTCCTTTGATACCCTCTCTTTGTTTCTCTTCTACTGAAATCTCTCTCTCCCTCTCTCATTCTGCGCACGTGTATGTGTGAAACTCGGCTTTGTTTGGTTCTGCTTTGGTCCTCAGTATTCCATACCTCCTTCTTCTCTCCCTCTCGGCTAGCCTCGGACAAGTAAGAGGAAACAACTTCCTCCTTATTTTATTCCTTGCGTCGTCGATGGCCCCTACCCCCTTCCTTATTATCTTCTTCCATTTTCATTTTCTTTGTTTTATTCCTTCCTCTTGTTTTCCTTGTCCCCTGTTTAGAGAAAGAAGAATAGAGCACCTTAGCGAATGCGAAGGAGCTTGGACAAAACACCACGACAAGCTCAACAGCCGCGAAAACACATTTGTATTGATTCGCGCGGTGAAATTTAACACTTCTATCTCCTTTCCTCTGCTGGTCGTCCTTGCCGCGTGAAAGGGGAAGCTTCGGCGAGCGCAATGACGAGTCCCAACCACCACGACCAAACTAAGGCGGCTAGTTCTACGCGCCAAAAGCCATTGCAAACTCGTCATTTCGCTTTTCGATGACACCTTCCGATCAAGGTAAATATCTATCCTCACTCCAACCAGTTCACCATCGTCTACGTTAGAAATCTGACCTCTTCTTTGCTCGCAATAGTGCCTATTGTGGTGAATTCACTCGCATCACCTTGGACAAGTTAACCAATAGATTTTGGGTGCTATATTTTCGCTGGGTAAGCCGTTGCCCCTTGAAGATTTCCTTGGCAATGTTTTCTTTTACTATGTAGAGAGTTTAAATTTGCTTAGATGGGGGAAGTCTCAGACTTTGCGTGAGACGACAGCTTTGAAAAGTATAATAATTTAAGACCTACCCTGTTTAATGAAAAATGTATATATAAATAATAATAAAAGAAAATAATAATAAATAAACAAATAATGATTAGCTCGAGTTACGAATGTTGAATTCGTTGTACCCAATATCATGAGATAATCGTATTGTGATTGGGTTGATTACAAAAAAGAGGGCACATGAAGCATGGATAATAACAATAATAACAAATAGATAGATTGATTGATAAATGAATAAATAAACGAGTAACATTGCTTTAAATAAACAAACTAGTTGCCCAATCTATATATATATATATGTGTATGTGTGTGTGCGCATTTTGCATGGAAAGATGATTAACAAGTTTGGCTATATATAATTTCAATTTCTACATGTATATCAACGAGCGTACATATTACATTGCCCTTTTATGGGGAAATGTGTGTTTCCATATGTAAACATGAATCTATCTAGGGATATATATATATTAACAACATTAAGGTGTCATTAATAATAATGTTAGTAGCAATATGCGATGCTTGTATATACATAGGTATTTAAAATATATATACACGCTCACATGTTTGCTTCGTAATGTTATCATTAAAAAATTCACTTTAATCCTTTGTATGCAAAAAATCTATGCTTACATGTTATAGCCTAAATAACAAGGTAATAGTATGTTATATACATATATCATAAAAAGTATCGATTTGTTAATTTTAGTAATTTAGTTATTGAATTATATATATATATATATATATATATATATTCTCCTAAGCTTCGCAATTTAATTTTAAAATAACGATTAAGGTCTCTAGTTCGTAAAATATCCATACGAGAAGTTCTATTTAATGGGGAAAAAAAAAGTGAATGAGAGACAAAACTTGTACAATGCTATTCTATAGAAAATATAAATTAATTCCAAACTAATTGTATGCCAATTCTATACTAGCAAATAGTACTATAATCTAATATAGTATAAAGTTATACCAACTCCATATGTTGAAGTATTTATACATAAGGTCAATTAATAAAGTTAAGTGATATGAAACATTATTTTATTTATAAATTAAACTTATTTAGAGTCGACACTGCCTATTTTAATTAGTTGTTACCACGTGGACTAAATTAACTATGATTCAATTATAAATGAATATATCTACGGGGATATTAGGAATGGACAACTTGTTAGTTTGTTTCTCTTGTACTTGTTAAAATATAGCTTCATAAATATAAATTAAAAGATCGAGGGAATTGGCTATCGGATGAGCGAAAGATCAAATTTAACTATATTTGGTACATATGAATGCTAAATCTTAGAGTTAAAAAAAAAGTTTTCATTTAAAAACAATAAATAAGATATCATTTCTAGCAAGTAGTTGTATTAGAAATTGACTAAATAAAAATTTCCTGCCTAACCCAATACATGTCAAATGCATTAGAAACCATTAGGTACATAAATTTAATCTCAAGATAGTCCATATCCATCTTTAATAAATTAGTGTATGAAGATAATTAAGTTGAATGCATGGGTATTAATTGTTATGTGAATGTTGAGCTCGAATGGAAATATATATATATATATATATATTTATACATATAGTTGCCTTAATAGATGTTTCCGTTTTAATTTATCAAGTTTTAATAATAGATGATATATATATATATATAAAGAGAAGTAAATAGGACTCAACTTTTATTTTTAAGAACTATAATAAGAAATATAGTATTCAAAATTGTAGCAAGTTCTAATGTGTCTATAAGTAACAAGTATAATATTAGAAAACAATTAAGCATAAATTTGACCTTGCAATATTCCATATCTATCTCCAATAAAGTAGGGAATAATGAACACAATCAAAGGTAAATGCATAACTACTAATTGATAGATGAATTCCAAACTTTAAATGGAAATAATTCAAACTTATAGCTACTAGTGAGTATTTTTGTGCATATCTTAATAAATTGAATAACATCGACAACTCCAAATATATATATATATAAATATATATATTCATTTTCTTAATATGTAGAGTCACATGAAAAACTTATAAAGTTTTCCTTTCAATTTATTTGGTTTTAACAGTGGGCAATACTAATATCTTAACAAGCTTATGCTATAATATAAAACTAAGGTATACCTTACTAAATCATCCAATGAATCAATTAAATCTAGCGACTATAAGAATCAGCCTGCTCTAGCTTAGTTTTGAACTTATAATCAAAATAAAAATGAAAACTTAAAATTTGTAACCTAAAAATTTTATTGAGGCCAAAATCGAACATTTGATCCCAAACTAATTTAAGTAAATAATCCCTAATATAACAAGCTATTTCGAACTTGTAGAATCAATTAATCTAATCATTCGCTTTAACTAAGAAATTGACCCAATATGTCCAATATCCCCCAAAAGAGTAGAACCCTTCAAGATAGATAATTTTTTAAAACCAACAAGAGCTAAACTAAATAAAATAATTTTGTGTAAAGTTTGGGGAATGAGTGACGTTAAATTTAGTTTAGACATAGCTATAGTTTCAAGTACCTTTTATACTTATTTATTAATGTCTTTGGCAATACTAACCCTAAGGGAAATTCTCTACGACTATCTACTTGACAACTATTACAATTAGTTGTTCTGAACGGGTGAGTGACTTTCTATGATTACCATACTTACTTATGCTTGTATATTAGTTGCACTTTAATTAATATATGATACGAAATTGAATTGTTTGGGGATATGGAAAATGTATGTAGTTGATATTGGTTGCTATGTTAAGATACTATAAATTATATGACATTGGAAATTGGATGATATGTTTATTAATTATATTCTTGTTGTTGAGCGTCTACCCTATTTGTTTGGTTATATCGTCATTAATATAACAACTATTTGGCTTAAAATTTAAATCGGATATGCACTATACAAATGCATGAAGAAGGTTGTTAGCATCATGCAGGTGTGTAGAGAGGCTATATGAGGGTAATGCTTCGTTCAGTGTTACCTCGTCTTGACCTTTGGAAACTATCGGGTACCGATGAATGCCATCCTTTAGTTAGGGCTCTGTTCACAGATGTATCCGCTTAGGGCTACCCATACTCTTAAGAATATATGTATTATCAAATTGTTATTTTCATATTAAAGTAAACCCCGCTTGAGTTGAGCTCATGGTATTTTGATATATTAAATAATAAGACATTAAGCTGAGGGCAAATTAGCTCAAAGTGGTAGTGCTTGGAGCTAATGTATTGGTACTTATTCCCTAACCCTTAGTGACTAGAAGGCACAAATTCAGGCTGTATATAGTTTTCGCCTGATTGTGTATACTGTTGCATTCATAGGTTGTACATACATTGCACACTAATGGTTGATAACTTGCTTACTAATTGGTTGTTCTATGGTTTGATAGATGATCTCACTAAGCCCTAGAGTTTACTCCTTAATAGTCTTTCTTGTAGGTCATATCAAAGCTGGGAATTGGGTTAGGAGCCAAGTAATGAGTGTACAAGACTCATACTACAAAGTATAGGTATAGGATAAAATGTTATTTGGATTGAACTTAGATTGTGTAAGAGGGAATATTAAAACATGTGTTATATTTTTAAAATCTCTTCCCGTCTAGATTTATTTTGAACCAATACCTTCTAAATTGTTTTGACTATCCAATCTTATTATTTGGTAAGGGATTCCGATTCTTCATGGTTTTGGTGAACTGTAGAATATTGGTTTTCATAGATATTTTTATATAAATGTACTAAATATATTATGATTAAATGTAATAAGTAAATATTTAATTAGAGTTTTGCAACCTTTAACTTGTAAGATGATTTTTCATATTGTGGGTGTATACGTAATATAATGATTTTAGGATAATTTTACTGGACTCTCTTTAGAGTTGTTACACTTACCTTCAATAAAACAACACCATCAAAGTAAGATAGAGAGTTAATACAACCCGTTAATGTTAGGTGACATAGCTGCAAGTTTACATCCGGCTTCTTGATCCAGTCAGTTGCTATAAAGGAATTAGATTCTATCATAGCATGCTTATGGCCCTTCTCTTGTGCCAAGTTTAAGCCATCAAAATTGCCCAAAGCTCAAAATGTTGAAGCATTTTTTCTACTGTCATAAAGTTTACTTATTATAGTACAGCTTAAAAGTTAATTTTATCTCTTTGCACATTTTCTTAAAAGGTCTTGCTCATATATAACATTTTTTAAGAGAATTATATTAAAAGGTATTAACCTTTAGAGGTAAGTTCAAATAGAGGATTAATATTTAAAAAAGTTTAGATAAATGATCAATATTTTAGTAGATGGTTAAAATGGGTGAACGTCATTATAACAACATTAGCTTTGAGTGATATGGCAGTTATCTACTACATGGTACACACATGTATTTAATATGGCGTTTACATGTATATTTGAATATAAATTAATAGAAAAAAATTTTAAATATATAAAATTACTAAAAATAAAAATATACTAGAAAATTTTTTTAAAAAGAAAATGAAAATAATTATCAACAAAACTTATAAAACGTAGGAAAATGATGAAAAGTTTGCATTTAAAATGTTTTGCATCAATTGAGAAAATTTTTCAGAAAGTAGATAACTCTTTCTAAACTAGCATTTTTTGATTTACATAGTTCTTAATGGCATTTTATGAACCAGTGTCATTACACCGTGGTTCTCATTACTTAACTTCTCTACATAACTAAATAGAGATACAAAAATGTCTTGGTAAAAAAGGAATTACATTCGATCATCTACTTATGCTGCATCAAACCAAAAACTTCTCTTAGCAAATCATCATCCATCAATTTTATAACATTCAAATAAATTAACAAAAAAAAAAAAATGCATTGACCCAATGCACAAAAAAGAAAATAAATAAACAACAATAGCCATTAAAGAAATTCAACATCCCATAAAGCTGCATTCAAACTTATTTGCAAAAGTTAAAGAATGCTACAAAAGTAAATATCAGATTTGTCCTTATTTGCATGCCCTACAAAAATTTCAGAATATATAGATATAACTTGGCTCGAATTATTTATACTTAAAGCTCTAAGTAACCTGAATAATACTTAAAGATAAGAACTTTCCATTTTTTTTTCCTCCACTTCCTCACTACTAAAATCATGACTTTTCATCATTTGCTTGCATTTTATAAGTTTTGTTGATAATTATTTTCATTTTCATTTTTTTATAAATTTTATATTTTTTTTTATTTTTATTTATTTATTTATATTTAAATATATATATATATATATAAATGCCATGCAAACACCATGTTAGATACATGTGTACACTACATGGCAAATAATACGATGCTCTCCTATTACAATTATTTATTAAAATGTTGATTTCCTATTTGAATTTACTTTCAAATATTGATATCCCTTGGTGTAATTCTCCCACCATTTTCATTTGTAGGTTTTTGATATATCATGAAGATGGTTCAATAATGATGTTGACATAGAGGTGAAACAAGGATGGAATGGCTATTGAACTCTATCTTTTCAATTTATTTTAAAATTTTTTTTTATATCTTTGTGTTTATGTCTTTTTAATGGTATTTGCATATTTAGTATGACGGATTAACATTTTTAGTTTAGATAATCTACATGAATTGTTTTTACTTTTTGGTGAAAAGGTATATACACTAATGTAATGGTAAAGATGAAAATCTTTCATCGTAGTGATTTTGTAAACATTTGTAGTGAAGATTACATTGTTGAGGTTTCAATAAGATGACTTTCTTTTTCTTTTCATGCAAACTACAAAGAGTTTGTTAGCCTTTTACAGTGATAATTATAAAAGCTCATTCCTTTTTATTAATAGTACTTTTTAGTTGTTCTTCTTTATGTTAATTGGACATTTTTACTATTGTTTTGTTTTGTTTTTTTGTTTTTAACTTTATTATGTATTCAATAGTAATATGTTATTTACTAAAAGAAACATGATGATTATTACAGAGGGTAGCAATCTTATGATGATCGCTCAATCTTTCTATAATTTTAATATAGAATAAAAGAATCTTTTGCACATTATGTTGTATTTTGTAATTTAAAGAGTTATAACCCTTATAGATGGTATAGTTATTTTAATGATAAGGAAGAAATGAGAAATGACTAGGGCATATTTTGATTTTATATTTGAAATTTTTTTTGGCAAAACTAGATCATATTGTTAAATTAAAATATAAAAACACCAAGCATAAGCCATTATCTGATAAACTACTATCGCTAATAAATTTTACTTTTAGAATTTGTATACATTTTGCATTTTATCCTTCCAATTTTTTTGGACTCCAAAAATTATCAATTGGTATTCTAATAACATTATAACAGCACAAGATAAAAGGTTATTAACATGTGAACTAAGAGAAATGATTCAAAGGGGATTACATGCCACGTGTAATACACATGTGGTATGTAAATACCAATAAGGTATTGTCATATATGATGGGTGCAAATTATGAGTATTGGTTGATTTGAAAACTACTCGTGTAATTATTATATGTATCAATATTTTATTAGTATTTATACGCTACATATGCATAATATATAACGTATAATATTCATTGAATCTTTTTTCATGAACTAATAAAAAATATGTTAATTGGTTAAGTATGGAGTTTTACACTAAGGTTAATAAATAACCAAATGACTTAGTTTTACCCTCAAAAGAGTAGGTATGTTATTTCATAATTTATATTTGTATGTAGTTTGATTCTTTAATTAGATCAACATGCATACTTTGTTCATATTTAATCAAAATATTTTATTTTCCATACTTTTATACACGTGGGTTTTGAAGATGATGAGGGTGTTTAACTTAAGCATAATGTGAAGTGAGTGGCGTCGACAGTTGATTTGTTCGTGGGATTGGGTATTCTTTAAAGGTTGGTTAGCCTCCCGTGAGTAAATTGGTCGTGAGTTGATGCCGCTCTTCTAATGATGGTCATGACATGCAGAAACTAGTTGAAAAGTTAAGCCTCTTAATCATATAGGGCCCTGTGACAGTATCGGACGGTACTCCCAAAGATAGAAGAGCTTAGAACAGTCTTAAGAAGATAGGAAGAAAAAAGGTTGGCTCGCCATCTATGATTCGAGCAAATATGATGAGGTAAAAGATGGTTAAACACCATACAGGTACTTTAGAAGGGGTAAACCTCCTGATGGGAATTAGGCCATGGGACCTTTGACTCGCAGCCGAGCTAGAGGACTAGAAGGCCTGGCACAACGGATTCTCTTGTTCCAGTCAACTCTTGCCAAAGTCGAGTATTTCTTTGTCGACGCGTTCTGCATGCTGAGCGTATTACTGCCTATTACTCACAGGTAATGTGCCGAGAAGCGGAATATGGAGAGAATAGTCAATCTTCATTCTCACTCATGCTTGACCAATAACTTACTCGGCATCACCTTTGCTGAGATGACGAGAGAGAGACTCTGAACTGACTTAGCCACCTCTGCTTGGATAAGTTAGCTGGCCGTACTTTTTTGTCCTTATCTTCTAACGGCCTTGCCAATACGGCATCACCACGTGTATAGAATCATGCGTAAAATCTGTTACACCAATTATTATTTTTCTTGTACATTCATTTTTTACCTTTTTATATTTTGTATATTATTTTCTTAGGAAATACTCTTTTTGTCTTTTATCTTTTGGGCAAGTTGTCCTAACTTATGGATATAAATACCCTTGTAATTATAGCTACATAAGACAGATTACCATTAATACACTTGAATATTTTTTTTCCTTGTGTAAACAATACTTATTTACTCTCGGCATCACTCTTATCCTAACCCTTGAGTAAGATTAGGTGGCGAATAACCTCACTAAATCGATTTGTGTGTTATATCGAATTGTATTGTGAGTCCTTGAAAGTTTCATTGGTGTGTTACATTCTCGGAGCTGATCGTGGGTTTTGCTTACTCTTCATTTGCATTTGTCCTTTCATACATTCCTCATTACTTTCCTTTTAAGCTTTTTGCAAGCTTGGACCCATCTAGCGATTAGTCTTATCTGTTCTCGGTTACAGTTCACATTATCTTGGTATCAAAGCAGAGGTTTTATTTGATTCGTGGTTTGTGTTTAAAGTTCTATTTATACTCTGTTTTGCATTTGTAAAATAGAGTAAGTTACTGTACTTGTTTGATTGTTGTGTTTGTTAGCTGTCACCTTTTTTGGTTTGTAGAAGTGTTTATTATATCACCTATTTAAAGAGTTTGAGCTTTGAATTTGTGGGGAAAATGACTAACCTAAGTGTAAACATCGGTGTTAGAGATGATAATGGTGGAGTTATCCACTATGAACGACAGTTTCAGGGAACTTCTAGAAGCAATGATGAGAGATTGGATGAGGTAGCCAATCTCTTAATAAATCTAGCTCGAGCTGTTCATGCGTTGGCTTGCCAACAAATTGAGGACGCGCAAAACACCCCACAAGCTGCTCAACTTATTAGAGTTCAGAACCTAACTCGACCCGTTCGAGGTGGAGGAGTAGGCGGACAAGTAAGACAAAGGATAGACTTAAGAGAACTAAATGAAGAGAACAAGGAAGAATATTTTGAAGAAGAGTGCATACAAATCCCCAGAGTATTTGACCATATGAAGCTTCGGATTCCGAGCTTCAATGGATCTAGGAATGTTGATGAATATTTGGAGTAGGAAGAGAAGGTGGAACGTATTTTTGAATATTATCAGTATGAGGATTTCAAGAAAGTGAGAACTGCTGTTGTTGAGTTCTTTGGATATGCCACCATGTGGTGGAAGAATTTCCAAGCCATGAGGAGGCGAAAGAGCTACCGAAAGATTAATACTTGGCCCGAGATGAAGAGAATACTCAAAAACAGGTTCATGCTAGAAACTTATTTTCAAGATACTTTCACTCAGTTTCAAGAGTTAAGACAAGGAGGCCGAACAGTTGACGAGTATATTCAAGAATTTTAAATGTTTATTATTCATTACGAAGTGGACAAATCATCAGCTCAAATAGTCTTAAGATTCATTACTAGGTTAAGAGGTAACATTCAAGATACTATGGAACTTCAACGATTTACTACAATAGATGAAGCCATTAGAATAGCCCAGCTAGTAGAGAGGCAAAGAAGGAGCCAAGTATTAGCTAGGATGCCGACTAGTCAACTTAGACAAGGGAGTTACTGAATGCAGTTGAGTACCGAGGCTAGCTAAAAGATGGATGTTCGAGCCAATCAGAAAGGCCAACTTGATGGTGAAGTGCTGACTCGAACTTATGAGAAGGGGCACGGGTTTGATAGGAAGACCAATCAGATCAAGTGCTTCAAATGCTAAGGGTTTAGACATATGGCCATTTAATGCTTAAACTAAAGAACTATGGTGATTAAAGGAGATGTTTCGAAGCTAGAGGTAAATAGTATAGATGAGGAACTTGAGGAGGAGATCGTTGCCAAGAAAGAACTGATTGAAGAGGATGTATTTACTGAGGACTTGGATCAGTTGAACATGGTTGTCCAACGTACAATGAACATGGAACCCTCACGAGAAAAGGAGCAGAGAAAGAATTTGTTTCATACCACCTATAAGGTAAATAATCAGGTATGTGCCCTTATTATAGATGAAGTTGCATTAATGTGGCATCGACTAATCTTATTTCAAAATTAAAGTTGCCGACTGTTGCACATCCAAAGCTATACAAGTTAATTGGTTGAGTGAGAAAGGAACACTACATATCACTTGGCAAATATTACTACCAATCACTATAAGGAATTACTCTAACAAGATTCTCTACGACTTACTGCTCATGTATGCATCTTATGTATTGTTAGGTAGGCTATAGCTATTTGATAGGAGAGTTATCCATGATGGCTACAAGAATACGTACATATTCGAGAAGGATGGTCGAAAGATCACATTAAACTTAATGTCACCGAGAGAAGTTAATAAATTACAGACAAAACTTGCTTACGAATCAAAGAAGGCTTTGGTGATGAGTAGAGCTGAGCTCCAAGAGGCCATCAATGTTGACGAGTCAACCCTTATGTTAGTCAAGCATCTACTAGAGATGAAGGAACGGGGTAAACTACCTTAAGAAATTAAAGAGTTGCATGATGAGTATTTCAACCTGTTCCCAAAACAATTACCTTAAATGTTTCCCCCAACTTAAAGCATAAAGTATTGCATTGACTTAGTACCCGACGCCGCATTGTCGAATAAGCTAGCCTATTAGATGAATCTCGAACGAGCTTTTGAGTTCCAACGTTAAGTCAATGAGTTGCTAAAGAGAGGATGTGTTGGAGAAAGCCTCAACCCTTGCATTATACTAACGCTTCTAGTATCAAAAAAGGATGAAACCTGGTGGATATGTGTTGACAATTAAGCCGTGAACAAGATCATGATCAAATATAGGCATCCAATCCCGAGGTTAGAAGACATGTTTGATGAGTTGACTGGAGCTAAGGTCTTCAGTAAGATTGACTTGAAGTTTGGCTACCATCAAATTCGCAAGAGGCTGGGAGATGAATAAAAGATTGCATTTAAAACTTGGCATGAACCTATGAGTGGATGATCATGCTATTCGGCCTGTTGAATGCCTCGAATACTTTCATGCGATTGATGAACCACGTGTTAAGACATCTAATTGGAAAGTGTGTCATGGTGTACTTTGACGACATACTGATCTATAGTGCCGACATGTTAAGTCATTGCGAGCATCTCCGAGCCGTATTGAATATTGTTTATGCAGAGAAATTATTCGGTAACTTGAAGAAGTGTTGCTTTTGCCAGGAGGAAGTGGTTTTCTTGGGATATTTAGTCAATAGGGGAGGCTTATGAGTAGATGACGAGAAGATTCGAGCAATTGTAGAGTATCCAACTCTTACTACTTGTGTCAACATGAGAAGTTTTCATGGATTGGCTTTATTCTATAGACGATTCATCAGGAATTTTAGCATCCTTGTTGCACCACTTATTGAGCTAATGAAGAAAAATATCGACTTTCGATGGGGAGAAAGGGAAGAGAGGAGATTTACCAAGATAAAAGAGAGATTAACCTCCACCTTGGTGTTAATTCTACTTGACTTTAAGAAAATATTTGAGCTAGAATGTGACGTATTAAGCATTAAAATAGGCACTGTCCTAATGCAGGAAGATTGACCAATTGCCTTTTATAGTGAAAAGCTTAGGGGACTATAATTGAATTATTTTGTATATGACAAAGAAGTCTTGGTGCTGATCCAATCACTGCAAGTATGGCAGCACTATTTCCTACTAAGAGAATTTGTTATATATACTGACCGTGAATTGCTAAGGTACTCCCAAAGTTAGACTGAGTTATCAAAGTGGTAGGCGAGATTGGTTGAATTCCTTGAAGGATTCAATTTTGTAATAAAATATAAGCAAGGAAAGAGCAATGTCATTGCGGATGCTCTTTCAAGAAGACATGCACTTATAAATAAACTGTAGACCATACTATTGGAGTTTGCAAGTATCAAAGAATAATATTCTTAGGATCCACACTTGGGACCCATAATTATGCGATGCATCAATGGAAGAATAGTGGACGAGCATCATGTAGAGAATTGCTACTTGTTCCGAGGTGGAAAATTATGTGTACCAACTTGTTCCTTGAGGGAGCTGTTGGTTAGGAAAGCTCACAGTAGAGGATTCTCTTAACATTTTAGAGAAAGAAGGACTTGTGAACTGCTGAATGGTTGATTCTTTTAGCTGATTCTTTTGGTCAAGAATGAGGAGAGATATGTACCGAGTTGTCGAAAGTTATGTTGTGTGCAAGAAGGCGAAGTGCTGAGCCAAAAAGTGGAAAACAATGCCATTACCTGTTTCGACGAAACCATAGACTGAATTAAGCATGGATTTTATTCTCGAATTATCACAAATTGCTCGAGGCAAACATTCTATAATGGTTGTCGTGGATAGGTTCAATAAGATGGCGTACTTTGTGCTCTACTCTAAAACTAACGATGCTTTGGCTATTACTACTCTTTTCTTGTAGGAGATTATGTAGTTATACAGCACACTGAGGAATGAAGTCTCTAACAGGGACCCGAAGTTTTTGAGCCATTTTTGGAGGACCTTATGGCGTCGAATGGGGACCAAACTACTATTTAGTACTTCCTGTTACCCCCAAACCGACAGCCAAACAGAGGTGGTTAATTGAACTTTGGAAGAACTTAGCTGATTGGGATATTTGCTTACTAGAGCTTGAATTCGCTTACAATCAGACAGTACATAACATTACTAAGTAGACTCCCTTCGAAGTAGTCTATGGTTTCTGTAAGCCCTAAATATAAGCCCTATAACTGTAGGATCAAACTTAGTATACAAAATTTAGAGCGATTGATTAAAGGATTCAATTGAGCCTAAATTATAAAATAAAGCTAGAAATATTAGTAAAAGTGATCCAGTAAGTTTGAATTTAAGAAAATAAGTAATAAAATGATAGAATATAAAATTTTCAAATTTTAAGTATATTACTCGTTATTTATAAAAAATGTATAAAATGCATTTCGATAACTAATGAATCATTAGAGATAAATTATATGCATACTAAAAAATCATAGAATAACATAAATAATATTTAGGAGTATTTACCTGTACTCCATATGTATTTACGTATAGGTAAAAATATGCAAAATTACTTAAAATGCTTGAAAATTACTAGAAATTTTCTAAATAATTAAAAAAATTATTAAAAAATCAAGGAAAAATAAGAAAAAAAATATAGAAAAGTAGGGAATAATCTAGATTTGGGTCATAGCAGTTGGGGGATGAAGAAAAAAATTTAGACCAATTAAATTCACACACTTAAAAGACAAAATAGAAGTAGATAAAGTAATTGTCTAATTAAATTAATGCACTAAAATTGCTTTAGATATCTATAAAGAGCCAAATTTTTATAGAGGCTCGTTTGGTCAGTTTAAAACCTTAAAAAATTAGAAAGCATTAAAATTGAGAGAGAATTAGGAGTTTTACAAAAATTTACAAAAATCTATGCAATAGAAACAATTATTCAAACCTATATATCGCCATCACCTAGAACAGAATCACCACCACCACTCCACTCCAAGTCGATCGTTTGGACCAGTTGACTAACCCTAGACCGACTCTAGTGGCCGAAAGTCCAAGAAATAGGTGAGTCCGCATTTCCAATCGATTTTGTAAAAATTATTAATTTTATTCAGAAATTTATGAATTTTATCATTCTAGTGTTTTATTGTATGTATATTTAGGTAAAAATATTGATTAGGTATAATTACATCTCTAAATATAGAGTGCTTAAAAAACTAAGCAAAACCGAATGAAACCAGACATGTTTTTAAATTATAAATAAACTACTTAAATGATATAGAACAGTGCTATAAAGCTCTTTTTTTAAAATTAATTTTCAAAATTTTAAGTAATTTTTAAGCCATAAAATGATGAATAAAATAAGTAATTTTAGATTAATTAAGTAATTAAATAACTAATTACTGATTTAGTGTATAATCAGATGTTTAAGGATGTTACTTTTTGATGTGGTAACATAATCATAACACTTAGAGTATTAAATGTAATTATCATGAGAATTATGTAGTAAATATAGGTAATTTGATAATATGTGAAGCAATTATAATATATATAAAATAACAGGTTAAATTGAATAATATAATAATAATAATAATATATATTAAATCTGGAATAAAATTTAATTTTAGGTAATTATACGAAAAATGTAAAATTTTTTCACATCAAGAGTAAATTTGGTACACTAATAAGGATTATAGTATACCACACGAGCTAGAATACTAATTTTTGACTAAGCGTGATATTTAGGATATTTGAGCCTGATGTGATTAATTTTACATTAGGGTTCGGAATGTATTTTAAGATTTACTTGTAGTTAAAAGCGATTTAGAACTTGAATCGGAATTGGATTTAGAAACCGAACCTAGAACTAACGTAGAATGAATCGGTGAGTATCTGATTTTGTGCTAAATCCTACGTTGTGTTTGATGATTGATGTATATGGATTGGTGTAAGATTATTTGATCACTCTAAACTGTACTTAACCATAATCGACCTAAATACCCTAATTTGATACGCATTACAACCCTTTAAGGGATTATTAAGATTCTCTAACCAAACATTGATACCTTCGAAAAGGATAGCGCTGGAAAGCATAAGGGTCTTTTTCTTATCTTTAGCCAAACTAAGTAACAAGAGAGGAGGTCGCGGTGAGGATGAGGGCAATAGTTCGAAGAATAGTCTTAGGAGGAGCGATGTCTCCATTGCACAAACTTAGGTTTGGTTGTGAGCTGTTGTATTAATGGAAACTCCTCAACTCAGATTATAGTAGGTAAAATTACTTTGATTTTACAACAGACTGGATCACGTTGTGTGATGACACTTACTTATTGCATTGCATATAATTAATTGCTTGATAACCTTATTTGTGCTTATTATGCTTTCATAAATCTCTAATTCAACTTACGAAGCTGTAGTTACTTATACCCATGTAGATTCTTTTGCAGGTTCTGACTTTTAACTAATATGCTGTGTTACAACTATCCTGATGTCAGTTCTCTTTTAAAGCTATGAGGAGTGAGGATCAAATGGCCATACGATTAGGTCTTTTAATGTCTTGATAGTATTTGTAGGTATATAAATTGAGGTATAAGATGTAAGTTAGCGACTACTATAGTTTATGTAATTTCCTAGGATTTTGAGATAATATGGATGTATTTATATACATATGAATGATAGTTCTAACTTTTATATAAATTTTAGATTAAATTTTAATTGAACCGTTTGCTTTAAAGCGATGAGTCATTGACGCCTTGTATAGATTACATCTATGATAAGGACTGTGAGGTCAGTTACTGTCATAGATTGATTTATATGGCAAGACTATTGCAACTTTGTGGCTTTACGGCTTTGAGGCGTAATGGTTTCAATCTCGAGTTGCTCCTCGATTACATCCTTGTACTTGTACTTGCGCAAGAGGACCCTAATGCGAGGGTTAAAACACAATCCCTTCAGCACATCTATAATAAAGTCACTTGGTACATCAACCAAGCTACTAAAAGAATGTAAGAGAAGACCAAGAGTAAGACGGCTAAAAAATTCCTACAAGGAGACTTAATGTGGTTGTACCTTAGCAAGGAATGGTTTCCAAGCAAAAGGGGGAATAAATTATTTGTAAGAGTTAAAGGAACCTTTAAGATCATCTAGAAAATCAATGATAATGCCTATAGGTTGGAGTTGCCTAATGATTATGGGGTATCTGACACCTTAAACGTTGCCAACCTCAGTCCTTATCACCCTGACGGAGAGCTGACTAAAGATCGTGTAGATTTGATCCCAAATTCAAATTAACTCGAAAGGAATGATGGGAATTAGGCTATAGAACCTTTGACCTGCAATTAAGCTCGAAGACTGGAAAGCTTGGCACAGCAGATTCTCCTATTTTAGTTGAGTCTCATCGAAGCCAAGTATTTCCTTCTCGACGCATTCTACATGCCAAGTCGTATGATTGCCTATTTCTTGTAAATAGTGTGCCGAGAAGTGGAATGTCGAAAAAATGGCTAATCCTCATTCTCACTCATGCTTGACTAATTACTTACTCGATAGCACCTTTGCCGAGATGACGAGAGAGAGACTCTGGACTGACTCGACCACCTCTATTCAAACAAGCAAGTTGACCGTACTTTTTTATATGTATCTTCCAATGGCTTTGCTAATATAGCATCACCACATGTATAGAATCATGCGTAAAATCCATAACACCAATGATTTTTTTTTTCTTGTATATTTATTTTTACTCTTTTATATTTTGTACATTATTTTCTTAGAAAATACTCTTTTTGTCTTTTACTTTTTGGGTAAGTTACCCTAACTTATAGGTATAAATACCCTTGTAATTATAGTTGCACAAGATAGATTATCATTAATACACTTGAGTATTTTTCTTTTTTGCGTAAGCACTATTTATTTACTCTTAGCATAATTTTTATCTCAATCTTTGAGTAAGGCTAGGTGGCGAGTAACCTCAACAGACCGATCCGTACATCATATTGAATTGTGTCGTGAATCATTGAAGTTCCATTGGTGCGTTACATCCTTTGGAGCTACTTGTAGGTTTTGCTTTCTCTTCATTCGCATTTGTCTTTTCGAACATTCTTCATCACTTTTCTTTTGAGCTTTTTGCAAGTTTGGACCAATCCAGCGATCGGCCTTGTTCGTTCTTGGTTATGGTTCGCATTACCTCCCATCTATGACAAGTGATATCAAAACTTAAAAGTTTCACCCTAGATGAGCCATCTAAATACTACCTAATGTATTGAATGAAAATGATAGTTCTTGTTGACAACTGAGCTTACGTGAATGAAGCTCAAAAGAAGGAGCGACCATTAAGTGAAGGACATTATTATTAGAGGGGACAATTGTGTTGCTAATTGCATTGCAATAAGACTTTACTCAAATCTTAATAGAATGAAATGTACTTCATTGGGCAAACTTTGCCATTAGACCACTCAATTAGAGGTAATCTCGAAGGACAAGAAGAGAGGGTAAGGGCAAAAGGATACTTGTGGAAGCTTTGAGTCTTAGTAAAGATAATCTTAGTGTAGAGTTGGACAACGGATGAATAAGATTGGTGATCTTATAAGGGGAAGGACAATGGCGAAGAGTTAGCTCCACGATGAGGGTGTCATGAATTTAGGTAAGGGTGAATGTCATGGTTTATGAGTTTTGAAGGTAATGGGTGTAAGACCTACAATCAAATATTTAGGGTTCAGTTTATAGAATTCAGAGTGATTGAACAAATCGTCTGATCTAGCTCAAAGTTTACAATGAAGTTAGGAATATTAGTAAAAGTAATCTTATAAATTTAAATTTAAGAAAATAAGTAATAAAATAAGAGAATATAAAATTTTCAAAATTTAAGTATATTATTTGTTATTTATTGAAAATACGGAAAATGCATTTCGATAACTAACGAGTCGCTAAAGATAAATTATATGAACACTAAAAATCGTAAAATAACTTAAATAATATTTAGGAGTATTTATTTATACTATATATGTATTTACATGTAGGTAAAAATACGCGTAATTATTTAAAATATGTGAAATATGCTAAAATAAGATTAATTAATTAAAGAAAATGCATGAAAAATTAAGGAAAAATAAAGAAAAATGAGAATTGATCCAGATTAAGGTCATGGCAGTTAGGGAAAGAAAGAAAAAAAAAAAAAGCCAGTCAAATTAACTCAATAAAAAAGGCAATTTGAAAGAAGATAAAATAAATGTCTAATCAAATTAATGTACAATAATTCTCTAACACCTCTATAAATAGCAAAAAATTTACAGAAGCTCATTTGGGATGTTTGCAGTTGTAGGAAATTGAGAGGGTAGAAATTTTGAGAGAAAATTAAGGTTTACAAAAAAATTACAAAAATTTGTATAATTAGGACCTTAAAGTAGATCTAAAACCCGATGATCACTTGGGAGTAAACGACCTCCACCACCACACGGTGGTAGCAGTGCCCAGATTGGCCAATAAGGTTACGATGGTCGAAGCCATTAGTTTTGGTGAGTTTGATTTTCTTTCTAATTTTTCCTATTTTGTTAAAAATACTTAGAAAACTATGAAATTTGGTATTTTGGAATATTTTTTTGTGTAGTTTTTAGGAAAAATATTATTTTGATAAAAATACGTCCTGTAATATATGATGTTTAAGAAATCATACAAAATCGAGCATGTTTTGGTTTATTAATAAATAATCTTAGGAGTATAGTTTTGAGCAAAAAATTTTTATGTAGACTAGTGCTATGAAGCCATTTTTCAAAAATTAATTTTAAAAAATTTTAGATAATTTTTAGGCCTTAAGATGATGTATAAAATAGGTAATTTAGGGCTAATTAGGTAATTAGATAGATAATTATTGATTTAGTACATAATTACATATTTTAAGATGTTGAAATCTAGTGGAATATGCTCTTTGTAGTATTTAGAGGGTTAGATATAATTATTAGGGTATTATATAGTAAATAAGTAATAGGAAAACTAGTAAATTTTAAGTTAATTTTGCAAATTGGGGTAATTAGGTGTAAAATCTGATTTAGGATGAATTTAAATATTTTGAGATGCTAATTGATGTTAGGAGATGATATTTGGAATGATAAAAAAAATTAGATATGTATTACGTACATAATAGGTAATAATACATAGTATGAAAAATTGGAAATATAATAAATAGAAAATATTAGAATAAAAATTGATATTATATTAATAATAGGAATATATAATAAATCTAGTGGGAAACTTAAATTTAGGTATTTATATGAAATATGTAAAATTTTCTTACATTGGGAATAAATTCAATTCACTAATAAGGGATTAAGTGTACCAGAAAGAATAGAATATCGATTTAGGATTAATAGTGATAATTATGATACTTGAGCCAAATGTGAATAATGTGATGAATTTCACATTTGTGTTCGGATCGCATTTTTAGGATTTATGTATAATACTCGTGACTAGAACTGATTTAAAAACCTAAGCCGGAATCGGATTTGGAAACCAAACCCTAAGCTAACTTAGGATGAATTAATAATAACCAATATGTATATGGGAAGATTTAGTTAAATCATAACCTAGAGTATATATATATATATATATATATATATATATATATATATATATACTAAAAACATATTTATATTATATATTATAAGACATATGGAGACGAGTCGACCTACGATTGGTTGAGTGAGCGACCAAAGATACTAGGTAAGTTAGGATTAATATGTTGTTGTATTTTGAAGTACTCATTTATAGCATTCGAAGGCTTGAAATTGTACTTGATTGTATTTGGTAAATAGTCGACTATGCACATGTGTTTGTTTCTGAGTTGATGATGTGATTTGATTTATTATTTTAGCTTGTATTGTATGATTTGTATGAAATAACTAATTATCCTAAACTAGACCTAATCAAATATATGGCTTGTAAACATAAATTGGACATGCATAACAATCCATTAGGGGAAAACTATGAATCTCCGACTAAATATCGACCCTTTTAAAAGGGATAGCGTTGGATAGCATAATTGATTCCTTTTTCATCCTTAGTCGAACTAAGTGATAGGTGAAGAGGTTACCACAAGAGTGAAGTTAATTGTTTGAAGGTAGTCACAAGAAGAGTAATATCTCTATTGCACAAGCCTAGGTCTGGTCGTGAGCTGTCGAATTAGAGCGAATGCAATTTCTCTAATTTCATAACGGGTCCGATAACGTCGTGTAATAGCACTTGCTTGAACATGCATTACATCTAATAATTTGGTCGATAACCTTGTTTGTGTTCACTATATGGTTCGAGTTTTCGTCCTAACTTACTAAGTTAGGATCACTCACATCCCTATAGACTTTGTTGTAAGTGCTAGTTAGGAAGCGACTTATATTGCCTTGAAGCTAGCAATTGTTAGATCCTAAGGAGTGGAGATATAAACTGAAGACTAGATACACTCTCAAGTTTAAATTTATCTTTAAAGTTTTTAGTATTACTTTACAAATTACTTAAGTAGATTATGTTAGGTTAATAAATCTTATAAAATACTCAAATTATTTTAATGTAAGTATGTATTTTTCTTAAGATAATAAGTAAATAATTTATTTAATTTACGAACTGTTTACTTTAAAACAGGTTGATCATGGATGCTTTGTGTAGATCAGGTTTAAGATAGCAATGTAAGGTCAGCTTCTATTCTAAAATGGTTTGGTGGGACTATTTCGACTCTACCGTTTCGGAGTGTGACAATAGGGGTACTCAATTTAAGCTTAATGTGAAGTGAGTAGCGTTAGTAGGTAATTTAGTCATGGGGTTAGGTATTCTTTGAAGGCAGGATTGGTCTTCCATGAGTAAACTAGTCTAGAGCTGATACTGCTCTCCTGATGATGGTCATAACATGTTGAACCGGTTAAGAGGTTAAGTCTCCTAATCACATGGAGGCCTGTGATAATACCGGATGATACTCCTAAAGATATAAAGGTTAAGAACAGTCTTGGGAAGACATGAAGGAAAAATGCCAGCTCGCCATCTGTGATACGAGCAAATATGATTAGGTAAAGGATGGTCGAATGCCATACTAATCATTACTTTTCTTGAATATTTATTTTTACTTTCTTATATTCTTATACATTACTTCTTTAAAACAATACCTTTTTTGTCTTTTTCCTTTTAGGCAAGCTGTCCTAAACTTTTGAGTATAAATACCTCTTGTATTTATAGTTGTAAACATCAGATTATAATCAATTCAATTAAATATTCTTTCTTTTGTAAACACTATTTTGTTTACTCTTGTTTCACTCTTATCTTAACTTTTAACTAAGGTTAGGTGGCGAGTAACCTCACTGGACCATATCATATATTATATCGAGTTATGTTGTGAATCATTGAAAGTTCCCTTTATGCATCATATCTTTCAGAATTGTTTATGGGTTTTTGCTTACTTTTCATTCTTTCGCGCATTCCCTCATCACCTCTTTAAGCTTTTGGTAAGCTTAGATCCATCCCTATTACTGACCTTGTTTGTTTTTTTGTCACAATACACAATGGAACTTCTCGTCCTGTGACACCAGCACATGTTTCTATACTTCAAAGAATAGAAGAAAGGTTTACACATGGCCATAATGACTATTAGTCAACCGATATATCAGCTTCATTTGATCGAAATTCATCTTTAATTAAGGAAAAAAGTATTGCCAATGTGCTCATTTAGAACTCTTATTTTATCTTATTATTATTATTTAAAATTTTGTATTCTATTCAATATTATACATACAACATAGAAACTAATGATGCTTTTTTATTGCCATAAAAACAAGGTTTAGTTTTATTTGTATAACTAAATCTTTAGAAAGTTTAAATGGCATAATATATTTGATTTCTTCATTTCTTTTTGTTTCATGATCCCTTATATAAATATATGTATAATAATATATATATATATATGTACTTTTCAATTTCTCTCCTTCACCTATTACCATCATCATATGATTCAATTTCCAGTAACTTCAATTTCCATTAAGAATCCAAAATTTGAACCATTATAGCCAGTTTACTTGAAGGTAATGAAAAGGGAATATAATATATATTTTTGAAGTGCTTCTTATTATCATGTTGACTTGGTAATTAATTTAGAAGTTTTGATTCCCAATGGTTTTTCGATTCCCTTGCTAAAGGAAATATTTATTATCTTCTCTAAGATGCAATTTTTTATTCCTACTATATATGGAATAAAAAATTCAAGTATTGGACAATAACAACTCCAATTAATAAGTGAAATTATTTAATTTTTAGTTATTTTTCAAGAAAATAAATAAGGATATGTTGGTATTATTGGTTATACTTCCAATTTAATACTACGAGGTAAGCATTGGAGAAAACTATTCCTTACAATAAAAAATTAGCGAAGAAAAAGATGAAATATAAATTACTAGACTATTCCTACTAATAGTTTATGTCGTTTTCTTTTTCTATAAGAGAATCATACTATTTTGGTGTCTTTAGTAATTTCTCTCCTCATATGTACATATTTTACCATTTTTTAATCTAACCTTTGTTATCAATAAAATGCTTCAATTTCTATTAATATCAATTCGCATTAAGAATTTAAAATTTAAATAATTAACTTATGGTTGGCTAGCAAAAAAAGAAAAAAAAAATTATGTCATAACATTTACCATCGAAGATACCATATATTCATTAATATTAATTTGCATTAAGAATTTTCTACAATATTAAACCTTAAGCCACTTTGGTGTGTTATATATTTTATTTTAACTAAATGACTAAAACCACTTTGTTGTTATTAATAATACATCCCAATTTCCATTAGTGTCATTTCCTATTAATAATTTTATGGTGTTATTAAATTTTCCATTAACAATACATTTTAATTCATAACATATCTATTCCCATAAATAATTTGTAATATTAATACCTATGTCTTACATATATTAATTTAATTAAACAACTAAACCTTACTTAACTTTTCATATTGTTACTTCAATTATTGTTTATTATACATCAAATTGAAAATTTAGTTGTCACTGGTTTATACCTTTGTTAACTTCAATTTATAAATCATACCAATAGGTCGTCCATAGCCTGAAGAGGGTTACATGACTCTCGTAATGTTGTGCCATAGGCAGCCATTCAATTAGCTGATCATGTTAATTGGAATAATGGTGTGAATTAGAGTTAACAAATGTAAGGATAATGATAATTAAATTTTTAATTTTGTGTATAATTGGATAAATTGAAACTTTAAGTGAATAATTGCAAAAAGTGTCAAAATTGGGATGTAAACTACGATATTACTTTTTTTTTTTTGCCAACTATATATTATAACTTTAGGGGACAAAGGAATCAAACTTGGTTCATCTCATTAGAAGATTAGTGTTCATGGAAGTAGATTACAATGATCTTGGTGAATTATTTTTTGAATTAAAATCAACATTTTTTTTTCACAAATTTTTACATGTTAGTTTCTATAATTTCCTTTATTGGTTTTTGACCATTCAATTTACCCCGATGAGAAAAGTGAGACTTTTTAATACTACAAAATTAGGATATTAAGAATTTTTTTTTTTAAATTCATACATTTAAGTCACATCATATATGGTTTCTTCCATATTTAGCTCACACTTTTCCTAAAGAAATACAAATGGAAAATAAATTTATATTATTTACCTACTTTACATAGAGTTAGAGATTTCATAAAAGAATTTGGAATAAATAAATGTGAAGTAGAAAAACATTTTTATTTCTAAAGAGGCTTTTAGTTACCTTTCACTGTACCTTTGAATAGTTATACATATTTTCATGCTAAGTCTCATCCTCTATTTTCATATTTAATAGCAATTTGCTTCAAGGGAAGCTTGTTGATATTTTCCTTTACCTCTTTAAGTTATGGCGTTCATAGGTTCTCAACTTTATTTATTTACTTCTAATTTAATTTTATATTTACTTTTGGTTGAATAGATGTTAAGTGATTTATAAACTAACAAATAAATAGGAATATTGATGTTGGTTTAGAGTATATTTTATTATTATTATTATTTTTGCACTGTAATTTTTTTGTGATATACTATGTACACAAAATTACTAAAAAGTAATAAATTTATTTTAATGTTTGAATTATATAAAAAATTTAGGATTTAAATATATCATTTTGAAGAACTTTTTAGACTATGGCTAAAATTGAAAACTCTTATCAACTGAATTTTTTCAACAATTCTAAAAAATTTATTGTTGAAATTGAAATTTTTACAATTGGATTGCAAGAATTTAAAAAAAAGAAGAAGTTCTAAAGGGGTTCTTTATTTACCTGCCATTGCTTACAACTAGTCTACGATTGATTAGTCGTGGTTTTGATAATAATTCTTTGTTCCATTGAATAAAGATTCAATAGATATCTTATTACATACTCTCTCTCTCTCTCTATATATATATATATGAAGGCCTTTCTCTTGGCCGATGGGAGGAGTTCACGTTGTAAGAATTAACAAGTTCAATTCCTGTATTGTAGCCCATGGTTTAACCATCATAAGAACCTGAGCCTTGATGAAACAGTATAACCTAGCTGTTTTCATGGACCGTTGTACAAACTGGGCTTCTTCTATTGTAGACCCAAAAAGACAAACGAGGCAAAGTTGCTGGAATTTTTTCCACAGTCCTTGGATCATCACTTAGAAATTATCATGCTATCCATTTTTTCATATTATATGTTATGGCATGGGATTTTGCTACTTATGTATGGTTCACTTAACTTTTTAAGTTTCTTATTTCCTTCTTTTCACTGCTTACACTTGTATCTCTATCCCCTTTAAATGTGAGTCTTTCAGCCCCATGAGTGCTTAAACCTTCCTTGCTCAACTTATATTATAATTCATAATACCACTTGTTATGTACGGGGATCCTTACCATAACATGAAGAAAACCTATAAAGGAATAAATTTGTAAACTTGATGCTGTATCCATCCCAAAACCAACCTATGAGCCGTTACCATTTATATATCATTCACTTTTAAGTTTCCATATGGGATTTTCTTATTTTCGCTATTTACGCTTGCATCCCAACATTTTTTTATATTATCATAGGCAGATACTATTTATAATATAAAGCTATCATAATATGAAAAAAGAAAAAGAAGTAATCATTAAGTTTGTTCTGAATAAGTGGTTCTTATTAACATTTCAGTTGACAAGGATATGGATCAGAAGTGTGCATGTTAAATAGGCCCATCAGGAATTGGGTTAAAATTAGATTAGAACCCTAATGCATCTAAGATGAATATACTATTAGTTTTCGGATTTATTCTTTTATCATCTAAGAGTCTTCGAACTTTTAGAGAGAAGAACTTGGCACACTTGATTAGATTTTCTTGATGAATCCATTTTGGCTTCTTTCCTTTATTGCATGGACGTATTCGAAATTCAATTCTTTATATAGACTATTATTAATACGATGTTCTATATTTCATCTAAAAGCTCATGGAAACGAAATTGTTACTTTTCGGTTGTTTTCTATCATTCGATCACACAAAAATTGATATTCTACTTCAACAATATGATCACATACAATCTTCTTTTCATGAAAGACAGAATGAGAACCTTATTCTTTCTTTCTTTTTTATTTATTTATTTATTTTATTTAACAGTTAAAACCAATAAAGTTTGGATTACAAATGCCAACTGCAACCATATTCTGCTCTTTCTTTTCATTTCAGTTTTTAATAGTAAATAAATAATACATCCGCAATGCTTGTAGAATAACTGATAAAAAAAAGCACAACAAAGCAATTAAAGCTAACTTGAGAGGGTTAAAATATTGTCCTGCTCTTATATGCAAAAGAGTACTTACCAAGAGCTTATCATCCCTTATCTCACTGTATGGCGCTTCTGTCACAATATATCTCATCTCATCCCACATCTAAGTAATTTCCACATGGAATTGTGAGTATGGTTGGTTTTAATTCATAATGCATATTATCTAAATAGGAGTATATTGATCCCAAAATTTTCAAAGACTTGAGGATTTTGGAAAATTCTAATATAGACTTGGTTCATATAGATCTTATCAGAGTATAATATCCGTATAATATATATATATATATATATATATATATATATATAGCATCCGCATTATGTTTTAATAGTCCATGTAGACTGGATCTATTTAAAAGAATCCAAGTATGTTATGATGTGAATTACATGGGAAAAGAATACGTCAACAATGATTGCACACGCACAATCTAATCAATAATCATCACGTATAGCCATCCACTTGTTTTCTTTACACAAGCTTCAGTGACAGAACAATTTTATGTACATACCAACAAACAAATTCCATCCTATGAAAAGAATGATGCCCCAAATCAAACAAATCAACACACTATGAATATGTGAATTTGCAAGAGAAGAGAAATGATTGAATTGAGAGATTCAGAATCCCTTCCAGGCATTAAGAACCTCATGAAAAATTTCAGCTACTAATTCCCTATCCGCGTGTTGGAAGAAAGCGTTCAAATCATCTCGAATGTCGAATATCTTACCAAACTTCACAAGATACAGCATACAGCTGGCCTTCAGTTTTGGTAACCGATAGAGATGGGCTTTATGGAGCCTCTCAAGCACATTTGTAGAGTCGATGTCTTGTAAGAGGCTCTCATGGCAGGCTTCCCTCAAGTCTGAGATGTCATACTTATCAGCCGCACAGAGAAGTGAAAGGCGGTGATCGAGAAACTCCTTGTGACCAATGTTGCCATAGATGTAACTAAGGAAGGCCTGGCAGGCTTCGATTGACATATCAGGGATGTTTATCTTAGATAACTCCTTTTCTTTCAGGTCATGCAAGAACATGCTGTGGAAAACAGGAGATCGGGAAGCAAGTACAGCGCGGTGAGCTCCAATGCTTCCATCAGAAGCAGATATGATGATATCGGTGTGAATCCCTTCAGTTAACATCCGGCCTAAAGTTGAAATGGCTTTTGCAGTCGATAGTTCTCGTGTATACCCCTCAGCCCAGATAGAGCAAGGCTCTAGACCCTGCATAGTTTAGTAAAGCTTTGCTTAATCCATTTTGTAATGACATTGAACACATTACTTAATAAGATCCTAATTCATTTTCTCTTAAGACATGAAGAGTAGAAAAAAAGAGTTAGATTGGCATACGTCTGGAGATGCGGTTTTTAGATCAAGAAATTCGACGTCAATGATCAATTTTCCTGTCAATGGGATATCGATCGCCCAGACAAAATCGTCGTTGTTCTTTAGCCGCTTGTCTATTACTTCTGCAAATCAAGTAGAAATTAGACCTAGCGAGGAAATTAGCAAATGAAACACTTTCAGGCCTTAGTAGTGCAGTTCTCTATCCAGCTTGGTTTTGTCTCATATATCAAAAAATGCCAAATAAGAACATATGTAGTATCAATTCAGGGGGTAAAAAAAAAAACAAGTACAAAGACTTGATGGGAAAGTAATAATGAATGCCGCAAATTGCAGCTTCAAGGATCATATGATGACAACTTTGCTGAAAAAGGAGGGATGGGTTTGATTTAGAAGGTGGTCTCACTTCTTATCTTTAGTCTTTTCACAAGCCCATACCTAGTAATGCTTCTGCACGATGTTCTGAACAGAAATCAATGTTGTTGTCATGTGCTATTACAATATTTTAGTGGAATTGCTGCATTCCCATTAATGAGGAGATGATAAATCAATAA
Source organism: Lumnitzera littorea (assembly GCA_024138015.1). Lineage (NCBI taxonomy): Eukaryota > Viridiplantae > Streptophyta > Magnoliopsida > Myrtales > Combretaceae > Lumnitzera > Lumnitzera littorea. The sequence goes on along the minus strand of JAMXBB010000012.1, from coordinate 13,202,197 downwards.
TTTTAAATTTATCAGAACTTACGTCTTGATATTCAAAAATAAATGTTTGTCTATCAATTTCAAATTTTGAAAAAAATGCATACATGCCATGAAATTCATGGCTTGGCCTAAAAAAAAAAAAAATCCCCATCATGCATACAACTTTTGCGCCTTGTCTTCCTCGATAATTTTTGTGGAATATGCTGAAAACTTGAAGCAATTACCTGGGTGGGTCAAGGACCGTCGGCCGCCTGCCGAGCACACAGCGTGGATGATGAAGGAGGCAATTGGGGGATTGTCTCGCGCAAAGCTTGAAATTTCTGGGTACAATTTGACAAATAACAATCTGTTCTTCTCAATGGACAAATGCCTTCCAATTGAGAGTAAAATTAAACAGAATGTCAAGTGAAATTCAGTCTGTCTCTGCCCTTGATAATAGAGGAAAACAACAGTAGATAGGACAAAACAAAGTAGAGCTACTGAGTGAATTGCCTAAATTCTTTTCCCCAAAATCTTCATCCACCAATCAGAAATTCGAAAACTTTCACCAATAAATTGTCTCATGTAACTGATATCATCAAAGCAATAATCAAGTAAGCAACCTATTAGTACTTTTTATATAATTTAATTAAAAATAAATGCACAAGTTTCTTCTTTCAACTTTTAGCAAGTGCTGCACTGCATAGCATCCTATTAGCATTTTCCATAAAAATCCGTATTTAACAATAGTGATGAATTACGGATAAAAAAAAAACCGAAAGAAATAAGTATGAACTGTGAAATTACTGTATTAAAAAAAAATGAAAATTAAATTGAAAGATAACTATTCGTGTAATACCTATAGAAACAGATAATTAACTTAATGATCAAATATAACACAAAACCAATTTTCTAGATGAATTTCCAAGACCACATACAGAGGAACATAGCAGATTCTTTGATACGAATAGATACATAACAAATTAACATTAAAGTGCTGATCTTAATTTATCCGTCGGGTAAATTTAACACCTTGATATGAATTCATACTCGAACTCCACACTCAACTTCGATTTTCCACTAAGATTAATTTAAATGTTAGTATAAAGATTCTTCAGAAATACTTACCAATTGTTCGTTGAAATGAATAAAAGGATATGATACTTAAAAGGCACGATCTTCATTTTAAATTAACCTTAAAGACATAATCTAGATTTACCCATCCACAAATTTTAAAACTTGACAAGAAATTGTACTCAAGGCACATACCCAATTTCAAAAGTTTCTAGCAACATTCACATAAGCTTCAAGAAAACAGGATAAACTTATTTGGAAAATAACAGAAAATGACTAACCAATTCCATTTGCCAATCTTGAAAGGATCGGATTTTCTGTAAGTAAAAGAAGCCAAGTTATCGATCCTCCATTGAGCCAAACGAGAAGTAGTTTGAACTCGATATGCAGACTCGCTCATCCTATTAGCAAAAGCCAGAGCAATTGCGATTTCATGGATGCAATCCAAAATACCATCCAACAAGAACTCTCCAGGCTTTCCCAGTTTTACAAATGCAATCACAACAACGCTTATTCTCTCTCCTCATAAACACAAGCATAAAAGAATCGTCTTTTTTAAGGTTTCACTACGTAACCGTGTAAATGTGCTCTGTTTCACCCTGTTTTACTCTGTTTTTGGCTCTTCTCTAGACTAGTGACTGTGAGAATTAGATTCTGTGGGGAAAAAAAAAAAATGAATTAAAGGTATAATAAAGCAAGAAAAAACATGGGTTTTGGATTTGTTTAAGTGGGTAGAGCTATTTTCAAGGTTCCTGACACACAAGGATTGCTGGGTCTTGCTTTACGCCATTGATGGTGAGACTTTCTTTCTTTTCTGTTTTGAGAGAGAGTGTGTGCCCGTGTGATTGGTGAAATGTTTGTTGGCTTACACTGCACTTCAGGAGGGGAAAGGAATTTAAAGAAATATTTTGATAAGGTGTAAACAATAATTTACTGTAATTTTTTTTTTATTTTTGGGGAATGTTTGTTTATTAGTGACCATAAGAAAAGAAAGGGAAAAGAATTAGAAAAGTAAAGGAAAGTCTTGTTTTTTACTGTTTATGAGTGCATATCTGTATTGTTGCAGGGAACTCAGGTGTTTGGTGTTTCAGCTTCCAAGCAATGTATCAATTTTAGTACTGTTGCCTATAGAATATCATAATGACTACGTGTCAGTTTCTTTATTAGATTTTGCACATTATAGCAGTAAACGTGGTGTATCAATCTTAATGTATCTTTTTTCATAAAATATAACTAGATACTTCGCTAAATTTACAATGTTTCAATGAAGTAATTTCATTTTTAAATTTATACGAATAATGATGGCAAAAGAAAAATAAAAAAAATGCAAATAATCAATCGAATACTTTATATTACAAATAAGTTGTTTAAATCTTTTATAAATATTAATTATTGGTACACTTGTATTGTATATACAAAAATTAGTTTTTTTTTTCATCTAATAATAAAAACATACATTTATTTCAAACTTTAGTAAAATATTTTATATTTACTATTAAAATTTCACTTTTAATGTCTCTATATAATTTATAATGGTTTCTTTTCAAAAATCATAGAAACCAAAAGAAATTGTGAAAAAAATCACTTTATTGAAAATTGTAAAAAGAAAGGAATAAGAAAGTGAGAGAGAGAAGAAAATGAGGTATAATTTTAGAGTGAGAGAGAGAAATTAGATATAGGAGTTGTAAGAAAAGATAATTTTATCTATAATATAAGTTATATATAATTTCATAATATTATTTTAGTATTGATTTTTTCATTAAATGATATTTGATATTGATTTAAATAGTAATTTCAACTATAGCGAAATTTAAGGTTTTAAGGGTTTTAAGAATATAGATAAGGAAATTTTGATATAAATATGAAAAAATAAACGATTTGGTTAAAACATAATATGACATAATTGAATTTCGACACAAATTGAAAAGACTTCTAATATAATTATTCTAATTACTTTTATCAAATCTATATTATTTTCTTCAATAGGAATATGCTTTTAATCAGAATAAACTCAACTGGGGTTAGTATAAGCTACAAAACGATATTGATAGAATTCGAACGGTTGGGATAGAATAATTCCATTTTAATTTGCTTTAGATAATGTTATTTTAGGTGCAAATATCGGAACACAGGTTTCCAAGTTTTTATGTTGAATTTGGGGATGTGAGAACAACAAAAAGAGTATAATTATGATAAAATCCTTAATAGCTTAATAGTATAAATATTAGCTTTTAAATAAAATGGATTAGATTTAATATTCTCCTATTGATAGTTATAATAATTGTTGAGGTTTAAAAGAATGAGTAGAGTATGGTTTGATATTAAATCATTAAAGTAAAATAGAATTTTTTTTTAATAGACTTCTATCAAATGCTCAATGTATCCTTAAGAGATTGGATAAATAAAAATTTCGTTTTTCATACAAGTACTTTTTTTTTTTTTTTTGTAACTATCTAGTTTGTATTTGCATTTGAAAATGTGTAAATCAATATTTACAAAATCAGAAAAAGTATTTAAAATGTCACCATAGTTTACTAATTTTTATTTAGGACAAAATGTTCTTTTTTCCTTTTTTTTTTTTTATTTGAATCCTCAATGTCTTTTAAGTTTTATAAAATAGGACTTTCATCAAATTTATTAAGTTTTCCATTGTTCTTGATATGGATCAACTTTTGATTAGCACATAATAATTAGTTTAAGAATAATATATTAAATATATCTAACTAAATAATATAATAAAAATTTAGAAAAGAAAAATTCACCAAAGGAAAAAAAAAGAGAAAAAAGTAACTTCATTCTTATCTATTTGAGGAAAAAAATATTGTAAGTCCTAAAACCTTCAAATTCAATAATTGAGTCTTAGACTAGCTTTTGCAAATATTTGTATCTATACTCATAGAAATTGTACATATACCCATAAAACTATTAGAGTATGTTTGATTAATTTCATAAGATTGAATGAAATAGTTATTACCTTCTTACAAAATTATTTTCACATTCTATTTGTGAGACAACTATTTCTCTAAACTCCTATTACTACTAAATAAAGAAATCCAATTCCTTTTGAAAATCAAATAGATAACCATTCTTGATCATTTCTTACATATTTCCATGCTTTACTCATGAGATTGTAACTACATAGTTAAACCATGAATTAGGATAATACTATATTGATTTTTTAAAAATATATTGATACTCAACTAATGTTGTTTTAAAGGAAAAAATAATGGTTATTATTGCTTTATTTTATTCCTTATGAATTACAATTTTATTTCTATCTTATTTCACTTGGTTAATTGAATGTGCTATTAATTAAGTGTAGATAGAGCCTTAGACTTTAAAGTGTATTTTCACCTTGCCATACTTCAAACTGCCACTAAAGCCTCCAATCCTCTACAATTTATTATACTTTTAGTAATGATTTTAAAGTTTTAATAATGATATAGGGTGTAAGTGTACATTTTAAAAAATTAAAGAGAGGTTTTGTCACATGTTGAAAGTTTAAGTTCTATATATACATAGTTATAGTTCTAGGCATGTATTTATAAATATCATAAAATTGTGAGATTTCTAGTCCTTTTTCCTTTTTTTTTTCCCCCTAATGAATGAAGGAGATATATTGTAATAATAGAAACACACATACAAAGTCCATCAGCTTACCATACTCTTGTAACTAAACAAACTAAAAAAGAAATAGATACAATCACTATTGCTAACTACTTATTTCTCCTGCAACTAAATAGACACACATATAAACACATTCATACACATTACATCATTTGGCCCTTATCTATTTGCTCCTTAATATGTACAAAAGGATTGATATCCTTCTTCAAAATGTGGAGCAAGTGATTTGGAGGTTTAAAAGCTATTAGCTCTTCATTTTCCATTAAGCATCCAAAATTTGTTAGTCCATTTACTGATTGGTTTGATTCCTTGGGATGATAATTTATTCAATCCCATCAAATTAGGTTGTTTAGTCCCTGTAAACAACCGATAAATTATAAAAACGTCATTGATGATTAGAGTAAGCAATGTTTTAGAGAAGATTAACAACCAACAAATAGTCGAAAGAAGTCTCAACAAATCTCATATTCATGTGCTTCGTATATTTTAAAGCATAAAAAATGGCCCAAAGCTTTAGAGCTAAAATATCAATATGTCTTAATTTCTTTGCTAACCTTATTATCCAATCCCCATTTTCATTTCTACATATTATAGCAATAATAGCTTGACTTGATGATCCATGCCTAGATGCATTTGTATTGATTTTAACCTTGTCTTCTTGAGGTAATTCCCATTAGATTAACGCAACAACTATTTTTTTTTTTTTAATCTCCTTCATTTTTTTGTTTAGAGCCTAAAATTCATGCACTTTGCACCAAATGACTTGTGCTAAATTCTGGCCTCACCTAGCTTGATTTTTGCATATTAAATTTCTGTCATGCCATATCATCTATGAGGTAAAAGTGAAGACAACTAATTTTGATGCTGTTGTAAGTTTTTGCATTGATCTGCTCTATTTTGCTAGTTGAGTGATCCAATTATAGGACAAATGATTCAATAAATCAATGTTAATCTAAGTGGCAATTCTTCCCAAACACATTTAATTGTTAAGAAAGTTCTTAAGGCATGTTTAGAATCTTCTCATTGGCTAAAAACCCTAAGACATAAATCTGAATGATTTGGAAACATTAATTTTAATCTTGTCGCTATTGGAATACCTCATTTAACACTCTCCAAATAAATAGCTTCACTTTTGGGCTTGAAGTTGTCTTCCATAACCAATTCATCTTAATCTTTAAGATTAGCATATCTTTTCATTAGACCATACAATTCTTTAATTGAAGAGTTCATATGTAAATTAGGATTAGTAATTAGTTTGTCTTCCTTTACAGGTTGCAACAATATTGGCCCTATATGTCTTTGTAAAATCTTAGTTATTTCAAAGCCAACTTATTCATCTTTCAAAGTTGAAATTGAACTTTGCACATTCTTAATTGTGATACTCTCATAATCTTTTAACAGACGGCCTTTAACTAGCTGCTTGACCCTAACATCCCCTCAACAATCTGTATAAAAGTTTGTGGAAGCACCATTTTCTAAAACAACTACCTTTTGCTACTTTAACCAATCAAGAACCTTTACTAATGTCATGTCCCAAAATTGGTTAGGTTGCAACAATCCATCATGTACAACAATCTATTATTGAAGTTAACCACCTAGCTTTCAAAAATAAAAAGTCATACACAAGGCATCATAAGCCTAACTGTTTTGTAGCACACCAGTTAGCAAAAATGTAACAATTATAATCTAAAAATAGTTTAGTACTTTATATGTAAAAAGAGTAAATACTTAAAATTATGTAAGTACAAAAGTTACATGGGTTTAAATTGGACCCCTACAGATACAAGACATTATCTTGGTAGTCTAAAAGAACTACTTCCAATTTTATATTATAAAAACCAAGGCTCTCCTCGGATCTCAATCCATCTTTTGTCCTAATTATCTTTACCTGCATAAAGATTTATAAAGGGGTGAGCAACCTTTAGCTTAGTAAGAGGTAAGGGATCAACGTTGTATATAGTAAACATAGTGCAAGTTTTTAAATAATTGTTAAGTGCAATGCAACAAATCAAATACCATTCGCATAACGTTGTTTGATCCATTGTGAAACTAAAGAAATTATGCCTACTTTAGTTTGGGTTAAGGAGTTTTGCAAGTGAATTTATGAATGACACCAAACCTAAGAATGTGTAATGAAGATACTCTGGCTTCTCCCAAAAACCAATCGAGCTAGTCGCTAACCTTTGTTGCCGCCTCCTCCCTTACCAATTGGTTTGTTGGGGTTTAGGGAAGTACTTCCTTTTCCTCATCAAATGGCTGATATTTGGTATCATAATCCTAAATACGATTCCTAAGTGAGTTGAGATGCATTTCTAATTTAGAAGTTTAGGTCGACTGTCATTATTCCATTGAAGTTGGCAATCGGAGAATTTAGCAAACACCCAACAAAACAATAAAGGTTTCCAATAGCAAAACACACTAGTATAGCAGTTTTTCGAGCACATTCATAGCACAAACACATCCAAAACTACTTACAAGTACAATTAAGTACAATAGCTTACAATCCCCTAATACTTGAAGCATGTCTACACATGTGGTGAAGCATAAACTCACTTAGCTGGTAGCTTCAACTTTGTGTTTATAGCCCTATATTGCGTAATGAAAGTTTTAGAGTTCATGAAGCTTGCGAAATGCTAAGTCTATCTACTTACAATATTGTTAAAAGTATTAATAGATATCAATAATATTAAACTGTTTTTATCAATACTTAGAACATACATAAAATTATATGGTTATATATATAGTTACCTATAATATATTATATAGGTTCTTTTGAGATGGAAATGAAATGCAATATAATATTATCAATTACATATTTATATATATGTAAGACTCTACATTATAAAACAAGGAATTAATATAATCTGTAATATATTATTAAACAGTATAACACATATTTATGACTTTGGTAGAAGTTTCATATGATAAAGTAGAACTACAATAACCCACAACATATTTATAAGTACCATGGTTGAAAAATAATATAATATGTATAACTTGAATCGTAAAACGGGCTAGAGTTTTTTTAAGTAAATATTGGAAATTTTTTGAAACCATTATATACATGAAATTCATAGGTATTGTAGTATAGTGATATTCAAAGATACTTCTTCTTATGCATAGGAATAACGAATAAGCATAGAATAGATACTTATACATATGGATGTTTTATGTTTAATATAACTTTTATTAAGCTTAAATAAAGTAGTATTTATAACATATCACACTAACGTATCTAGACGTAAATATCATATGACCAATTACGTTGTAACTCCAAAAATTTAGGATAAGACAATACTTCCATGAGATACTATGAAAATACTTAGTGTCACATATAATCTTTCAAAAAATAGAAATTACTAGCATTTTCGGTTTTGCAAAATTATGCTGAAATCATATATATATGTGTAAGTATATATATATATATATATATATATATATAAATGAGCCTGGCGATTGATTCTTTAATGTAAGCTATTTTACCTCGTAACTTTCTGGATCTTGCTGCAATTGGGGAAAAAAAAAAAATCCAAATACAAATATTTTTATGGCATTCTTCATTTCCATAATAAAAGCACCGGCATAGCTATACTAGGTATGTTTATTTATCCAACCCTCCTATTACATGGGTGGATTTCCGAAATTTAGCCAAATAATCATTAGCATGTCCATGATCTATAGTCTATAAACATCACTGTTTATTCATCTTGGCATTTTGCCGCCCCTTATTAAAATATATGACTTACAGCATTAATTATAGAAGGCTCCATAATTGCAATGTGATGTAACTAATATTCAATAGGCATACTACCTCAATCTGCAACACATCATATGGAAATTTAAAAAATCCTAGCGGTTTTCCAACACATTACACGAACAGAATTCGAGCAATAATTCTACAATATCATGTACATGGATGAATATCAGAGCTAACCACCATTATTGTATTTATAGTTACTAATTAAGTCATTTAAGGGCGAATTACATAATAAATAGCATTGCTTATTAATTAATTTCAAGAAAATTTCCAAGAACCCGGGACAATCTGTACATGACTTGAATCAATTTATTCTGTAAAAGAACTTAGTATTTCAACAGTAAAATTATAACTCTACCTTATAGTAACCATTAATTACCTAATTAATTATATCACCATGAAAAAAAAAATCATCCTGCTATTTACCCATATCATCATACCATTAAAGAAATCATTTTTACTCAAATTCATCATGTATGTTATTAAAAAATCAATTATTTTGTAAAATGACCATGTTTTACAGTTTTTTTTTTCCAAGTAAAAATAGGATAAATAATAAACATCTAAATTTGTACGAACCCTTTTTAATTGTTTAAAGTAGATGCTGTGAGGAGCTTATACAAAATTATCTAGCCCAAACCAACTTTATTTAATTATTGAAAAAATTATTTGAAAATTACTATGAATAGCGCAAGTATACTATATGCACTGATAATTTCATCAAAGTAAATGTACTACATGAAACTAGGATAAAAATAACTTAAATATAATTTTTTTTCAAATTTCTTTAAGTTAATATGATATTATTATATGAATTTACAGAATTGAGCAAGAAATGGTACTTACTGAAAGTTGCACGCGGTTGAGGTGCTGTCGTTTGAGCTCAACCTGATCGAGCTCAAAGTCAAACTGTTGGTTGGTACATGTTCCACGACATCCAATAGCTTATGGATATACTTTTCCTTATTATTATTATTTTTTCCTTTTAATTCTCCTTAGCTCTGAACCTACTTCTATATTGCTACATGCTAAAGTTCTGAATTGTCAGGGCCAGGGAGGTTTTTCTAAGCTTGGAAACGGTGGAGATAAAATATAGATGTCCTTAGTTAGTTAATTAGCCATACACGTTGCTTACCGTCTCATAATCCTTAAAGTACATCTCCTTTCATGTTTCCAATTTACTGCCACGCCAATTTGCAATTTATCTACGTAACTCCAGCTGTGGTTCATATTATTTATTACATATTCTTTATATTTTAGAAAGTGAAATTTATCATCATCTAAGGTCTCGCGTTAATATGTATCTAAATTATATTATATATCATGTATGTATCTAAGACCTATTTATTGTCTAGATACTATATTGTAATATTCCGAACTTGAGAAGTCGTAATAATTTTACTGTCGAAAGATAGAAGTCTACCTCACAATTGCTATCGTATATATAGCTTATATAAGATATACATGACTCAATTGGCTTGAAGCGTTCAACAGAATAGTTGTGTTAAGTAAGACTTGTGGTATTTCTTTAAAGCATTTAATAGAAATTTTACAGTATAGAACTTAAGTTCTTAGATTATATTTACATCATAGTAATTACATTAAAAGTGTACATCATTTTAAGAAAGTTTTCAAAAGATACAAGTCCTAACATATAAATTTATAGACATTACTATAAACTAGTGGTCGCTTAGGAAGACTTATTAGTTTCCTTGAAAGATCGAATCATCAAAAGTGATTAGATTCCAGTAGTTCTTATACTTTTTCTCACTCTCAGCCCCTTGTGTACTAACATGTGGTTGATTATAATGCTGCATCAGTAATCTTAGTCAACATTTACAATAAAATCTATAGAAGTGTAAGTATAATTAGCTTAGTACGCAGGACTAAGATAGAAGAGTACTATATAAACATAAATGAGGTTATTAATTATAATAAAATGCAATATAATCAATTATTTGCAATATCGCACAATGTTATTTGATCTATCGTAAGGTTAAAAAAATTGTATTTGTTTTAACTTGGATTGAGGAGTTTCCGTGACTCAATCAAACTAAACCTAGGCTTGTACAATGGAGAACATCATCCTCATGAAACTATTTTCGAATCATGGCCCCTACTCTTATCTCGATCTCCTTGCTTGTTACTTAATTTGACTAAAGATGGAAAAAAGAATTATTTTAGCTATCTTTATTTAAGGAGGTCAGTATTTAGTTTGATATGTCTAATTGTTTTCCTAATGGGTTACTATGCATGCCTAATTAAGTTAAGTTCAAATTCTTATTAGTTTCATTCAAGGGTGACTAAATAGGATTGCACAATACAATAGTATAAAATCATGTAGAACAACAGGCCAAGGTATTTAACTCTTGTCACAAAATAGAGTACTAATCACATACATATCATGCACATAAACAGCTAATTTATAAGCACAAACGGCAGTACTCTTAAGCCTCCAAATACTTTAATATGATATCTCAACAACTAGTAAAATCTCGATCCTAACTTACTTATATTGATGTTCACTTTAATAAGTCTATCCCGTCAACGTTTTGCTTACTTGGAAATCTTATATATACAAAAACTTAGATTTAGTTTTCATAAGATTTATAAAAACGTTATAATTCTATCTATTTTTTTCTTTTCATATTATCATATAACTTGGTTGTAGTATTATTTTGGGCATTATATACATAAATATATATATGGAGTACATTATTCGTGTATAGTTATATTTATATAGGTTCTTAATTATTATAGTTTTATTATATAAGTTATTTAATATCAATGATATATGTAGTTATCTTATTATTGATAATATATCATTTTGACTTTATTGAACCGTATCTTCAATTGGTTAAATCATGTTTCAATTATGGAAAAGTCACCGTAATATGATAATAATAATATTATAAAAATACCTATTTTATTACTTAAAATTATCTAATTTTAATAAAATTAGTATTGTTAGGTTCGTATGAATTTAATGGTACATTATACATGTTTTATTTCAAAAGACAATTTATAAATGATATTTTTAATTTTATCTACATATAAGGCCATATAACAAGCATTATCATATTATTTTCATATTATCTAAATAGAATATATTCTATATAATTTCCTAATATAGTTTAGTAAAATAAGTATTATTTAGCCTTACTATGCATATATTACGGCCTAGGTCATATAATTTTATAAAACATAATAGAAATCTCTTCAAATAAAACCTGACCAGCATAGATATGTGTAGGATTTAATAAAATAATTATTTTATTTTAGCTTAATATTGTTAAAAACATGTTCTAGTTAGTAAATTAAGATATTTAATTAGAAAAATTAGTAATAAATAGCTAGGATTACCAATTAATTCCACAAAAAAATTTTGTAGACTTAGAAAAATATAAGGAATTCGACCAGTAACTTGTTTGGTACAATTGAGTTTATTGCCTATATATGTGAAATTATATTTTTATCCCTAATTTGCAATTAATTAAGTAGATAATATCATTTTTATACCAAATTATTTCAAATATGTCTTAACATCATTATAAGTCTCCAGAAGTCATGATATTAATTTCATCAATTAATTCCATAAAAATCAATTTATCTCAGAAATTGCCCTATTTTAGTCATTTTTAGGTTAAAAAATATAATAAATAGTTAACATATATGCAATCATAATCGAGATATACAGTGTTACACTAGATGTAATAGCGATTCTATAGAAAAATTTTGAGCTCAAAATAATATCATTTGATATATTTATTTTGAATTTAAAAATTTGGATGAATAGTATATTTCTTAAGAAAATATATAAAATACTTAAAATTTTAACAAAATAATTATACCACATGAAAGTACATCTAAAATCACATAAGAATAAAGTTTTTCACAATTTTCCTAATTGGTTTAGTATTTTTAGAAAATAGGAAAAAAAATAGGGTAAAAAATTAAACTAACTGTTCGTTGAAGCTCTAGTGGTTATCAATCTGCAAGGGGTAGTCAAAAGAGCTAGACGCTGGGTCCTCTCTTGGTGGTTGCAAGGGCTCGCTATCAAGTTTTGGCTAGGTCCTTGAACTAACCTAGGTTAGCTCCTTTCCTTGTTTTTCAATTTATTTGTCCTAATTTTCTAAATTTTCTTTAAGTGATCTAGGTTCCTAAAAGGTCTAAAATGGAGTTGGGAGTCCTATTTATGCTTTGTTGGGTCGAATAGATTTTTCCTTAAGGGCTAAGTAATTTTTATTTAATTATTTGTTGAGAAAATTTAAGTTGGAGGTGTCCAATTCTAACTTAATTCACCTTTGATGCAGCTTGCTGCCATGGTTGATTCTAGCCAATTCTAGGTTTTCCCTCACAATTTGGTAGGTTTTGGTAATTTTTTTAGTAAAATTTTAATAATTTATGTTTATTATATTAATACTTAGTAATTTTGCTAATATACGGGCATATATCTTATGTAATTGATACATATCATGAGTAATCATATTCATGTAATGATGTTTCACTCATTTTATTTATTTTTAAGATAGATTTTCTCTTTAACTTTGTGAATTTATCACTTATTTTATATATTTATAGATTTTTAGGCCAATTTAGATGTATATTTGTTATATATACTGAGTATATTTATAAATATATATATATTCATATAGTATTTTATGTAATATTATTCACTTTTATAGTTTAAATAATATATCGCTAAAACCTCATTGTATTTCAGGGTTTCATTTTAAGGATTTTGATGAGTTTTACATTATATTAAATCATTATACTTTTAAAGCTAAAATTGAGATTTTATTAAATTATTTTTCAAAATCAAACTTTATTGAGTAACTTTTTTTAACTTTTATAACTTAATCATAAAGTTTAAGTTTAATCGAATAAGTTTTTTCGAAGGTTATAAATTTAAATATGATTGTCTTAAATACAATTTTAAGAGCTTATATATATTTTGCGATTCATAAAATGACGAATGATAAAAAATTATCTACTTCTGTGCCTCCATCGGTGATTTGGAAGGTCCATTTTAAAGTTCCAAATTTTACGAATCCATTCCACTAAATTCTTATATTTTTATTGTGATTTCGAATCATCCAACTCATGTCAACGGTAAACCATGCTTATATACAATTCCCATGAATGGCAATTTGTCGGGGGGTTCACAACTAAATCCTTCAAGTAGGAGAAGATGATCTAACAGCCGTTAATGTCACCCAAAATTTGTTTTTTTTTTTTTTACCTTTGCTGACATGCTGTAATCCAAGGGACAGATGCAGTTTGAAAAAGACAAAATCTTTTGATCAAGCATGCCTTATTCCGTATACGCATACCATGTCTGCCTAGTCCTCCTAATTCTTTGGGCTTCGCAGCTTGACTCCAATTGATCCTTCTTTTGGCTCCATTCTCTTATCTTTCCCTTCCATATAAAGCTCATCACTAATTGCTCAATTTGATTAACTAGTTTTTTTGGGAGCTCAATCGATTGCACGTAATAATTTGGTACCGTGTTTAAAACAGAATTTGCTAAAATCACCCTACCTGCCATGCTGAGCATTCGTCCCTTCTGGCCATTTAATTTCTGATTTAGTTTGTCAAGTATGAATTCAGAATCAGCTTTTTTTAATCTTGATACATTTCTTAGTAGAGATGTATAAGTGGATTAAACGGGTTAATCCGGTCTCACTTATTTTAGCTTACAAGTTAAACGGATTAAACTCATTTGGTTCACTTTTTAAATGAATAAAATAATTTCGATTTTAACTTATTTAAAAAGCAGGTTAAATGGATCGGTTTGCAGTGGACCGACTCAAACTGGCTCATTTTAACCTGTAGGTTAAATGGGTTGAACTCGTTTGTTCTACTTTCAAATGGATTTACAAACCTTAATCTAAATCTATTTTAAAAGCGAGTTAAATAAGTCAACCCACAAGTTAAAACGTATTTATACACTTTTATTTTCAAGAAGGTATTTAAGATACTTTCCTAAAACTTCAACTTCTTTATGCAACAGACGCTCTTTGATTTGCTTCCTCCTATACCTATCAACATTTGGAGCGAACGAGATTGTTGGCTTATTAAGATCAAATCGAGGTCCTGACCCCTGTAGGATTTTTTTTTTTTTTTCCCCCCCCTAACAAAGGATTCCATTGCCCGTATCCAAGGCATGTTCCACGCACGTCCGTGTTGAATACGTTGGAAACATTACACATCCTTTCCAAGATACGACTTGGTAAGTTAGCATGAAAAGAATCTCACGTTTTTTATATATAAAATTACTAAAATTTCAAAAGGCGGGTCCTTTATGTACTCTTATAAATAAGTGAGAATAGACAAAAATGTACAACTATGTGGATTTAGCACATTAATAATTTGTGGATCATACGCTACTTGATTTTTCAAATACCTAAGATATACAATATTGCTACTGGTCAACTAACATTCTTTTACTCAAAAACTGTGAAACAAAAGGAGGGTTGTCACGTCTTTGTAAATCTTTTCCCTTCTTTCTTATTAAATTTACAGATCCACAACTATTGATCACAATATGTGCAAAACCGTGGATCCCCATTTTCTAATTAAATAAATCATCTTGAAATCTGTTCTTTTCTTTAGAATTCCCAACATAATTGATTCACCAACATCATTATTGATATGTTATTTGACTAACTCACTGTACATACTAGTTTGGTGGACTTTATTCTTTTACGAGAAATAACAATGAGCCTTATATGAGATATATTGACTTTTGAAGAGATATATCGGTGTGTTCATTAGGTTCTTAAATTTTGAACTCTTTGTTTGTAAGTGTTCTTATGGTAATCATTAAATGAAATTAATCTTTATCGAAAAAGAAACAGCAGGATCTATACTTATAGAACATCAACTAAACTCAGACCGATGGAATGGCATGATAAGGGTTGGAGGTTCTACCTTATACCTTGATGAAGTCTTGCACAGTTTGAAAATTTAAAAACAATATCCATTCCTTTTCCTTTTAACTACATTAATATGACAACAATAAGATCATTAAAATGTGAAAATCTTTTAGTAAACAACATACGACTGGTAGTTGGAATTTGGTAGCCAATTTCAATTTGAGAACCTAAATGATTTGTTTTTGTCTAACAGTAATTGTAAGCTAGTGGAAACCCAGTGTTTGCATCGTCATCCCAACAACCTTAAGATATTATCTGATGTGTTCTTTGACGAATCTACTTTATCTAGACATGCAGAATACTGGACGTTAATTGCCTTTAGCTCTCGAAAAGCCACCACAATATCAGAGACCATTTTTCTCAATCACAATTTACCTTTTTATTAAATTTTGATATGTTTTATGATAGTTAAGCAACATTTCTTGACGATCGATCAAGCAAAATATATCAAATCATGAGGTAAAGGGGGGATATAAGAGCAGATTGTACAAAATTTAAATATAATAAATAACTGCAATAAGCAAAAAAAAAAAAAAAGAAAAAGAAAAAAAAATATAAAATATGATAATGTTACTGGAAAAAGCAATCTTTTTTTGTGTGACAAATATATATATATATATTATATATGAATTAAACCCAAAATTGTTACAAGCAAATGAGAATATTAATTTACATCCCTTGGTTATGGTTTATATTCCGAAAATTTGATTCTTCGGATATATAATAATTTATTGATTAAAAAAGGAAAAATTAGAATTAAAGCAACAAAGAGTTGCTTTCATGGATTTGGAGGGTAAAAGCCACATTCTTAAGGAGCTTTATGGTGGGACTCATGAGCTGATTGCTAAAAGCTAGTCAGGGTCAGTCATCTTATCTACGAGATTAAGGAAGTAGATAAAAAAAAAAATTAAAAATTAAAAATAAAGAAGTTAAAAAACCAAGGGAATCTAATAGTGGATTTGATGACACTACTTGCATTCTGGAGATACAGATTGATCAGATCTTCCTTATCAAACTATTTTCATAATCAAAATATAGAATAAAATAAATTTAAAAGTTTAAATTTGTGAATAGCGTAGATTATATAATTTTGGAATAATCGTACTGGATTTCTTAGTCAAACGCTAGTAACTTTTTCTCCCTTTTTCTTTCAAACTTAATATTAGGAGAAATATTAATATGATATATAGGTTTGGCCATCTCGTTAAATACACTAAGTCTATCACACAAAAATACATGAACAAACAACAAAAGTAGAATTTTTTTTTGTTTGAATCATTTCAATATATTGTCATCATATAATAGATCCTCCATATTAGATCAAGCATAAATAACATTTTTTTTATTTGAAAAAAAGTTACTAGTATTTAACTAAGAAATTCAGTAAGATTATTAGTCAAACACTAGTAACTTTTTTTTCCCTTTTTCTTTCAAACTTAATATTAGGAGAAATATTAATATGATGTATAGGTCTAGACCATCTCGTTAAATACACTAAGTCTATCACACAAAAATACATGGACAAACAACAAAAATAGAATTTTTTTTTTCTCTTTGAATGTTTCAATATGTTTTCATCATATAATAGATCCTCCATATCAGATCAAGCATAAATGATATCATTAAATCAATTGAAATTAATATTCTCTAGATCCATTGTGTTCTGATTATATGATTGCAAATTGTAATCATATACTAGGATAGTAGATTAATATAGATATAATTGTAAATAGTGTGAATTATGAAAAGAGATTATGCACATAGATATAATAATTAAGATTAGAATCAAGTTGCAGAAGTGGGAGCATTGATAGGGAGGGGTTGGAAATAATGGGATCAATTTTGTTTCTTTCCAAGATAGGGCACTTTATTATAAAATATAAAACTATATTATAAGTGCAAAAAGATATTAATATATTAATATTAAGAGGATTCAACAAGAAAGGTGTCTAGACGTGGTGTTCTCCAACCAGAATCTTTGAAGTAATCCAACATCACAAGAAAACATCCCTTGTACATCACCTTCTTTTTGGTGTCCAATAAAGACATTTCGAATGATGCCCACCATTGATTTTGGAAGCCCAGGAAAGAAGTTTAATCATTAGTTAAGTTGAACATAACACCATATATAGAAAAATTTTTTATTCAACAGTTTATAATTGATTCAATTACAGTTATCCTATACTACGATATCTTTTCTTTTGCTAAATATGTATAATAGTTCTGCTTCAGAAGTAATTAGACTCGGTAAAAAGAATAACGTATGATATGTTAGGATGAAATATCATTGGATTATGGATATAGTAAGCATAGCTAGTCTAAATTTCATTTTTAAATTCAGGATGTGGTTATAATACTAATCTTGGATTTCACAAAGAAAATTTTACTTCATGCACTTTATACTGGATATTCTCTAATTTAGGGGACAATACCAAGTGCAGGAAATGATATTTATCCTATTCAGACCCTTATACAATAACATAAAAAAAAAGTTCTTATTATTAATTTTTTTACAGAAGGTGAACCCAATACGAGATAATTACTATAATTTTAGATATTGAGCATGAATTTTGGTGTTGCTCTAGGTTATTGATGATTTATTGTTTATGAGGGTGATTGGTTGTTGCATCTATATGATTATTAGCCCCTAGTGTGAATCGTGAGTGGGTTTACGAGATGTCGAGGACGTACGGCAAGATAGCGCGCCCTATTGGAATTAAGATATAACAATTAACAATTAAACTGATAAGTCCGTGGTAGGTATAAAAAAAAAGAAGAAGAGGAATTCTTATTTAACCAGCCACTTGTTTTAACCTTTTAATGTTGTGAATAAAATTATTAGACTATGACTATGTTATAGAGCAAATCATCTTTTGGGAGCTCCCTATTCATATTTTAAATTCTTCGTCCTCGAATTATTATTCTTGCGTTCCATGGCTGGTGCTGCACAGTGAAAGGAGCCAGGAGGGTTCCATTCCGGTGTCACCGCATGCCATTCATCCGCCGGCTAGGGCACATAAGGGCAATGATAATGGATTATATGGGCCCTACCATCGTTATCGCAAGAAGACTTCTATATTGTGATTTTCATGGCTATCTAATTAGTCACTAATTTTGGGTATTAACTTTTTGACTATTTTTAGATTTGTGGGGTAAATATATTTAACTGATGTAACACTATTCAAATATTTTTAAGAAAAAAGTACAAAATAGCATTTAATATTTCACGTTTTTACAAATTAATTCTTAATTTTTTATTTAATTTATTTTAGTTTTCAATCTTTTCAAATCATATCAAATAAGTCCTTTTATTAAATTTTATTAAATTTTCCATTATTATGAACATATATTAGTATATAATTGGTTAACATAATAATATTTACTTATATATATGAATTAATTATTAACTTTTTCATTTATGGAATGGCCATTCACCCTTTATTCCTTAGAACCTTCCATTACTTTGTTTACTTAATTAAAAGAAAATTTTCAGGGAATTGGGATTCAATAAAATTGGGAATGTAGATTCCATGGTTCAAGCTCAAAATTTCCATTACATGTTAAAAAGACTTTACATACCCTCTGTTTCTTTTTCTTCCTATCAACAATACACCACCACCAGCAATTGGCACAACGACAACCACAACCAATAACTACGTCGTTACCTCCATTAGCAACTAGTTACTCCTTCATCGACAACCACCATACCTACAGACATACCCATAAACAACTTCAAACAATCACTACGCATAACCATGACGAATCGGATTAACCACCATAAACACCAACAATTAGTAGACCCACTCACTTATTGAAGAAACCCTAACCCCAACACCATCAAAGAAACTTGAATCTATACCTAATTCGCAACTTCTCCATCTCTTTGTTTTACTAATTCCATTCTCACTTCTTCATCTCAACTTCTTCGTCACTTTCTATTGATTCACAACTTCTTGAATCTGCACATTCTTTGTCCTTTTTTTCTTTTTTATTTTTTTTTCTGTCGTTTTTGGTGTGGATATAGTACGTGGGACAAGGAAAATTAGCAAGAAGTTGAAAAAAGGTCTTTACTGTGATTGCCTTCATTAGATGTATTGGTATCATTCTTTAATATCATTTTTGATCTTTTATTTTTTATTTTTTGGTAAAATTTTTTTTTATCTATTGGATGTGAAGGTTGGTAGAAGGTGGTGTTAAGGTAAAAGATGAGAATATTTTGGTCATTATAACTCTAGTACATATCTATTCATATATATATATATATATATATATCCAACTAAATAATGTAAAAATTATTACGAGCTTATTCCATTACTTAAGAATGGTAATTCCATTACTTATCTATTACATGTGATGAAATGAACGAGCTATTAATCTATTTTAGTTCTCAACGTGTTCACATATAATGGAAAAATTAACAGAGGGAATTTTTTTATAAATTTATTAAAATGTTAAAAATTAAAATGAACTAAATAAAATATTAAGGATTGATTCATATATACAGATAAATGTTAAGAAATTTTTTTTGTAATTTTCCCTATTTTTAAATAGTAAACTTATCTTATATAGTTTTTTCGAAAATAATTTGAGATATAGGGATGAATCTGATTAAAGATGTAAGTGAACCAAGTTGATTTACAAATTACTCAAATCCGATTGAGTTTCATTCGAATTGAAATTGGTGTTAGTCGAGTTGAGTTTGAGCTCAGGTTACTCAAGTAGCAAATCGAGTTGAGTTTAAAATTTAGAATATAAAACTCGTCAAGTTCACAAACCTAATTAAGATTGGCATAATTTTTAATTTGTTTTTTAATTTTTGAATATCAGTAAGTATGAAGTTATTTAGGAAAAATATATAAAAAATTTAAGCTTAATCGAGCTAAACTCGAACTTATTTTTATCATATATATCTTTGAGTCGAGCTTAAGTTTAAGTTCAAAATTTAAAGTTAGATTAAATTTGAACTATACTCAAGTTTTAAGTTTTTAAGTTGATCTCGAACTTGAGCACAATATTATATTTATTTGACTCGACTTAAATCTAACAAACGAAATAATTTGAAATTAGACAAGGTGGAGTGTCACCGTTGCGCACGTATTGTCTGAAAGTTATTAATTGCTTTTAATATTTTGTAATTTAATCTATTCGGTTAGTTAAAAGTTTTCCGTTAGAGAAAAAGGGAAAGGAGTTTCAGGCAATGCTCAAAATTTGAGGCTTGGTAAGTTATCATTCAAGGCGTTATACTGCACATATTGATTAAGTAATAGCTAATGCGATAGTAATCAAAGTCCATATGCTTTTACGGAGGGTCAGTTCCTATATTCACTAGAAAAGCAGCCTAGTTTAAGATTATCCCCAAATGATTCAAATGTTAACTAAAGCAAATTCCCTAGTTTGATATGTAGAAATGATTTTAAATAAAATGAAATAGAATGAAATGACTATAAGGGTTGAAATGATAATTCATTTTTATATTTACAAATGTTGATGGAATGGAATTAAATTCGTACATGTTAGTATTTATCAAAGATACCCTTAATTATCATGTGTTATAATTTATATAAAACTTAACTAAGTAATTTTTTATTATTATAATTAATAAAGGAGGAATGAAATTACAATTCCACTGAATTTCCTGTAAAGTTGGAATCTATCTTTTAAAGCACTTTCAAATATAGAAAAATGAATGGAACATAAAATCGCTGTTTAAATTTAATTCATTCCTGCATGTCAAATGTGATATAAAAACTACAAAAAAAATTCTAAATATATACACCTACATGCTTTGAAAATATTAACAAAAGAAAATTTTTTTCCAATATAATACTAAGTCAATCTTTTTATATTATTATATATACTTTAATTAAATTTTTTAAGCTAATTTATTACTAGACTTAACCTATATTGATTGATAATATATATATGTTAAAAAAAACCCTTAGTGGTGTGAGGATTAGACCTAAAAAAAATTATATTTATATATTCATGTAAAAGGAAAATTTATCATTACGTTTGAGGAAAAGTTTTCCGGATATCAACATTTTTGAAGGAGTGAATTTTTTTTTTTTTTTTGTCATCTATGAAGAAAGGAGGATTTGAATATTAATTTATCTCGATGGTCACTAGTTGCATTAAGCTTAGTTGAAGGAGTCAAAATTTAGCAATTACATTTATATAATGCGACAATATTATTTCTTTTTTTACGTTATTGTATTGTCTATTTAAGAGATGTGCATATAATAGGCCTGTGTCCATTGAAGATAGAATAATGTGATTTTCATCGAAAAGGAGAACATCATTTCACTCATTGTTATTTATATTTTGCATGGTTATTGATTACCACAAATGCTAATGACTAGACATTACCATTGCTTCTAACCAATTATTATTAATTTAGTCTTTGTGTTTATTAAAATAATATTTTATATCTATAAAGTTTTTATCATATTAAGCATTGGAAAAAAATTGGAAAAGATTTTTTTCGAGATCTATAGCTTTAAGCATTGAACTGAGGGCATAAGTATTTGAGGTGAGTAAGTATAAAGCCAGTAAGATAGAAAACTCTATTATAACCTAACTTGCAAAGGTACATATTCCTTAAATTTTAGAATTAGAACTTATTCCATAACATCCTAAAAACATCCTGAAAAGTGTATTTTGTGAAACCTATAAAATATAAAGTATCTTATAAAACTTATAAAATTTTATCTTTTTTCTTATAAATTTCAAGTTCTGTATATGCAAAACTAGCTATAGTAAAATCCGTGAATTAAAAAATATAATTTTTCCTCTTTTATTATTTCAAATTTATGTGATATTATTGCTTTGCAAATGGGAAAGAATACAAAAGGTATAATTTGAAAGAAACACGGGGAAGAAAGAAAGAAAGGAAAAAAAAAAACCATAAAGTGAGAGATGAGGTATTAGGATTAGTTATTTAGAGTGATTAACTTAAAAATTGTATCCTTTATACTTTGTAATATTGGTTTTAAGGTAACTACAGAATATAAGAACTTTGTACTTGTACTCTATATTGTGAAAGTGTTTTTTGAAAAATCCATATATAAAATTCCTTAATAACCATTAAAAACCTATTTGATTGAATAGGATAACGAGCAAGTATCTTATAAAACATGGTGATTTGATCATTCTTAATAAATGCTCTTACGGTTGTATAATTATATATGTAGTAAATACAATCCGTCTGATTTACCAATGGAGATTGGCAACTAATTTTAATGTATATATTCACTGTCACGGAGATAATTTTATGTATACGTAAGTGCCTTGTCGCAAGTTCATAATTCTATATACGAAAAATATCTTAGTAAAATTAAATACGAAACACACGGTTGGAGTTGGCATCATATATACATCATTCGACTGGTTATCTGCCAATACTGACTTGAAAGAGACATGCCAATTAATAAGAAGGACCACGCACATAAAGGTTATTGGTTCAAGGGGACCTATCAACTTCCAGAACAAATATTCAAAGTTGGAACGGTAGTTGGATTTGTAGTTGTTACTATTGTGAGAAGTCGTGAGGACACTTGGCAGTAGCAAACATATTAGTTTACACTTCCAGTCAATTAGGGTTTTCACAGTTTTACTTTCATGGCATCAATTAATTAGGACATTAAAGCTCGGAGGAGCGGGGAGAAAACTTGTTCCGAACTGATGAGACAATTATAATAGAAATATCTTCTTATATGGTAATAGTAATAGAGTCATCCTACTCCATGGTGCACCATATTCTTATTTTTTTTGGAAAATTATGTATTTTGGATTTAGATTTAGATTTTAGATGAGATTTTTCCAATGATATTGTTTCATTGCATATCAGTTGACACACCATTGAATTACATTGCAACAATAGTGCATCAATAGTGTACCACGGGGCACTATTGTAATTATCACCATTAATAGATAATTTATTGTGATTTATTGTTTCACCGTGTGAATCTGTAATTGCATAATTAATGTAAACGAAAAATTGCAAAACCACCACCTAAAATCATTTGTTAGGTATGAGTAGGCTTTCTGAATTTTTAAAATACAGTTTAACCTTTTCATAACTTTTGAGAATTTGTGAATACTTTCTATCCATACTATAGTTAAAACCTAAAAAATTTTGCGGATTTTATTTGCAGGGTGAAACTTGTAATCAATTCTTCTCCCTTTCTTTATAATGAAAGATCAGTTGCCCTGATCGTGATGCTAATTTGAGGTCTATGCTGAGTTCCGTGTTGGTCCCATTGTGTGAATTTAAGACAAAACAAACCGTGTTTTCATTTCATAGATGAAATATGAAGTCCATTCCGCATCATCGATACTTCTCCTAGTGTGGTGCAAGTCCATTTCAAATGTGTGATCTTCCATTTGTTACTTCTAGCATTCTCGTCTCTTTTGTATCCTTTTTCCTCGTGCTGCCAACTGCTCTCTTGAATTTATTTTTCCTTGTCATAATTTAAGGCCATCGGGTAATCAATGCAGCAATCTTTCGGTCCATCTTTGGGTTCCCTATTCTACCCCCGAATGGTTTTATGATGATAGAGTACTGATTTTCTTTTGAGCAACTTTAGACTTATTATGTCCAACATTTCTAGTTAATGGGTACGTTTAGTGTAGAGGTACAATGGAGCCTAGTTAAACTAATATAATGTCGAACATGAGTTTGAACTTAATTTAAAAACTCAGTACTCGAGCTTAGCTTGAGTTCGACTAAGCTCGAAATTTTGAGTTTAAATTTTACTCGAAAATATATTTAATAAGCTCGAATTTGAAATTATTGGTTCAATTAAACTTGAGGCTTTTGTAAATTTTTCTTGAATAACCTCAAATATCACTTATATTTAAATAGTTAAAAATAAATTAAAAATTATACTAAACTTAATTAAACTTGCGAGCCTAATAAGTTTACTATTTTAAAACTTGAGTTTGACTCGATTTGCTAACTGAATAACTTGAGCTTGAGGTCGATCTCGATCTTAGCTCAACTATCATCAAATCAAATTTGAGTAAAACTTGAGTCAATTTCAAACTGTTTGCTAATCAACTTAAATTGTTTACAACCCTACATTAGAGCATTTGTTAAAGGAAAATTCTTCTATAAATCCAAATTTTATAAATCACGTTCGAACGAGTTGGATAAGTTATGCATGACTTACTTTGTGTTCACTTGGTCTATGAAGACTGTGTCTATATCATACTCTTGTGTTGTTGATGTTAAAGGCCTTTTTTTTCCTTCCCATGTTTTCTTTTTTGTCCTTTTGATTATGAGATTGATTGTGACAAAATATTTTAAGATTGATTGCACTAAAAGAAAATGAATAAATATAGAAAAATGAGATTTTCCTTTTTCTTTTTCCCTTTAAACGAGTGCCTCTAGATCTCAAAACACTTGTTGCCATTTCCTTAATAGAATAGGATTTGTGAAATATACTTCATTATTGTGTATGTGGTCAGAATGTAGAAATGGTATCAAAGATAAATGTAAATATATGGTAATCTATCTTGTTATAAAAAAAATGTTAGTGATTGTTTCGAGATTCTTAGATTTTTTTGAGCCAATTATATTATATACTGTAATACTTCTTAAATACTAAGTGATGAAACTCTAATTATTGAGATGATTTTTAGTATAGTGGTTTGAAGTATGTTAAAACTCTAAAGTTAAATATGTTTAGGTTAGGTCAATTGTAGGATGGTAATCCTTGGGAGACTGTTATACTAAAGAACAAAATTATATGATGTTTCTCATTAAAATAGACAATATCTCAATGGAGAAGTTTTGATTGGGCCGTTAAAGGTGGCATAAGAGCAGTCCAATATCCGAAAGGGTGAAGTTCTTACCTGGTGGTGGCCTTATACTTATATAAGGAAACCGACAAGTAATATTCTTTAAATAGTAGGTGATGAAACTTTAATAATCAAAGTGCCTTTTAATATAGCTGCTTGGAGTATGTTGAAACTTTGAGGGTAAGTGTGTTCATACTAGTTTAATCTCAAGATGGATGACTTTCTAGGAAACTGCTATACTAAGGAACAAAACTATACGGTGTTCTACGTCAAAATGGGTAATATCCTAATGAGAGGAATTTCGATTGGACTGTTACGTAAACATTATGACATATAAGAAGGAGGAATTAAAGTTGACCTTATTCTTCGAGAGGCTAATATTCATGACTTAACTACAAGAATCTTAATCAAAACTCTTATTAAATAGTTAAATAAATAAACATTACACCTTCTCATGCACTTATTTTTGCATCAAGTGTCCGTTGAATGTTTGGGAGTATGATAATAATATTCTTTTTAGACTTTATTAAGTGTTCTAAATGCACTTACAACCTCTTATTGTAATCTCAATAGCCAACAGAGATAAAATGAAATAATTCAAATGAAGCCAATGAAATAAACGTTTCTTTTTGAATTGTCTAAATTATAAACACATTTTAAACTATTGTTTAGGTATGAATATTTTCCAATAACATTTGAAAAGATGGATATAACTCCACAATAACTTTGGCCCTAAATTCATTACTATTCATATTATTTTTAGCAATGATTTTAGTGTCTTAGCAACAATTTAGAGGATATATTCATATTTTCGTAAGTAATGCATAGATTAGGTCATACTTAATGTAATGCCCAAGAAAATTCAAGATAAATATTTTAAAAAGCAAGGGTATTTTGGTCATTTCGATTGGTTACTAAAACCCCACCTTTAAGCAACCACTTTCTTAAAACCTTACCCCCTTTTTGTCTAAAACTCTAGTCATTTACATTAAACCCGCATTTTTTCTCTAATCCCTTTCCATTTTCAAATTCGTTGACCTCGGCCACTCAAGTTTGAGCTTAAGGAATACCAACATTAACAAGTATTAAGATAAAAAAAAGTGAAGGAAACACGTGATCATCAATTCACTGAGTTTTCTTAGGTTATGGGGGCTAAAACGAATATGAATCTCCTTGTTGGTAGCTTATTTCGTTAAAGTTGGTAGCCCTTTGCATTTAAGGAGCTTTTTCATTCATTTCAAGTAAGTTCTCTTTATCTTTCCTCTTATTCTTTAGTTTAGAGATGGTTTCTTGAAGTTGTTGGAAGAATTAGGGTTTTGAGTTGGTGATTGATCTAAAATTTGTAATTTGGGTGATATAAGAATGTGTTAAATTGATGGGTTCATACGTAATTGAAGCGTATTTGAAGTAGGTCTGAAGAAAAGTTTGGATTTAAGTTGGTTTGGAAAATTAATTTAGAGGTTTGTTGATGTTCTAGTTTAAACAGTGGGGCTGGTTCTAATGGAACCGTGGGACAAATTGTGACCACTCTTTTAGTCACAAAAGGCTGATAAGGACTAGTTGGCTAGTTTCCCGACCGTGCGGCTGATTCACACTAGGAAGTTAAACTATGTTTTCTTCCATTCCTTATTCCTAAGCCAACTTCCTTGCGTTCTAACCATTTTCCTAAAGCATATTTTACATTTTAAAACCATTTTTGAGCATCTTAAGTATTATAACTCATTTATAAACATGTTTTACAAAGAATCAAATTCTATTTTGAAACCTCCTTTCTTAAACCTCCAAATCCTCATCCTAAGTGTTTTAATCATTCCTTTTCCTAAGCTAAGGTCTAATCTTACCCTTTTGTCTAGCCATAGTTACCTTTAGAATCTTAGAGTAAGATAGGAGTTTAGGGAGCCTTTAGTGAGTGTTATTTAAAGACGGTTTGTGTTACTTGAGATGTTTGAATTGGGTTATTTAGAATGAAGGTTTAAGATAAGTTTACTATTCTAAATGTTAGGTTGTTAGATTCAATTTTAATGGTTGATTTGGGCTTGTCATTGATTCAGATTTAGGTTTCCAGGTACATGGTGCTTGCTTGTTGCTTCTGCTTATTGGGGCTTAGTAAGCAAATTGGATTAATTTATATTAGGCATAAATAAGCTTATTGTTGGTTTTGCTTGACTTGCTCATTGTAGCAACCTACAGTGGCAAAGCTTATAGTGGCAAGTCCTTAAAGGAACAACTATGGAGCATATGTAGGGATTTCTTAATGGATTTTCATATGGGACGGCGCAGCTAGAATTCTAGGATTTATAATCTCTAGACCTTGGACTCAAGTGTAAATGACTCAAAGGAAAATGTATATTTATATCTATTTATGCATATGGATAAAGATTCATGTGTGGCGGGTTTATGCATACCTCTTTATTGGTTGTTGGACTAAATTAAAGATAATTAATTTGTTGTTTGCTTTATACTTAATGTAATTACATTACATGCATGTGTATGACTTAGTTTGGCATCCATGTGTGCTTATGTATCACGTACTGGGCTTTGGCTCAGTCTTTCAATTTTTTTTTTTTTTTATAGCTACAGGTATTAAGATAAAGTTTATTGCTTACATTGTGATAGGGACTTCTACTAGCAGGTTGAGTTTAAGAGGCATTTATAATTCTACATGGTAACTTATGGATGATTAGTAAAGATAAATGTTAGTACGTGATTAAATCCATTGTTAGGCTATGTTTTTGTATAAGATGAGAATATTGTCTTAAAGTATGATTATTGTGGAGATGACTTACCTATGTGTTGTTTAGGTTGTTGTGGTTTATCTAAATTTTGGAAATTTGTTTTATTGTACTGATGAAAGTTACTAAAAATGATATTGGAGATTATAATTAGTTTTAGAGCCTTAACGTGCCATTAGAAAACTAGGAACCTATGGTAGGTTATGGCGCCCTTAGGTTTTGGGGTGTTACAACTTAAATGATATTAGAGCTTAGGTTATTTGATCTTAAGGAGCTTAGGTTTGTAGACCTGAGGTGAATTTTAGGCTTATGAAGCATAAAAGAGCTTAGGTTTGATGATCAATGGGAAGCTTAATTTAACGGATGCTTAAAGAGCTAGGTTGGTTGAACTTAGAAACACTTAGGCTAGAAGATCATAATATAGCTTAGGAGATGGATCATAGAAGGATTTAGGTTGATAGATCATTAGCAACTTAGGATGACTGACCATAGATATGCTTAAGTTTATTGATCCTAGAAAAGCTTAAGCAATTGATCAGAGTGGCATGACGGAAGCGTAGCGAGAAATTAAGAGAAGAGTGTAAAACCTGGGTTTGATCTAGACTAAGAGTAAGTGGCTATCTTAGCCCTAGCACTTGTTAGTCTAATCTCTAGCTTTCCTTCTCGCTTTCTACCTAACTTATCTTTTGGTTTTTTTAACTATCTCAATTTTGTGATCGATTACTTATTTTTGTTACTTATCTCTCGTAACTCTTGTTTCCTATCTAATGCGTATCGAGGCCAAGAATTGACAATGCCGGTCGCTGGGATAGGTCTAAGTTTGTCAAAAGCTTGAAGAATGAGATGAAATGCACATGAAAGAACATAAAAGTAAGATAAGCAAACCCACTGAAAGCTTCAAAAGATATGACATACTAGTGGAACTTCTGAGGACTTACAGTACAGCTTGATATGACACAAGAGGTGGTCTGGTGAGGTTATTCGCCACCTAGTCTTGTTTAAGAGTTAGGATAAGAGTGATAAGAATAAATAAGCTAAGGTGGAAATGTTCACAAAGGGGAATATTCAGTGTATTGATGATAAGCTCCTTATATGGTAACATATGCAATAGGTATTTATACTCGAGAAACTAGGGCAATTTGTTCAAAAAGGAAAAGGCAAAAGGATAATGCCTAAAAGAAGTAATGTACAAGGAATATAAAGAGTAGAAATGAAATTTCAGGAAGAACATGATTATTGCAGCAAATTCCTTTGCGTGGGTCTGAGGCATGCAGTGACAGCATATTGGAGGATGCTTCTTGTAGGAGTAAATAAGATGGTGAGGCTAGGATGGGTGGCTGAGCAGGAGCACTGAGTAGACTTGGAACCGTCCAAGAAGAAGTGCCTGTGGATATGTGTTGGGGCTCTTGACTTCTTAGCATCAATGTTGCCAATCAGGAGGTTAACTGATGTGTGGAGTTTGGCTATCAGTAGAGCACTTGTCTAGTCAGCACACGACTTTTGAGAGATTAGTGACTTGACTTAGCATAAGGAATTGGTTGGCAACAAGGATTAACTCAACTTTGGTAGGAGTTGGTTGGAGTAGTAGAATTCCCCTTGTTAATCCTTTAAGGCTTCGGGCTTAGCTGTGGGTTAAAGGCCCAGTAGTTAGATTCTTATCATTCCCTCTTAGTTGATTTGGATTTGGGTTTAAGTCCGGTAGGTCTTCATCCAATGCTCCTTCAAGGTGATAGGGACTAAGGTCAACAATGTTAAAAGTGTTTGAGACTTTATATCCTTCAAGTAGTTCCAATCTGTAAGCATTGTCATTGATCTTTTGGAGGATTTTGAAGGGGCCTTCAGCTCGGGTAGACAACTTGTTACTTCTCCAATTTGGGAACCTCTCCTTATTTAAGTGTAACCACACTAGGTCTCCAGGATAAAATTGTACCGACTTCCTCCCCTTTGCTCTTTATCACATTTTCTTGACGGCTTGATCAATTTGCCAAGTGACTTTCTCGTAGATTTATTGTAGGGATTGGGCTCGAGCTCTTGTATAAAGGTCTTCTTGCTTGGATTTGGGCACAAGGGTGTGATTAAGGGGCAATTTGGGATTAAAACCATAGACAACTTCGAAGGGGGTCTGCTTGGTGGTATCATATACTGTACGGTTGTAAGTGAATTCTATTATAGGCAAATAGATGACCTAATCAGGTAAGTTTTTACCCACTGCCGCTCAGAGCAATGATTCTAAAGTACGATTGACTACCTTTGTTTGGCTATCATTTTGGGGATGACAAGAAGTGCTAAATAGTAGTTTAGTCCCCATTAGATGCTACCGAGTTCTCTAGAATGACTTAGGAACTTTAGGTCTCCATTCGAGACTATACTCCTTGGCACGCCATGTAAGTGAACAATTTTCTACAAAAGAGAGAAGCAATTGCCGAAGCATTGTTAGTTTTGGAGCATAGCACAAAGTGTGCCATCTTATTGAATATGTTTATGATGACGATTATAGAATCTTTGCCTCATGTAGTTTTAGGTAATCTAAGGACAAAATCCATGCTCAACTTAGTCCAAGGTTAGGTTGGGATAGGTAATGGCATTGCTTTCCCTTATTTGGCTTAGCATTTGGCCCTCTTGTAAGTAACACAACTCTAAGGCACTCAATATACGTCTTGTCTCATTTTCGGCCAGAAGAACTACCCTCTCAACAACTCGTATGTTCTCTTTTCCCTAAAATGTCTAAAGAGTCCACTAGAATGAGCTTCCCTGATAAGTAGCTCTCGTAAGAAATAGGTCTGCACACATAACTTTTCACTTCAAAACAAATATTCATCTTTCACATGATACTCATCCACTGTTCTTCCTTCATTACAGAACTCAAATATAGGTTTGAAATGTGGGTCTTTAGGGCACTTTTTTTTTTTTTTTATGCTTGCAAAACTTAACTATTTGATTTGCAACTCGGTCAAGAGGACATGTCTCCTTGATAGAGCGTCAGCAACGATGTTGCTGGGGTTTAACGTAATCTTCCTCTCATTAATCTACAAGTAAGTTTGGCTTGCAAATTACTAACTTGACTTGGCATCATAGGGTTCAACATAATCTTCCTCTCATTTTTCTCAAGTACATATGTGTTCTTATATCAATTATGGATAACTCTTCTATCATAAAGTGAAGGTCGGCCTAATAGTACATGTGAGGCATACATGAGTAGCACATTACAAAGAATTTCGTTGGAATAATTACCGATTGAGATCAGTAGCAATACTTGCTGTGTGACATATAGTACTCCTTTCTCATTCAACCGGTGCAACTTGTGTGGCTTCGAATGTATGATAGTTGGCAACTTCATCTTCTTGATCAGGTTGGCGGATGTCACATTGGTGCAACTCCGACCATCTACTATAAGTATATATACTCGATCATTCGCTTTACAACTAATGTGGAATAAATTCTCCTTTTGCTCCTCCTCATGTAAGGGTTCCAAACTCATTATATTTTAGATAACTAGGATCAACTGATCTAAGTCCTCGGCAAACATATCTTTCTTGACCAGTTCATTCTCTTGAGTGGTTTCCTTCTCGAGAACAATCTCTTCCTTAAGTTCTTCGTTAATACTATCTACTTCAAGCTTTGAGACGTCTCCTTTGATGATCATAGTTCATTGGTTCAGACATTGAGTAACCATGTGTCTAAACCCCTGGTACGTAAAGCATTTGATTTGATTTGTCTTCTTCTTAGATCCTTACCTCTTCTCATATGTTTGGGTCAGCATATCACTATTAGGTTGGCCTTTCTGTTTAATCTTGACATTTGTTCATCTAATAAGCTTAGTATTTGTCTCTCCACTTGTTGAGCTATCCTTATAACCTCATCCAATATGGTAAATTGCTGAGGTTCTATAATGTATCGGATATCACTTCTTAATCCAATGAGGAATCTAGACACTGTTTGGGTTGATGGCTTTTATACTTCACAACGAATTATGAGTATTTGGAATTCCTAAATATACTCGTCAACAGTTTGGCCTCCTTGTCTCAATTCTTATAGCCGAGTAAAAGTGTTTTACAAGTAAGTATTCGGTATAAACTTGTTTCTGAGTATTCTTTTCATCTTAGACTAAGTATTGACCTCTCTATATCCTTCTCGGCTCCTTATGATCTGAAAGCTCTTCTACCACATGGTGACATATCCTAAAAACTCAACAGTAGTAGTTCTCACCTTCTCCCAATCCTTATACTGATAATAATAAAAATCTTGCTCAATTTTCTCCTCCTAATCTAGATAATCATCTGCATTCTTAGAGTCACTGAAGCTCAAAATCTGGAGCTTTACATGGTCGGCAGTTTAAGGTGCTCTAACCCGCTCTTCTTCTTCTTCACACTCTTCTTCTTCATACTCTTCTTCTTCAACACCATCCGTATCTCCCAAGTCAATCCTTTGTCATGCTCATCCTCCTATGCCTCCACCTCGAATTTGTCAAGCTGGGTTCTGACCTCTAGCAGGTCAAGCATCTTGTAGGGTGTTCTGCACAGCCTTAATAGGCCAATAGGCCATCGCATGAATGGCTTTAGATAAATTAATTAAGAAGTTAACTACTTCATCAAGTCTCTCATCCGTATTTCTAGAGTTACCTAGGGATTGTTGGCTATGGTGGACAACACCACTGTTGTTATCCCATACCAATATCAACACTTGAGTTTATCATTTTCCTTAGACAAATTTGCTTTCAAACTTTGAATTTGAGATATAATTGACACTATTCCTCTAAACTAAACAATACATACACTCTTCACACGAATATCTAGTTAATCCAAAAACACAACTACTACATTAAAACTTGCTCTATTTTTGGATGTTCAAAACAAGGAAAAACAGAGTATATTCGAGAACAACTACCACACTTTATTACTTACTTAAATACTTTAGTGATTCTCTTCACAACTTTGTCACATTGTTATAACAAGCACTACTTCACACAAAACACAAACACAACTTACTCAAATGAAACCTTAGCTTTCATACCAAGATGATGAGTACCGAAGCTAAGAACTGATAAGGTTGGTTGCTGGGGTAGGTCTAAGCTTGCTAAAAGCTTGAAGAACAAGATGGAATGCATGCGGAAGAATAGAAAAGTAAGATAAGCAAACCCATGAGTAGCTCCAAAGGATATGATGCATTAGTAGAACTTCCAAGGACTTACGATATAACTCGATATGACATGTAAGGTGGTCTAGTGAGGTTACTCGCCACCTAATCTTGTTTAAGGGTTTGGATACGAATGAAAAGATTAAACAACCTAAGCTAGCTATGTTCGCAAAGGAGAATATTCAGTGTATTGATGATAAGCTCCTTATGTGGTAACACGTACAATGGGTATTTATACCCAAGAAACTAAGGCAATCTGTCTAAAAAGGAAAAGAAAAAAGGATAATGCCTAAAAGAAGTAATGTATAAGGAATATAAAGGGTAAAAATGAAATTTCAGGGAGAACATTGATTATTGCATCAAATTCCTTTATGTAGGTCGAGGGTACGTTGTGGTAGCATATTTGGGGATGCTTTTAGTAGGAGTAAACAAGATGGTAGGGCTAAGATGGGTGGCCAAGTCGGAGCGTTGAGTAAGCCTAGACTCGTCCGAGAAGAGTTGCCTGTGGATATGTACCGGTGCTCTTGGCTTCTCGGCACCAATGTTGCTGATTAGGAGGTTAGCTTGGTCAAGGTCGAGTAGAGGTATAGAGTTTGGCTGTCAGCAGGGCATTTGTTCTGTTAGCACGTGACTTTTAAGAGATTAGTTACTCAGCTCAGCATAAGGAATTGGTCGTCAATAAGGATCAGCTTAGCCTCAGTAGAAGTTGACTGGAGTAGGAGAATTCGCTTTGTTAGTCCTTCAAAGCTTTAAGCTTAGTTGCGGGTCAAATGTCCAGTAGTCGGATTCCTATCACTTTCAATCCCTCTTATTTTATCATGTTGTAATATGTTTAGGTGTATATTTGTGAAGATAGAAGAAGAAGCAAGATGTAGGATGATAGAAGGGGTAATTTAGCTCATCCCCTCTAGTATGATTAAATTAAATTCATAAAAATCAAGAATATACATAAAATAATTGAGGAAACTTAATCAATAAGACTGACCCCTAATAGGGAAGAGACAAAACTGAGAAACAAATCATAACTCGTAACTTTACACTTACTTAATTTGTATAAAATGGATGCAACTATTAGAGCAATAAACTCAATGCTTATATACGAATTGTATAAACACAAGGCTGCTCACCAACCTTTATACAATGAGTAGTAACACAAAAGAATGAAATGTGGAATAGAAAGCTTATCCAAGGATCAAGATTTAAAAGAATTGAGGAACTTAGCATGTGTATGCCTATTATAGGATGGATGGATGAGTCCTTTCATGTTGTGGCATGTTGTGTCGGTTTGTTTCAAGTCAGTAATGGATTGTGTTTGGTCGGTTAATTTGAGTTTAGTCAAGTTTTCAATTAAGTCAGTGATGTATCAACATCCATTAACCTTGTCATATGTATACTTATGTTAAGTTGTAGAGAATATAACTATTCTAATAGTAACTAAAGGATATAAGTGGTAAAACCAGCATTGAGAAATAATATCACATAGAACTAACAAATTAGTTAAACTTCATCAAATAAGTTGAAAAACACACAAATTATCAATGTAAACATAATCAACTCTAATCCTTTAAATTTGATTTAGGGACAAGCAAAGGAAGAAGTAGTAAGTGATTTAGAGGTAGAATACATTATTAGAGGGAAAGAGTGGACCTTGAGAACCCTAGAAACTAGGCATGATTAGAGATGATTGAAGATTAAGGGATGAAGTAAATTTTGATAAGAGCCCTCTAGTAGCTTAATATACATTTTGGGAGTGAAATCTCATTGGATTCTTGGAGACAAGTATTAAAAATTCTTTGGTGATAGATGGTTCTAGTTAAGCTAAGACTTATGGATGTTTTCTATCTTGCTTTGCTTCTATGTAAGGTTTTGACTTAGAGTCAAACTTAGAGCTTTGATCTAATTTAAGAATTGTTTTCTTTGAGGAGATGGAATTCTTTTGATAAATAATATAGATATGATGGGATTCGTTAATTACCTTGGAGTTATAGACTCGCTTAAGGGCTTATGAGAATTATCGATCGGTTTCTTTTGTTACTAGGAATGGCAAATGAGGTTTATATTGAAGACATTATTTGACAATTGTATTGCTATCATATATAATCATTTTGTGGCGTAGTGGAAAGGTAGAATTGATGTTTGGAGTATAATGTGTTAATATTAGGGTCATGAAAACCATGAATGAGAATACGAAAATTGACATGTCAACAAATATAAAGTGGATTGATTGATCTAGTAATGAGGAAGTGAGTACCTTACCATTTTGGAGACAAGAATAGAAGTATATAAACCAAAAGAACCATAAAGGGAATAAATCAAGAGCAATTAGAAGTTGAAGAGCTAGATTGGGAATAAAAGGGCTTACTAAGAGTGGGAGTACTGAGTGTAAGCCCCAAAGTTCAGCAAAGTAACCGTAGGATTGAGCTTAGAACTCAAGGTATATGGCGATCGGTTAAAAGATTCGATCAAACCCAAATTATAAACTATTGAAAAGAATATTAGTAAAAATGACCCCGTAAACGTGAATTCAAGAAAATAAGTAGTAAAATAGGAGACTATAAAATTTTCAAATTTTAAGCATAATAACTGCTAATTACTAAAAAGGCAAAAAGTGTAATATAATAACTAATAAATTATTAGAGATAGATTATATGTATACTAAAAATTTTAGAATAACCAAAATAATATTTAGGAATGTTCACGTGTACCCTACATGTATTAACGTGTAGATAAAAATACGCGTAATTACTAAAATTGGCCGAAAACTAAGTAAATAATTAAAGAAAAATACAAAATAATTATAAAAAAATAAAAAAAAATCAGAAGAGGATAAGCTGATGCAAGATTAGGTCGTGACAGAAAAAGAAAAAAAATAACCAATAGGAATTAGACAAACAAAAAGCCTAAAATCATGGAATTGGGGCAAAATCCCATCAAATTAATGCACATTAAATTCTACAATTGCCTATAAATAGCAGGAAAAATTCAGAAGCTCATTTGGACAGATACAAATCAGAGAAAATTAGAGAGAGTTGAAAATTCGAGAGAAAATTCAGAAAATAAAAAAAAATAAGAAAAACTGTGCAG
Source organism: Lumnitzera littorea (assembly GCA_024138015.1). Lineage (NCBI taxonomy): Eukaryota > Viridiplantae > Streptophyta > Magnoliopsida > Myrtales > Combretaceae > Lumnitzera > Lumnitzera littorea. The sequence goes on along the minus strand of JAMXBB010000012.1, from coordinate 13,166,093 downwards.
TTAGGGGTTTTAAAGGGAACCCACACCAAACGAGGATCTGGGAGTGGACGGCCACCACCACCACACGGTGGTGGCAGCGCCCAGGCCGGCCGACAAGGCCACGGCGGCCCGCGGTGGCCGGAGCCACCTGAACCGGTGAGTTCAAATTCCAGCCCGATTCTTGTATAATTTTGTAAAATTAGTTATTTTGCCCAGAAAATTATGAAACTTGTTATTCTGAGGTTTTATTGTATGTAGATTTAGGGAAAAATGTTGATTTAGTTTAATTATGTCTGGAAATATAGGGTCCTTAACAAATTGTACAAAACCGAGCATGATTAAACCGGAAATTAAATAGGCTTAGGGATGTAGTTTGGGGCTCAAAATTTTTCTGTAGGATGCTCATGTGACATAGAACAGTGCTATGAAGCCATTTTTTTAAAATTAATTTTCGAAATTTTTAAGTTAATTTTTAGCTCTAAAATGATGGAAAAATTGGGTAATTTGGAGTTAATTAGGTGATTAGGATGTTAATTACTGATTTGGATCTTAATTAGATGTTTAAGGAAGTTAATCTCTGCAGTGGAACCCTAATCCTAGCATTTAGGTACTAAGTATAGTTAATTAAGGAAATTAGGTAAGTAATATAAGAAATTAGTAATATGTGAAATTGTAAATTAATAAATATGGAAAATTAGGATTATTTAGATAATATTAGAGTAAAAATCAGAATAGTATTAAATCTGAATTAAGATTGAATTTTAGGTAATTATATAAAAAATAAATAAAATAAAATAAGATTTTCTCACATCGGGGATAAATCCGATACCCTAATTAGGACTAGTGTGTACCAAATAGCTTAGAATACTAAATTAAGACCCAATAGGATATTTGGAAACTTGAGCTTAATGTAATTAATTTCACATTAGGATTCGAGCATGTTTAGGATTTAAAAATCGAACCAAAACCTAATTTAGAAATTGATGCGGAAACCGAGACCGAACCCAAACTTAAACCTAAACCTAGAATAATTGTAAAAGACTTAATACCTAGATAATTAGGCGTATTAAACCGTAAACAAAACCTAACAATAAGCATTATAGGATAAAACGAACCTATAACAAATATATGAAAAGCTGAAACCACGTTCGTGTTATAGGGATAACCGGCGATGGCCTGAGCAGATCGGACCTCGAGTGAGCGAGCGAGGAGTTGAGGTAAGTTGGGATTAATACGATGCTGTATTTTGGAGGCTTAAGATTATGCTTGGTTGTGCTTGTTAGATAGTTGAATGCGTGCATGTGCTTGATTATGGGTGATGCTATGATTCTGTTTGCTGCTTTAGCATATATTGTATGAATTGTATGTAATGATTGATCGCTCTAAATTGGACTTAATCAAATGTACGGCCAGTAATCATAATCGAACATGCATGGCAACCCGTTAGGGGATTTAGGACTCTCCGGCCAAATACCGACCCCTTCGGAAGGGATAGCGCAGGATTGCAAAATGGTCCCTTCTTCATCCTCAGTCGAACTAAGTGACAGGAGAGGAGGTCGCGGCGGGGATGAAGACAGTGGTTCGAAGGTAGTCGCGGGAGGAGCAAGGTCTCCATTACACAAGCCTGGGTTTGGTCGTGAGCTGTTGCATTAACGGTAACTCCTCAACCCGGATTAGAGCGGGCGCAATTTCTCTAATCTCACGACGGGCCGGACAACGTCGTGCGATGGCATTTGCTTGCACATGCATTGCATTTAATAAGTGATTGAAAACCTTGTTGTGTGTATGGTATAGTTTTAAGTCCTCCGTCCCTACTTACTGAGCTATGGTTGCTCACATCCCTATAGACGTCGTGCAGGTGCTGGCTAAGAAGCGGCAAACAAATACTCTGAAGCTAGCAACTGCTGGATCCTGGAGAGTGAGGAAAAACATCGAAGAATCAACACATATTTTACTTTTCATTTCTGATTAATGTAATAACGGAATTATAGTGATTCTATATAACTTTTCTCACTTTCTTAGGTAAATGATTTATTTAAATTACAAATTGTCTACTTCAAAGCGGGTTAGTTGTGGACGCCTTGTGTAGATCAGGTCTAGGATAGCGGTTGTGAGGCCAACTTCTATCTTAGGGTGGTTTACACGGCGGGACTGTTACGACTCTGCCGCTTCGGGGCGTGACACTGAGGAAGAGTTCTTTAGAAGGTAAATCAACAGTTATGTAAAGAATAGCTAAGTGAGTAGCCTAAAGAGAATACAACTTAAGAGTTTGGGAAAGAAATGAGAAGAAAATAATAAGAGATTTCAAGAATTAGGTAACTTTTGAGGATGAAAGTTATTTTAATGGAGGTAGAATGTAATGCCTAGGAAAATTTAAGATGGATATTTTCAAAAATAAGGGCATTTTGGTCCTTTCAATGGATTACAAAAACCCTACCTCCTTTAAGCAACCACTTCCTTAAAACCTTACCACATTTTATCTAAAACTCTAGTCATTTACATTAAACCCCCATTTTCTCTTTAATCTCTTTCCATTTTCAGACTCCTCAACCTCATCTACTTAAGCTTGAGCTCAAGGAACACTAACATTAACAAGCATTAAAGTAAGAAGGTGAAGGAAACACCATTTCTAATTTGGTCTTGGTAAGTGATCATCAATTCATTGAGTTTTCTTAGGTTATGGGGTCTAAAACGAATATGAATCTCCTTGTTGGTAGCTTATTTCGTGTGGGTCGATAGCATTTTCCATTTAAGGATCTTTTTCATTCATTTTAAGTAAGTTCTCTTCATCTTTCCTCTTATTCTTTAATTTAGAGTTGGTTTCTTGAAGTTGTTAGAGGAATTGGGGTTTTGAGTTGGTGTTTGATCTAAAATTTGTAGTTTGGATGATATAAAAATGTGTTATATTGATGGGTTGATAAGTAATCTAAGTGTATTTGAAGAAAAGTTTGGATTTGAGTTGGTTTAGAAAGTGAATTCAGAGGTTTGTTGATGTTCTAGTTTGAACCATAGGTTGGTTGTGACCAGCCTTCTAGTTATAGAAGGCAAGTAAGGAACAATCAGCTAGTTCGCTAAATTATGTGGCTAGTTTACACCAGAAGGGTAAACTAAGTTTTCTTCCGTTCCTTGTGCTTAAACCAGCTTCCTTGTGCTTTAACCTATTTCCTAAAGCATATTTTACATTCTAAAACCATTTTTGAGCATCTTAAGTATTATAAATAATTTATAAACATGTTTTACAAAGAATCAAATTCTACTTTGAAACTTCCTTTCTTAAACCTCCAAATCCTCATCTTAAGTGTTTTAGTCATTCCTTTTCCTAAGCTAAGGTATAATATTTCCTTCTTGTTTAGCTATAGTTCACTTTGGAATCTTATAATAAGATAGGAGTTTAGGGAGCCTTTAGGGAGTGTTGTCCAAAGATGGTTTGGGTTACTTGATATGTTTAAATTGGATTATGTAGAACGAAATGTTAAGGTAAGTTTATTGTTCTAAATATTAGGTTGTTAGATTTGGTTTTTGTGGTTGATTCGAGCTTCTTATTGATTTGGATTTGAGTTTTTAAGTATGTGGTGCTTGCTTATTGCTTATGCTTGTTAAGGTTTAGTAAGCAAATTGGACTAATTTATATCCTGCTTAAATAAGCTAGTTACTAGTTGTACTTGACCCGCTCGCTTTAGGGGCCCATAATGGTAGAACCCTAGAGGAGTAACCGTTGATCATATGTGGGAATTTCCTAATAGACTTTCATATGGGACAATGTGGTTATAATTCTAGGATTTATGGTCTTTAGACTCCGAACTCAAGTGTTAATGATTTAAAGGAAAATGTATATTTATATGCATTTATATATGTAGACAAAGGTCTAGGTGTGGTAAGGTCATGCATACCCCTTTGTTGGTTGCAAGCCCCTAAATTAAAGATAATTAATTTGCTGCTTACTTTATACTTGGTGTAATTGCATTACATGCGTGTGTGTGACTTAGCTTAGCATTTGTGTACACTTGTGCATTAAGTTTTGGGTTTTGGTTCATTCTTTCGTTTTTTTTTCTACAATTGCAGGTATTAAGATGAAGTTTGTTGCTTACATTGTGATCGAGATTTCTACTAATAGTTTGAGTTTGAGAGATATTTATAATTATGTATTGGTAACTTATGGATGATTGGTGAAGCTAAATGTTAGAATGTGGTTAGATTCATTGTTAGGCCCTATTTTTGTGTAAGATGAGAATATTATCTTTAAGTATAATTATTATATAGATGACTCACCTATGTATTGTTTAGATTGTTGTGGTTTGTCTAAATTTTCGAATTTGTTTGGTTGTAGTAGTGACAATACCTAAAAATGATTTTAGAGATTATAGTTAGTTTTAAAAACTAGAGAGGTGTAGCGTCCTGTAGCATCCTTAGGTTTTGGGCATTATAGTTAGTGAATAGTTCTGAAAATGTATTTCTAATGTATTAGTTTCATATTTTAATCCTATAATGAAATGTTTTTCTTCATAAATGATAAGGAAATAGTGATCCGTATCGACACACCACGTGGTTTTGATGAATGGCAATAAGTATTAGGGATATTTAAACACATTAATCATAATGGTTTTCATGTGTTAGAATCTTATTAGTATTTATATGTAACTCGTTTATCCATATGGCATGTTGGTGCTACTAAAACCTTTGTTTAAGCAATGTGTCCATAAATTTAATGACATTTGTGGTTATTCCTTCTTAGCATACTTTTTCTTTTGTATTTTGGCATACATCAATATAGATAGTATTACTAATTACTAAAACGTCTTACATGTATTTTCCGTTAATTTTTACTCATTTATTGTGGGAAAAGGAAATTGCATACTAGGTATGTTGGTACATTATTCAAATTTAGATTCTACCACTAGTGATGATGCTAAAAGAACAAATTTTAAAAGTCGATGATGTGTTTCATGAGTAAATAAACATATTAATGGATGAAAAATTTCTTCTTTTTAACTTTCAACAAGTATCCCGTCAAGTTCCACTAATATTTTCCTTTAATTATAAAGGATGCGTTTATGATTGCATTTGACATTTAACCTCATGGGTTATATGATGATAAACCTTGTGGCATAATTTCCTCTTATTGAAAGCTTATGAACTTTTATCCATTATATATATATATATATATATATATATATGCATAATAAGGTAAGTTTTATGTTTGTATATGTAATTTTCATTATATCTATATTATTAGATCCCAAGGACTTTGTATAATTGCCTTTGTATATCATTTCGAAAATTACCTTTTTAACCTTAATATGATATTATTTAACAGAAATACCCATACTAAAACAAGTTTTTAAAACTATAATATCATATATTATGTATAAATTGGTCAACTTTGTCAAATTCTTTTTTTATGTTTTTTTTTTCTCTCTTATTTATTTCTTTTCAACTTGAACTTTTTCCTCTTCACATTATTCAACTCCACCAATTAGATTTTCAATTCTCTCCTCCATTTTGTCCCACTTTCCCAATATTTTCTCTTTTTATTTTTTCAAATTAACTTCCTATTTCTATTTTTTTTTTTCCACTCAAAGAATTAACTTTTAATTTCAAATAATAGAAAATTTGTGGGTAGACATTTAACTAGAATTTTTTGATAGATCATCATCCATATTCTTGAATAAAAACATTTTTATATCTTCCATACAATTATACAAAATTATTTTAATAATTTTATGTGGGATTACTTTTACTCAAAACAATTAACGTACTTTTATTCTCTTTTGCAAGTTTTCCAAGTTATATATATATATATATATATATATAATTATTGTTTAAAGTATCATTTTATTATAATATGTAAACTATCTATATACTCTCTACTCGACCCAATAACCAGCTAGATAGACAACCAAATATCCATGATAATCTAGCAATTTCAGGAATTGTTTACAATAAGTCTGATATAACCTAACCAGTTTACCAACCAAATAAACCAGAACATGGAGAACCTTTATTATTAGAAATAGGTGATCCAGAACTCAATGTTATAGAAAAACCTTTCGAACTCAATGTTATAGAAAAACCTTTCGAACTCAATAGGATTCTTTTAAATAAAGAATTTAATTCACCCAAAAATGAGAAAATTAGAAAATGGTACTTTAAAACATTCAATAAAGTTAAAATGTAAGTTTGTGGTTTTATGATGAATTCGAACACAATTTCTCTTTTTAGATATTGTGTTTTAATTTTATGTTTATTCACAAGAAATGGTTGGATTTGATTTATGAATGGTGTTCCTAGAATAACATTTTTATTCAAATTTTTTACAAGTATAAAATAAGTTTTATATGAAGTATTGTCTTTTAATATTGAGGTATTAGATAATTTATATTTGATGCATAATTTGTTACCAGATGCAGAACTTAGAAATTAGCTAGTTTTCTTAAAATATTTTGTTGGGATTAAACCTTCTCTAATACAATTTAAATTTGCACTAGTATTAAGTAAAGTAGGTGTTTGTAAAATAAATTCATTATTGATTTTGATCGAAGTATTAATTAACCATTTTCTTGTTGTTATTTGAACAAGATGCATTAAATAATCATTATTCTTAAATGTTGGTAAAATTTCTAGATTTTTTTCATTTGAAGTTTTGGAGTTATTTTCTTAGATCATTTTCTAGTTTAATTCAAGTTCCTGTCGGAATTTTATTTGCATTAATTTTAATTCTTTTATTTCTTGTTTTTGGATATTGATTTTATTTTGTAAATCACTAATTGTTATTAATTTTTTATGTTTTCTTTTACCTCTTTCAAGGATTTCATTAATGTTATATGGTAAATATAGCGTGAGAATTGTATTGGTTTTAAAATTTTTAATATATTCAATCTTTTCATTATTGTTAGACATTTGATCAATTTTTTTAAAAATTTCTTCTTTTTCATTTGTTAAAACATTAATTTCATCCTTCTCTTCAATTGATGAGGATGAAGCGGAATCCATATCATTAACTTATATTCCATCATCATAATCGTTTTCTAATGAAGAGGATTTATTATCACAAAATATTTGTAAGATATTTTCTATTATTTGTTCATTTAAATTTAATTCATTAAGTTTGTTATTTATTTTATAAAAATTTGCTGTATCACCAATTTTTTTATATTTATAACATTTTAACTGTTTGTATGATTTTCTCTTATATTTCTTATTTTTAGGTTTCTTTTCACTTTTTGGTTTTTTAAGGGATTTTCTCCTAAAATTTCTTCGAGGTTTTTTTATGTGAACATTGGGGACAATTTGAAGAAGTATAAGAAGATTTTTTACTGTTTTTTAATTTTTTATTGACAAAAGAAGGGTCATATTGAGTATAGAAATTACCAAGGCTTCGGTGTTTTAAGCGTTGTTCATTTTTTAATTGTTTTTGCAATCTTATTGTATTACACAAATTGGTTCCAATTTTATTAACATATGATGCTAATTCCCCGTATGACAAATTATCATAAGGAATTTCACCATTGTGTTCTTCCCTAAGTAATTTTCTAACTTGTTCACCTATTAATTTTGGTAAATCGGCTAAAAATTTTTCCTTCTAGAAAGGTTGGTTGCAATCATTTCTGAGGAAAACTCTTTGAAAGAAAATATTTTTATATTGTCTAAACTCTCTTAGGGACTTACACTTCATATTAGATAATAGATCTAGGGTTTTATCTCTAGTATGTGAGGGGTCTCTTATGAAATGTTGACTTATAGAAAATATTAAAGTATTGACCATATCTTGAATTGGTTCATTATTATCATCTAATATTCTTCTACCATTTTCATCAATTTTGCAAGAAGTGAGTATATTGATTCTTTGTTCTTCAGTGAGATAGTTATCTTACCATTTTTTTAATTGTCCAGTGAAACTAGAAATTAAAAGGAGTACTACTTGATAATTAGTAATATTTAGAATAGTTTTATTAGTATTTGAGAACATTATCATTTGATTAAGGACATTGAGAATTTTCTGTTTTGAGTAACTATCTATATTTCATTCATATGTAGATCCTAAAAAGTACTTATTTTGATAATTATCATTTTTTTCTTCAATTAGTATATCAGGAAGCATTGCTTTCTGATAATACAACTTTTGAGGTTCTTTCCAATTAATTTTATTAACTTCATCATTTGATTCATTAATATTTAAATCTTTTAAAGAAATATTGGTCATTGTTTCATTTATTGATTTAGTATCTATTTTGTCTAAAACATTAATTTTTTCTGAAGGTGTATTATCAATGACAATACCTTTTCTAATTAAAGTTGGGGTATCCATATTTAAGAAATTTATTGGTTTTGAAGAGGAGGTTTCTTCTTTTATTGTTTTATTTTTTAATATTCTTTTCCTATCTTCTAAGACTTTTAAAAATTTACTACTAGGATTTTTGAGTATTTCGAAAGGTTTAAATAAAGGTGTATTTTTGTTGGTTTTATTATTTAAGGGTTTTTCGCTTATCTTGTTTATTTCATTATTAATTGTATCTTCTATTCTATTCAATTGTTCTCTTATTGTATGCAAATGTTGGTTAGTATAATTATTTTGATTTGTTATTTTCTTTATTCCTGAACCTTCTTCATCTGTTACATTTTTAAAAGGGGTAAGAGTTATCTCTGTATTTTTGTGAACAACTTTTATATTACTTAGTGGTGGATGATTGGATTATATTATCTGTCCATCACTTAGTTTCCATTTAAAACATCCATTAATTACATTAATTTCTTTGGGTTTTAAATAATATTCTTCAAACCATTCGAAGAAATATATCTAAGCTCCAATTTCATCCATGAAATTATAATATTTATCTTTTACTTGCATTTTAACTTTATTGAATGTTTTCAAGTACCATTTTCTAATTTTCTCATTTTTGAGTGAATTAAATTCTTTATTTAAAAGAATCCTATTGGGTTTAAAAGGTTTTTCTATGACATTGAGTTCTAGATCACCTATTTCTGATAATGAAAGTTTTCCATGTTCTAGTTCATTTGGTTAGTAAACTGGTTGAGTTATACCAGACCTATTGTAAACAATTCCTGAAATGGGTAGATTATCATGAATATTTGCTTATTTATCTAGCTGGTCATTGGGTTGAGTAGGGAATGGTGTGTAAATTATTAGTGGAGGATTTGGAAGGTCTACTGATCTTTTAGAGGAAGATGACATAGATCTTATTTCCAAAGGTTTATTTGGTTGATTAAAAGATTTTCTATTGAATTGGATGGTGACTTTACCATCTGAGTGTTAAATCACATTTGACGGTTTAGTATTGTATATTGGGTATTTAGGAAGTGGGTTTTCTACTTCCCAATGTTCAAGTAAATTAACTTGGGACAATTTAATCATTTTTGGGATGGACCCATTAGCTTTGGTTAAGTTTCTTTGAATAAGAAGAGTTTGTCCTCTCTTACCCATTTTATATGCTTTAGAACCAAAAGCAGTTTTCATTAATTTGAAATATAAATTATATATTACAATCATTGGTATTGATCCTTCTATCATTAGATAATTATGGGTTTTAATCTGGAGGATTAATGAACTTATTATTATCTTATCTCTAAGAGCAAGAGTAATGTTCGGGTGACATTCAAATTGTATTGATCCTTTATTAAGACTAGTTTCAATAGTGGCATTTATTGATTTTTCATATATTAATTTTCTAACATCTCTGAGAACCATGAAGATAGAGGTATCTAGACCTAGTTTAGTAAGAGGTTTCGCTCCTATTTGGACTAAACCTAGATTCATATAATTCCAATCTTTTGCATATTTTTTTTATTGAATTTGTATTTTAAAGTTTTATTATTGTTAAGTCATCAGAAACAGGAATATCCTTTTCTTTAGTAGCTATAACATAATCATTTTTTCTAAAAATTTTCCATTTGGCTATTTGATATATTTGATCATAAGAGGTTTTTGGTATTTGCCATTCATCTATTGTTTTATCAAAATCTTTTATATGTATCTCGTCTCTATTATTTAACATAGATTTTTCTGATTGCTTTGTGGGAGCAATTTTAGAAGAAGACATAGATCTTCTAAGTAAATTCATATTTTCGAAAGAGACTAATTTATCCAATCTTATAAGTCTAATTCACAAGACTAAATTAAATCTAATATTGTGATTTCCAATTTATAACCTTTTTGCTACCTTAACAAATTGGGATTTACACTAGGCCTTAGTAGGTTTATCACAATATTAAGATTTTCCACAAAGGATTCGTCTCAAGTGATTAGAAAATATAAGATTTAGACTGTTACAAAAATAATCATTTCACTAAGAAAATATAAACTTACTTAAACTATCTATATATTCTTTCCTTAGCTCTGATACCAAAGAGGATACCTATGGAGCTGTTCTGCTTTTTATGTTAATAAAAATGCAGAAATAGAAAGAGGTGTTCCAAGATTAATAATCAATTATAAACCTCTTAATTCTACTCTTAAATGGATCAGATATCCAATACCCAATAAAAAAGATTTACTTAATAGGTTCAATAACGCTAAAATATTCTCAAAATTTGATATGAAATCTGGATTTTGACAAATTCAGATTAATGAAAGCGATAGGTACAAAACTGCCTTTATAGTTCCTTTTGGTCAATTTAAATGGAATGTAATGCCATTTGGATTGAAAAATGTTCCTTTTGAATTCCAAAGAATAATGAATGAAATTTTTAATGATTATGCTAATTTCATAATAATCTATATAGATGATGTCTTAATATTTTTATCTAATGTAGATCAACATTTTAAACATATAAAAATTTTCATTAATATAGTAAAAAATAATGGTCTAGTTGTTTCACTTTCTAAGCTTAGTCTCTTCCAGACTAAAATTAGATTCTTTGGTTTCAATATCTATAATGGAACAATAATTCCTATACAAAGATCTATAGAATTTACTGAGAAGTTTCTTAATGAAATTAAAGATAAAAATCAACTCTAAAGGTTTTTAAGAAGCTTAAATTATGTTGTAGATTTTTTCTCAAATCTTAATATAATATGTAAACTATTATATCAAAGATTAAAGAAAAATCCACCTCAATGGACAGTTGAACATACAAATGTAATAAAATTAATCAAATAAAGAATTAAAAAAATTCCTTGTTTGCATATAGTAGATGCATTTCTACCAAAAGTAGTAGAAACTTATGCTTCTGATAAAAGATTCGGAGGAATTATAAAACAAAAGCAAAATAATAAAGAATATATTGTTCAATTTGTATCAAAAAATTGGAATGATTGTCAACGTAATTATTCTACAATTAAAAAAGAAATTTTAGCTATTGTTTTAACAATTTTCAAATTTGAAGGAGATTTGTTGAATCAGAAATTTCTTTTATGAATTGATTGTAAAGCAGCTAAAAATGTTTTATTAAAAGATATTCAAAATATTGCTTCAAAACAAATTTTTGCCAGATGGCAATCAATTCTTTCTGTATTTGATTTTGAAATAGAGCGTATTAATGGATCTTCCAATTCTTTTTCTGATTTCCTTACTCGTGAATTTTTGCAAGGAGATACCTCTATAAAAAAAAAAAGATAAAAGAAAAGATCTGATATACTCTTTATTATGTGATCTTTTTGGATTCATTTGATAAAAAACATTTCACTAAGCTTGCTTATAATCATAATAATTATAAGTGGCTCGATGACTTGGCTATGCAGAAAATGGTTCTAAATTGAGTTTTATTGGAGTGGTTGGATAAGTTTACCTTTCTTTCAGACTGATTACTCTAAGTATTCTAGTTGTAGAATAGATAATTATTCTTTCCTTTTCAAGATGTTTGAATCTTATTGATCCAGTTTCAATAAAAATTTTCTCATAAAACTGGATTGTCTTGTAAATATCATATGATATATAATAAAAATCTTTTGTAAAAATTTTCCTTGCAAATTCAAAGGGGTCATTTTCAAATAGGTTTTCTTCTATAGAGAAAACATATCTACAAATAGGTTTTATAAACAACTTTGATCTTTGATTTGTAGGCATTATTCCAGAAAATGCTGGGGTTGATAGCTTAGTGAGTTGAATATTCTAATTTTTCCTTTGACTTTTTATTGGTTGAGGAATTCCAGGTAACATTAGGACTTTATTTTCTGATTGTAGGACTATTGAGATTGCTTTAAGTAATCCAGGATTAGGTTCCATATTTGCTAATTTTGAAAGGATATTGTTGGATTGGATATTGGAAATGGATTAGTTATTTGAAGATATTGGTTTAGAGGTCTTAGAAGAAGACTCCTCTTTGATTGTGAATTGACTGCCATTTGGCAAAAATTTGTTTTGATGTAATATTTTGAATATCTTTTAATAAAACATTTTTAGCTGCTTTATAATCAATTCATAAAAGAAATTTCTGATTCAATAAATCTCCTTGAAATTTGGAAATTGTTAAGATAATAGCTAAAATTTCTTTTTTAATTATAGAATAATTACGTTGACAATCATTCCAATTTTTTGACACAAATTGAATAATGTATTCTTTATTATTTTGCTTTTGTTCTAGAATGGCAAACTCATTTGGATTCATTGGTATTAGGCTTAGTTCCTGATGACACCATTCACTATCATTCACTATATTAAGCAATAAAACTAGTATAAAGTTGTTTAAAGCTACTCTATAAATCTAAATCCTTGGGAAGAAGAGGCTCAAGCTTTACAATATTTGTTCAGTGCTATAGTTTGGCTAGAGCACTTTTATAAAAATTATCTTTGGCTTGTTTTCGGTGTAATCAATATTCTTGATCATTAATAAAACAATTTTTGTAAAATTTATGTCTATAGATTATAATCCTTTTCGTGAAAATGAATATGATATAGAATTGTTCTATACTTATTTAGAAGATTATATAACATTTCTTGAACGATTCTATAGGTTATATTTTTGGTTACTTAGAAGAGTAGAAAATATTTTAGATTATAATAATCAATTTAAATAATTGATGTCTCAAAATACAAAAGACAACAGCGGAGAAGATCTCATTAAATATAATTAATATTTAGCAGACGCAATAAAATTTTATTTTGTATAATTTGGTTCTATTCTCTACTTGGAGATAATAATTGATGTCTTAAAATACAAAAGACAACAGCGGAGAAGATCTCATTGAATATAATTAATATTTAGAAGACGCAGTAAAATTTTTATTTTGTATAATTTGGGCCTATTCTCTACTTGGAGATAGGTTTTATTTAGCTGATATATATTTTAGGCAATAACTATATTTAGTTTGTTTCTAATATTAGGCTTAGTTCCTCTTGGGTGTCCTCTTTGGTATCAGAGCCAAGAAAAGAGGAGATAGATAGTTTAAATAAGCTTATATTTTCTTAGTGAGACGATTGTCTTTGTGACAATTTAAATCTTATATTTTCTAATCACTTGAGACTAATTCTTTGTGGATAATCTTAATATTATGATAAACCTACTGAGGCTTAGCGTAAATCCCGATTTATTAAGATAGCAAAAAGGTCATAAATTATATATATATATATATATATATTATGCATAATTTCCTCTTTTTTCAATATTATATGGAAAATTGAGTGTTCATCGTATTTATTTGATATATTGACATATTGTATTATTTATTTTTTATACACGTATGCTTTATTATATGCGTGAGCTATACTATAGTATAAATATACATTCTCTCTTTGTAAAGTTAGATAGTTGGTTAATAGCATCTTTTCATTTTTCTTCTACACCTTCTTTGTCTGTTGCTTTACTATGCAAGTCTCTATTATGGTTATTGCTTTGGTACATCAGTAAGTAATACAATTCTTAATAGATTTGTTCGTAGTTAGATATATTGAATTCAATATGGTATTAGAGCTTGGATGATTGATAAGTTAAATCTGGTTATGTGATTTTTTCGTTTTTCTTGTTGATTTGAATTGGATCTTATGAATTAGGTTTTAATTCATCTCTATTAAACATGAATAACAATCTTGAAGTGTTGATTAATCATCCTCTATACATCTCAGGATCTAATAATCCTGGTTCATAAATTACCAACATAATATTCAACGGACTAAATGTTCAAAGTTAGAGTCGTGCTATTAAAATAGCACTTGATGCTAAAGTTAAGACTGGATTTATCGATGGAAGTTTAGTCAAACTCGAACCTAATTCTTTAGATGAGCAAAAGTGGATCCGATGTGATTTCATGGCTCGGTGTTGGATCTTAAATAGTATGGTGAAAGAATTGTCTGAAGGATTTATATACATACATTTGGTTAGGGAGTTATGGCTAAACATTGTTGAGAGGTTTGGTTTGATGAATGTATCATTGCTCTATCAGTTATAGTAAGAGATTATGAATTCAAGACAAGGGAATGCAAATGTGACTATGTATTTCAACAAACTTAAGAAACTATGGGATGAGATGAGTAGCGTGTCTTCTTCACCAGTATGTACTTACAATGCCATGTCAAATTGTAATTGTGGAATAGTTGACAAGCTAGTTGAAATGGATAATAAAACCAAGCTAATACTGTTCTTAATAGGGCTTAATGATGCTTATGATAACACACATAGCCAAATATTATCAATGGAACTACTACCTATAATAAATAAAGCTTACTATTTGATATATCGGATAGAGAAGCAAAAACAGATCACATCCATTCCTAGTTTAAATGATGATTCAGCTACCTTTGTTGATATAGGGGCATCAGATCAAATGAGCCCCTTTCTAAACATACTTACCCATATACAAACCTTACCCAATCCAGTTTGGATGAAACTACCTAATGGAAAATTAATTAATGTTTTGGCTATAAGAGAAGTGAAAATAAATGATAGAATCATATTGTCTATTAGTAAACTACTTTCAACCACTAACTTAATTATTGTTTTTTATGTCACTAAATGTCAATTACAGGACCAGACATCTAGAGAAGTTGTTTCTACAGCTGAATGCTTCCATGGACTCTACATAATATGCTTAAAGCTAGTTACTTTTATTGCTGATCAATCTACTCAATTTCCATTTCATCATGTTAACACCTTGAACAAAAATGTATCAATAGAACTTTTCCATAGTAGGTTAGGTCAAGCTTTAGCATCCAAGTTAGTACATTTTCCTCAATTTCATGGTTCAAATTTTAGTAAACTTCTTTGTGATACTTGGTTACTTACCAAGTTCCATCGATTTCCATTTGATCACAGTGTTTCTAAATCTGTAAACCCTTTTGATTTGATACATGTGGATGAGTGGGGATTGTATAGTATTTCTTCAATTTCTAGTGCAAAGTATTTTTTAACCATTGTAGATGACATGTAGAAAAGCACTTAGACTTTTTTGATGGCTCATAAACACCAAGTTGCTTTTATCCTAACCAATTTCTTTATCTATGTCCAAAATCACTTCAAAATTACACAAAAGACTATACATTCAAACAATGCTTTCGAGTTTCTTTCCACAACTTGTCAAAACCTTTTTACTAGACATGGTATCTTACACCAATGAAGTGTAGCCTATACACCTCAATAAATTGGGGTTATCAAGAGGAAGCATAGGCACCTCTTGGACACTGCTAGATCGATTTGCATTTATGCTTATCTCCTAAAATGTTTTTGAGGAGAATGCATTTTGGTAGCCACTTACCTAATAAATCTCATGCCTTCACAACATCTTGCTTGGAAAATACCATATCAACTATTATTTCATAAATTCCCTTCTCATGATCACTTATGTATTTTTGGATGCTTAGCATATGTTGCTGCTCTTCCTAAACCTTGAGATAAATTAGAATTGTGAGGCAAACGATGCGTATTTATGGGTTACCTAATTAGTCAGAAAGGGTATAAACTAAGGATGCTACTGGACGGGTCGTTAAAGAGTACTCAACCCATCCAACTTGATAAAAACCCTACAGGATTTAGGGTTGGGTTTAGAATATGATTCAAAACCTTATAGGGGTTAGGATTAGGTTTTGGAATTACAAAAAAACTCGATGGGAAACTCTATCTAATAAAAAAAGTATATATTAATAAAAATATTTACTCTTAATTTATACAAATGCATATTTTATATAAGTTTTACATTATACAATGCATTTGAATCTTAAATTTTATTATTATGTAAGTTAATAAAAATAATTCTAGTTCTAGTTAACTTCTTGCCCTTCTATTCTCTTCCTAATCCTTTTCTTCTCTCCTTAGTCTCATCTACACCTTATAAAAACCTTATAGGGTCAAGTCGGGTTTTGGGAAACTCCAAACCTTATAGGGGTGGGTTTAAGTTTCACAAAACCTACCCCAGTTGCATCCCTAGTATAAACTGTATGATTTAAAATCACACAAATTGTTTGTTAGTAGGGATGTAGTCTTTATTGAACATGTTTTTCCATTCAAAGACCATATACAGTCTTCTGCAAGCTCTCATTGTTCAAAACCTTTATTTCTTGATGTCCTTGATTTGTTAGTCATAGAGGAACATTCACCTGCTGTTTCTTCTCTTGTTAGTTAGGATCTTACTCATTCTTCTTCATCAGCATCACATTTTGTTCCACTTCATAATCTAAGTTCTTAGTCTAATTTACATCAATCACTTCGAAGATTTGCTTGTCATATTAAACCACCTACTTAGCTTTAGGATTTTATTTGTAGTTTGCATAGTGGTATTACATTTGTAGTAACATGCTCAAACAGAAAACCTTTTTATCCTTTGTTCAACGCCAATTCCTTTCAAATTTACCACAAGATTATGTGATTTCTCTTACCAATGTATTTGCTATTCATGAGCCTAAAAATTATCATGAGGCTAAAGTAAATCCTAAATGGGTAGATGCTATGACTAAAGAGATTGTAGCTCTAGAGTCTAATAATACATGGGAAGTTACAGCTTTACCTTTAGGAAAGAAAGCTATTAGATCAAAGTGGGTGTATAAAGTCAAATACAAACTTGATGGTATAATTGAGAGGTATAAGGCTCGATTAGTAGCAAAGGGATATACACAAGTTGATGGCATAGACTACACTCATACCTTCTCTCCTGTTGCAAAGTTAACTTCAGTTCAATTATTTCTTGATGTTGCCTTGATTAAGCATTGGTTTGTCCATCAATTGGATATAAATAATGCTTTTTTACATTGTGCTCTTGATGAAGAGATATATATGTTACTATCAAATGGATATGAAGTACCTAGGGAACATGTATGTTGTCTTGCTAAGTCTTTTTATGGTCTTAAATAAGCTCTGAGGTAATGGAACAAAGAGTTTTCTAAGTTTATTATCTCTCTTGGCTTTATTCAATCTAAGTTTAATTATTATCTTTTTACAAAACAAACATCAAATGCTTTTCTTACCATTTTGGTCTATGTGGATGATGTATTAATTGCTGGTAATTCATTAGATGAAATTACTCATGTTAAGCATGCTTTATGTAAAACCTTTACTATCAAAGATTTAAGGGATGTAAAGTTTTTCTTAGGGATAGAGGTTTGTTAAACTCTTACTGGTTTTCTTCTTAATCGGAGAAAGTTCATTCTTGACATATTAAGTGATGTCGGTCTTACTACTTCTAAAGCCACCCAAGCACCATTTCAGCAAGGTTTACATTTGGATGATCAAGAAGGTTCCTTGTTGCCTAATCTGAGTGTTTATAGACGAATTGTGGGCATGTTGTTATACTTGACTATTATGAGGCTAGATATTTCATTTTCGGTCCAACAACTTAGTCAACTTGTAGCCAAGCCAAGAACATCCAATTTACATGTTGCCCTACACATGTTGTGATATGTTAAAGGGTCCATAAACAAAGGCCTTTTCTTTTCATCTAAGAGTTCCTTTTCTTTAGTTGGGTATAGTGATGCTGATTGGGGTTCTTGTAAGAGAGATAAGAAATCACTCTCTAGTTTTTGCATGTTCCTTGGATCCTCTTTGATTTCTTAGAAGACAAAGAAACAAGCTATGGTGTCCACTTCTTCGGTTGAGACTAAATATCGAAGTCTTGCTATAGCTACTAAAGAAGTATTATGGATTTCTTATTTGATACGTGATCTTGGTTTTTTTGTTCCTCTACCTATTCCATTATATGCTGACAGCAGATCGGCTCAGATGATAGCATATAATCCATTTTATCATGATAGAACTAAACATATATCAGTTGACATTCATTTTGCTTGAGACCACATTGATTTAGGCTTTCTTCGTGTAGAGTTTGTACCATCTGGTCAGCAACTTGTAGATCCTCTTACCAAGGCTATTGCTGAAATATGGTTGTTAGCTTCCTGGTCAAGTATGGCTTGCTACAATGGCTAACTTAAGAGGATTGACATACTACATTATTTATTTTTTACATACGTATGCTTTATTATACGTGTGAGCTATACTATAATATAAATATACATTCTCTCTTTGTAAAGTTAGTTACTTGGTTAATAGCAGCTCTTCATTTTTCCTCTCCACCTTCTTTGTCTGTTGTTTTGCTGTGCAAGTCTCTATTAAGGTTATTGCTCTGGCACATCAGTAAGTAATATAATTCTTGATAGATTTGTTTGTATTTAGATCTATTGAATTCAATGGTAGTTGAAATATAGAAGAAAGGTAGTTTTTGCAAAAAAAATTATCCTTTGTTCCTTTATTAATGCTTTAGACATAACATGAGAAATGTCAAGCGCATAACATAAGTTAAATTATAAGTTTATAAACAATTTAGGACTTGAGTGGAGTATTT
Source organism: Lumnitzera littorea (assembly GCA_024138015.1). Taxonomy (NCBI): domain Eukaryota; kingdom Viridiplantae; phylum Streptophyta; class Magnoliopsida; order Myrtales; family Combretaceae; genus Lumnitzera; species Lumnitzera littorea. The sequence continues at coordinate 13,147,402 of JAMXBB010000012.1, read as the reverse complement.
GTTAGGGCCTAAGCTTCGCAATTAATGGATTCGACAGTAAGTCTTCAGTCGATATCAGCATTCCACCATGGTTAGTATGATATATGAATCCAATCCGAGACTCATCTCTTTTTTCTTTCTAATTGACCATAGAAATCCACACATTTGCTTTTATCGCATCAATTAATTAGGACACTAAGGCTATGTGGAGCGGGTAGAAAACCTATTTCGGATTGTCCCGAATTGATGAGACAATTATAATAGGAAAATCTTCTTACATGATAATAATAATAGAGTCATCCTGCTCCATGGTGCACCATATTCTTATTTTTGTTTTGGAAAATTATGTATTTTGGATTTAGATTTTAGACGTGATTTTTCCAATGATACTGTGTCTTAGTACCATGGGGCACTTTTGTAATTATCGCCATTAATAGATAATGTATTGTGATTTATTGTTTCACAATGTGAATCTGTAATTGCATGACTAATGTAAAGGAAATATTGCAAATGACCACCTAAAACCTTTTGTTAGGTAATGAATAGACTTTTTAAATTTTTATAATACGGTTTAAGCTTCTCGTAATTTTTGAGAATTTGCAGATACTTTCTATCCATACCGTCATTAAAACCCAAAAAATTTTGCGGCTTTTATTTGCAAAACTAAAACTCGTTATCAATTCTTCTCCATTTCTTTATGATGAAAGATCAGTTGCCCTGATCGTGATCCTAATTCGAGGTCTAAGCTGAGTGCCGTGTTGGTCCCGTTGCCTGAATTTAAGACAAAACCAATCGTGTTTTCATTTCATAGATGAAATATGGAGCCCATTCCGTATCCATCGATACTTCTGCAAGTGTAGTGCAAGTCCATTTCAAATTTATGGAAGGTCTTCCATTTGTTAATTCTAGCATTCTGGTCTCTTTTGTATCTTTTTTCCTCATGCTGCCAACCGCTCTCTTGAATATATTTTTCCTGTCATAATTTAAAGCCATCGGATAATCAACGAAGCCATCTTTTGGTCAATCTTTGGGCTCCCTATTCTACCTCCGAAAAATTTTATGATGATGAAGTACTGATTTTCTTTTGAGCAACATTAGACTTGTTATGTAGAACATCTCTAGTTAATGGGTACGTCTAGAGTGAGGGTGTAATAGAGTCTATAAGTTAAATTAGTACAGCGTTGTGGACAAAGTTTAAGCGAGATTAAAAAACTCAAAATTTGAGTTTGGCTTAAGTTTAATCTCAAAATTTTGAGTTTAAACTCGACTTAAAAATATATTTGGGAAGCTCGAATTTAGTATAATTAGTTCAATTAAACTTAATAAAAGATTTAATTGATATATATAGCGTGTAAATATCAATAAATAATTATTATATTGGTAGTTTCTAAATTAATTATCATTTATGATTTACATTTATTATATATGACATGACAACACTTTATTAGTATTTATACACCACATATGTATTTCAGTTGCTGTGTAATATCCATTCAATCTTTTTCACTTAAACTCAAGGTTTTTATAAATTTTTCCTAAATAACCTCAAATATCACTTGTATTTAAAAAGATAAAAATAAATTAAAAATTATACTAAACCTGATTAAACTCATAAGTTTAACGAGTTTATTATTTTAAAGTTTGAGCTTGAACTCGATCTCAACTCAACTACTATCAAATCAAATTTGAGTAAGACTTGAATTGAACTCAAACTGTTTGTGAACCGACTTTATTTGTTTACAACCCTACTTTTATAAATCTTAAAATTTGAGCATTGGTTAAGGAAAAATTCTTCTATAAATCCAAATGTCAATAACATATTCTTATGCTGTTGATACTTGATATTAGGGACTTTTTTCCCTTTTGGTGTTGTTTCTTTCTTTCTTTCTTTCTTATGAGATTGATATTACTTTGACAAAATATTTTAAGATTGATTGCAAAAAATGAATAAATATAGAAAAATGAGATTTTTCTTTTCCTTTTTTACTTTAAATGAGTATCGATGGATATATGTAAGTAGAATAGAATTTGTGCAATGCACTTCATTATTGCGTATGTGGTGAGAATATAGAAATGGTGTTAGAGATAAATGTAAATATATGGTAATCTATCTTGTATTCAAAAAGTGTTAATGATTGTTCCAAGATTCTCATATTTTTCTAGACCAATTATATTATGTACTGTAATACTCTTTAAATATTAAGTAATGAAACTCTAATTATCGAGACATATTTTAGTATAGTAGTTTGAAGTATATTGGAACGCAAAAGTTAAGTATGCTCAATCTAAGTCATTATTAGATGATGACCTCTAGCTCTTAGGAAGCTGTTGCTTCAAAAAACAAACCCATAGGAAGTTCTATATTAAAGTGGAAAATATTTTAGTGGGAAGAGTTTTAATTGAGTCATTAAAGGTAGTGGTAGAGCAGTCCAATAGTTAAAAAGGCAAAGTGCTTATCTGGTAGTGGTCATAGATTTATGTAAAGAAACTAATAAGGACATGACTTCTATAAGGAGATGATTGTAATACTCCTTAAATATTAAGTGAAGGAACCAGAGGTGTGTAAGTGGATTAAACAAGCTAATCCGGTCTAACCTACTTTAGCCTGTAGGTTAAATATGTTTGATTCATTTGACTCATTTTTTAAATAGGTCAAAAAACTTTGATTTTAACTCGTTTTAAAAGAGGGTTGAATGGATTAACCTGCAGGCTAAAGATATTAATGTACTAAACATACCAAACCAAACTAACCCACTTTTGTTTGCGAGTTAAATAAGTGAGGTTTATTTGGCTGGCCTTTTTAATGGGTAAAAAAAATTTCGACCCAAACCCATTTAAAAAGTAAATTAAACGGGCTGATATGCCAGCCAAAACCCATTTGTATACTTTTAGATGAAACTCTAATAATCGAGATGCTTTTTAATGTAGTTGTTTGGAGTATGTTGAGATTTTAAAGTTAAGCATGTTTAGGCTAATTCAATTCCAAGATGGGTAACCTTTAAGGAAACCGCTATATCAAAGAACAAAATCATACGACATTTCACACTAAAAAGGATAACATCTCGATGAGAGGAGTTTTGATTGGACTGTTACATATACATTGTAACATATCGGGAGGAGGAATTGAAGTTGAACTTTTCCTTTAGGGAGGTTAATATTCATATTACTTTATTGTAAGAATCTTGATCGAAACTTTTGTTAAATAGTTAAATAAATAAACATTTTCTTTGGGTAAGGAAATAAATAAACATTACACCTTCTCATGCACTTATTTTTGCATCAAGTTCAATGTTAGGGAGTATGATAATGCTTTTCTTTTTAAACTTTATCAAGTGTTTTAAATGCACCTACAACCCTTTATTGTAATCTCAACGGCCAACAAACATAGATCAAATGAAATAATTCAAACGTAGTCAATGAAATAAATGTTTTTTTTTTTCTTTTTTGGGATTGGCTAAATTGTAAACATGTTTTAAATTATTGTTTAGGCATGGATAGATTCTAATAACATTTGAAAATATGGATATAACTCCACCATAACCTTAGGCTCCAAATTAAATGCTATTCATATTAGTTTTAGCGATGATTTTGGTATTTTAGCAACAATTTGGAGGATATATGAGTATTTTAATAAATTATGAGTAGATTAGGTCATACTTACTTAGCAAGTAGCTCCATGAATATATTTCCAACTTATCAGTTTTGTATTTTAATCCTACAATGAAATATTTTTCCTCATAAACGATAGGAAATATTGATCTCGTATTAATATGCTATATGGTTTTAATGAACGATGAAATAAGTATCAGTGATATTTAAACATATATTTATAATAATGGATACGTATTTTTATGTGTTAGAATCTTATTATTATTTATACGCAAGTCGTTTATCCAATAGCATTTTGATATTATTAAAACCTATGTGTCCATAAATTTAATGAAGTTTGTGGTTATTCATTCTTGGCAAATTATTTCATTTGTACTTTGGCACACGTCAAAATAGTTAGTAGTTACTAAATCGTTTGACGATTTATTTGCCATTCGACCGTACGCATTTATCGTGGGAAAAAGAAATTGCATATCATGTATATTGGTACAATACTCAAATTTAGATTCTACCACCAGTCATGATGCCAAAAGAACAAATTTCAAAAGTCGATCATGTGTTTTACAAGAAAATAAGCGTTCGAATGGATGAAAAATTTCTTCTCTTTTGACTTTCAACAAGTATCTCCTTGAGTTCCGCTAATATTTTCCTTTAATTATAAAGGGTGCGTTCACGTCTGCATATAACATTTAAGCTCATGGGCTTCATAATGATGAACTTTGTGGCATAATTTCCTCTTATTGAAAGCTTATGGACTTTTATCTAAGTTTTATGTCCGTATCTATAATTTGCATATTATATATGTATTATGCATAATTTCCTCTTTTTGTCAATTTTATGTGGAAAATTGAGTGTTTAACGTGTTTATTTGATAGGGAGTTGAAATATGGAAGAAGGGAAGTTTTTCATGAGTAATTATTTTCATCCATTCTGTTTCTTATTTAGCAAAAAATTATCCTTTGTTCCTTTATTAATGCTTTAGACATGATATGAGAAATGTCAAGCGCATAACATAAGTTAAATTATAAGTTTATAAACAATTTAGGACTTGAATGGATATTAAAAAGGTCTTGGACTGAAACAAATATTGGCAGAAATGTTAAGGAAAACGTTTATTGTATATAGAGATGATCATGTAATAGTTAAGGGAAAGGAAAAAAAAAAGGGGAAGAAGAATAAAAAATGAATTCGTGAACTTTCGCATGGAATGAAGTGGAATTGAGGATAAGTTATGCGGAGAGTAGGGTGGTGATGATTTTTTTTTTTTTTTTTTTTTGCCAACGGTGATGATGAAGTTAGATTTTTCCAATCATTGTATTCGTGAGATGGATATTATTTTTTAGGGAAAAAAAAGTATACAAAACAGATTTGAATCCTTTTAATTTTCTTTCTTTCAATTTTTTTTTTTCAATTTACAAAAGATTATTTAAATTTTTTAAAGACCCTATGATGTTATCATATTTTATGATCTTAATTTTGATTACATGTGACGATATTTTAAGAGAATAAGTTGAAGAAATTTTTTTTTTAAAAAAAGAAAATTCAAAGCATACATTTTTATATAAAACTAATTATGTGAAAATCATACTAAACAAGGTTAGATTTGGATCCTTTAAAATTAATTTTTTAAAGTTTTCTTTTTTTATGATGCAAATATGTATAATCAATGATTAATATTATAACGAAAAAAATGATATTATAATAATATCATTTGACAATTTAAAAATCGAAACAATCTTAATAATTGAATTTATAATTTTATCTAAAGTATTTTAGATGATCGATATCCTTTATGCTACTAGGTTAAGTCATCAAAACTCAAGAGATTATTGAAAAAAGGCCTTTCTAAGCATCTTGGATCATATAATCACATATTGTGTCATTTAGAAACAGTAAGTTTCGATAAAAGCACTCCTATCAATTCAATTATTTTGAGGTTTTGGTTAGATTTTTTTTTTTTTAAATTGATTGTTGCTATAAAGACTATTCTATTAAAAGTATACAATCAGACAAATAGTTATATATTTGTGATTAAACAGCAAATGAAATATTAGTTAAGGCTGTTGAATCTAATAGTATGAACCTACATCTTTTACATTTTATGTAACATAAAAAAAAAGGGAAGGTTCATACTACCGTGGTTAGAGGTTGTCTTTCAAGACATTGTCCCTATGGTTGATCTGCACAGATCGAGGCATATTATGGAATCGATTAGGTTCAAGTTGCTGGTCCCTCAAGTTATAACATGCAATTGGGGAAAAGAAAACAAATGAAGTATTATGAGATTAGTTATGAATTTTCAACATAAAAGTTATTTTTCTCAAAAAGATTACGTTTTTTTTTTCTTTTTCGCATAAATATGTTTTTCCGTATAGGGGGAAACTTTTCTACACAACCCGAAAGGTGGAGACGTCTAGATCATCTTCTTGGTCCATCGACAGACTTGAGTTTCAACCTTGGGCCAAGAAACACGACAGGTCCGGTCCGAGTATAATATTAAGGCCTAAGCTTCGCAATTAATGGATTCGACAGTAAGTCTAGTCGATATCAGCGTTCCACTATAGTTAGTATGATGATATGTGAATCCAACGTCTCCAGACTAGAGATGGCTCTAACATTGTGACACATTGCTTTTCATGACACTTCGCTCCTCTTTCCGATAACTGGATATTTCAATACAGTGAGCACGTATAACTTATAATTGCTCCTGATTAGTGCATTGAACCTTAAAATTTTTTTGAGAGTCTTGGTCACTTCTTATTTTGGTACTAAACCCAGCATATATGTACTTGATTAGGAAATATCCTTTCCGTTTCAAACAAAACATAAATGCAGCTACACGAGTAGAGACTGAAATGCCAAGTGAGACATATTATCGAAATTTCTTTCAGTCTTGTGCTAGTATATTATCAACCTTTTCAATAATTCTTAACCTATTTAAACATTTTATCAAATTGAACTCGAATTTTATTATTTCAATCGATTAACTCATAAGCCCGATTAGTAAGTAGTTGAAATCGAATACTAATAAAGTTTAAGTCGAGTTTACGTATTAGTAATATTATTTTAATTAAAAATGAAAGTAACCTTTTTTTAAAAAAATTGAATATAAATAAGTTTGATCAAGTTGATCTTAAACTTATCAAGAGACATGAGTTGAGCTCAAGATTTATGGTATTTAACTTGACTGGCTGTTTAGGCTTATTAAGGTCAAGTTGGAACTAACTGTAAATTAAATTAGGGTTAATTTTTCATCCTAATAATATTAATATATTTAAAAAGAAAAATATTTTCTTAGAAAAAATCAAACTTAAACATGTTAAATCAATTTGCGCTGAAGCTAGTTGGGACCCATCTAGAGTCAAGTTCGCGTCGATATTCTTAGCTTAATCAAATTTAAACTGAGATCGAAGCTAAATTAAATCTGATCTCAACGCTAGAGTTTTTCAACTTCACTAGTTGTTTACAACCTTCAATAGATAAACAGCCCTACCTTAACATCTAAATTCGCACTCGGACTCACCAAAGGGATCCATTAAATTATTGATATATATAAATTATATTAAATAACAGAGATTGCTCGAAGATCTAAACCCCATTGTCGCTCTACTCGGATAAAGAAAATAGTACGGAAAGTTCGACAAGAATATATGAAATCATTCCAAGAGAACTTGAGTACGTCATGTTTGTACAAAAGTCATTTATCAATTTATAGTAATATATCACACACTCGCTTCTACGGTTCTACCTAATACATGGCCCCTTCGTCAAGTATTTCGATTTGGTTTTGCATTACTTTCAAGGTCAATGCAACTTTCGAATCATCTAATAAATTATTTGAAGAATGAATTTTTAATGTACGAAGATATTGTCCAAGTTCTCGTTTGGATATACATATACAACTTCTTATTTGTATATTATTCAGCATACCTCTCTCACGCTTAATTAGTAATTTATTTTTTTATTTCGAGTTGCATGGTATGCTAAAGTTATTGTATAGTGGTATATATATTAATATTTTAATAAGATGAACCGAGTTAGAACACGTAGTTAGTAAAAAAGAAAAAATTACATAATGAAATAGATTATTAATAAGTCAAATCTTATTACAAGCTACTCAAATTTCTCTATATTTATTAGAATTCGATTAGACAACAGTCAAATTGAGTTGAGCTTTATATAGTTTAGCTAGTTTGTAAGCTTAATTGAGTTTAAATAACAATTGACTTTAAGTAAAGTTAGGTTATTGTTATTAATTAGAAGAAAATATGTTTTTTTAGATAATTAAGTTTAAAAAAACTTAATTAGTTCGAGTTTGAATTTATTGAGTATCATTTTAAGTAAAAATAAGGTTAAAATTCTAGAATCTTCAATACTATATAGTCTTAATCTAACTCATTCAAAATCCTAATCCAATATCTAGATTATTGTATTTTGCCTCATCAAATATGTCTTGATTAAATTGATAAGGTTATGTAGGCTATGTATTGCAGAAAGCTAGATTTAATGAGTTTCTCATATAATTTACTATACATAAAAGAAATTTGGCTGTCCTAGAATATGAAACAACCATCATTAGGCGAATATCGGAGAAAAAAGAGGAGAGAGAAATTGCTTGCATCTGAAGGAGGTAACAAATTATTCCAGGAAAATATCAACTCCGATTTGTAATAAATATAATAATTCATAACTTATCTATATACCTAAGTTTTCAAATAAGACTTTTATAGTATTAATTATATTATTGTATGAGAATGAGAAGTTTTGGGATTAAACCACTTATAGTCAATTAACCCCTCATCTAATTATGTTGTCTACTTATTAGTGGATGGGTGTTATACAATAAAGACATTGATTTACACCATATCTATAAGCATTTAGACTTTTAAATAAGTCGATTGTATACTAGTCATAATACACTTAAGGTCTTAAATACTTGAAATTTATTCAATCAAATCTATATCTTTTTTAGCTAAGACTTAGTAATATTGTTATTAGTTTTTCATCAGGATAAACCAAGATTCAAATCTCCTCTATATTGGTAAAAAAAAAAAAAAAAATCTAAATCCTTTTAAAGATGCTTATTCAAATCCTAAAAATTTTAATTTTCGTAGTCTAACCCTGAAATAAATTAAAATCATGAAATTAAACTTTATGTCAATTAGTTCCATCAGTTATTATAGTAGGTTTAGGTTAATTGATATATATATATATATATATATGTATTTATGTATGTATTTGCTTTTGATGTCTGCTGCATTTACATCATAACTGAGCAATTCACACAGCAGAGCTTTAAAAAGCATTCAACTTCACGATTTTAGAAAAATTTAGAATTAGGACTCAATTTTATGTTTTTACAAAGATTTAGGATTCAATTGTTAAAATTAGAAACTTTAGGGATTATACTGGAAAGAATCTTCAACTTACGGGTGACAAATTCATATTAGCATGTTTTATTCATGTGTTTTTATTTCATTTCAAATTCATATTAGTACCGGAGCATATGAAATTTAATAGAAATAAAAAGTAATTGGTTTATAATATAATTGTTAACAATGATAGACAATAAAGAATTTTGTTCAGATTTATGTACCTAATAAAAGCCGATCCACTTGTCCTTTGTTTCAATGATAAAATTTAAAAGATATCATAATCGTGTCTTTTTTATCCTATATTATATGTGTCCTATGTTTTCTCTTGGTAACCGTGTTACTAATCATAAATGTGTAAATTGCTACTTTTTCTTATCTATTGATATGGAATGTTCTAACCATATGTAAATATGCATGGATGAATGACTGCTTATATAAGTAATTAATATAAATTAAAATATATTAGGATAGATTTTCCTATTTTTTTAATAGCGCCAACGATACATTTTGTTACTTACCATTGAATCTTTTTTCCACGTGAAAAGGGTGGGAATGAATCCTATTCTTAAAAGAATAGAACAATAACAATTATTTTATTTGATTGAACAGAAAAATAAGATAAATAAGAAACAATGGTGTGCCATGGTAATTTACCCAAGACTTGCATGTTTTGTATAAAGATATAGCCTGATGCCACTATTCTTTTTATTAATTGTATTTGAAAACTTTAAAATTTGTTCATAAGCATGTTTTTCATATTAAACCCATTCATCGACCATAAAAGTCTTAAAATAGATTCACAACATACTTATTAAGGTCCATAAAATGATTCCGAAGAAACAAAAATCTTCTTAAAACTTTATTCTATATAAAACATCTAAATCCAACAAAAGTCTTTACCAATTCAGACTAGTTAATAATAACAAAATAATTATCCATAAGCTAACATTACTGCATCAGAGTAAATCATGACTGCATTAGATATTAGTATCAATTTTTAGATGAAAGTTGTTCATCTTTGTTGCTAATAATATCTCAAATAAATTCTTAATCTATTACATTACTGCATCAAATTAAGCCAGATATAAAGGATCCAAAGAAACTATATTTGAGTTAAAAATACTACATTCCAATACATAGATATTTATAGGGTTTATGTTAACATAATTTTATGATAAGTTATATTCAATTTCTGTATTATTGTATCAAATTAAGCTAGATATAAAGGATCTAAAGAAACTATAATTGAGTTAAAAATACTACATACAAATACATAGATATTTATAGAGTTTACGGTAATTTCATATTACCGTAATTTAATAATAAATTATATTTGATTTCGGTTAATTATGCAATGAACGATAAAATAGAAATAATTGACTGTTTTGTTTTTATATTTGATGGACATCATTTACTAAATTTAGTAAAAACAGAGCTATGAATAGTTTTTATTTTATCATTCATGGTATGATTTATTAAAATTAGATACAATTTACTATAATATTATTGTAACACGATGTTATCGTATAAATCTTTCATACCTATAAATTGGTTTTAATGGTTTTACTCCTTTAATAAATGGCTCAGAATTCGTGCATCCCAACATATACTTGCGTTCAAGATGAAATCTGGATCCAAATGGTTATTAGAGGGTGAAAGGAGTACAAGATATTATCAAGCTCTTGTGCTAAATCGAAGAGCTAAAAATGGGATGTTAGGCCTTTAGGAAAGACTAGGTCAGCTGATAAATGACTACTATAATTACATTTTCACCTCATCAAGATGTCAAACAAGTTTGACAAATCCCATTTACCCTCATCTTCTAGGAGGCTTAACAGAGGAGTAGAAATCAATTTTAAATCACACTGTGGGGGAAAAAGAGGTGTATAAGAGTTTAGCTTCAATTGGTCTTTGGGAAGCTTCTAGAGTATATCGCTTGCATACGGCCTTTTTAAGGAAATCTTGGCACATAGTGGGAAACTCACTAACTAATCTAGTGCTAAAAGTCATCCATGAAGGAGTATTACAAATTGCAAATGCACAGATCTGCCTAATTCCAAAAAAAAAAAAGAAAAAAAAAAGAAAAAGAAAACTAGCTTTAAGGATGTCTGACTAGACCTATTAGTCTTTGCACCACTATCTATAAGACTATAAAAAAAATTCTGGTGCACAGACTAAGACCTTTTCTTGATGAATTGATACACCCCATGCAATCAAGTTTTATACCTGGAAGAAACGCTTCTGACAATGTCCTGGTCTTGAATGAATTATTGCATTCATGCAACAAGAAAAAGGGCAGGAGTAAATGGATGTTAATAAAGCTTGATCTGTATAAAGCCTTTGATACCGTTGAATGAGACTTCATTCATTGGACACTTCAGTCTTTTAACTTCCCATCATAGTGGATTAAACTTGTTGCTAACTGCCTTGCCTCAACATCATCTAAAGTCTTGGTAAATGGCCAACCACTTCCTACCTTTTATCCTTCAAGGTGTATTAGACAGGGAGATCCCTTCTCTCCCTATCTTTTCATACCATGCCTTGATGTTTTGAGTCGTACAACTAAAAGAGAAGTTCAACAGGGAAGGTGGAAGCCTATCAAAATAAAGGACACAAACCTTAGCTTCTCCCACCTTTTATTTGCACATGATGTAATTTTATGTGCCCAAGCTATGGAGGACAATTTTAGGATCATAAATGAAACTTTGGAATGGTTTTCAAATTTCTCTAGCCTCAGAATAAATAGGAGTAAATATGGGATTTTCTTTTCCAAAAACACACCTTCTACCCTAAAAGCCAAGCTAAAGGAAGCCCTAGAGATGATAGTTGTAACAAACTTTGGTAAATATCTGGGCTATCCAATGGAGAAAGGGTTGAAACCTAAAGCGAAACAATTTCAATTCCTTATGAAAAAGGTTCAACATAAGCTAAATGTTTGGAAAGCTAGAACGATGAGCATGGCTAGGAGATTAGTGTTGGCTAGATCCACCCTTCAATCCATACCAACATATTACATGCAGATGGGGAAATTGCCAAATTTGATCATTAGCAAATTGACACGGATGATCAATCATTTTGTCTAGGCTAGAACTTCTGATAAAAATCTCAAAACTTACCACTGATGGAGGGTTAGGACTCCTGAATCTAAACACTAGAAACAAGGCCATGGCTGTCCAATGATATTTTGAGCTCCACACTAGGAATACCCCTTGGAATGCTCTGATCAAAGGTAAATACAAGAGCCTGGTGCTCCCTCGATATGAATCTAGCCCTGCATCCTTCTCCATTTTAGCTAGAGAACCGAATGATAGCAAATTCCTACTACAAAGCTCCCCCTTTGTCTTAGTGGGTAATGGTAGGTACACAGTTTTGGTGGGACTCTTGGAGCAGGCTTAAGACATTACTTCTATGGCCCTCTGTTGAAATCCAGTGAAAATATCAGTGTGTTTGACTGCTTGTCCGCGGCTGCAAGCTAGAAAGAAGAAAAGTTAGGTTTCCCTTTCTCAAACGTGCTATTTCAACTTCTTGGCCCTGTCATCCTAAACATGAATGAGCAGGACCAATGTATTCTAGCCCAGAATTGCAAACAAAAGCCAAACATACAAGATATACGCTTTGCTGTCTCTCAGCAACATCACATTGGCTTAAATTGGACTTGGCCATGGTCTAGCTGTCTCCCTCCTAAAGTCAAGTTTTTCCTATGGCGACCCTGGACAAAGTCACTCCCTACATTTGAAAATCTCAGTCGATGGGGTATTCATATTTACAGTTCTTGTCCTAATTGTGGAAGCTTTGAGTCCCTAAGGCACATGTTTTTGCTGTGTCCATATGTCAATCCAATCATTAACATTTGGCAAACTTATGAATGCGTAAATCTGGATACCGATTTAGATTTCCTTGAATGGGTCAAAATCAATAGCTGCCTACATGAAGATCAAACTTCTCTCCCTCACCCTCCTAAAGCCTTTTGTTTTTCAATCATGCTGTGGAAAATTTGGTACTACCGAAACAAAGCAATCTACCAAAACAGAATGGATCGTAGAAACTTGGCACATGTTGTCAGATGCTCTGCATATGAACTGTAGGCTGATTTGAAGTACTCAACGAAAACTTTTGTAATTGAACCAATTAATTTGCAATCGTGTCCTTCCAAGCAGAATTGGGTTTGTCTTCATACGGATGGATTTGTCTTCACCAACACAGGGATAGCAACAATTGGTGGAGTAGTTAGAGATCCAAATAGTAGTTGCATTTTTGGTTTTGCTAAAAAATTTGGCAATATTGGCATGCTAACAGCTGAAGTCTGGGGAGTATACTGGGGCTTAACACGTTGCATTAAAAGAGATCTGCTTCAAGTTGAAATTAGAATAGATTCATCAGCAGCTTTTTATCTTTTGAACGATCAGATTAATGTTTTTTTTTTTTTGGCCAAACAAATCAAATTAATGTTAAACTTACTTTCTATCATGTTGTACACGCTTGTAGGGAAAGCTATTCCGCCTCAGGTAGTGGACGATTGAAGTTGTACCAAGGGAGTTAAACTCTGTAACTGATGCGACTGCAAAATGGATGCAAGGCGAGCACTTACAAGATGTGTTGCTAATCTCTCCACCTGTTTTTTGTTTAAATCTTTTAAAAAATGATGTGATGTCCTATGGATTGTCTAAGGTTTCTAAGACTCTTGGGCATGTAAGTAATGGAGCTTTAAGCTCCACTTCTGTAGTTCCTAGCTCCTCTGTGAGTTAGACTTTTGTTTGTTAGTAATATCATTATCCTTTACCAAAAAAAAAAAGAAAAAACACACGTATACTTGCGTTTCGGCCGACATGTTCCGAACTATTATGGAAACACGGGAAAGAAACTTACATAGTTATTGAGTGCAAAACTAGAGCACAAGAAGTTTACACAACAGTTTACGTGCACAAAAAAATTTATTTCTCGATCATTTTTGAAAGTACAACCACGATCAGCTCAGCAAAACGACTCGGTACATACCAAAGCCAGGGCGGGAGGCCCGGCAAGACGGCCGCAATGCAACAAACACTATAGTACGATGAAATGTTAAAGAAAAAATAGAAAAAAGAAAAGCAAATTTGACAAGGTTATATCTCCTTAATAATGATGATAATAATTGGGAGGCCATTGAAGGAATAACGACTACCTCCTTCTTGGTCATTATTATCTCCCGCCGGTCCAACGCTCTCTAAATGAGCATCTTGAAACTTTTTCCTCAGGGATTGTGTCAAGTTTGCCGCATCGATGTCTTCTCCGACGACGATCAACCGATCATCTTCTCGCCCTTCTATTCTTACGGATCTCACGACTCCTGCATGTAAAAAGATGACAACAAAATATTTACATGTATATAGCTACTAACTAGCCTAGCCAACGTGGATATACGAGTGTCATATGCTTGATGGTTAATCATTATAGAAAATACCAGTCAAGAATGAAAAAAAAAAAAAAAAAATCCATTTTCATAAAGCTACAATTTCTCACGGTTATTACAACCATTATAAGCGGTAAAAAATAAATCAAGACTAACCATTTGCTTGTGTGGCGATCTTCATTGCCTTGGCTCTCCCTTGTCGAGTGTTCATCGACGGTATCTTCACTTCTATTTTTCTCTTCATATCAAACCATAGTCTATTCATGTAAATTAATCTTGGCAGAAAAATAATATGACTTAATCTTGTATGTTGTATGGAAAACTTGCCCACCCTAATTATGTTTTAAACTTAGCATGTCTATAATAATTAGTGCACTTTCCTTTGATGCTCTGAGAGGATGGATGAACGTGATGCTTATGCTGAAAAAGAGAAAAAAGAAAAAGAAAAAAGTCTAGTATTTTTCAATTTTTAGTGTCAGTTATATAAGAAAAGTTAAGCTATAAAAAAGCTATTCATCATATTTGTAATTCCTCTTATTTAGATTAGATTTTAATTTATATCATAAAAAGCATCTAGTTGAATAAATTTAAATGAAAAGACCGAAATATGATAATAATAACATGAACAAGGAAAGCTAAGAACAATATCCTCTTCACTCTACTAATTATACTTAACAGCATACTTTCAAGAACACTTCAGTGGATGACGAAGAAATTAATCTATTGGAAGTGTTTTTTCAAGTATCTTTGCTTAGAAACAAAAATAGGAAGCTTCAGTCCTCATATATAAAGGAGCTATCTATAAAATGTCGGCCATATTTGGAAAGAACTAATTAAGATAAAGTTGACTTACGAAGTCGTCTTACACGCTCAACATACGACGAAGACGGCAAAATCCTGGAGATTTCTACCTAGTATCCGGCCGGTTGGTGAGTATAAATGTATAAAGTAGGAAAATAATACTTTAAACTTTGACTTAGGTTAAATTTTCAAAATATAGCTTTTGGCTTTTTAAATTTTGATAAATTGATAAATAATTCACATAATCCGCTTAAACTTTAATTTTGATATGTAAACACCTCTTAAACTTTAATTTCGGTGTATAAACATCTTATAAATTTTGATTTTAGTGTCTGAATACCTCCTAAATAGCACATAATTTATGGGATATTTATATATTAAATTTAAAGTTTAAGAGGTTCTTCTCAACTTAAAGTGTTGTTTGTTAATTTATAAAAGTTTAGGAATAAAAAATCACATTTTAAAAGTTTAGGGATATAATTTGTACTTAATTCAAAGTTTAGGAGGGATTTGTATAATTTTCACAAAATTTTATGTATAATATGTATCATTGTATGAGGTCATTGCAAGAACTTAAGAGTATCGCCAAAGGACGTCATGCGACAAAAGTCAGCAATATGAAATTTCATCTAATATTCACCGTAGATTATTTATTCATTTGCTTTTGTTGAACAATGCTTATTTTGTTGGAAGTTTACATAAATACGAAACACATATCATGCTTTAGTTTCTGCGGGTTTTATCTTTTTTTTTTTTTTTGTTTTAACTTTATTGACTTAGGGGTTTTAATTTCTACATAAGATACTTTTTGAATTTAGTAAACAACCTTGATTTATCGTAAATTATACCTATTAAGAGTAAAAATTAAATAACTGACAATAAAAACGAGATTATTGATAATTTTCATGAAAACTGTCGATAGATTTTATAAGGATAGTTTACGTTTTATTATTGATGGTGTGATTTTATTATAAATTGAGGTAATTTATTGAATTCAAAAGGGATCATATCATATGATTGCTTTTAGGTAAGTATGCTGCAAAATTTTCCATCCATTTAAGCAGGTTTTCTTTTTTGCAATTATATGAACCCAAGTTTTCATGGTTTTTTTTTTTTTCAATTTTTAGTTGCATAATTCTATATTAAAGCTGATTAAATCAAAACTTTCTTAGAATCACCATGGTTTCATGTGTTATTTCAAGCTCTTTTGTAATGGTGGAATTAGTTTCTATATGGAGCTTAGATAATGTAATTCAAAGAGTTAATAACGCAAGTTATCAAAATAGAAACACGCATAAACTCTGGTTATATAATTGAAAAAAATAACAAAGGTTATTAAATTATTAAAGCAGCATCTAAAATCTAAATAGACATAAACATTAGAATATAAAAACTAGTTTATTCAATCTCTGCTTTCATTTTGAAGTCAATATGCTTATGCTTATGGTCGTTCGTTGATTATTTAAAGCATTAATTAAAGTTATTCGACTGGCTACTTATATTCCAAGAAAGTTAGGAGTTGCGTGGTCCATCTTATGGTGCTGGAAAAATTCTACAATCCCCTTTGATCCAAATTTTAATTCCATTATCTTCTTTATTTTGTGGAAGCAAAAATAGGACATTTTTACGAAATCTTGAGCAATATTGTAATAAGATAGGGCCACGATTTGACATTGATACTAAAAGTAGGATGCATTTTTTATTTTGGGTAGGAAGCATTCTAACTTAATCTACCCCATTAAAAGAAGGACATTCATGCCATTAACTTAGAATGCTTGATGAATAGGATAAACATAGGAATGCTTCAATAGACTTTGCCATTTTAGCCTGATTATGATGAGTCTTACAATACCCTACTAAAATCTCTAGACCATCATCAAAATATTACTAAATTTCAAGGAGAATTATGAAGTGGTTAACTTGTACTCCATAAAATAATTAATCTTAGATAACTTTATGTCACGTTCGATATGAAGGAATGATAAAAAATAGAAGGGAATTGAATGCTTTGGAATAGAATGAGAATCGAAATGAGAAATTCTTTCTCATGTTTCGAGATGACAATGAAATGGAATTGAATGGAAAGACATTAAATGCTCAACAATAATTTTTTGTTGAAAATGTTTCCATTTATTATATGTTGTAATCTCTTTCAAGGTTAGAAAATTAATTTTAATTATTTATAATGAATGAAGTGGGAATGGAATCACGATTCCGCTTTCTCAAAAGAGGAATTGCAATTCTTCCTTCTCAAAAACGGAATTGTAATTTCCCTTCGTAGATTCCATGGAATCATGATTCTAATTTTAAAATATACTTTCAAATATGGGTAACGGGAAAAGAAATTGGAATTATTATTCCATTTGGATTCAATCCTACATACCAAACATGGCATAAGAGAATATCATGAACTTCATTGGATTTTTATAAATATAATTTATATTTCACAATTTTCATGGTTAAGAAAATTACAAAATATATAAGTATCTTGAAGTAAGGGCTCTTTACCTTTGATATCCATTAGTTATAATATATTGCCAATAAAGTTTTCTTTTATTAAATTGGTAAATTGCCAATGTAAACTGGCTTTGATATAAGTAGCTAGCAATTTATATTGGCCGATTAAAGCTAAAGGTCTAGTTAGGAATGCAATGAAACGGGTTCAAGATGAGTTTTATAAAATCTGAATTTATTTATATAAGATTCAACATTTTTCAAAATTCTATAAAAACCTTATAAGTTTCTATTCTTATTACCAAAATGTACCCTTATAAGGTTTTTAATTTTCCAAAATCCTAGAGTTTATCCTTCTATTACTAAAATTTGTCCCTAAAGTTATTATAGACCCTATACTCGTACCACTTGACACTAACTATATGAAGTATTTTGTTTTGATTTAGATTTTTTAAATTATTATTACTATATTATTAAAATTTTTTTATAAAAGAATGCTTAATATACTTGTTGATGAGAGATTTTAGACATGGATTCCTTAAGCTCATGTTGACTCCATTAAACTGTAAGGGGACTTATTAAGGTAGTCGAGATGTTCTCTCTTAGACTAACTTGTTGAACTCCATATTTGACCAAATATAAAGACTTAATAAGCCAAGGACTGAGCATTGCTCTATTTGGTCTCACCTTAGATTATAGGAAAACATTAATGGATAAGATTTCTAGACTCAATCAACAATAGAGTCCTTAGATTTTTAGGAAACGATTGCTTGCATAGCACCTACTCTCCATGTTTAATGGATACCTCAACATGAAGACATGCTCTAGTATTCTCTCTAGCTCTTTCCTATAAATAGAGGAATTCTACTAATGGTAAACTATTTAGACACTCCTAGGATTCTGAAATTCTCTAAGTATTTTTGCTTGTTGGTACCTTTACTTTCTATCATAAAACATAATTTAACTTAAGTATTGGGGTGATAATACTAAACAATATCTTGACACTCCTTGTTTTATTTTGTTTTGCAGGCATACATTAAGCTATTCCATGGATTAGGCAAAAAACCAATAGACCATAATAAAAAAAATATATAAACAATATAAGATAAATTTAATGGATAATTTATTATTTTTTTTCGGATTAAGTTTTTTTTTTTTTAATCCTAAAATTCGCCTCTAACAACATGTCTAGTTTTTAATCATGTCTCTAAATATAATATTTCTTTTATAGAGTTTTTAACGAGTAATCGAATACTTTATAATAACACGTGTAGTGGCAGCCCTTGGTTTAATTTGTAATGAGTCGCCGCGTAACAGTCATCTTTCCATTTTAATCACCAACAAAATATGCGGCCAATGGCGTACGTATGCGGCCGATTTTCACTGCAAGCCACGTACGCTAACCAACGTGGCTATAAAATATGAAATGTGAAAAGTATAAAATAGTCTAATTGTATGAAGATGGGATGAAAATATTGTATGAGATCAATGCAAGGGCCTGAGAGGACCACCATAGGACGTCATGCTGCAAATGTCAGGAATCATATAATAGAATGCTTATTTTATTGGAAGTTTCTTCACGTACCTACCACTTCACTTTCCTTATTTGGATTAGTTTTTCTATTCAATAACTCAGGCTTCCTTTTTTTTTTTTTTCCTTTTCTTTTTATAACAGGGCTAAGATTGCATAATTCAAAAAGTTAGTAATGTAAGTTAACAAAGTGAAGAAATGTGAAAACTTATATTATATAATTTAAAATATTAATAACAAAAATTAGTAAAATGTTCTTGTAATTAACCCTTAAACTCAGCGAGAATCACAAATATAGGTTAAAAGAAATAATTTTTTAAATTACAATACTACACCATGTGTTTCTACGGTGGATCTTCCTCAGCATTCTTAAGGGAGATAATTCACAACTAGGACATGGGATTAGATAGTGAAGAGGGCATGGAACCAGTGGTCATTGAATTGATAGAAACAGTGAAAAGGTCATAGAAACAACATTCTTACGGTAATCTATCTTAATAGGTTCCAAATAGTTATCATTAAATTGATTTTTTCCCTCTCAGCCTTGTTTGATTGTCTTGTGCACAAAAAGTGGACCTAAAAAGAAAAATAGTCTTTCTTAGTCCATTGGAGACTCATTTAGTTCTAATAACCTTCAAAACACAAAGTAGAAGATGACCTCTTTTATATAAAAATGGGCTAAACCTTTTATAAGCTTAAGAAGACTTAGGCCTAAACCTAGTTTAAGCACAAAGCCTATAGTTCATGAGTCCATAAGTTTATGGAAGCTTGAATCTCAATCGTCCTTTATTTGAAGTGATTTGTTAGTCAATATCGACATCAAGTGCTAAAATCTATATATCGTAACTTCTTTCTTCTCTTCCTTATTTGTAACATTCAAAACACTGGTAAGTTTAAGAAAAACGTTATTATCTGTCGAAATGACCCCAAAAGATCAAATCATCTATTTTGTGAAGAATATATCAAGAATACAAAACTTGATCTTGTCGTACACACAAAAGATATCAAGTTTTCTTATTCCTCTTCCCATGCCTTTCTCTAAGATAACCTCTCCATGTCACATCAAATTAAGATTTTTCTAAGATTGATTGACATACTTATTGCATGTGATCAATTATCAATAGCAATCTGATTATCCCAAACTAAATCAAAAACACAAATGAGAAATTATTGTATCTTTGTGATCAATAATTTAAATCATTAATTTATACCTATGTAAGGGTCACTTTAAAAGTGATGATCACCACAAGACTAATATGCTAGCTCATGGAATCGGAATTGATTTCACATAAATGGTTTGAATCTTTTAGACTCAACGGTTGGATGGTTCTTGGGCAATTCATGTTATAAACAATCTTGGTATGAAACATCTCAGCCATTTACTTAAATTCAAGTTTTTCAATAAGTATCGTATGAACTTACACCTCATTTTCTTTTAATCCATGTTTGTAAGTTCACTCCTATATGAATTTATTATATTGCATTAGTCTTTACGAAATTCGAATGATTAAGTTTGTATAGAAATATAATAATCGTAATAATTAAACTATTAGTCAATCATTATGAAATTCTTGTGACAATAAGCTCCAACAACATTATTGTGACAGTACCTCAAACTGACAGTAGTTCACATATATATATATATAAATATATGTTTATATGTATATATTTTTAGAGAATAAAGGGGTGGATCAATGTATGAAAACAAAATGCAGCTTTTATCGATCTTTCGATAAATAGAAAAACTGAATCCCCATGCGGTGTCACCTATCTTTCATTATATGAATCCTAAAATCATATAATGTGTAATAAACCAATGACCTACATCTTTAATTGGACAAACACAGTCAATCTAGTGATCTACAGCTTCATGTTGAAAAAAAATAAATAAATAAACAAGTACATTAATTTAGCAATAACTGGCATCAATATTGGTAACCTTGAATCATTGATAAGGCTGTAGATAAATGCATCATATATTAGTTTTTTACTTTTTCGATAGAAAGGTTTATTTATTTATATATATAAAAGAAAAAAAATTATAAATACATTATCTATGTTTCGTACTTTTATAAAAATGTGATTTGAATTAATTTTTTTTACACCGTTCTGTTCCATTAAAAAAAAAAAAAAACCGTCTTGAGCACATGTACTGTTAAAAAAAAATAAAATAAAACCAGCCTAAGCTCCACTCCAAAATAGCTTTATTTTGCCAATGTAAGTCAACTTTACTCTATCGGTAAACCCTAACTCTAATTACGATCAAGCTCATTTCTCTTTCCCCGGCGCCGGAACCATTCGGTAGAGATTCAAATCGTCCACTACTAAAGGCGATGGAAACTATTCTCGTGCTGTTCTTTTGTTGCTCCGGGGACGTACTGGCACTAGCGACGACAAATTCGACGCTGAACGACTTCTACACTATAACCAACAACCCCATCCTTCTTCTCCTCAACTCAAGCCAATAAAAAAGACAACAAGCTTTTCAATGAATTGTCTATCTGGGAAATTTTCATTTCTCCATAAAACTGAAATGGTAGAAAGATCACAGCTAAAGGAAAGTGAGCCTTCCATGATAGAGATGTTTCAAGAAGCAATTGAGCTCGAATGTTGGTTTTCTTAGCTAAGCTCTTTATCATGTAGTGGGTTTGTAAATATCTAATCCCTACCCCTTTCTGCTTCAGTTTTCTTTTTGAACTTGGGAGTGATTTGGTACTGAAGTTCTTATGAATCATGTTACGAACAATTTTGTATGTATGAATACTTCAATTCACTCCATTTACAAGACGGTTTTAAATATTTCCTAAGATTTTATCTAAAAACAAAGCTAAGGATGTCGGCAAACGATTTCCTTGCCAACTTGACAGTAAATTTCCTGGAAGCAAAGCAATCTTCTATAGGATTTTGATTTTCATTGGTGAAAGATAATTTACTTTAGGAAAATGGTTACTTCGGTGAAGAGGTTCATTTGAAAAAACAAAAAAACCGTACGGGTGCTCAACACGCGACTGTATTAACGAATTTTTAACGGAATAAAATGGAGCAAAATAGAGGTTAGTTATTTGATAAAAAAAAAATTTAGATCACCTCTTTATAGAAGTACAAAACAAAAATCATATATTTATAATTTATCCTATATAAAGAGGATTTAGATATTCTTAATTTTTCATCTCATAATTTCCTTCTATTTGCAAATCAGTAGTTGAGATTATTTAGAATTTTAGGATAGCTTATAATATCATTATAATGTTATTTTTTTTTTGTAATTTTAATTATTGATTATATGTGATAACATTTTATGATAATAAATTGAAAAAAATATAAAAAAAAATAAATTTAAAAGATCTATTTTCATGTAAAAAGGATCAACTAGGATTGTTTATTTATGGATATAAAAAGGGCGAACTATGTTCCCGATATATACACATCACAAAGTAGTAGTTTAACAACAAAAGCTGGAGGAACAAAAAAGATCAAATCCTTCGTAGGGGTAACATCATGGCTTAGACCAGCCATTTCATTGGCGACAGCGTTTGCTTCTTGGGATTGCAGTCGATCTGCACTTCTTTAATACAGAAGAGCTTTTGCGTGCATGCATCATATATTAGTTGCAAGAGAATTCTTCACTTATGGACGTGCGTCGATTACGTAAATCATTAATTCATCGCTACAAAACGATTAACTGACAAGTTATATTCTGAATTTGCTAACTATATTCCAAGAACATTTTTCAAAAGAACTCCTAGGATAATTTCGTGCCTTCACTACAAAATTAGGAGCTATGGAAAAATTCAAAAACCTCTTGGTGATAGGACTTTTTAAATATAAGCCCTTTAGGCTTGATCAGATCTAATACGTCTTACCATTTGAGGCTCATCATAATGGCCCCCAACCCTAAGCCCGATTCGACCAAGCCTAAGAAGCTCTTTAATCGTTAGAACACATAAAATAAGGACAAAACACTAAGTCAATCGCCTTCCGATATAAGTAGGACATGTTGGACACTATGTGCCCACTTTCTCATACTTGCGAGAGAAGATCTTGCCCACTAACTGTCCTCCAACCAGCAGCGGCACTCTACTATAAATACCAGATCATCACTTAATGATAAACATATTTACACTTTGCACACTAAAGCTTGCCTTCTACTCCTAAGTATCCATTACTTTCTAGTACTCACTGTTGACTTAAGCATCGGAGTGACCATGTCAAACAACATTCCAGCATCCCCTCATCGTGTCTTGTTTTGCAAGCTTATTACATGTAAAGCCTAATTCAAATCGAAAAATATTCTAAGACGACATTTGGTGCTGTCTATGGGAATTCAGTAATCCTTACACCAAAAACCTCAAACACACTAAATACATTTCCTATAAGCAATTCTTGGATATCATGTCTCATTACGACGAACAGGAAAATTATTAGTTAGTGAACAATCAACTCACTGGTAACCAGCCTCTCTTAAGGCCTATGTTGGAGGATCACATGGAACGCTTGACTAAGGAGTATGCTACTCAAAATAGGCTACTTTATGCTCGCCTCAAAGAAGCAAAGAGGCATAGCACACAAACCTACCCCCTCAAAGCTTTGGATGCTTGTACTGGGTAAAACAACCACCTACACCAGAATGGTAAAGATCAGCTACTTGATCTCCATTACAGCAACAACCAATAAGGTCTACGACCACCTGTGATCAATCTTTGGTTAGTAACGAGCAAGTAGTTAACTTACAGGGAGTACTGACTTAATCAACAACACGCTGTAATATCCTATAACTCAACAATCAAGATACGAATATCTAAGTATTAGAATAAAGCCTTGTCTTTATATGATTATGATTGATAATTGATCTAGGGCATTTAGGAAAGTAAATCGAGTAGGCTAGAAACTTACGAAAAACATGATAATCGTAATTGAGAAATCCTTGTATGATTAGAAGTAAAAAATATAATAAAATATCAAAAATATAATTAAGATAGTGAGAATTTGTTCTATATGAGATTTTAAAGTTGATTTTAGGGTAATTGTACTTAAATTTAGGACTTTTGGGAAAAGTTATTTGATTGAACCTAAACTTTATGACTAAGATAGAAAAATTAGTTAAAACGATTCGGTGAAGTTAGATTTTGAATATAATTACCCAAAATTTCAATTTTTGCCCTAAAAGTATAATTACTTAATATAGTATAAAAATGATCGAAACCCCCTAAAACCAAGCTTGAAATGCGACGATGACTTAGAGATATGTTTATTAGATAATAAAAGAAAATAATTAAGCATAATATACTATATGAGTATACACATATTTTTATGTGTATACTCGATATATATAATAAACATACTTGTAAATTAACCTAAAATTATATAATTATGTATAATAAGTGATAAAATAGCAAAATTAAATATGAAAAGTATTTTAAAAAATAAAAGACATACTAGAAACATGACTACATGTATATAATTACTCATTACGTGTATGATATATATATGATATATATATGCGTATATTACCAAAATCATTAAATACTAATATAAAATACCAAAATACCTTAAAATATCATCTAAAAATTATAAAAAAATAAGAAATAACATGGAATATGATTGGATTAAATGTTGAGTAGCTTAAAAAGAATAACTAGCTGCATCAAAAGCAATTAAACAAAAATTTGACACCTCATACTTGTAAAGTCCTTAAAAGAATAACAAAATAAATAAATAAATAATTACTTAATGGCTAAGAAAAATTCTAATTGACCTAAAACACTATAAATAGGATATTAGGACTTAGATTTAACATTTTAGAAACCAAAAAAACTTAAGAAAAATTTGAAAAAATTTTAGAAATATTTGATAAAGAAAAAAAGAAAAAATAGAGTAAGGATCGAGCTTAGCTAATTCTTAGACCAAACCTTGATCTGCTATGACACCTTTTTATCACCATGGAGCACTACCAACCCCCTTGTCAGCCGACATACCCCCATCGGCCAACGATGGTTGAAGCACCGATGAACAGGTCAGTTAATTTTCTATCTTGTTTTTCTTATAATTTCTATAAATATTAAATTAAGTCAGAAAAGTATGAAAAAAATTATATCTAGGTTATTTTAGATATAATTTCATGTTGTAATTTTATTTTTGTAAAATTGTAATTATTTTATGTATATGCTTAAGAAGGTCGCTATTCATCTGAATTTTGACTTTCAAAATAAATACCCTAAATGATGTAGTTTCTAGCTTAAAATTTTTGTATAAGATACTTATGATATATATGTAATTGCTATGTATCCCAAATTTTGATTTGAATATTTTTAATATTTATTGCATTTTTGGCCTAAAAATAGCTCGAAAATAGGCTGAAATTGTGAAATAAATAGGAAATTATGAAATTAAATGATGAAATGGACATGTATTGATTTCTAGTGAATAATAATAGTGTTGGGACAAGTTGAAATCAATTTGGGGCAAAAAGTATTATAATTGGGTAATTTAGGATAATTCAAGGGTAAAATTGTAAATATGAATATATAGGCGATAAATTGAAAACTTGAAACCAAGTATTAGTTGAGTTTCTCATATTTTTAGGAGTTTATAGAAATTTTCGGAAATTATTTGGTGACCCAAGCTAATTACTATGAATTTACATAGTAAAATAGTGTAATTTACGAATTAGAGTGTATTTTTAGTAATAATAAGTTAAAATGTAATAAATAGTTGAATAAAAACTATCTATATGTGTATTGGTCAGATGGGATAAAAAGTATATTTTTAATATATTTAATGATATTTTAATAATAGGGAAACGTCATAGGGATATTAGAGTTAGATAATACCTATATTATAGGTTATATTGACAAATTAGGTAAAATATGATTTAGTAACATAAATTATGTATAGTATAATAGTATTTGATTAGATACGTATACTTGTGTTAAAAACTCAAATTACTTGTTAAAAGTTATCTTTAGAAATAGGATCTATAGTACGTGTCATTAGGTCTATACGAATCCAACAACATTATTTTTACTAAAATCGGACAATCTTAGGTAATATAACCTATAACTTTATAATATTACTAGAATCTACATATTACGATAACCCTATCGGAAATAAAACGTGATTTAACCAATTAAAAGTATGTTTCGATATGATTAAAATGATATATTATATGTAATAGTATAATTACGTATATTATTAATAATTAATAACTTAACCTAATATATATATATATATATAATATAATATAATATAACTATATATTATTATGATAATCTACTTTATATGTATATATATATATATATATATATATAATCGTTTTAGACAATACCTTAATATTTTCGTAACTATTATGAAAACCGAATTTAGGTTTTGTATATATAAGGCCTCTTAGTAATCAGATCGTTAAAGATATGAGTTTTCTAAAGTGAGCGTCAAAATAGGTAAGTGGGATTAATGATTTACAACATTTTGGGATATCATTTCAGAATATCTAGAGATTTTGACATATATTGGCTTGTGATTGTAGTTAGTTATTTGTACGTATGCAGCGCTTGTTGTTGGGTTTTGATTTGTTGTGATGAGAGCTAAACTTCATGATATGGTTGTTCTGTAAATATTATTATGCTTAAATTGTTTAAGCTTAGTTGATCATCCTAAAAAGATGAACTAACTCAAACTTAGCTTAACATTTAATCTGATATGTATAGTAACTCACTAGGGGTAATGACTAGGAATCTCACGTCAAACACAGACTCCTTTTGATGAGGATAGTTGAAATGGTCATTTCCCTACCCTTAATTGAACTAAGTGGCAGGAAAGGAGGTCGCGGTAAGGTTGGGAGCCGTAGTTTAAAGGTGGTCATGAGAGGAGGGTATTCTTCATTGCACAAGCCTCGATTTGGTTTCGATTCATGAGTGTATGACATTAATCTCTTCAACCTGAATTAGAGCTGGTGTAATTTCTTTGATCTTACGATGAATTGGATAACATTGTATGATGGTATTTGCTTGTACATGCATTGCATTTAACTAACTTGATTGAAAACCTTGCTTGTGATGTGCTGAAAGCATACTTTTGTCTCTGCTTCACTTATTGAGCAAGTTATCGCTCATTCCCCTATAATTTGTTTTATAGGTTTCAAATGGATTAGAAGTGCCTATCCAACACCAGAATACTAGTAAATTGAGACAAAAAGTGAGATACAATAAGAAATGGCTGGTTATTACTCTTAGTAATAGCTTTCTTATCTTTTAAGAAAAACTACATAGGACTCCTTAAGGGGTTTGGTAGTTTTCGATATTCTGGTTTGTATATAAATTGATAGGCATTTGTAAGATTTACTATTACTCTTTTATAAGGTTAAATTATAAGTTTATTTTTAACAAATTATTTCAGAGGATTACTCTATAAGTTTATATCAAAAAAGTATCGAAATGGATGCTTCAAAGGAGTAGAGTTAAGTACACTCGGTGTGAACTAAGTCTAGGATAGCAACTATGAGGACAATTTCTACTGTAGGATGGTTCATACGGTAGGACTGTTACGATTTTACCTTTGTGGGGCGTGACACATGTTGAGCTCACTTGGCAAATGATGTTGACCTTAACGAGCTCTGCGCAATGGTGGGGAGGCTCTCCGAGTAGTAGGGGAGCAAGGCCATTGGTGACGTCGAGTTGGTCACCAACAATAAGACTTCATTCAACAGGGTTGTTTAAGACGAAGTGTTGCCTCCTAATAGCAACTGTCCATCCCTAGACTAGTATGATGGCACAAGTGACCCTATAATCACCTCCTCCACTTTTGCACCCTCATAAATCTTCATAGTCATGGGGACACTGTAATATGTAAGGCTTTCCTGAGCATAGGAAAGCAGCTCGAGTATGGTTTAACCTCCTCTTTAACAATTCTATCAGCTCCTTTGATGAGCTGGCACGGAGATTTAGCTTTTACTTTAGGGCTAACAAGCCTTCGTCTAAGGATATGTCATCCTTATACCTCATAAGGCAAGGTAAAGGCAAATCCCTGCATGACTGCATAGCCTAGTTCAACAACGCTACGGTCGAGATCTCCTAGCTAGATGAGGGAGTTGCTGTTCATGCTATCCAGCTAAACATCAGACCTTTAGGAGACTTCTTCCGGTCACTTGCAAAGAGCAAGTCCAAGATCTTAGACAACTTTTGGAATAAGGCCTAGAAGCACATTGACCAAGAGGATAATATTCGCGTTAGGCGTGACGCCGATTGAGAAGGGTTGGGCAGGAGGCAAGATAAGGACAGATTGTCTGTGAAGGATTGCTTTAGCGGAAGGGCAACAAGCAGACCCGAGGGAGAAAGGTCGGGAAAGAGGAAGTGCCGAACAACTTGAGATCTGCTCCTTCCTCCTATTTACACAAAATATACCCCTCTGAATAGACCTATTGCTCAAGTCTATTTTGAAGTAAAGCACTAGAATTTGCTCTAGGGGCCGCATAAAATGCGGGGAAGCCTCAGTCGTTGAAACTCTAATAAGTACTGCCAGTTCCACGAAAATTATGGTTATACCACCAATGAGTGCTTCTAGTTGAAGAATGCCATTGAGTATGCCATTTCAGTGATACATGGCCCATCCAAGGAACACGACTGTTCCAATGATGATGCAAACAGGGAATCGTGGAGGCGATGGACCAAGAATGCCCACATGGAGTAGAACAATGACCATCACAATGGCTGTACCCCTAACAGCATTATTAATGTAATTATAGGGAGGCTGCATCTTGGGAGCCAGCCGAACACTAGCAACTCAGTTAATGCCTTATTAGAGGTAATGGCTGTAAGGGAGAAAAGGAAGAAGTTGGATACTTCCATCTCCTTCTTTGATGAAGACCTTGAAACGGTTGATACACCCCATCAAGATGCCTTGGTAACAGGGGTGAAGATCTCAATTGAGATCCTAAAGATTATGGTTGACATTAGTAGTTTCACTGACATACTTTTCCTTTATACTTACGAAAGGATGAAGAAGAAGCTGTCAGTGAAAATGAAGCCGTACCACCATAATCTAATCGGCTTCAACGGAAGTATGGTCCAAGTCAAGGGGATCATTACATTAGACATGGAATTTGGCGATGACGACTACGTGGCGTGGCAACCCTTAGAATTCATCGTAATTGACTGCCCCTCCCCCTATAATGTGCTCTTGGGAAGACCAAGCTTAAATGCGTTCAGGGTGATCACATCCTCCATTCATTTGAAGGCTAAATTTTTTACCTAACTAGGGTAGGAATATGCAGGTGTAATCAAAGGCTCTTACGAGAGTTGTACGTCAGGGTTTGTTAGAGGAGATAGTGTCTTCACTTTGGAGACTAGCTGATAGGAGAAGTCGGCTAAGAGGGATGAGCCGGGGGAAAAAAAAAACGGAAGAAGTTTAGTTCGAATCCTCACATGAGCAAACTACGAAAGTCAGGATTGAGACCCCACCTAAAGTGAAGGATGAAATCATCACTCTCCTACTGGCAAACTCAAACAGGTTCGCTTAGTCAGTGTCAGACATGCCTAGAATCTTGCTCAAATTAGCAACCCATAGCCTTAATATCGACACCACAGCATGGCCTGTCAAGTAGAAAAAGAGAAATTTTGCTCTAGAGAGGCAGGCCACAATCAAGGAAGAAGTATAGGAGCTGCTTAAGGCTAGCTTCGTGAAGGAGGAAAAGTACCCAACCTAGCTAGCAAATGTGGTGCTAGTCAAGAAGAAGAATAGGAAATGGCGAATGTGTGTCGATTACGCCAACCTCAATAAAGCCTGTACTGAAGACTGTTTCCCTTTCTTAAGATCAATCAGCTCGTCAATTCTACTTTGAGACACACCTTGCTGAGCTTTATGGACACCTTATAGGGGTACAACTAGATCAAAATGGATTTGAAGGACAAAGTCCATACCTCCTTTACCATTGATTATGTGGCCTACTGCTATACTGTGATGCCATTTAGTTTGAAAAACACTGGGGCTACATACCAATAGATGGTGATGAAATTATTCAAGCCTTAGATCGGGCGCAATATGGAGGTGTATGTTGATGACATGATTGTCAAGAGCCAGAAGATAGATGATCATATCAAGGATCTCTAAGAAGCCTTCAACTAGATGCATACATACAACATGAAGCTGAACCCTCAGAAGTGTGTTTTTAGCATCAGATTTGGTAAATTTCTTAACTTCCTGGTCACTTAAAGAGATATCGAGGCCAACCCCGAGAAGATTACTGCCATTAAGGGAATGAAGCCTCCTATCTTAGTCTGTATACTATGTCAGCCATACACTCCATGGGCCTATGGTCAGGTATATTCGGGCAAAAAAGTTCACCTTAGTTGTTGTTATTACAGCATGATGGCTAAGGACTTACTTCCAAGTGCACCAGATAATCATACTCACAAATCAATTGTTGTACACCATGTTGTAGAAGCCTGATGCATTTGGACGGATGATAAAGTATGCGACGGAATTGAGCACGTATAAAATCCATTATCAACCAGAAACACCATTAGGCAATGACAAACCGGTATGGACTTTTTATGTTGACGAATCATCTACCTTGGGGGTTAGAGGTGTAGGTCTTGTTTTGATCAGCCTGCATAAAGTTATAGTCTGCTACGCCCTTAAGTTCGAGTTCAATTCTAGTAATAACGAATGTAGACACCTAATTTTTGTTTTCCCTCGTAGTTCTAATTTTTGTTTTTTTTAATAGGGTCCTAATTCAAAATAAAAAATAATAAATGAAAAGAAATAATAAAGAATATATGAAAAATGATAAAAATACAAAAAAATGAAAAAAGAAAAATTATAAAGATTTCTTTTTTTGAAAAAATAGATTTTTATAAAAAAAAAAGTTTTAGGGTCAATCAATTTAGTTTTAGTTTGGTGTAAATAGCTTTATTTTAAAGAGTCACATAGTTTTAGTAAAATTTAATTGTACTAAATATTAAGACACAGGTTAACGACCTAACGAATAAACATTTGAGCATTGGCATTGGGTTAGAATGAGGTCACGAGTTTGAATCTCACTAGGCATACATGTGCTTTTTATTTTTTTTTTCTTTTATTTTATGAAAATCGGTTAAGCATACCGAATCCAAATCTATTTTTAAACCTTATCAAATTTTTTGAATTTAATGCGATAAAAATTTATGAGATTCAAATTTAATTTAATTTTTATTAAATTAGATCTAGGTCATTATAAAATATTCAATTTTATATGATTTAAAAAGTTTGTTTTCCAAATTTTATAAATATCGATCGCGCAGCACAAAGAAAGAATTACATACTTGCCAAAAGAGGAGTCGAAGTCCAATTTCCCTAACACTTCGACCATACTATCCACATTTCACAGCCTCTACTCAAACAACGTCCAACACAGCTGCCATCCATCACATGAGCACTTCGATGCCCAATGAAATCACAGCAACAGTCGAGCTCTAACTTCCAGTATTGATCTGTAGCCCTAGATTCATCTGTACAAGGGCAGTGGCCTCACCATGTAAGCATGAGAGAATCCCAACCCTTTCTCTATATCTCGACCAACCTCGATTGCAACTTAGCAACCTTTAACACCAAGTGACCCCCTGTCCTTAACTATCCTCCATTGACTGCAACACCAATACCTATTGCAGTAGCCCACCATGATTAGATACATAGGCTGAACCTAGCACCAAACACACTCCTTCACTAGCTGACCCTCTCTCGTCCTTGCATCAACACGATTACCCTACCGTTCGTTGCTATTGCAGCACTTCAGCTGCACACACGATCAATCTACGCGTCTACATACGCCCACTGATTGAACACACATGTTGGCTACACACGTCTGCAGCACCGATACACATACGTCCAGCCGCATAGTCGATGCACCAGTGATCATCACAACGAACGACTGCTCTAATTGTAGCATTCTGTATCAATGTCTACACTGAACTCACTTCACTGAGCATTCCGACGTTCAACATAGCAGGAGCTCCTTGCATATAGTCCACGTATTGATCACATGCTAGAATACATACGTACACTGACACTCACGTCCTGATCTCTAGCCACTGTACTCCATTGCATACAATTCCACTATCTTCACCGCACATCATCTAAGTCAAGGTTCAATCTTCCTTCAATTTTTTTATTATATTATTATTTTATTTATTAGTTACTAATTTATGTTGATAGCATTATATATATATATATATATATATATATATATATTAGTTTAAGAATTTTTAGGATTAGTTTTTTTTTTTTAGAATTCCCTGGATAGAAAACTATTTTT
Organism: Lumnitzera littorea; assembly: GCA_024138015.1. Classification (NCBI taxonomy): domain Eukaryota; kingdom Viridiplantae; phylum Streptophyta; class Magnoliopsida; order Myrtales; family Combretaceae; genus Lumnitzera; species Lumnitzera littorea. Next base: position 13,114,982 of record JAMXBB010000012.1, on the reverse strand, counting down.
TTAAAAAATAAAAATTAATAAAAAACCCTTTTAAAAAAAGACTTTTAGAGAGTTTTTTTTTTTTTAAAAAAAACACTCGAGAATTAGGACTCCTTTAGATTTTTTTGACTAAACTAAATTAATAACTGCGTAAACTCAGTCGGTTTTAAAATTAAAATAAACCAATACACTAAAGTTTTTGGAAAAAAAAACTACAGTTGTCTGATCTTGATTAGCGGGTATGTAGGTACTTTCAGGGCGATGTTAAAATCTATAGAGACTAAGGTTTTTTTTTTTTCTTAAAAATATTTTAAAAAAGACAATTTTAATGAATAAGCCTAATTTTGAAAAAATGATAGTGGTATACATTAGAGTTTAATAAGTCAGCCTTGGAATTCAGAACCTTTTGGTTTTTATCAAATTGAAATTAAAGACTGGTAGTTAAATCGTAGTTAATCCATCCAATTGATTATGATTTCTATTTTTTTTTCTGACTCCTGTTGGGTGGTGACTCTAAAAGTTTTTTTAAAAAACTGGAATTTCCCAATTTCTTTAGTAAAGGATTAATACTGAATAGGTTAGGGTTTAGTACTAATTAGAAAATGGGAAATGAAATTAAAATAAAAAAAATGAAAAATGAAAAATGAAACCTCGACAGTTTGGCGACTCTATTGGGGATGCTGTTAAGAGGGCTAGCCATTAAAATTTACTGAAATTAGAATTATTTTTCAAAAAATAAAAAATACTTGAGGCTATTACTTTTTATTTATTTATTTTATTTTATTTTTGATATACCAACATGTGTACTACAGCTCATATAGGGGGGTCGTTTTGGGGTTTTTATTTTGTTTTATTTTCTTTCTCTACATCATAAATGCATAGTAGATACGGTAAGAACTGGGCTATCTTAGGACCTTAAGAGAGGAACCATTGTGTAAGCTTCGAATGTTGTAGGGCAACTAACTTTTGAGGTCGATTAGGCTACCCCACTCAAGTTCAAATGTGATTATATAATTGTTACTTTGAAAAACGCAATGGTCGCAGAACTTTAGGGCCTTTAGAATCGACCCTTTGAATATATGAAAACCTTTTTCAAAAAATTTCTAAGAACTCATAATATGGTAGACCTAAATGGACAAGGACAGTTGTCTGTTGTAATATTTCTTTGTAAATATCCTGTAATAATTCCATATTAAGTTTACAATAGGCTTCGATTATAATTTTATTTTTTTAGATAGAAGTGGCTAGATCAAGTTAAGCGACTTTCGAACAGATCTACGTCCACCTACCTCATTGACCTAAAAAATTATTCTCAATGCGGTTCCAACTTTACAGCTCATATAAGAATTTATTAGGAACAAAATTAGACACATCTTGTCTCTACAGAAGACCCCTGTGAATATTACCTTAGTGTGGGCCTTAGAACATCTATAGGGGCTCGAATCTATCGCTTTTTGTTTGGGCTCATATCAATTGAGCCCAAACCTTGCGGAGTAAATAATAAAAAAATAAAAACAAAACAAAACAACAAAATAAAAAGAATCAAACTTGTAAAATAATTTTAGGTCGTTGCCATTTTGCTAACTATTCTACCAGCTAGGAATATTCATTCATTTTTTTGGATAGATTAGCACTTTGTAAATAGCCTTTCTCATTTAGAATAAATAGGATTCCTCTTTTGTAAATGGATCCTAAGTAGTGTTGTAAACAAATTTTGTAGGCTTGTGTATAGAATCCTAAGAAAGCAATTCCCCATTTTTAATTTGATTATTCAGTCTCTGTAATATAAAGGCCTTAACTTTCTCTCTCTCTCTCTCTCTTTCAAAAAAGAAAAAAAAAAAAAGAAGTAAAAAGAAAATTGCTAATGGTTACAAATCGTTATGGGGCTCAAGACAAACACAATCACTTGACCCATTAAGGTAGCTAACCTAAATACTTGGCCTGTTAAGGTAGCCAACCAAACATAAACCCCTGACCCATCAAGATAGTTGAACTAACTTAAAGCCCTGAGCCATCAAGTCCAAACATGAACTAAGTAAAAATACGAGACCATGAAACACCATCTTAAGCATGATCCTTAGTACAAAAAAAAAAAAAAAGGGAAGGGGGGGTAGGGGGGCAGGGGAGGTGTTTTGTGGCCGGTGGAGGAGTAGGGTTGGGTTAGGTTATATAGTTCATAGTCCCTTCCATTTCAAAGGACGTCGATGTTGGCCCATTCAACTCTAAAGAATTGGATTTGAAACCACACATGAAAGTCAAGGGGTGTTAAGACCTATAAGTCCGGGGCAATTGAAGTGAGAATGTAAAAGGTATGGGCCATTTGGTATTTGAAATTTTATTTTGAGAAATCGAGTGAAAGTTATTATTTTATAATTAGGGCATGTTTCAAGGAATTGGGGGACATAAGGTTAATCTCCACTCTAAGGTCAATCAATCTTTACATCAGGAATTGGTAACTCACTTATAAAAAGTTTAGAATGAAAAGAGACGAGCTATATTCTATGCACGAACTCTTAAACATTTTGAGAGTTGAGTGACATAAGGGTGAGGGATTTTTAGACTTATTCCTAAAAGGAAGTCTGTTTTGAATTTGATACGCAGATCGAAATGAAGTTAGGTATTCATTTTCCAATCCTAAACACAAATATCCTTTGTTAACCCTATTGAACCAATTTGGCGTCCTTTCAAGTGTAAACCTTATCAATAACCATCCCATCGTAGGGCAATTCGGAGGTTAGGTCATTGATTAGGAGGGAAGGATAAAATTAATTTGTGCTTACCTTAATAATAACAATTCAAGAATAATTTTTGTTTTCAATAAATTGTTCCCTTTAAAGAAGAGCCAACACTTTTCTAAATACCTTAAGACTATGCGTGCCTTACCCAAGCCCATACACTTTGAACTCATGGATTTAGGGCCTTAATTCATCTAGAGACAAAAACTTGACAAAAGAGATAGTCACTTTTGGGGAGAGAAAAGAAAGAAATGAAATGAAAAAATAAAAAAAAAAGAAGAAGGAAAAAGTAAAAAAGAAAAGGCAAGAAAAAACCAGAAGAAAGAAAGAGGAAGAAAGGCCTAAACATCAGGCTTGAGAAAAACCCCAACCAAAGAAACCTAAAAGCTTAAGTTGCTTTAAAAACATAAGGTCCTGAATCACATTTTGAACCACAAACACAAAACCTCATATTCATTTCAGAATCACATTCCTAACATAAAACCCTATGTCCATTTCGTTATCACACTCCAAATCATAAACATGAAACTTTCCTATCTATGTTAAATAACACAAGATCTCCTTATCCACAATTCCTCCCATATTTGATAAAAGCTCTTATGATTGTGCAGGATAATTTATCTTTAATAAAAAATATTTTTGAAACTAAGGCAAGCACATTTCTAGTTTTTCCAAAGGGTTCTTAACTTGTACACTTGGGTTGGATAAAACTATTTCTTTCAAAATAGGCTCTCACATTAATCCCTTTTGAAACCATTTGACCAAAAGCCTAATTCATAATGTTGAACCTAAAAAGACCTAAAAGATTGATTAAAGCGTATCACTTGTAAATTGGACTATAATTTTTGGAATAGTAGTCAGAGTAAAATCTAGACTAAGAGTGTGCAATGAAGTCCTCTTCGATTAGACTAATTATGAGTTACCTTTTCCTTAGGAAATTAATGTTTAAAATCATAAGGCTTATCTTAGAAGCTTAGTATTAAGGCCAATAATTAGGATAGATATAAGGTACCCCACATGGTTACCAAGGAAGGAGATGATTATAATATTTGTTTCTTAGATAAGAATTTGTATCTATTAGTAGACTTTCAAGAAAAAAAAAAATAGAAGAAAGAGAGAAGGAAAAAAAAAAAAAGAGAGACTAAAAAAAAGAGAAAAAAAAAAAAGAAGATGAGAAGAGAGATATAAGAAAGGAAAAGGTGGAGAGAAAGTAAAGACTTATTACAAGTGTTTTCCGTTCATTTTCAAATCCATATTAGTCTTAATGGCCAAGTCTTCAATGCTTGTCATAAACGGTTTTTACCAAATTCCTTGTTTATAAATTTCTCAAGTCAAGTGGTTTTTTAAAAGGGTATATCCCCTTGTTTGCTTCTTAGGGTTTTTAGCCACCCCATAGGGCGTTTACTCTCTAACCATCTCTTTTAAGGTTCTAGCAAGCTCATAGAGTATTGTCCCAATTTAGGTTCTTGTTTAGAGATTTAGCCAACTCTTAAAGCATAGTCCCATTTCACATCTTTGAGGGGTTTAGCCAACTTATAGGAGCGTTATCCCAATCAATATCTCTTTAGGGTTTTAGCCAGCTCAATGAGTGCTTTGCTTGTCTTGGTTAGTCAGCCTATAGAGGGTACGACCAAGTCATTAATATCTCTTTAAGGCTTTAGCTAGCTTAAGAAAAGCTTTGCTCACCTTGGTTAGTTAGACCATAGTGGGCATAACTAAGTCATTAATATCTCTTTAGGATCTTAGCTAGCTCAAGGAGTGATTTGCTTGCCTTGGTTAGTCAGCCCATAGGGAGCATGATCAAGTCATCAATAATCTTTAAGGTTTTAGCTAGCTGAAGGAGCGCTTTGCCTGCCTTGGTTAGTCAGCCCATAGGGAGCATGACCAAGTCTTTAATATCTCTTTAAGGTTTTAGCCAGCTCAAGGCCACTTGATTAGGCAACTCATATGAGGCACGACCAAGTCATCAATATCTCTTTAGGGTCATAGCTAGCTTAAAGAGCGCTTCGCCCATCTTATCTTGGTTAGTTAGCCCATAAAAGGTATGAACAAGTCCTCAATATCACTTAAGGATCTTAACCAGCTCAAGAAGTGCTTCACTTATCTTATCTTGGTTAGTTAGCCTATAGGGAGCACGACCAAGTCTTTAATATCTCTTTAAGATCTTAGCCAACTTAAGGAGTGCTTTGCCCACTTGATTAGTCAGCTCATAAGGGGGTACGACCAAGTCATTAATATCTCTTTAGGGTCTTAGTTAACTCAAGGAGTGCTTTGCCCATCTTATCTTGGTTAGTTAACCCATAAGGGGTACGACCAAGTCCTTAATATCGCTTGAAGATCTTAACTAGTTTAAGGAGCACTTCACCTATCTTATCTTACTTAGTCAGCCCATAAGGGGTACGACCAAGTCTTTAATATCTCTTTAAGATCTTAACTAGTTTAAGGAGTGCTTCATCAACTTGATTAGTCAGCTCATAGGGGGTATGACTAAGTCATCAATATCTCTTTAGGGTCTTAGCTAACTCAAGAAGTGCTTCGCCCATCTTATCTTGGTTAGTTAGCCTATAAGGGGCATGACTAAGTCCTTAATATCGCTTGAGGATCTTAACTAGCTTAAGGAGTGCTTTACCTGTCTTATCTTGGTTAGTTAGCCCATAGGGGGCACAACTAAGTCATTAATAGCTCTTTAAGGTTTTAGCTAGCTCAAGGAGCACTTTGTCCACCTTAGTTAATTAGCCCATATAAGGTACGACTAAGTCATCAATATCGCTAAGGCCTTAAGGCTAAAGATTAGCTTAGCACAACATGGGAAAGCTAGTGCCAAATAATCTATGAGTGTAGCAATTGTGGGCTGACTTCACTAGGACCTTAGCTAAGCACAATAAGACTTCCAAACATTCTACCCTAGCTTAGAGATCCGATTGCCAATCGGCCCTTACTTGGGTCTGATCCTAAAGACAGCTTGGATGATTGCATGCCGGCTACTTTGTTAAATGTACAATTTTGTATACTTTGTAAATATTTTCCTTATTTCAATTGTGGGTTATTTTTTAGGGTTTTAGGTTTTGTACATTATTTATGTTTTTTCCACTAGGGTTTTAGGACTTGTTATAAATAGCAACATTTGTAATAAAGAGATGATAAGATAAGTGAAGAATATACACACACTTGGAACTTTCCTCTTTCAAGCAAAGTCATTCTTGAGCTCTTAGAGCTAGCATTGCTAGGTTATTGAGTGACGAATAACTCTTTAATCATTTTTACATTCTTATCAATCTTGTCCTTAAGATTGTGGTGAACCCCTTTATTTGAGGAGTTAGTAAGTCACATCTAACCTCTCATTTGAAATCCAAGTGACATTTAGCGTTCATGAGTGGCATCAAACTCTATTTTAAGCTTAACCCTTGATTATGTTTGTGTCTTGGTGCATGATATCTATACACATTCACAGTAAAAAACCCTTTCCACTTCCCATTCCTCATCCTACTTAAATGTTGCATACCCATTTGTTGTTTGTGCCCGTTGCGTGTTCGTAGATTCGCATCAATAATTGATTAGTTGAACCAGGACCTGATTGTGGTACTATAGAGAAACAATAGCCACCGTTAATACAATGAGAAGAAGTGAAGCATGTCAATGTAGAAATAACGAAGATTTACTTGTCGTCCCTACCTTCCCTGGATATCCTTTTGAGGACAACTCAATCACCGGAGGTATAAGACCCTAGAGAAGCCTAGTAGTTGAGCGTTCAATGTCGCAGCATAAGATCATTAGCACGGACTTCCCACTTTTGCTTCAGGAACTTTCCCCTAGCCCTCTTCATTTCTACCTCGGGAGCTTACCTCAGGAACTCTTTATCCTAAGAGATGTATGACACTTCTTTGAATGAGTTTGGGTCAAACCCCAGTATTCTAAACTTGTTGAGGATGTCAAAAAATTCATCCCCTAGGTTATCAATACATTGGTAAAGATGAGCTGTCGACCACTTGTTCGATTTCCCCTGACTCAGGGTTGCCTTCCTTAGCGGCTTTTGTTTCATAGCTCCAAGTGCCTCTTCCCTCGAAGTCTTAGGAGCCTTCCTCTTTTGCCTTACCATTGTAGAAGGGCTTACCATTTGTACCTTTAGCTCCTCTTTGCTGACAGGTTCATTCCCCTAAATAATAGGCTAGGTAGTGCAGATGGGGGTAAGAGTAAGAAGTGTAATGGTAACTAGCTCTACAGCTAGTGGTTGTATTGGGGGACCAATAGGTATCCCCTCAAGAATAGGCATTGGTCGGGCTGTGCTAGTCTCTCTAGTCTCCTTTGGATCGAAAGCCTAAGTCCTTGCCTATCGGCGACTCATCAGCTCGTCCACAGAGGGACAGGATACCTTTAGGGCCAAATTTTTGCCTGTAAAAACAGATTGAAATAGTAAGGAAAATAAAAAAGCAAGATGAACAAAACTACTAATACCATTTACGAACTCCACCATGACAGCTACGGACAAGGAAGTTCCCCCATTCTATAAAGAATGTATTGGATGAAGCACCTCAATACTAGCACAACAGACAAAGGTGCTTGCAAATAGAATGAACCTCTACCTTTGACCCACTTTTTCACCATAGCCATCTTCATGCTAGGGAAGAGCTTAGAGATCGGATGCTGGAAGTATCTCCTTACTATTTCTGCATCATTAATCTCCTAGCCATGCTTAGGGGCCATGAAGGCTTGAATCTCTCGTACGGCCTCTACGTCACTAGGGCCAAGCCCTTTATAGGCCCCAGTCCAGACCAACTCGGTCTACTGTGTCCAAAAATTTACCTTCTGAGGCTATTTGACTACTACGTAGTCATCTTGCCAGCCTTTCACGGAATCCATAAGGGCGTAGAATATTTGCTTTCCTGGACAAGGCTATAGGTATGGCCACCCCCTACTTCAACAAGAAGTGTTCCTAGGGTCCCTCCAATATCCACCTAATTAGCATGATAAACACATGACTTGATCGTGCCTGTTCGGTCCATAACGAGTATCGTTTGATCAGACCTGCTTGGAACCTTACATCGCTTGCCTAGTTGAATTCAAAGGTTTCCTGTTCTGACTCCAGCCAAGGCTCCATCCTACTTGAGTCATTAGTACTTCGCTTTGGAATAGATGTTGAGACCTCGACTCTTCCCACTTCGGACATCTTCAGCTCGGGTATTTATTACCTTGAACATCATCATCACCATTGTTTGCCAGCTTAGGTTTAACAGCCTTGCTGCGACGCCATAGTAGTGCCAGCTCGAGCCCTCTTGAGTCAGATCGACCATGTGCCTGAGCAACCTATATATACCTTCTCCTTGCCTTCGCTTCGATAATGAGATTGTAGGGGAGGCAAATATTGATAGGGTTCTTTAGACATGGGTCCCTTGGGCCCAACTAGATCTAACATGCCTCACCATTAAGGGCTCATCATAATGGGTCCCAGCCTTAGGCCCGACTTGACCAAGCCCAAGAAGCTCCTTATTGGCTAGAATACACAAGATAAGTATAAGACACCAAGTCAATTGCTCCTTTCGATATAAGTGGGATATGTTGGACACTACGTGGCCACTCTCTCATACTTGTTAGAGAAGATCCTATCCATTAACTGTTCTCCAACCATTAGCATCACTCCATTATAAATACCGGATCACTACCTAATAGTAAACATCTCCACACTTTTCACACTAAAGCTTGCCTTCTACTCCTAAGCATCCTTAACTCTCCAGTACTAATTGCTGACTTAAGCATTAGAGTGGCCATACCAGACAATACCTCGACATCCCTTCATTGTGTCTTATTTTGCAGGCTTACTACATGTAAAGCCTAATCTATATCGGCAAATATTCTAAGATGACACCCTTTATCCAAATGTTAACTCAACTATCTTATTTGTTTTATGAAAAGCAAAGATATTTTATGAAATTTTGAGAGATATTTTGAAGGATTAAAGGCATATTTGGATGTCCATATAAAAAGCCAAAAGGGATAATGGAAGTCCTAATTAAGTAACTAAGAGGGAGGGGTAAATTGGTTATTTTATGTAAAAAAGGATTTTGTTCCAAATTAAATTTACCCCTTTGATTAATTAATTAGTATCGCGTGTAAAACAATATTCAATAAGCATATAAAACAAAATTGCCAAAATTAAAGAGAGAAGGAAAAGAAGACCAAGCAAAATTCTCAATTTCTTTTGGATAAGATGAGAATCATCTATTCATTTACAAAGAAAAGCTAATTCATTTTCTTATAGCAATAAAACAATTAAAGACATCATGAGTTTTTTTACTGGGTTGAAATTTGAGCAATTCATAGTATTTTAGTATAGAATTGATGCATATATCTTTAATAGTTGTTGTTCCTTTATATGTTTTACTTAGTGTATCCCAAATGTCCTTAAGAAATAAAAAATGGCATAATAGTCATTAGTAACAAATTCTTAGCATAATTGTTCTTCTTAGTTTTCCTTTCTCATCCTTAGTGAGTATTGAATCTCCATCTATGGCGACTTAAATGTTTTCGTATTTGATAATCTCCTATGACTCAAAATCAATTGCCTTAATAAAGCTCTCCATCTTACATTTACAATAGGCAAAATTAATACCATTGAAATATGGAGTGCGATTAGTAGCTACTGAAATATTGTTGTTTACCACAAGATCTTTGAACTCTAAATGATATAAGAGCTAAGCTCTGATAACAATTGTAGGTTTTGAAAGTCATCAAGAGGGGGATAAACTGGTTATTTAGAAATTAAAACTTTTTGTGCAAACCTTATTAAGTAATTCTCCTTTTGATTACTTAACATGTTAGGCATGTAAACAATATAAAGTAGCAAATAAATGCACAAAATAAAAAGAGTAGCAAAAGATAAGATCAAGTACAAGAATTATAATTTTTCAACTTTATGCCTATTACACTCTTCCAGCTCTATTGTTGAGGACTTTATATTCCACATCAGTGTTGTTTTGCTATCTACTTAAAATGATTAAATCAAATAAAGAGAATACAATCCATGTTTTCTTCTTTGTTTCCTAACCAATCTCTAGCCTATAATAGATCTATAGAGTATATAAGTAAACTTTCTACTAACAATCCTCCTAACTCTAAAAAATTATATTAAGTTCTTCTAAATATAAGCACAAAATAGTAACATAAAAATGAAAGTTATAAGTGTAGGAAATCTTCTAAATTATCTACTAATTGTATTGAGAGTATAGAGTTAGCAGAAAATTATAGAGCAAATATCTGCATTTTAAATTTTCAATTGCTTAACTTATATTCACTCTTTAGGCAATGTTTATACTGAACATATGGAAATATCTTGAAAGATTTGAGTTAATATTTAATTACCCATTTGAAATCCTCTTATTCCTTAATTCGTGCAAGCATATATTCTAGCTATTGGCTTTAAATTTAAATATTGAGTTGCTTTTTGATAAGATTTTATGTTATTGATCTACATTGCATGTCTGGATTTTACTCGTCATGAAATCTAGTTCCCATAGCAAAGTATCTCCTCAATTTGAAAAATGAAACTAAGGATACAATTGGAGCAGGTTTGGAATGGGTTTGGTAATCCCAATACCCATTCTGTTACCTACAGGGTGTCTTAAACCTTATAAGGTTTTGAGGGTGTTACCCGAAATCTACCTAATAAGTCTTTTGGGAAACTTGATTCCTAAACCCAAAACCTATTTTCCTCTTCTTCTTTTTTTTCCTTTAATGGTAAGTTATGTAAAATTGATTGCACAAATTAAATAGTTAATGTAAAGATTAAGAAAAGCAAAGCATTGAAAATCTATAGATGCAAAGTAGTACTATGAATCGGCAATGGATTGTTGAACTAAAAATTGCTTAGATTTATTTCAACATGGAGCAAGCTCATTATTCTTGTTACAAGTAAATAAAACCTCTAAAATTATTGTTTAATCAAGTCCTATTGCTTTCTTGCTAAGAAAAAAAAAAAAAAGCTTTTGTATTATATAAATAAAGGAATGGCATACATTTTAATATGAATATTTTTATAATTATCATCTACATAGTTTCACCCTACAATAAGAGGAGTGGGTAGGGTGGGGAAATGCTTTCTTGTTAATAAATAAATAAACAAGGTATAAATAACATAGTTGGTTCTACAAACAAAGCAAATTTTATGTTTGAATGTCAAAATATAGTACTATCTCCATAATAGTATAAACCTGAAAAGATCAATTATTTACTTTATTATATTAGATTTATTGTAATAAAATATAATAACATCATGTTGATACTTAACTAAAAGGTTGAAATCTAGGAACTTATTAATTCTTTAACCGATAGTTTTTATTTTTTATAATATATAATACTTCATTTATTTGTTGTTTAACTAAAAGGTTGAAATCTAGAATTTTTTGTTGTTTAACAAGAAATTTAGCTAAAGTATAATTATACTTTAATAAAATATCATAAATACATTATTGTGAATATATTACAAGCCTTTTATGTAAAAGTATAACATATAGATTAATTTATAAAGTTCATAATTATAGCCTTATATTGTAAAATTTTATTAACAAGTGTCTTGAATTATTATTTTTTTTTATTAAGGTCTCTTCATATTATAATAGGTCAATTCTGATAAAACTCAATTAGAAACTACTTTTCAAAAGTTAGAAAACTTGTATAAAGTCTTTTAAAAAATAACTTTTTTATAAAAAAAACGCATAAATTGTTTTCTTGAAAAATCTTAATATCTCCCCTTTAATGGGAAAATGTTTTCTCTTATAAGGAAAAATATTTTCTACTTAAAAGACCATTTTTAACCTAACAAATAAAGAAAAATAAGGAATATGTTTTCTGGAAATTATTTTCTGTAAAACGGCTCTGAATTTGATTTAAAAATCTGCTGCTTTTTATTGGATGACCTCGAAAGCTAGAGAATGAAACGGTGAAAGGTAGAAAGAATTTAAAATAGGAAAATGCTTTTTTTTTTTCCCAAAAAAAAAAAAGGAAAATGCTTATGCTACCGAAAAATGTATGCTGGATATATATTCTGACACACGTGGATGCTTGTGAAGTAAAACTTTAGGATTTGGATTTACCAACTTTTTTTTTTTAAATTGTTTCAAAATTATCCTTTTACATTATATCCTTTTGGCTATTACGAGAGAATATTCAAACTTTGATCTATCTCAAGAGATCAATAATAATATCATTAAATTACAGTAGTTTTAACATTTACTTAAAATATAGATTGTGTAATTAATAATTGATATTACACAAAGGAAAATATGATATATAGATAATATTAATTATTGATTTATAAATTTATCTTAATTAACTTTTGATCATCGATCTCCAAAGTTTAATATATATATATATATTTGGAAAAAGTTTTATATTATTAAAGTATGGAACATTACATCTAAGAGTAAGTTTATTATTGAAGTGCTTTACAATTGTTTAACATGTCACATTAGCATTTTAAATTGTTCTCATTTCCAAGCAATTTTATACTTTATAAAGAGTTGCTTAAATAAAATTGCTTTAACAATTTCTATAATAATATTTTATAATAAGAAAAAAAAAAAGTAAGGCCAAATGACCAAATTATGGCAACAACAAAGCTTATTAATTGTCTGACAATATGTCATGAGAACTCATATCAAGCAAAAGTATCCCATAAAGCATCCCAACCCAACCTTACTAAGCACTCTTATTACTTTTGAATTATAAAGAACAGTGGAGTACTTGGCATAACTTACTCCAATGACTTAATTATATATATAGGTTTGTTGAAATTTTGAAACTAATTTTTGGACGAGTCAATCTTTGCCCTTTAAATATCATCTAAATCATGTCTAATCCCAAATAAAAGCTATGTTAGAATTTAGGATCAATAGTTTGCTTCAAATCAATGTAATTAGAAGTTGCACCTACAGTACTTGAATAATAGATAGAGTCAATATGTGTTACCTTTCATCACCTAAATGCATGCTACCATGACGAGAGAATTGCTGATTGAAGGATTGATTTTGATTTTGGAAGACAGATAGGTATTACCCACTGGATTTTGAGGCTTGAAACAACTCCAACAATATCCAAATTCAAAAACATGATTTTTAGTGCTTTTTACTTATACATTCCATATATATAGCCCTTGAGAACAAAATGTTAAGATCATTTTCTGCTTTTTGGCTTGTGTAAACTCTTGATTCTAGCTTATTTTCTGGATTTTGAGCGTTCTAAATACTCATAATTATCGCATCCTTATCAATCACGGTTCGGGTTTACCTTCTAACTCTCCCCCTAGAAAAGAAAAAAAGAAAATGAAAAACCATAAGAAGCGCCACTTAGTCATCCAAAGCAGACTGATAAAGCATCGATAGCATCATTCCATAAGCAAATTAACTGAGTTCTGGCTAAGATACACCAGAACCTAAGTATTGGTTTGCCAAAGCAAATTTGTACGTACGGCAATCTCCAACAGGAAATTTTGTATCGCACCGGTAATAACCACCTGGCGATCCACCCCTCTTGTTAGAGTAGCCCGGATAGTCCCATACCGAAAACGGTACTTCCTCCACCAGTTGCAGGCCGTATTCCTCCGCAAGCTCCACTATCTTCCACTTATTGAACGGATGTCCTGTCTTGTGAGTTACATGAATTTCTCCAGTCTCCGCCACCATCAGCCTTGCACTCTTGAGGAAGCCTCTCACCACCGTTCGATGTTTACTGAGAGACAAAATATTTACACCACACTAGCATGTGAAACGATAGTATAGAGAAGAGACTAATTAAAGCCATGGACTTGAAATGAATGCATGAAAACAGATTACCTAGCTATATATTTGTTTCTCATTTTCCTAAAGTTGGCCGGATCTATCTAATTAGTTCAACCTAACAACAAATCCGAAATCAATACCTAACTTTATAACTGAAGCATTATTGTATTTATAGACCTGGTCCATAAACTCTAAAATAATAAATTACATTTACACTTATTCATTCAAATTTTTACTTATCAAATTTATTATCTAAAATATAAAATTGCAAAATATCAATATCTAGTTAAATTTTTACTTGTTAAGAATTTAGGTAAGAGTTTGATCCAATAAAATATTACAACTTCATATGTAAATTTTTTTTTTTTTCAAAGAAAAAAAAACTCATAATTGAAGAAGTGTTTCTGACGTTATCCTATAGTTTACCTAATAACATAGTCAGCCGCTTCCTGGATGCAGTAGTAAAATCCTGAGTGAGGGAAATTGAACACATCACGATCAAAGGCCTTGAGCATAAGAATCGGGTGAGTTGCCATTGTATGTGCATCTACTTCATGCAAGGTGGTGCATCCTAAACTCTCCAGTTCTTCCACATTAGAGATTGCCTTTCCATATTTTCATTCTAAATCCTCTGTCGCATGCATGCAAAATTTTAACGCAGGGATTCAGGTCCCGAACTTTCAATCATAACAAGAGAAAGTTGACTATAGCTAAGTATTGCAACAATTATGTGTTAACGGATTCACAACAGATTTTAGGGCAAATTGCAATGCACACAAATGCTGAAAAACATCGTTGGAAATAATAATGCTGTATGCATGCGGAATTTCGCGATTATACGTACGTCTAGAATCCAGTGAAGTGGCCACCAAGTTGATAGCAGAGCCAAAAACTCTAGCTAAGCAAACTGCAAAGGAAAAATCCCCTTCCCCTACTAGCAGTATCTTTTGGCTACTCCCGTAATGTTTGATCCATTTTTCTTCTCTCTCATCCTCTAAGCATACCCGACTCATATCCATCTTTTCACCTTCCACGTTTGTGCAGTTTCATTCGATATCGTCACTCGAAGTCACCATGCAATTTGTGGTAACTTGTATGTTTATACATGCAAGGAATTAGTACTTAATTCGTATATGGACGGTCTCTTTGTTTTCCTTTTACTACATCAAACGGTTCATCTCTGCTGCATCTAATGGAGTAGATACGCACATTTACCAACATTAGACTTTCCGCTTCGTTTTCTGTGAATGAGTATGACAGTCAATGTAGCTTCAATTTTCTTTGGAAAATGTTGAGGCATTTGCTTCGTTTCTTCAGAGGACCTCGATGGCGGAGAGTTTCAATGTAGCCAGATGATTTAGTTGGGTCCCTAAGATGCACCTGTTAACTGCTAGGGATTATCACAAAAGTTTTTTACCTTTTTGTTTTTTATCAGGTGTTTTTTATTTCTTTTTCTCAACCAAATCGTTTTACAATTTCAAGGAAAAAGAAATTGAATTTGGTCTATCTACTGAAAAATCATTATTCATATGATTAAATTATAACAAATTTTATCGAAGCTTTGGGAATAATAGAAAAAATAGAAACTATATCTTTTTTTTCCCTCCAAATTAGAGTGATAGAGAGGGAATATGAGCACATAGATGATTATTAGCTATGATTTAAATACATATTAATTCTCAAGCCTCACGTTATCTGCTACATTTAAATGGGTTTGAGGTTGAATTATATCATTTTTGAAATTTTTTTTTTTATGTTTTAATGCAAATGACAAACTAAATAAAAAAAAAATTTGGAAAAAAAAAAAGAAACCTGCAATTGTTTTTCTTTTCTTTTTCTTTTTCTTTTTCTTTTTTTATCTCCAACACTTATTATCCTTTGTTAGACGTCACTATCCTCAAATAATGAATTGAGTTCATATAGATATTTTAGACACTGCAATTAAAATAGTCCTTCTGGCTATATTTTCTGCTATTCTCCTCAATGCAATTTAGGTTGGCTTAAGTGTCGAGGGTGATCGAAATCAACTGGTACTCCCTTGTCCAATTTATCCTTTCTTTCTAGGTTCAAACTTAGATTCATTCCCATAGTACGATACTTATTTTGTGACAAAGGTTATAAAGTTTTCTTCCGTCAATCTTCAAAGCAAGGGGAAATGCTGCTTTATTCAGTATTGAACAGGATTAAAATTTCAATGATACAATGAACTGAAAAAAGTTGAGAAGGTTCATAAAAGATTTGAAATGGATTAATAATAATTTTTAGAAATTTTTTAATCTAATAAGTGCAAATACAAAAGGTCCAATTCTTAATTCTTCATGGATTTTTCAACTTCTTTTCTCACTATTTATCATTTTTCTTAAGATTATAATATTATTTTAAATGAAATGGACCATCTCTATTTAGTTTTCTTTAATTTTGCTCAATTTACCCGTTTATCATGTTGCTACGTATAATTAATGGTGAAACTAAAAGAAAGACGATGATATCATGATTACATCATAAAAGATTTCAAAATTCAAGATAATCTCAATCATTTATTTGTAAATTGGGAAAAATTAAGGAAAAGTAAATGGAGATTATCCAAATGTTATTTTAAAAGTATGCTATCAATATTCATTCATTCCCTTGTTTTTGTATCTAATTAAGAAAGTAAACTAACTATATTCTTCCATTTTCCTTCCTTTCTACTACTTTCCCTCTATCTTAACTCTCATCCTTGTTCCAAACATAATGTTTATGTTCTTACTTTCTAGAAAAATGATATTTATATCCATTTAAAGGATTGGCACATTCAATAATAAGTAAATAAAGCTAGTTAAACATTAGTTAATAAATTTAAAAAGGAAATTTTATATTGAACACTTAAAAGAAATAATAATAATAAAGGTGTGACAATGGTTTAATTGCCCCTTCTTTGGATTATAAATATTTAATTATGTAACTAAAGGTGGTAGTCAATGATGATAGTAATGGTGGTGGTTGTCATTAAATTAAGATGAGGTCATTTAAAAAGAAAAAGTGTAATTAGTGTTTTGAAATATATAAAAGTCTTTCTTTTTTAATCGTTGATAAGTGTTGCATTAAATACCCATTAAAATATTTTCTAATAAAAATCATATGTGAGAAATGCAAATGTCTTTTTTTATTTATGCAAATTGGGACATTCCTTTTTCTTAAGGGTGTGCTAAATATGTGATTTATCACTTAGAACATTTTACACGTATATTCATGATGTTTATGAAGGATAGTAAAGGCTTTGTCAAAGGTGTATTTTATTTGGGCACTCCTCAAAACTTCCTTTAATAAGAGAATTTATCTTGCTAGCACGAGTAACAATCTTTTTTTATTTTTTTTCCTTATAATCTTTGAAATCCATAAAATGTAAGAGTTGCTTCAAGTGTACGAATAGGCCTATGTTAATGGTGTATAACTATATTCATGTTAGAACCCATTCAAACATCCACATGTCCAATTATTATCGTCAAAGTCTAAACCAAACAACCGGAGAATTAAGTATTATTTCTAAACTAGTAATTTTTCACTACTCTATTATAGGAGTAAGTGAGTAACCCTATCTTACAGGTTACTCTCTTAGACACTACTTAATCAGGTAAGTTTTAGATGGGTATTTAAGGTTATTGGATAGATTTTGAATTGTAATTTTTTGGAACTTGTTCTATAGAGAAGTGTACAGATATAAGGTCAGGGTACCCTATACTTACCTTAAAATCTGTACTATGAAGTATATAGGGTACATGTTTCAATGTATCTTATATTTACCTTATAATAATAGTTAAATAAAATTAATAAATAAAAAAGAATACCATTTCATTTGTATGGACTTAAAAAAAAAAGAACAAAACAAAATACAGTTCATGAGAAACCCTAAACTAAACCTGATATCCTTATATTAATCTCTTCCTCTTTCATCTTTTCTTTATTGCATTTTCTTTTTGCTCCATTTTCTTCATTTACTATGTCTAATTCTATTAAAGTTAAAAAAGAAAGAATCTACGTGAAGACACCTATACAAGCAATGTTATTGACTTATTTTCTTTTGATGCAATAATTTTTTTGTATTAGGTTTGAAAAATATCTCGTAATAAATTTATATAACGTTGTTTAAATCAAGATTTATTTGATATTAGTGTTTATACCTTTTTTCCTTATCCAAGATTAGGGTTTATATTAAGTTTGAAAAAAAATTAGTTGATAAATTATGATTTAGTAATTGTTATGCATGGAGTATCATTATGAATGCTAACTATAAATTGAGATATTATAATTTATAATCTAAGAATATTTTGATTGCCAAAATAAGTTAGTTCCCAAAATGAGTCTAATTTACAGTTATATATTTAGTATTTAAAGTTGAGACCAAAATTTCACTTAAATTGATAAAATTGTATAATAATGATTAGTGAAGAAAATGATTAAAAAGAAAAATAAATGAAAGAAATTAGAAGGAAAGGAAAATAAATAGAAACTAGCCACAATGAAATTTTTACTAAAAAAAGATTTATAGGTTTTATGAGGTACTCTGTACCCTATACAATTTACAACATATATGGTGATTCTAGAGTGTCATATGATAAGATACGGATAGTAAAGTTGGAGAGCTTGTACCTGTAGGGTAGGATATGTAGAACCTAATACCCTATTCACTCTATATTTGCTCACCCCCTAATCTATTACTCTATTCCAAACACATGGCAAGTTCTTTTATTTATTTATTTATTCTGGAAATAAAGGGAGATTAACTCCTAAGGTACATAGTACTAGAGCATAAAGCTGTGGATTGAAAATTCCTAATACCCAAACTACTAACAGAAAATAAGCTAGGTTTGTTCAAAGGAGTTTTCCTCTCCTTGTAAAGTCCACGACCAAAAACATCTTGTTTCAGAATCAAAGACAAAAGGCACGAGGTGTAAGAAAATTTGCTAAAGTAGCATTTTGTCCCTGCATCCATTTGGCTAGTGCATCTGTAACATGGCTTAGTTCCTGGAAATGATATCAAATAAATCGTAATTTTCTTTATAATAACTATTAATTTGCAATAATTATTTCACATGTTTATGGATTTTTGCATGAAATGCGTTGATTAGAAAAAGTCATTCTTTTAGTTGGTTCAAGACTTTCTTAATCCCTCCGACATTTTCAACCTCTCGTACTTTTTCACTTTTGTTTTGAGTTTTGACACGCATTGCCATTGGACGTATTTAGCAATTAAACAAGCCAAAGCATGGGTGATTGATGAAGTCACGATCAATTCCTATAAGTAGGGAGTTTCTATAATCTCATCTGTATAATTTACTGAAGTGGTCTAACTTTTCATTTCATTTTTAATTTTATATTTATTATATCTAAACTATTGAAAATATAATCACTTTAATGGTTTAAATTTAATGGATATAAAATGAAGAGTAGAATAGAGGGGTTGATTGGTTCTATCAAAAACACGAATGGGACCATTTGGATTAAGATTAGAGATGTGAGTATCTATTCAAATTATGATAATGACCTTTAAACACTTCAATTAAAGTAGGTATCCTTTTAGAAACCGTATAAATGAATAAATAAATATGAGGACAGGACACCATTTATATTTGCATATTTAATGGCTCCTACATCTTAGATTTGAAATATCCCAAAAAAAGAAAAGAAAAGAAAAGAAAATATACATTGAGGAGTATTTTGGTCATTGCAATTTTAGGGAGTCTGGTATATGTTTCACACTGTACTCGACCTAATATTACATATGCTGTATGTAAATTATTGAGATATACTAATAATCCTACTATTAAGCATTGAAAAACAATCTTTAGAGTATTTGGTTACTAATAGAAAATTATGGATTATTCTATGGTGACTTTCCTGTTGTACTAAATGGATACTCAAATGCAAGTTAGATATTAAGTGTTAGTGATAAAAATTCAACTTTTGGATGGATATTGTGAAGCTATGCTTGTATTATTTATTTTATACGGATTGTGCTAATAGGTGGTTAGTTAAGTTAGATATTTCATTTGGGAGTCTGTAAGTTAGTTAGTGTTTTAGTTTTTTAGTTGTATTGATTTGTTACTCATAGATGAGTTGGACACCTTGTATATAAAGCCTCTACTCCAATAGTAAAGAACAACTATTCATTTCCTTTAAGCTCTGGTTCAGTTGAAGTTAAGAGCTTTTGTTCTTGTTTTCCTTCGCAAGCTTAAGGATGTTGCTTAGAGTCAAGTGAGTATCATTCATAGTGTTCACATGGTATCAGAGCTACGTTGGTAAGATCTTAACATTTTTGTTCATTTGGTTCCCTTTGATTCTTGTGATCACGCATCTTGCATTATGAATAATAATACAAATCAAGTGTTGGTGGCAGCAAATGAACAAAACATTTCTGATTCGCTTTATCTTTTTGGATCAAATAATCTAAATATGGTTGTAGGTAACATCATATTCAATGGATTGAATTGATTGGCTTAGTGTCATTTGATTAGAATGGGGCTTAGAGCAAAGTTGAAATTAGGGTTCATTGATGGTACCATTAGAAAGCCTGTTCATAATTCTCTTGATTTTTTTAAATGGCAAAGAAGTGACTATATGGTTTGGTGTTGGATTTTAAACTCAATGCTACGTAAGATTTCATAGAATTTCTTGTATTCTGAATCAGCTTTCGATCTTTGGAATCAACTTCATAAATAGTACGGACATAAGAATGCACCTTTAACATATCAGCTGCTACATGAAATCAGTAATCTTAAACAAATGAATCAACTAGTAAATGTGTATCACAATAAGCTAAAGAAATGTTGGGATGAACTTTAAGTACTTCACACATATTCTTCATATTCCTGTGGTAGAATTGACTATTGTACATGTGAATTTAAAGAGAAGATTGCAAAATTTGAATCATAAACTAAACTAATACAATTCTCAATGGGTCTTAATGATGGATAAGAAGTTATGAGGAGTCAAATTTTGGCAATGGATCCTTTACCAATCGTGAACAAGGCCTTTTATTTGGTTTAGCAAGTAGAAAAGTAAAAGCAAATCTCATCCTTATATTCTACTGATTTAGACGCTTCAACTTTTCAATTTGTATGAATAGAAAAGGTTACTAGTGCTAAGAATATGTTTGACAAGAGGAAGGTCAAAAGAAGTTTCTATCGGCATTACAAAGGAGAAGGCCGTGTTATTGAAAATTGTTTTCAATTAATTAGTTATCCTAATTGGTACAAAGGGAAATGTGTTGGTTCTCAAAAAAGGGCTAGTAAGATAGGAATTATTAATTTAGTGGCTGATAATTTTACTTCACAACTGGATGATTCTTTTTGTACAGGCACATAGTCTTTGGGCTCTTCAGGATCAGGTGTTGTTGATTATTAGCTGATTTAAAACATTTGTAGTGAGATGATGAAGCAAATGCAATTTAACCACTAGAACTCGGATGTTGCAGTTGTTAATACAATTCAGTTTGCTGGTAACTCTTCTTCCATATGTTTAAGTATTAACAATAATGACATTAGTTCTTGGATAATTGATTCGGGAGCCATTAATCACATCACACCTTATCATACACTTTTTTTTTAGGCACAAGCACTTGAACACCCAATCTGCATTAAACTTCTAGATGGCACAGTTAAGATTGTACAGTTAATTGGTTCCATTCATATATGCCCTGTTTTGACTCTCACACGCGTATTATATGTACCTGATTTTTCTTATAATCTTCCGTCAGTACATCGCTTGTTGATTGATAATACTTTGATAGCAAAGGTTGATTCTTCTCATTTTACTTTCTAGGACCAGAAAAGTAACCAAGTTGTTGCTATGGCATCCTGTTAGATATCTCTCATAAATTTTGATAATAACAAAAATGGATAAATGCTAATGAATCATTAAGAATGCAGTTATATAGAAGGATTCTTAGAAAGTTTAAAATTCACAAAACCAAGTTGTATTAAGAAGGTCTGACATAATTGAAAAAGAGAATATTCTGAAAATATTTAGAAGGTGTTTCAAAAGCTTTATAAGTAAAAGTGGTATAGCATTGTAGAAACTTATTCAGAAACTTTAAAGAAAAGAAGACTGATACTCTTCAGAAGGTTATTTAGAAAGTAAGTTTGAAAGAATGACATTAAAAATAAATTTAAATCAGATTCGAATTAATTAAGGCCTAGCTCTATTAGATTGAGTGTATTAGGGAAATACACTTAATCCTGTTTCACTCAAGATGGAACCATGATCCATAGGGATTTTTTTTAAGCGAAAATATATTTGGATAAATCAAGATATGTACAAGAATGGATAAGAATAAGGTAGATTCAGATTTCATGGAGTTTCAAATTTTTGAACTGGAAGGTTATTTGAAAGTTGTGAACAAAAGCATATCTTTTCAAATTCAAATAAGAAGCTTGTTTAGTGGTTATGAATTGATGAATATTTGATCTAAACAAGATAAGGAGAGTTGTTTTTAAATTTGAAATAACTGAGATCTTCTCAAAATATCTAAGGAATTATCTTTAATAACTAATGGTTGGATAAATATGGAAGTTAATCTTTAGATTTTTAGTCATTAGAAGATTTCAATATAAAAGAGACAGGATTCAAAACGTTTGGATACCACTTTGGAAAAATTCTCTCGTAAAATAAAAAGTCTTGATCATATTCTACCTTCTGAAAAGTCACAGAAATTCTTTTAGATACTTCTACAGAAAGTCCTTCAAATACTTCTCTTTAGTGCAAAAATTATTTGAGACTTGTATTCTTTGTTCTCACTTGTAATCTCTAAACTTTGCTGTAGAGAGAAGTTAGTTTGTACTCTATAGATTTGTTTTAGCCTAGATTGTTGAAAAGCTAGATAAGCAGAGTCGAGTATTGTAAAGTCCATATGTGTCGAATGCTTGTAATATTTTCATGATTTGATTTAATAGATCAAGTGAAATGGCATAGATAAAGTAGACTAAATCCCTAGTAATGGAGCTGGAAGAGAGCAATAGGTAGAAGGTCAAAGCTCTATAAAATCTCTACTTGATATTCTCTTTCTTTACTCTTTTAATTTGCTTTATTATTTGTTGTGTGTTGAATTACTAAAATATCATTGTTTACCATTATAAGTTGTTAAGAAGGATAATTTTATTTTTCTTATATCGAAAAACTTATCAAAAAGTTTAAAGATATTAATTTACCCCCCTTCTTGATATCTTATATGGGACCAGCACATCCCATTCTCATGGATTGTATTTGACACATGCTAAAGTTGTTGGTCACTCTAGTAGAATTTCTAATTTTCCTTATACTCCCTCTATTCATCTTTCATGTAATAAGACCTTACATCTTTTGCATCAAAGGTTGGGACATATCTCTTTGTCAAAGTTAGAACATTTGGATTCTTGTAAAGGTTTGGACTTTAAAGACTTTCTCTGTGAAATCTATTATTAGGGTAAGATACATAGAATTCCTTATGAAAGATCTACTCATCGTTCTACTTCTTTGTTTGATTTAGTCCATGTTGATATATGGGGACCTTATTCATGTACTTCAATTTTTGGGGCCAATTATTTTTGATAATCTTAGATGATCATAGTTCCTGTACATGGACATACTTGCTCAATAATAAGTCTTAAGTTGTTGGCACTCTTGATATGTTTTTTTGTCTTGTACTAAATCAGTTGAAAGTGGTTCCTAAAGTCATCTCTTTAAACCATGTTCAAGAGTCTCTTTCTTCTAATTGTCAATCTTTGTTTAAACACTTTGGTATTATGCATCAAAAGTCTACTACTTACACTCTATAACAAAATGGTCATGTGGAGAGAAAGCATCGACACATTATAGAAACAGCTTGAGCCTTGAAACTTCAAACTTCCCTTCTTAATGAATTCTAGGGTAAATGTGTCTTAACTGCCACATATTTGATCAATCTTTTGCCTATGTCTCATCTACATTGGAAGTTTCCTTATGAACTTTTGTTTGGTATACTACCTTCTTACACACACTTACGGTAATGGGTTGCTTGTGCTTTGTTGTCAATACTAAGCCACATAGGGATAAGTTTGCTTCCAAAGCCATTACATCTGTTTTTCTTGGCTATGTCACTGACTAGAAAGCTTATAAGCTCTATAGTTTGGATGATAAGAAGGTTTTTGTCAATAGGGATGTGATATTCCATGAGCAAGTGTTCCCTTTTCACAATTCAAAGACTTTATCTGATCTTCCTTCTCATCCTTCGATTACTTATTCTACTGATCTTGATGGTCTTGAATTGTCACAGTTTACTGCCATGACTGAGTCTTCTTCCTTTGCTTCTAAACTTCAACCACACACATTCTTACCACATCAAATGTCAGAAAGTCTACTAAAGTGCAGCATCCACCATCTTAGCTTCAAGATTATGTCTATAGCCTTAACTCCACAACAATAATAGACTTTTCCAACCATCCACTTTCTTCATCTAAACCTGTTACCACTTCTGCTCTATATCCTTTTCTTGCCAATATAGCATTTGATTCCTTTCCATTAGACTATGTTGCATCTTTGGCTCGCATTCTCACTACTTAAGAACCATTTTGTTATTCTCAAGCATCTAAACATTCGGAGTGGGTTTTAGTTGTGAATCAAGAGCTTGCTACTTTAGAATTAAATGATACTTAGGAACTTACTCACTTACCACCCAATAGAAAGCCTATTGGTTCTAAGTAGGTCTACAAAATTAAATATAGACTTGATGGTTCTATTGAACGATATAAAGCTAGATTAGTCGCTAAGGGCTTTTCACAAGTTGAAGGGGTTGATTATCATGATACTTTTTCTCTTGTAGCGAAATTAGGGACTATTCGTATCTTGTTAGCTATTGCAAGTGCTTACAACTAGCCTTTGCATCAAATTGATATTAATAATGCTTTTTTGCATGGATTTTTGGATGAGGACATCTATATGTTACCTCCATAAGGTTATTCTAAGGTCGGTCCTAATCAGGTTTGTAAACTCAAGAAGTCTCTTTATGGGCTTAAACAAGACTTTTGGTAATGGAACAAAGAGATTTCTCTTTTCCTTATTCATTGTGGGTTTGAGAAATCTTCTAGTGAACATTCTCTTTTTACTCGCTATAGTTTTGATGGTCTTGTTATATGTGGATGACATGTTACTTACAGAGACAAATGAGTCTTCTATCTCTATTCTTAAATTTGATTTGGACAAGGCTTTTTCTATCAAGGATCTTAGACAAGCTTTTTTTTTTTTTTTTTGGGTATTGAGATATGTAGAACTTCTTTTGGTATGTTGCTGAATTAGTGCAAATTTATCTGTGACACTTTTACTGATGTTGGGTTTTCAGCATACAAACCTACTATACATCCTCTTCCTACTTCTTCCCTTACTATAGAAGATGGTGATTTCCTTAAGGATCTATAGCCTTTTCATTGTGTTGTTGGAAGGCTTTTGTATTTGTCTTACTTGACTGGATATTGCTTTCCCTATTTAGAAACTTAATCAGTTTCTTTCTAAACCACGAGTTTCTTACTACTTGGCTACCATTCATCTACTCAAGTACCTTAAAGGAACTGCTGGTCTTAGATTTTTCTACCCCTCAGATACTTCTCCTCTACAAATTTGTGCCTTTAGTGATGTTGATTAAGGTAGTTCATCTTCTGACCAAAAGTCTCTTTCAGGTTATTGCATCTTATTTAGGTTTACCTTAATTTCGTGGAAATGTAAGAAACAACACACTATTAGCACTTCCACCATGGAGGCTGAGTACCATGCTTTTACTATTGCTTCTAAGGAATGCTTATGGGTATCTTATATTCTTCATGACTTGTGCATTCCTTGTTCTCTACCTATTTCCTTATCTTATGACAACAAATCTTCTATTTTGATTGTTAACAATCCTTGCTTGCATGGGCGTACTAAACACATCGACATAGACATTCAATTTGTTCATGATTTAGTTGCTTGTGGTTTTATATAGCTTTCTCATGTGTCTTCTACTGATTAGCTGGCCGATTTTCTTACTAAGCTTGTTTCTATTGCTAGGCTTTCTCCTATTTTGTCCAAGTTGGGCCTTTGCACGGATCCAACTTGGGGGGGGGGGGGGGGGGGTAGGTGGGGGGATGTGAAGCTATGCTTATATTATTTATTTTATACAGATTGTGCTAATAGGTGGTTAGTTAAGTTAGATATTTCATTTGGGAGTTTGTAAGTTAGTTAGTGTTTTAGTTTTTTAGTTGTACTAATCTGTTACTCATAGATAAGCTGGACACCTTGTATATAAAGCCTTTACTCCAGTAGTAAAGAACAATTGTTCATTTCCTTTAAGCTCTAGTTTAGTTGAAGTTAAGAGCTTTCATTCTTGTTTTCCTTCACAAGCTCAAGGATGTTGCTTAGAATCAAGTGAGTATCATTTGTAATGTTCATAGATATTCACCTTAGGTGGTCAAGCAATAAGTTGTGTATCTAAGAAACAAACGTATATAACTTACTCAATCATGGAGGTTGAGTTGATAACACTCACTACAATTGATAGAGAAGTAGAATGACTAAGAAACTTGTTAATTGAAATAAAAATCTAGCCAAAACTTGTTTTAGCCATTTCTATACTTTGTGTTAGTGAAGTTACAATGTCTTAGGTTTATAATAAAATTTGCAATGGGAAGTCTAGACATATAAGGCTAAGACATGAATATATAAGAAAATTAATAAGTAACGGAGTTGTAACTATTACTTATGTTAAGACTAATAATAACTTGATAGATCCATTGACAAAGGAATTGTATAGAAATTTGATGAATAATACATATGCTAAGATAGGTCTCAAACTTCTATAATTAGTAATGATGGGAATCTTATTTTGCTCTAGTGTATCACTAGTTTCATGGTTTAAAGGATAAAAACAAGTCATTATTAACTGGGTATACTATAAGTACTATTAATTAAAAGAAGATGAGATATGATGTAAATAAACATTTCTTAATGGATAGATTTTAAAATCTAAATTAATCAGTTTGATAAAGTCTACCTAATTGAATATGGGAGTGGTGCCGCTCCTAATAAGAGTTTAAAGAAGTTTAAAAAACTTTACTTTTGTAAATGTTTAATGAAACTAGGATGATGCATGGCCATTACTGCGTTATGATGAAAATCCATTGATTAATGATTGCGGTGTGAATTCTTCGATTATAATTTATAGTGTGAAAGTTTAAAGTTATTAGCTACTTATCACCCTATTGCAACTTTGATTATTTGTACTAAGGAATAGTTCAAATCTAACGATACTATTCTTTATGCATAATTAGTGAGGAGTTTTTATTTAAATAATGTTTAGATAATTGACAATCTAGTGGAGGACTGTAAAAATTGACTGCCAATTATGTGTTTAAAGTTTAAACTATATGTTTAGAATGTTAGATAATTGATTTATATGGTAACCTTGTTAATTATAAGCATTAAAAGGAGGATTTAAACATTTGCAAGAGGATCATGACTAATGTTCATAGCTGTAAACCTAGGCGTAATCTTTTCATTAGCATGGAATTGAGAAAATAAATTTAGGAGAGATTCATGGCCAGGATCATGGTCGTAAACTTAGAGTGTGATTTGCAATAGTAAAGAGGAAAAAAAAAAAAAAATTAAGCACGAGAGGTTTAAGGATCATGGTCATGAACTTTACTTGTGATTTGTGCACCATGTAATGTTAACAATCGTGCTGCTTGATATAGTTGCAATCTTTGATTAGAATCTCATGAGTTATAATTACAAAAATCATAACACTTTGTGATATAAGGTTTAGATAAATCTGTAGCTAATTTTTATCCAATCTAATGGATATAATTTGATCATTGAATCAATATAACTCTTAGTGAAAAGTTGTATGCCTTCAAAGTGTACATTATAAACGACTATTGGCAACTCTGTTTTTCTTCTTCTTTTTTGCACAAATTTTCATTTAATTTTCTAAAAATCATCCATCTTCAAACACAACAAAAACAAACTCTTCTTATCTATATTCTAAGTATGATTTGGTGTATGAATTTTTTGTTATTCATACTCTAAGACTTGGTTATATCCTAGGGAATTCAGCACTTAAACTCTCATAGCAAATTTTGTGTGAGAGGCGTAAATTCTCTAAGGAAAGCGATATCAATCGTGACTCTAAATTCAATTCACTTGTTAGACCATATTTGTATTTCCTAGCATCAAGTGGTATAAATATTAGTCTTTCAATAGGAAGGATTGGGTTTAAATAACCCTGCGCTAAGTTATAAAATATAATTCAAAAAAAAAAATTTGCATAATATGGAGTAGATTGTTAATGAGTCAAATCTTATCACAAGCTACTAAAATTTATCGACATTTATTAGAATTCGACTAGATAATAGTCAAGCTGAGTCAAGCTTAGCTTGCTCATAAACTTAATTGAGTGTAACTAACATGTCAGTTGACTTTAGATCAAGTTAGGTTATTTGTATTAATTAGAAGAAAATATATTTTTTTAGATAATTTAAGTTTAAACAAACTTAATTAGTTCGAGTTTACATTTATTGAGTATAATTTCAAGTAAAACTCAAGCTTAATATTATTCTACAATCTATTAAGATTAATCTTGAATTTAGTACTATATTATCTTAATTTAACTCATTCAAAATTCTAATTTGAGATCTAGTTTATTGTATTTTTGCCATATCGAATATGTCTTTATTAAATTGATAAGGTTAATGTAGGCTATGTATTATAGTAGGCTAGATTTAATATGTTTCTAATATAATTTACTACATATAAAAGAAATTTAGTTGTCCTTAGAATATGAAACAATCATCATTAGGAGAATATTGAAGAATAAAGAGGAAAGAGAAATTGCTAATGCATTTGGAAGAGGCAATAGATTGTTACAGGAAATATCAACTCTAATATATAATAAATATAATAATTCATAACATATTTATACATTTAAATTTTTAAATCAAATGGTTATAGTACTAGTCATAATTGTCAAAATTGTGATTTTACTCACGCGATTCTATGAGTTTACGATTTTAGGTGGCTTTTCTAAGTTAATTTAGATGTAGAATCCTTTTTTATATAAAAACTTATATTTTTAACCAAGTTTATATATAAACTCAATAAAACTTACGTTTTTAACCAAATTTACTGATTCTATATATTTAAGTTAAATAGACTAAAAAATTAAAGAAAAAAATATAACTAGCCTTTTATAAGCTATCAACTATTAAGATATTACAACATCTGTCCTATCATATTCTAATTTTTTACCTCTTTTTTTCTCTCCCAATCTCTTATTTTATGTTCATAACTTTTATCCAAGTTTCAACTCTAATAATAAAGTTTACAAAGAAAAATATATATTTTATTTTATACCGTCAATAACTTAAAATGAGTTGAAATATTTATTTTGCTTTAATTGATAGCTTTAAAAAAAAAATTGGGAAAAAGTTTAGTTTCAGCTCTATTTTTTTTTTTTATACATGTTAGATTATATATAAAGAATTTGTATGAAAAAAAAAGAACTTAATTTCTTCGTTTTTTTCTTTATTTTCATCATGTATTTTAAGTTTTGAATAACTACTATAAATGTATCCATAATTTTTTATAGTTATTTTACATAAGTTGTAAAAACTTACGTTTTTACGTTTCGATTTTATAGATCTTATAATGACTCTGGGTAGAATCATGAGTTTAGCAACCTTGGTACTAGTGATTATATTGTGTCAGAGTAGGCGGTTTTCAGTTTAAACTGCTTACCACTAATTAACCCCCATCTAATTGTATTGTCTACTTACTAAGGCTCATTTAAAATCTAGTTGATTAGTAAAGAATAAGAGAAGCAATTGATCTCTAGTATTGGAACTAATGTTGTCATACTCAAGTTGAGAGGTTTAAAGTAGAATTGGATTAATCTAAAAAAATATTATAATGTAATTCATTTTTATTTATAAATAATAAAATTGCCCATATTATTAAAGTTTAAAAGTTAAAAACTTTTTATAGTTTACTTTTTATTTTTCTTTAATTTACATTTTTTAGTAGGTCGATAAATTCTCTAGAAAAACAAAAGAAAATAGTACATTTTGTAAGTTGAAAAGCTTGTTTAGGTTCTTTTGATATTGTGTTAGACGAGGCAGATCAACTGAAACAGTGTCAATGAGGTTTAAAGGCTTCATTTGAACTAATTTTATAGTTAGATCAAGTTGAATCGATTGAGTAGAACTAGGCTAAAAGTTGATTAATGTTTTACCATGTTTTTGTCAGTTTTAATTTGTTCGCGCGCAGTTGTTTTTATTCAATGGACTGCTTCGTTTTGGAGAGGAGTGGGTGGGGTGGCGGGTGAAGAACATAAAATGTAAGGAAAAAGAATCACATTAAATGGGTGCATCAAGGAAATTAACCTCCAAAGCTAAATGTTTTCACACATTTTAAGATTGATGATAATCTTTAATAAAAGTAAATTTATAAAAATTAAGAAAAGTTTTTGTATAACAAGCACATCAAAATAGCCCGACTAAACCTCCCGACTACCTGGAGGCTGGAAGTCTTCTGTTAAACTCAATGTCATCTTAAAAAAAAAAAAAAAAAAAAAATTGAAGCAAAATTTAAACATTTTTCCAAAAAAATATGAAGCTACTGTCCATGATCTACAGAAGACGAAGCATAACACCTAACAACGTTGGTAAGTGTGCGAATCTACAACTTTAGATAGCAGATGAACCGTTTTCATGTTGTAGAGGAAAACAAAGAGACACTCTCATTCTATAGATAGAAAACACAAGTCATCCATAAATGGTATTCATGGTGATTCTGAGTGGTGTTATCCGAGAAAACTGCACATACAAAACATGGCAGATGAAAAGATTGATTTCAGTCATCGTATACGCTTGGATGAGAGAGAAGAAAAATGGATCAAACATTATGGGAGTTGGCAAAGCGTACTGCTAGTAGGGGAAGGGGATTTTTCCTTTGCAGCTTGCTTCGCTAGAGCTTTTGGCTCTGCCGTCAATATGGTGGCCGCCTCAATGGACTCTAGACGTACGTATATACTCGTATAGTTGCATAATTTTACATGCTTGGAGCATTTATCCGACAGTGATTTTAAAAACAGTGTTGTAATTCCTGCAATGATCCAATAATTCAACCCATATAATGCGATCCATCAAACCCGATGCGAGCACTACTTGATAATTTATGGATGATTTTTGGCCTGTTCAACTATCAGGTTGAGTTAGGACCGAACATGACTTGATAATACGTAGCGGCATTCCTTGAAAATTTTCGACATTGCAAGTATTTTTCCTCCCATTTGACATTAATAACTCTGTTTGTATAAACAACACTTATGATTTTTCTTTTATGACGGATGCATCATCAAATTTGAGGTTTTCAGTAATTGATTTTGCATGAGAACTGGTGAGTTTAGGATGCACCATTTTGCTTGAAGTAGGTGCTCATTCAATGGCCATTCAATCGGATCTCAAGCACAAGTCCTTCGATTGTACAGTATTCAATTTCCCACACTCGGGATACTATTAATGCATCCAGGAAGCGGACGAGAGTGTTATCAGGTAAACAAATATCTACTTTAAACTTTTTATGTACTCCTATCAAGACCATGACTTTAATTAGTCTCTTCTTTAGACCATGATACATGTATTATCTCAGTAATCATCAAATGTTGGTGAAAGGGTTCTTCAAGAGTGCAAATAGAATGGTGGTTAGTACGGGAGAAATTCATGTAACTCATAGGAAAGCACATCCGTTCAATAAGTGGGAGATAATGGAGCTCGTAGAGGAATACGGGCGGCAGCTGGTGGAGGAAGCACCATTTTCGGTTCACGACTATCCAGGCTACACTAACAGGAGAGAGGCGGGGGTTATTACAAGTGCGATTCAAAATTTCGCATTGGATATTCCTGTACCTACAAGTTTACTTACAAGTGCGATTCAAATTGGGATACAGTTTAGAATGGTTTCTAGCCTCATAATCCATCCTTCGATCAAGAATTTTCTTTTAACTAACATAGGATGAATTTACGTACAGCCTTATCAATAAAAGCTGCATGTTGTTTCTATACATCAATACACTCCTTTATTCTCCAACGATCTATGCATATGATATATATACACACATATATATATACATACATATATCATATCCATATCCACTGTCTATTTGAGGTGCTGTCACAAGAATGTTGTTAAGAGTTCCTTGCCATATATTTTAGGGAGCTTTTTGGAGAATGGCACTCTCAATTTTATAATGATTGATTGATAGTTTAATTTTTACGATTATTAATATTGCTATACAAACTTGAATCATTTGAATTTTGTTGAGACCAATGCACTATAATAATATCATATAGAAATAAACTTTACAAACTCGAATTAAAAGTCAATGAGGTGTCAGTTGTAACACCTTAATTTCTTACAGTACTTGCTTAGCTTTAATAGCTTAGGCTCAACCCGTTGTTTTATCACGTGACCTCTTATTAAGAAAGATAAAACTTTCTTAAACTTTTGTTTGACTCTCTTTCTCTCTTCTAGCAAACAATTCTTGAAGGCAACCCTTTCACCTTACACTTTCTCTAACAATCTCAATTAGGGTTAGATCTATTCTTATTTTCAATGTAAATAAACAAAAGAAATATAGATGTTTGTTTCTCTCAACTAGATCTATCCATTGATATGATTTTCTTGAAGGATTGCCAACGTAAAGTGTTCCTATGTTTTGTGAGGGTTTGGGTCTTTATTGGATTTGACTTCCAGCAACTCCAAGAAAGAAGAAGAGACGAAGAAATAGAAGAAGTTTGCAAGGGGTTACAGATGGTGTCCCCTTCTATTATCTTGCTATTTATACTTTGTAGTATTTCTATTACAATGTGAGTTACCCCATACACCCCCCAAACCCCCCCACCACCCACCTACCCACCTACCTTCTTCTATTTACACATACAACTGCTCTTCATTTATTTTCATGTATGATCATGACGTATGCATAAATATATGTATACTGGAGTCACATATTCCTCTAAATATTGAGTTCTTTGGGTTTTTCTTTAAACTCTGTCTATCCTATTCATAATCTACTTATATTTACTTTCATTGAAAAACTTGAATTTAAGTAATTGGCTAAACTTTTAGATGTATCATATCAAGATTGTTTCTAATGGTGAATTGCCCAATTAGAACCATCCAATTACTTGGTCTTAAATGGTTCTTGAACCATTTAAGTTGGACCAATTTCAATTCTGTAAACTAGTGTATCGGTCTTAAGCTAGTTTACACTTTCGAATGGGCTTATGCATTTGTCTAAATCACTCCTAATAATCAATATCATGTAGCGAGTGTATGAGTTTGTCTTAGAGAAGTTTTGATTTGATGGGATGTAACTTAAAGAGAGGTATGGGAAGAGGAATAGGCAAGCTCAATGTCTTACGTGCATGCCTGTGACAACGGATCAAATTATGTGTTCTTGAATGCTTTGATATGTTCTTGATAGAATAGTTGATTTGGTCTTTTGGGGGTTGTCTATCTGTAGAGTAAATTTGTTTTTGAGACTTGCTGGTGTTTCGAATGTTACTAATGAGGAAGAGGAAGAGGAAGAGGAAGAGGCTCCTATATGTAGATTTTAACCCCTGGTTTCGATCTTTACTTGAAGCTGAAGTGGATAGATCACATGAGACGTTGATAATGATTATCAAATTGGATGGCTAAGATTAAAGCTTTCCAAACCTTAATGTTATTAGTTAAGATGCATTAGATATGGAAAAATATAATGAAGCAGACCTCTTATTAGGATTCCGAATGAGTTAGATTAAGACAATAAAATATCAAATTCAAGATTGAGCTTTATTTTTTTTAGAATTTTAAGCCTAAGCTTCACTTAAAATGATACTTAACAAGTTTAAGCTCGAATTAGTTAAAGCTTGTATAAATTTGAATTATCTAAAAATATATATATTTTCTTTTAATTAATACCAATAATCTAACTTAACTTAAAACTTGACTAACATGTAAGTTATAGCCCAGCTTAATTAAGCTTATAAGCCAGTTGAGTACATGAAGTTTGAGCTTGACCTACTGTTGTCTAGTTAATTATAGTAAATATCGAGAAATTTAAGTAGCTTGCCATAAGATTTGACTCTTTAACAATCTACTCCACACTATGCAACTTGAAATAAAAAGTAAAATAAAATAAAGTAAATTACTAATTAAGTATGAGAAAGGTATGTCTAGAGCTATGTAAGCAGCATGGGTTACGTAAGTCAACCTGTTTAACCTACAAAAAAAAGTTAATTAGGCTAAAATATTTTGATCCGTTTAAATACGGGCTTTTTTAGCTCACCCCACTTAACCCGTGAGTTAAAGCGGGCCATCCTAATGCGGGGGTAGGTTGGCATGCTAATTCGCACAAAAAAAGAAAAAAGAACATAAACCAAATTAGACTTGAGACATTGCATTGCTTAACTAGACTTGGGGAAAGGTTGGATTCGACCTATGAACTGAACCAAAACTAGCCTATGTTTCATCGTATTTGCGTAAACCCTTAAGCCACGGGATTGAAACATAGCCTAATCCGTCAAGCTTGCCAAGTCGGCATAGTTCTATGTGCTTAACCCACTAAACTGGCAAGTTTAAGCCTAGGTCAAAAGACTAGTGGTTCAACCAACCGGTTTTGACCCAAGAATTTAAAAAAAAAAGAATGCAAGTTTAGATAAATTAGATGTAAGTATTGCTCTAATTAAAACATAAAATCAAATTAAATATATATATATATATATTATTCCTTATATTTATAAGTTGATATGGAGATCGAATAATATATGTAAGTTTATAATAAAAAGAATATTAAAACTCGTATATTTTAATATTAATAAAAGTAGATAGTCATGATATAAAATATATTACTTTAACCATCAAGAGAGTTTAGAGCATAAGATATTACAAACTTCATATAATCTTGCCTAACTGTTAAGCGAGTAACTACTTTTACAAATTAATATATTTCAATGATTTACAAAAATATAAATGTATTTATAATTTAATACCATTAAAAGTTATAAAGAATGTATTTATGCTATGTATAAAGTAATATGATTATTATAGATATTAGATAGACGTTTTTGTCTTTACAATGCCAATCTTACTCCTACATAAATTATATTGTTTTTTGAAGTTTCTTTTAAAGTAATAAAAGGTCACAATGAGCATTGCTTATCATAGGTCTAGTTCCATATTGGTTATATTGATACACTTTTCTTGAGATATTACCTATAAAAAGAAATTTACTCACTTAATTCACCAACAATGAACAAATAGTAATAATATTACATTATTGAAAATACAAATTATTAATCTTATGCCCAACAATTAATAGGATGAAATAGTTAAAATTTTAAATTCTTATGATGTATTAATAGTTTTTTTTGTCAAATTAAAAATAAAGATAGAAGAGTATTATTTTCCCAATTGAAAATGAATTTTTTTTTTTAAATTGACCGGTTCACAAACTAAGGAACCAGCTTGGAACGGATCCTAGTCGGGTCGGTGCCATTCAACCTCCAAGTGGCTCGCAGTTCAGCATTTCCAAGCCGGTTTCAAACCGGCCCCAAGCCTACGCTTAACTGACAATTTTTCAATTTTAATATTTGATAGGATTTTACTTAATAGCCACTATAATATGTTAAAAAGAAAAAAGGAAAAACCATGCAAAGTTGCAGTAAAAATTCCTTGCGATAAAATTCTTGGTGAATGAGCTTTTGTTGATATGACTTGTAAAACGAAGGTAACGTTTGATTGTATAATTTTTGTAATATTGGATTTGATAAAAAATTTTATCCTATATTTAGTTTGTAATTTTGCTTGATAACTAGATAAAAATTAGGTCGATGGACTAGACAAAAAATCTAAATTTTATCTCATCTATACCACGAAATTCATTGAATAAAAACAAAAAATATTTTGCATTCTCAAAAATATTATTTCTTATTATAATATTGAGTTAATTAATATTATTTTTTTAAGTATTATAAAAAATTATTTATTTTATAATATAAATAATTAATTTTTTAATATAAATTTTATATCTAATACTATATAAACCAAATATTGAATAATAAATTTCTACTGTTCACGTGGTCTTTTCTGTTCTATCTAATTCTCTTTATTTTATTCGGTTATTGTCAGCCTTGGAAAGACGACATTGATTGTCTTTAAATTAATCCTCTTGAACTATCTTATCCAGGGAAGTCGATATCCACTTATGATTAAAGTTGTTCTAGACTGGTATTTCTCGGACCGCCACGATGAAATATATTTTCATATCTTGGCTTCAATTGTTTGAGCAAATTGATCTGCCACTTAAATAATGTCTATGCTTTGATTATTAAAATAAAAGATGAAGAGATGTCATGAACACTTGAAATATTAACAAAAGCTTGTTGGTTGGAATACTAACTATTGCCACATTAAACAAAATACCGAAGTTCCTCAAGATAAAGTATAGGAAAAAGTATAATTTAGCACTCAATCTTTTGCACATTTTTTATTTAAGTCCTAAATGTTTTAAATTTTTATTTGAGTTCTCAATATTTATAAAAGTTTTTAAATAAATCATTTATTAATTTGCTGTTAACTTTTCCGTTAACATGATATGTAGTACTTTTTTAATAGTCCATAGGAAAAATGCAAATTTATGACTTAATTTTTTATTTAAGTCATAAACATTTCAAAATTTCTATTTAAATTCTCAATATTTGCAAAAGTTTTCAAATAAGTCCTTTGGTAGTTTGTTGTTAACCTTTTTTGTTAACAATGGTATGTGATACTTTTTAATTGGCCCATATATTTTTATTAAGTAATTACTATAATAAAATAGTTCAAAAATAAAAAAATAAAGAAAATAATAAAAAAGAAAAGATAAAGAAATGCAAAATAAAAAAAAACAAAGATATATACATGTATAATATAATATAATAAATGTATATACATGTGTATTTATTATAATTTCAATAAAATAAAAATTTTAAAAATTATAAAATTTTAAAAAAAGATGAAAATATAAAAAAAATTCATTCTAGCCATCCCAAGACCAAGGGATGATCGAAATGAGCGAAAGGAAATGATAGGTTGCAACTTATATACTAAAGTGGGTAGCCACCCACTTATTGAATTTAATAAAAAATAAGAAAATGAAACAAGAGTCAAACCTAATTAAGTTAAATACTTAGTTGTGAGTGGCTTCCCATGCTAATTAAAGAACTAATCAGGTTTCACTCCTTTATTCTTTTTTCATATACACTACTTGTGGTGGATTGATNTATGTGCGCGAGTGTGTGATATATTTTAGTGGAAAGGAGAAGTGACTTTTGTACAAACACGACGTACTCGAATTCTCTTGGAATGTTTATATATATATATATATATTATCGTCGAACTTTTCATACTATTTTCTTCATTCGAGTAGAGTGAAAGTGGGGTTTACACTTGCCAACAGCCTGTGTTCGTTTCCTATTTAACTTAAGGATTTTTCTCTTATATTGGTATTTCTTTATATTTAAATCATTAAACAAACTATGAATTTAGTGATTCATATTTTAAAAATGTTAAATAAATAGTGAGATAGAAGATATAATTAGTTCTATAAAAATAGAGAATGGGATCCTAAAATCTCCTCTTAAATCAATCACGAGTGCAAGATGAGTTGTTTGATAGGATTCTAGATCTGTTTAGGATTGTAATTGACTAGCGAAGTTGAATAGATATTGTGTCTACTTCACATTTAATTAAAAATTTCACCTTGATCTCAACTTAAGTTTGATTAAGCTAGGAATATTGAGCTTAAGCATGACTCTAAATGCATCTCAACAAGCTTTAGTTCGAATTGATTCAACATGTTTAAGCTTGATTTTTCTTAACAAAATTTCTTTTAATTAGATCAGTATTATTAGGATATGAACTCAACATGAATTTGATTGGCATTTAACTCCAACTCAACCCTGATAAGTCTCACAAGTTAATCGAGCTCTATTTAATTAAAATAATATTATTCATATGCAAACTTATTTTGAGCTCAATTAATATTGAATTTGGATTGTACCCCATTTAGGCTCATAAGTTAATCAAGAGAAAATCACAAGTTAATACAAAGTCTTTTAAAGGCTATTACAACCAAACGAGTCTCAAATGGACTTAAAAAGACCTTTTTTTAAGTATACTTTTTATACACAAGACAAATAAGTAAAATCGAAAGCAAAAGAATCGATCCAATGATCAATATTCTATGCCTATCAAGACAAATTTCCCTAAAATATCATTAATTGGCCTAGTTTGTTAGGTCTATCATTAATCCATCAAATTGATCCATGTTATTGAATTGGACTAAACCTCCAATTATAAGAATAGTCCTCTAAAGTATGTTACATGCTTTAGAAATTTTATAGACTTCAAATTCTAGGAAAATCGACCTAGTTTGCATCAGACTTCCAATACCTCTTCACTCCCTAATCTTACGTCTTAATCTTTCCCTTAAGAATGAAGAGGGCTAGATCTACTATTAAAAACATGTTGTGTAGTATTTTAATTTCTTTTTCTTATTTTGTAGGATATAGATAGGGATATCACTGGGGTAGGTTTAGAATGAGTTTTGCGAAATCCAAACCCTACCTTGTACCCTTCCCAAAATCTTATAGGGTGTCCTACAGAGTGTTTACCTTGTTTTTAGAACCTGTCCCTATAGGGTTTTCTAGAACCCATTAAAAACTTGACCTGATATACTAATGTAAAAAAAAAAAAAAAAATTCATTTATGAGTCTACACCAAAAGTAAAGTAAATGGCCTATGGTTTGTTTTGAATAACAAAGTAAATGGTATATGGTTATTCAAGACTAAATCAATTTCTTTTTACTTTAAATTAATACACAACTAATGAAAAGCAAATAGGTAGGAGTTGAGAAATATGGTTGACAAACTAAGAGTGAGAATAAAAGTGAGAGAAGAGTCATAGAGAGCATAAGAGTATGAGAAATAGATGGGGTTAAGGTTTATTACTATTATTATTATTATTATTATTATTACTTATTATGTTTCATTATTTACAACTAATACTAAATTACTAATATTATATTTATATACATTATTATTTTTAACCGAGTTCAAATTTTTCGTCAGTTTTTTTTCTGAATCCTAAAACTTAACCCATAACTTTATAGGGTTGGAGAACTACTTCCAAAACCGATCCCAAGACCTTATAAGGTTTGATTCTATAGGGTTTTTAGCGGATGTGGTGGGTTATCAACCTTATAATAACCTACTCAGTGGCATCCAAAGATATAGATTTATCTACTTTCTTTATTCATTCCTAAGCTTAAAGGATTACAAATATGTTAAGAATAGCTATACTTTGATTCTTTTTCACAATAGTACAAGTTATTCTCATATATTATGAGTTTATCATGCCTTTAAGGCTCAGTTCAATTTGGTGTCTTATTAAATTATCCATGTAATAGATATATTCTATATTATGAAGTTTGACTTTACATTCCCTTTAAAAATTATTAATAATATTTAAGTTTCCATTAAGTTATTTTTATGTAAGTTAAAATTGTATTTTCAATCACTCATCTATCTCTTATATATATATATTCCAAATTATTATCTATATCTATATATCTATATCCTCTTCTTCTATATCTTCAATATATGTCATTATGTTAATACCAACTTATTCAACTTCATACTCCCCTCTATTTGACGTGTCAATAGGTATCTTGAGACATACATAAAAATTTTACTCATTTTAGATAAAGCTTTAAAACTATCAATATATAATCTGAATTAGGAGTGACTACACGACTTTTAACAAGAAGAGATGATGAGATACAAATGTCACTACCAAAAATAATTCGATTGTTGGTTAATCATTATAGAAAATTGAAATAGAAAATAAGAAAAAAAAAAGATTTTTTATTTTTTAAAAGATGAAATCATCTTTCCAATTTTTATTTGAATTTTCTTAGTTATTAAGCATCGCCTTTTACCACTGCTTATCACTAAAAGCAATAATGTTTTTAGATTAGTATGATTATTTGGTAAATCCATGAGTTTGATTATAATATATATAAAAAAAAATTGAAAATGCTTTTCATGGAACGGTGACACCAATCTAAATCACATTTTTGGATCATCTTCTTTTTATTTGTATTTTTTTTTTAATTTTTGTAATATAATTTTTTTCCGCATATTCAAATCATGCTTTTGCCGAAATAAGAAACTAATTAGATGAAAGTACAAGTACATATACACCTTCTTATGGAATTAATATCTAACAAATCGTAGCCCATGAATGTACACTTACTTTGCCTTTATTTTGTCTAATTTAATAAGAGAAACAAATAAATTTATTATATTTTGTGAATAAAATATATTTTCCTTAAAAGACTGAACTTTTCATTTCTCAGCTCTCACATCTCATTTACCATCTTAACCATAATTATGACAAAACATAGAAAAAAGAATTTACCCAAACACTACTTTTGAAACTCAAAGAAATCTGATAATTTTCGAATCTCTTGATTTCAACAAATATAATTCAAACATCATAGATATTGATAAAATAAAAGAAGAAGATAGTAAGTAAGATGAAACTATTCCTCTCTATTTGTGAAATTAGAATGAGTACAAATATTACAAGAGTTTAAAGAAATCAAGACTAACCATTTGCTTTTGTCGCAGTCTTCATGATATCTTTATCAATGACTCAAGACTTTATTTAGGTATTACAATCCACCACATATTTCCACAAACTAGAAATATATTAAGGCTTTTAAATCCTTTAACAATCAACTTTGATATTAACCATCATTACTAGGTAAAATCATCAAAGAGCAGGATCATAATTCATTAGTCATCTTATAATATGAAAACGCACTAAGACTAAAGTCATGATTCAAATTTACAAGTAACATGATTAAACATAGGAGTCTCTAATCACCTTAATGACAACTTTAGAACTCAAAAGATACAATAAAGAAAGTTGTATCCTCAACAACATCAAGTCACTTCTAAAAGTAATATAACTCCTTGTTACTACAAAACTGAAGAAACCTCAAAAATAGAAGAAAGGGGGGAAAGTGAAGAAAAAAGAGATGTAGAAATAGAAACAACTTTTGAAAGGAAGGGGATGAAACAAGAACAAGAGGGATTCACTAAAGAAGATCCTTCTCCTTCCCTTTTTTCGGAAGAAAAGGAGGATGCTTCTTAATCGTAAAATACTTGCACTAATAGCTATATTAAATAAGAATTGTCTTTATATGATTTTGAATGAGATCATAAAATAAGAAAATTGGATAAGGACTTTGCTAGAATATTTAAAATGGAGTTCGTTATGGAGAATGAACTCTACGAAGGTAGAGTAGAAATTAGTACGATCAAGAGAATTTGAAAGATAAAGAGAATAGGATAAAGTTGCTCAAAATCAAATGAGATTGAAAAGTCAAGATTTGGTGATATAACACAGTGTCTTCCAAAAGTGGAACAAGTGTTAGAAGTGCTTTCAATTAATTCAATATCGATGAACCTAGAAAAAAGAGCTAAAGGTTAGAATGAGGATATAACAAGAACTCTTGGAATTCCTTGGGAATTTTTTATTGGTGTTGAACTATAGTGCAGCTCAGTTTAGAGGGAAATTATGAGCATTATGTTCATGCATAACTTCCATACCAAGGTTAATAGTGCGTTCGAGGATTCGATCATTTATATATAATTTGATTTCTAGTACATGGCTTTCTTTCATTCTAATGGGTTTTGAAGATAACAAAAAAAAAAAAAAAAACCTTTCTTTGTTCATAACCTAAACTAGGTAAATCTATAAACTTAGTTTGATTACATGTATAATCTTGATCCTAATCATCATAAAAATATAAATATTCCATGCCTTCCACCTCTTGTATATCATCCACAAAAGGTTCCTCATAGATAAGGTAATCATTGTTCATGTGCCTGAAAAAGAAAAGGAATGAGATGAATCCCAGTATATGATGCACAAGCACATGTGAATGTCCATCATTCAATTTCACATACATACACAAATTGCAATTAAAGAGAAAACAATCACAATTTAGTTATCTTGAATTTAGTTTAGAAACTAATAAAGGGGTACTCAAGACCCTACCACACCATAGTCTTTGTCCACATACATTATTAAATATATATATAAGTTTTCCTTTAAGTCTTTTATTTCCGAGTCTATAATCCAAAGACCATAAAACTTACATATAAGTTACTCCTATAGGGAACTGCCATTGTAGGCTCCTAAAGCAAGTGGATCAAGCACAATCGACATTCATTTAAGCCAAATATAAATTAGTCCAATTAGCTTACTAAGTCTTAACAAGCATAAGCAAACAATCAAGCACCAAGTACCTAAATAACGAGACAAGACCAATACTAAAGTCTAAGTAAGTATAAAGGAAGTAATCCAAGCAATTAACTTGATCAAAAGCATAAATCCTTCTCAACTTTCTTAATTAACCAAAATCAACAAGACTTTAAGTTAAGAATCCCAATCAACCCTCTAAGTGTTTCACTATCTTAGGTTTCTACGGACTGATAGTGTGCAAAGATTGGATCTTTGGATAGGGGTGGATGCTAAAAGCACTTGGTACAAGGTTCAAGTTGGAGAGAAGTGAAGAAATGCAAGTTTTTAAGCTAAATAGGACATAGTGACTAAATGCTAGCTGTTAGCATCTGGATACTAAGCCAACAACCATCATAGAGGCCTAGAGTCTTGATGTTAACCCAAATGGCATTTGAACACTAAGCTGTTGTTTTGCATTTTTTCATAATAGCACGACTTTGAAGCTTACACCAAATCAACCATCTTTTCTCCAATTTCTCATATAACTTCAAACATGAAATTAGGCACATTATCTTAATGATTTTCACTCTTAAATCTCAATCACAAACTTCAATTCTTCACACTCAAACCCAATAATTCTTCACTAAACCAAACTGCAAAAGAGGAAGCAAGTGTAACTTACTCGAAAATAGCTCAAACACTTGGTGAAGCTTGAAATTGGAGATAAATACCACTAACTACTATAATGTAGTAATCCATTGTAGGTTCAATCCTTAATAAAACTAGCTAACCAAG
This sequence comes from Lumnitzera littorea, assembly GCA_024138015.1. NCBI lineage: Eukaryota > Viridiplantae > Streptophyta > Magnoliopsida > Myrtales > Combretaceae > Lumnitzera > Lumnitzera littorea. Next base: position 13,072,353 of record JAMXBB010000012.1, on the reverse strand, counting down.
GTCGAAATTAACTTAGTTCACTAAAATCACCAAGGAACTCACCTTACAACCATGGAGAAGTTGCTCTTGATGAAAAATAAACAACCTCCGCTTGAAAACCCTTGAAAGCAAGCTAAAAACAATCAAAAGTGGAAGGTTTTAGGATGAAGAATGGCCTAAAACGAATTTGCTTAAGTTAGACTTCCAATCTTACCTTAATCTTCCACTAAGGTCTCCTTTGGGTAAGCTTTGACTACTCTTCTTTAGTTTTTTGCAATAGGAGTAGGGTTTAGACTATTTTTGGCAAGGGTTTAAGGTTTAAGACAAAAGGAAGGTTGCTTAAGAGGGTAGGGTTTTAGTAACCCAGTAAAAAAACAAAAATGCCCTTGGTTTTGGAAATAATCTTATGTATTATTACATTCTCTCCCTTAAGAAACTTTCATTGCCAAAGTTTACCTGAACTTGAAAACAACTCTAGATACTTTTGTCTCACATTGTTCTCTAACTCCCATGTGGCCTTACAGTTTGAATGGTTCTCCCATTAGATCTTTACTTAAGGAATCATCTTTCTTCTTAACTCACAAACCATCCTGTCAACAATCTTGAGGCATCTTTCTTTGGTGGTGAAATTTAGTTGCAAGTCCAAAGACACCAAATCTTCAATAAGTATATCTACTTCTTCCGGTCTTTGGTGTGAGTCACGTAATCTCACGTAGTTATTCAAGCAAGTAAATTTAGGGGGTCAGTGAAACTAACATGAATGATCTAAAAATTTATTAGTAGATTCAAAACATTTGTTAAAAACACCCCGTAGACTCCGATACTAAAGATATAATAAAATAATAACAAATTACTAAGTTAGTACAACTTAACTATATTATATAATATTTATCGGAATCGTATAAAATGCGCTCTAATAGCTAATAAATAATTAGAGATAAATTATATATGTAATAAAAATATTATGTGACATAAAATAACATGTAAAGTAATTATGTATACCTTGTATGTAATTTTTATATAGTAGTATATACTCATAATTATCTAAAACACTTGATTAAGTGCAAATTAATATAAAATAAATAAAGAAAAATAATGAAAAATTCATTAAGAGTAATGTGGCAATTGAATGTGGATTAGTTTAGGCATGTGGAATTGTGGGACAGGTGTTAGTGTGGAGATAGGAAGAATCATGCAATTAAATTAGTTAAAAACCTTCAATTTGGGAAGAGATAGAAAACAAAAACCATTTTTTACATCTTCTAATTGATGAAAACTTTGAAAAACTCTCTCCAAAATTCATATATGTTCGAAGGAAATTAGGAAAAGTTGGGTTTTAGAGATTTAAAGATGAAATTCAAAAAAATACACAAGATTTCAACGTAAACTAGGCAATAGGAAGTACAATGGCTTGGAGAGTTTTTAAACCCTAACCACCACCACCACTTGAAACCCCACTCACTGTCTAGGCATGCTAACAAAGAGGTGGTTGCCACTAGTGGCTAGAGCTTCACTTTTTAATGAGGTCCCATTTTAATATGATTTTTCAAAAATTTGTAAAAATATTAAAATTATCTAGGAAATTAAGACAAAAATTATTCACACCTATTTTCATGTATAGAATCTAGAAAAAAAAATTATTTTGTAAAAATTTTATAGCTACAGCGTATGTGCTTAAGAAATCAACAAAATTAAGAACTTTTCAATATTGAAATAAATAAGTCTAACGACGTAGTTTTGACTCCGAAATTTTTCTATAAACTTTCCTATATTTATACTAAAATGCTATGAAGAGATCTTTTAAAAATTATTTTCTATAATTTTTATGAATTTTTTAGCCTCGAATCACCGTTAAAATGGTGTTTTTTTGGTAAAAATTATTGTATCTTTTTTAAATACCTCAATTGGATTCTGAGCTCCACTGGTTATTAAAGTATTTTGTGGTGATTGAATGCTGTTGGAAGTGGTTCTCTTGAGAGAACTTAATAAAATCGAGTATAAGCCACTTATATAAATGATTTGGTGATATGGGATTTAGGGAAATTGGTAAGTGATGATATACTACGAATTTAGATGTAATGAAGCTGAGAAGTATGGATTGGAGTGTTATTTTGGTTAGTCTTGATTAAGGTTAGAAGTAAATGGACCAATGAAGTAACTAATGAAGTTTATAAGGGAATTGGGTGAAGGCAGCTGATAGCTTAGATGATTTTAGAAATGAGTTTTGAACTAGATTGATAGTAAAAGAGTAAGTGAGAAGCAAAAATGACGAATAAAAGGTAAAAATAGGTGAAGCAGAAGATTAGTCAAAGGGTGATTTTATTAAGAACTCTATAGATAACATAGTCAAAGGGTATCTCGGAGGAAGTTAGGGGGTACATGTTCTATTAGATATTTACTCAAAAGTTAAATTAAAGGTAGGAATATAAGCGAATGTTGAAATAGGGAAACCTTAGAAGCTAAGTTAGAGAGAGTATTTGTAAGAACTCTAAAGTTATAGGTCTTATAGGAAAGTTCAGAAGATAGATTCCTTGAAATTATAAAGCCGATTGAATTCAGATTATATCTCAAAGGGTTTCTATTAAGAAATTTAAATTCTTGTAGACAAAACAACTTAGTTAAAAGGTAACTCAAAGTAATATCTGGAGGTAATTATAGATATGTGAATACTCATAAGTTGCCTTAAAAGGTAATCCGTAGGACATCTTAGGTGTTTATTAAACTTAGATGGTGGTTCAAAGGATAAACTTGTTAACCCCTTAACCTTAATATGACTCAAGGGCTAACTTAGAAGATTTCAGTTTAAGAACTTCAAGGATGACTTAACTTAGGATAGTGTTTATTGAAAATCTTAAAGATTTACTAACCTTAGAGATTGACGTAGAGGATGAATCTGTAGTAAACTTCAATACTTAAGTAGTACAGAGGATATCTCAGAAGTTTTTCCAATAAATATTTCAATGACATCTTAACTCAGAGGATAGCTCAGATGGTAACATAAACTTATAGTACTATTATAAACTTCTAATACTTAAGATGTAGGCTAATGAACCAACAACTAATTAACCTAATTCTATTATAAATGAGTGAATTAGCAATATTTCTTAATTTATACACAGAATAAAGTACTACATTATGATAAATATTAAGGGATCACCCATAAGAACAAGTGAACAACTGAGTTAGTAAGCGATTAAGTTCCAAGTAAGTAGGATCAATACTTCACCATACTTTAAAGTATTGCTTAAGCATACTTGGAGACCGTAGTATATGTCATGTTTGTGATTGTAAGTTATTAGCTTGTGTGTATGCAGCGCGTGTACTTAGCTATTGTATTGTTGTTATGGAATACTGGACTTTATGTATTGGCTGCCTTATGGTATTGTGTTGATTAAAATGTGTGGAAATTGCTTGATCACCTTAAGAGGCAAACTAATTCAAATTTGACTTAACTTCTAACCAAAGTTGTATTGCAACTCATTAGGGGAAACGACTAGGATTCTCGGGCTAAATACAGACCCTTCGATAAGGATAGCAGAAATGGTCCTTTTTTTACCTTTAGTCAAACTAAGTGACGAGATAGGAGGTTATGGTAAAGTTAGGGACCATAGTTTGAAGGTAGTCTCGAGCAGAGTGTGTTTCTCTATTTTATAAGCCCTGGCTTTAGTGACTAATTAGCAAAGTACGCGACGTGAAACTCCTCAAAACCCAAATTAGAGCGGGCACAATTTCTCTTATCTTACAATAATCGGTTGACATTGTGCGATGGCGTTTGCTTGAATATACATTGCATTTAATTAACCTTACTTGAAAACCCTGATTACTTAATGACTAATATGTGCTGTTGTCTCTATTCCACTTACTAGGGAAGTTGTCACTCACTTCGCTATAGCTATTTTATAGGTTTCCAATAGAATCGCTAGTATTATACCAAGTTCCAGAATCCTAAATAATAGCGTCGGGGAGTGAAATTCAAGACTAATGGATTGTATTCTTAATTATTTGTTGGATTTATTAACTTGAATAAAAAGTGAAAAAGAAAGAGATAAGGGACAAATGGCAATTAGTAATTCATTAACCTAACTAAATAACCCTATAAATTAGAAGATCCTAATGTGGAATTCATTTTGCTCTATTGAGAAGTTAGAAAAATTAAAGAGAGATTAGAAAGAGAGAAAAAAATAATTTTACAAAAATTAGTAAAAATAGTGTACGATTAGGGCATTAGGAGGTAAAATGCGTTCGACGACCACTTAGGAGTAGACGACCATCGCTACTAGACAGTGGAGGTAGCACCTAGGTCAGCCAATAAGTCGACAATGGCAGACGACAACAATGCCGGTGAGTTTTAAATCTTACTTTGATTTTGTTTAATTTATTAAAAATATCAAATAATTATGGAAAATTATGAAATTTTGTATTCTGAGGTTTTTATGTATGTGAATTTAGGAAATAATATTAGATTGATAAAATTAGGTCCCTAGATAGGCAGTGCTTAAGAAATCTCGAAACCTAAGCTTGTTTTTTATTTCTAATTAAATAGCCTTAATAGTATATTTTTGAGCTCACAATTTTTATATAGACTATTTAGAGTATTTAAAATAGTGTTACAAAAAGATTTTTGAAAAATTAATTTTAAAAAATTTTAGATAATTTTTAAGCCATAAAATGATACATAAAAGAGTGATTTTAGGCTTGTTTTGATAATTTAATTACAAATTGATGAAAATAATGATTTAGTGTATAATTAGGTGTTTTAGGATGTTAATTTTTTATATAGTATGATATTTGTGATGTTTAGGGTGTTAATTTTGTGTAATATGCATATTGGGTAGTAATAATAAATGAATAATGGGTAAAAGTGAATAATTAAGCTAATTTTGTGATTTGGGGATTTAATAGGTAATAATAATAAATATTTAATTGTGTGTAATATGCATATTAGATAAGTGATTTAGGTATAAATTATGTAATAATACATCATATGTGTATATAAAAATCAAATGGATAGAAAATATTAAGTTAAAATTGATAATAATAATAATAATCTGATATGGAATGAATATTTAACTAATTATATGGAAAATATAGATTTTTCTCACATTGAGAGTAAATTTGATAGTTAAATGAGGAATATAGTGTACCGTATCGATCAAAATACTAATCAAGAGCTAAAACGAAGATTTATGATATTTAAGTATAGTTAAATAAATTTCATAGATTCATTGGGGGGAAATACCTAGAGTTTACAAATAAAACGGTGACTAGAAGCTAAAGTAGAACCTAAATTCCAAAATTGATTCAGAAATTGAATTAAAAACTAATTTAGAATTATCCTGGTCTAAAGAGATATAGAACTTGAATAATTAAGTAAGACTATAAGTTTAAACTAAAACTAAGGACTTAACCTAAATGTAGTAAGACCCTAAACTAAAGATAATAATTATCCAAATTACAGAATAAAATCTATTTATGATAGTTATATGAGAACTAAAACAATATTTGTATTATAGGGATTATTGGGATGGCTTATTACGAGTGAGTAAGTCAAGGATCTCAAGTAAGTTTGAGATTAATACATCACTATATTTTAGAATACTATTTTATAGTATTCCGAGGCTTAAGGTTATATTTGTTTTTGCTTGTAGATAGTTTGATTGTGTGCATGCATGTGTATGCATGTTCTTAAATGTATAGTATACTATTGACTTATTGTATTGGTTTGCATTTATTATGTATTGTATGATATGAATTGATCATTTTAATTGGATTTAATACTATAAAGCTTATAAAACTAACCTGACTAACATTTCAACCCATTAGGGGAAGCATTTAAGATTCTCCAGCTAAATACCGACTCTTTTGAAAGGGATAGCATTGGATAGTATAATTGGTCTCTTTTTTATTCTTAGTCGAACTAAGCGATAAGAGAGGAGGTTGCAACAAGGTGAAGTCAATGGTTCAAAGGTAATCATGGAAGGAGTGGTGTCTCAATTGCACAAGCTTGGGTTTGCTTGTGAGCTACTGAAATGTATACTAAACTCTTTAACCCAAATTAGAACGAGTATAATTTCTCTAATCTTACGATGAATTAAACATCCTGAGATGTTATTTGCTTGTCGCGTTACATTAAAATAATTGGTTGATAACCCTGTTTATGCTTGATGTATAGTCTTATGTCTCTATCTCAACTTATTAAGTAATTGGTTACTTGCATGCCTATAGATGTTATTGTAGGTATTAGCTAAGAAATGGCCTTATAATTACCTTGAAGTTAGCAATTGCTAGATCTTGGGAAGTGAGGAAATAAATCTAAAGAACATATCTATTTTTAAGGTCTTAGTTCTTACTTAGAATCTTCCATTTTCAAATAAAGTATTATTTAGATAACATAATATTACAAAATCATGTAAACATTAACTGTAATATTTGAATCTTAGTATATATATTTTTTATACTCACTTAGGTAAATTACGTGTTTAATTTATAAACTATTTACTTCGAAGCAGATTAATTAATAATACTTTATGTAAATCAAGTCTAAGACAATAGTTGTAAAGTAAGATTTTATCCTAAAATAGTTTATATGGCGGGATTGCTACAACTTTACCACTTTGGTGCATGATAGTTCCAAGTTAGTACTAGAGTATAATTTTAGTGGACTCGCTTTAAAGTTTTATAATTAAAAAAATTAGACATTATAAGAGCATATTATGAGTAGGTAGTAATAAGCAGATGGTAAATGGGTAATCAAAAGATGTAGACTTTAGGTGTATGTATATCTTTTAGATATAATTAAAAGAATATATGATAATAAAATCTTACTAACTATCTTTTATGCTAACTTATAAGACTGTATAATTGAACTTGTGACTATTTAGTTATACAGAGAAGATCTAAAGGGAAGTAGAGAATGTTATAGCACCCAGCGAAAGAAGCTCTTGTAGAACCATAAGTAAAAGACTATAATCATGTATAGATGAACTTGTAGAACCGTAGGTAGAGAGTTGGTGAAGGTTATGTTTAGCAATTATAGAATCTTTTGTAGAATGTGATGTAAAACCCTTGAGAAGGAAAGTAGATAAGTATAGACATCTAATTTTTACCCCTTTTATTTTATTTTATTAGGATAAGGGGTCCTAAGTCAAGAAAAGTACAAAAAACCAAAAAATTAAAGAAAATCCAAAAAAATGAGAAATTTAGAAAAATACAAAAAAAATATAGAAGATTTAAGAAAAGCGAAAAAAAAAGAAAAAGAAATGTAGAAAAAATCACAAAAAATTAAAATTTAGAAAAATACAAAAAATAGAAGATTTATAAAATAATAAATCTTTTAAATAGTTTAGTATAATATAATTTTTTAATTTAGATAAAATAAAGAAGGGTCATTGGGCATACGCTTAGATTTGAATCTGGTTTAAGTTGACCTAGTCCATATGAATAAAAATATAATTCATTATATATATGAATAAGGAAAAACCAACAACCCAGCTAGATAAGCATTTGAACTTGGTATTACATATGACTTGGAGATCCTGAGTTTAATACATAGAAGGTACAAAATTCATCTTTTATTTATTTATTTTTTCATTTCATCGCCGCATCATCGCCATATCATTTACCAACTTACTTCTAAGTATGGTAGGCACATTCCTATGCGCATTGGATACACTCCGACACACTTCTACACACGCAACTTTGTATTTAACATCATATATTGTCCATGTTTCCTAACCCAAACATGGAAAAAAATCATATTGTATTTAGTATTTTGCATTGTTAACTCAACCATGATACTTATAAATAGGAGTTTGCTCTTCATTTTCAACACACAACAAAGTTTGGAAACATTTAAAAAAAACAAAAATCGAAGCTTCCTCTCTTTAATATGGTTCCTCTCTCTCTATAGGATAGCGTTTCCTATGGTGTTTTATGACCAAAACCACTACCACTATCAAATTTTTCAAGCCAACATGAACTGATCCAAGCTAAAGTGAGCTGATCGAAGCAGACCGAAGCCAACCAAGCCACCCCTTGAGCCAATCTAGCTGATCTAAGCTAAAGTGAGCCGATTGAGCCACCTTCGAGCTGATCCAAACCTAATTTGAGCTGACCTAGTCTGTTGCTTTTTTTTTTCCTTTTTTTTTATTTTTAATTTTATTTATTTATTATTTGTAAATGTAATAATAAATGAGAAAAAGAAAAAAAAAAGAAAGGAGAAAAAAAAACAAAAAAGGAAAAAGGAAGAAAAGAGAAAAAAAAAAAGGAGTAGTTTATTTATTTTTTTATTTTTAGTTTAATAGACATAGATAGAATAAGTAATAAAATAAATAAGATAATATAATAAAAATAAAAATAAATAAATAGGTTAGTGAATAAAAATTGTTTTGATACTTAGAAAAATTGAGTTTTCTAAAAATAAATAAAAATAAATGAACCCTTTCCAAATTAGGACTATTTTAGAGTTTTTAAAAATAAAATTCAGATTATGACCCTTTAAGAGAATTTTCTTAAATAAATTGAATTGGTTAAAAACATAAATCCGACCTTTTTTAAAAAATTAAAATCAAATCACCTGCTAAACTTTTTATAAAAGAACTACGTATGTCTAATCTTAAATAATGGGTATGTAGCCACCTACAGGGCGACGGTAAAAAATAAAAAACTTATTTTTCCTTTCTTAGTTTAAATTACTCAAGTTGTCCAATTCGATTAATAAATAATTGAGTTTTGTTTTATAGAATCGAAATGTGATTTTTGAGATTAAAATTAAATTGGTAAGTTAATGGTACCCATAAGGAATTAAATTTCCTAACCCTTGAATCCGGATCTTTAGTTTCTAAAACTGTTTTTTTGGTTTGATTGATAAACTAGTAGCTAAGTTATGACTAATCCACTTAATTGGTTATAACATAACTTTTTTTCTCAACCCCGGTCGAGTAGTGACTTCAAAGTAGTTTTCAAAATACAAAAAGAACCAGTTTTCTTTAAACTCTAGTCAATGGTTAGTATTAAACGGGAAGGGTTTAATACTAGTTGATTTAAAGAAGACCTAATTTATAAAAGAACCGAGAGTGAAAAAACTAGGCTTGACAACTTAGCGGCTCCATTGGGAACGTTAAGAGGGTTAGCCATCTAACTTTTCAAAATTAAAATTAATCTCCAAAAATTACCTTAGTACAATTTATTTATTCGTTCTTTGTTATTTATACCATAATTATACTAACGTTTTTGCAAGTTTAGTTTTATTTAGGGGGAATTTATTTTATGTACCATGAATGTATGATAGATACGGTCGAACTCGAGTCGTCTTAGGATCTTAGGATGGGGAGCCATTATATAAGTTTTGGGCATAGTAGGGTAACTACCATTCTAGGCTGATTAGGTTACCCCACTTAAACTTCGATGTAACTAAGAAACCATTTTTCAAAAATGCGTAAGGTCATAGAGTTTAAGGACTTTTAGTACCTACCCCTCTTGCATACATCCTTCGGGGTTGGCGAATAGCTAATAAGGCAACGTTGTATTTTTCCTATAATTCACTCTCAGCTTCTATTTATTTGTTATCAACTTCATCATATTTATTTCACATACTACATGCATTGGGATATGGGGGGTCATTTGTTGCATCAAAGATGCTGGGTAGATACAGTCAAACCCAAGCCGTCTTAGGATCCTGGGAGGGGAGGCATTGTATAAGCTTCAGGTGCTGTGGTGTAACCATCGCTTAGGGTTGATTAGGCTACCTTACTTAAGTTTGATGTGACCAATGAAAGTGTTATTTAACAAGTGAGGTCACAAAACTTAAAGACCCTTTTAGAACCTACCTTAATTGCATTCATGAACCCTTTCCCAAAATCGATAAATTGACATGATGTGGTAAGACTAAAAAAAAAAAAAAGATTAATTGTGAAGTTTTTTAATCTTTTCCCTACAAATATTCATTAGTTTCTATTTAAGAGTCATGTCCTTAAGTTTCTAAATATTTGATTTCTTTATAAGTCCTTTTCTCCGTACCTTTTACTCTAACTCTTTCCAATCTCTTCTCCTATACATCCTTAGGATCTTTTTTCTTGTAAGAGTGTAAATATTTAGGCTCTTGATCCCTTAGGAATGTTTTTCTACTCCTTTCTCACAACTTGTAAATAAGTCTTATCCTTATAATCCTTTTTTCCTTTCTTCTTTCTTGAAAAGAAGACTATTCTTGAAAAAAAGAAATTAAAATGAAGAACTTGCTAACCGGTGAGAATTCTTATCTAGAGTTGTGGCCAACAATAGAAATAACAACAAATATGATGGCACTAACCTTGTAGAAGTACAGTTTCGTTCATTAGAGCAAACTGTAGAAAAAATCACAGATCAGTTAAGTTTCTTTATTAACAGTATTGCTTTACTTAGAGCCACATTAAATGAAGAGCACTCTAAGGTTAGCTGTGGAAAGAATATTGAGATCCCACCCTTAGAAGTAGAAAAGAACTATCCAAAGGCTAATCCAACTTTTGAGTCTTTTGAATCAAAAGAGGTTTATCTAAATGTCAACTCAACTTTTGAACCTAACACGTATTCATTCCCAATTAATAAAAGGCTAATTAACTTTAGGGCCAACCAAGATAGTTTAAAAGAATTGGAAGGGAAATTGACCCAAGAAATCACTGAGAAAATGAGGGTGTTCGGAAGCTATGATGGATTCAAGTAGGTTGAGATCATTGACCTTTCTACATTTGACGTTAAGGCTTATCCAAAAAAATTCAAAATACTAGAGTTTAAGAAGTACAATGGGACCAGATGCCTAAAGCTACACACCATATTATACATCTGAAAGATAGGTAAATATGTTAAATTTTCCAAGATAATTTGATAGAGCTTACACTAACCTAGTATGCTTGTCTCAATCTTAGCCAGATCAATACTTGGGACAAGTTGGCTCGAGCATTCTATGAGAAATATAAGTTTAACATTGAAACAGCTCCTTCGATTTGAGACTTGAGTACAATGAGAAAGAAGAAAAATGAGTCATTTAAGGAATATGCCCAAAGATGGAGGGGCATGGCAGCTAAAATCATTTCTCCTCTTCCTGAAAAAGAATTAATATCTATTTTTATTAACTCATTGGAGGAACCATATTATGGACACTTATTAGGTAATATGATGGCCAACTTTGTGGACATTGTACTTGTTAGGAGCCGAATTGAAGAAGCCATAAAAATAGGGAGGCTGACCGGAAAAAGACCAATCCTACCAGATTCAGGGGCATATATATATACTACGACGTCAAGACCTGCACTAAGCAAAAAAGGCCCAAAAATACTCAAAAGAAAGTTCATCCAAATCCCTGCCTTGTTATCTCAAGTCTTTAACCAACTAAGAAACAAGGGCTTATTGTAACAAAAAGCCCTAATGCCAGGATACAAGCTAAGGAAATACGACCCAAATGCATAATGTGAATATCATATTGGTCACTAAGGGCATTCTACTGACAATTGCTGGGAATTGAAGAACAAAGTTCAAGACCTAATTAATGTAGGGGCAATCTAATTGGACTCAATCCAAAGATAGGGTCTGATTTCATGATGTTTGTAAAAGATAAGTGATTCAAATAAAGTGTTTTGTTTGCATTTCTCCTATTTTAAGATATCTTATTAGTTAAAAGGTTTGGAATGAAGAAAGGCAAGACGAATCCCAAAAACACTAACCCTAAGACACTTTAAGAATCGAGTAGCATCATTGTGAGGATATTGAACTCATTCCTTGAAGGAAGTACATCTTGCATTTAATACCCAAGTCAAAATGAAGTTAGGCAATCTTTTCAATATCCCAAACACAAAATCCCTTGTCAAGCCCGTTAGACCTTTTATTGGGATATTTTCAAAAATTAAACCTTATCAAGAACCACTCCTATAATAGGGGCAAAAAGGAGGTTAGGAGTATCTATTAGAAGAAAAGTTAAAACTAATTTGTGCTTACTTTAGTCACATCAATTCAAAAGTAATCGTTACCATTAATAACTAATTCCCTCCAAAATGAAGAAAGGAATCCATTACAGACACTAAAACCACATATGCTTTAAGCTACAAGCCAAAAGATGGAATGATCATTTTGTCTTAAATGAAAAAGAAAAGAAGAAAGAAAAAAGAGAAGAAAAAAGAAAAAAATGAGAAAGCATGAAATAAAAAATGAAAAAGGTGCTCGATAGATCTACACAAACAAGGTGATTAAGTCCAAAAGCTCTAAAACCCAAAAGGATATGGACATAAAAACCCAAGCTTGAATAAAGACCCACATTTCAAATAAGGGCCCTAAAAACATAGTTAGAACAATTGAGCTTGAAAGAAGCTGGGGCAAATACCAAAGTTTTACCCCAAAATTTATGACCCCCAAAGAAATTGCAATCGACACATGACTCATGGCTTACCTACAATTCCACCCTTCCTTAAAGGCCCTTCTAATTAAAGGATATAACTTATCATTAGTAAAAGTTATATTTGAAACTATGGCAAGCATAATTTTAGTTTTACCTATAAGGTTCTTGACTTGTAACCTGGGTTAAAGTGCAATTCTTTCATAAAAAACCATTTCAGTAATATCTATGTTGAAATTGAGGACTAAAAGCCTTTATTACATTACAATCCTAAAAAGACCTAACGGATTAATTAAAAGGGTATTACTTATAAGGTGGACCATAATTTTTAGAATCAAAGTCAAAAGAGATGAGTTTTAAGCCGAGAGTGTGAGGAAGTCCTTTTAGACTAAACCTAACTTTAACAAGATATCCTCTGATAAGAAGAAATTTGAAAAAGTTATGGAAAGTTATTTGCCCTCGAAGGAAAGAAAAGATTCTCTTAGACCAAGGTGGCTCGAAAGATCAAGTTGTTAGGTCACTAAAAAGCCTACACACTACTAGGAGAATCTAAACTTGTTAACAAGTCGAAAAATTGGGATAAATTTGATTCCCTTTCATTTTAGTCCTTTAGACAAGAATCCTCATTTCTTTTGAAAGTTGTCTTTTCTAGAGTTAACCCTAACAGTAAGCTTCTATCATTATCTCGGCAACAATTGTTTTCAAACATGTTCACTTCTTGTCATCCAAAGTTCAAGGATTTACTCCTGCATAAAAATCGCTCTCAAGTTGGCCTTAGAGGCCAAAATCATTCTCTTTAACATGATAGCCCTCATGGCTGATGTCATCTACCTCTCTTTCTATCTAAGGACTTTATCCTTAGTGTCTTCTCCATCTTTCACAATTTCCAATCAACAAATCTGTCTTTTTTAAGAATAAACTCATTTTATTTTGGTCCCCATGGATCGTTTGCTCTTTAGAGCACTATCTATGTAATAATATCGTTAGATCGCATGCTCTCAGAGCACTATCTTGACCTTGAAACTTACAAATCGCATGCTCTCGAAGCACCATCTTAACTTGAAACCCTTGGATCGCATGCTCTTGGTGCGTTATCCTAAGATTGAAGTCATCAAATCGCATGCTATTGGAGTGCTATCTTGACTTTGAAATTGTTAGATCGCATGCTCTCAAAGTGTCATCCTAACCTTGAAACCATCGGATCAAATGCTCTCGAAGTGCTATCCTAACCTAAAACCCTTGGATCACATGTTCTTAGAGCGTTATCCTAAGGTTGAAATCATCGGATCGCATGCTCTTGAAGCGCCATCCTAACCTCGAAACCATCGGATTGCATATTCTCGGAGCACTATCTTATCCTAAAATCTTTAGATCGCATGCTCTTGGAATGCTATCCTAAGCTTGAAACCATTGGATTGTATACTCTCGAAGTACCATCCTGACCTTAAAACCATCGAATTATATACTCTCAGAGCGCTATCCTGATCTCGAAATCTTTAGATTGCATGTTTCGGAGTGTTATCCTGACCTTGAAACTCTTGGATCATATGCTCTTAGAGTGCTATCATAATTTGAAGCCCTTGGATTGCATGCTCTCGAAGCATTATCCCATTTTCTTGTCATCCTTTATAAATTTGCCTAGGTTAGTAAGCTTAGAGAGGCACGACCGGGTTCTCCAGATCAATCTAAGGGTTGCTAAGTCACTTAAAGACACTCCTACCTAGATTAGTGAGCCCTAGAAGCGCACAACTAGGTTTTATTTCTTTACCAAATCCCTAGTAGATCAAGTTTAGAATGGTTAGTTAGTCGTTACAAAGTCATCCTTAGGGTAAAAATAGCGTCTTTTTTGTCTTTGTGCCAAAGTTTTATTCAAACATCATCACAAAGGCCACAAAGAGGAGCAGCTATAGACACCTAATTTTTGTTACCTTTATTTTATTTTATTAGGATAAGAGGTCTTAAATCAAGAAAAAAAAAACAAAAAATAAAAGAAAATCCAAAAAATAAGAAATTTAGAAAAAAAAAAAGAAGTTTAGATAAATACAAAAAAAAAATAGAAGATTTAAGAAAAGCCAAAAACAAGAAAAAAAAAAAGAAAAAGAAATGTAGAAAAAATCACAAAAATTTAAAATTTAGAAAAATACAAAAAAATAGAAGAAATCTTTTAGATGATTTAATGGAATATAATTTTTTAATTTAGATAAAATAAAGAAAGAGTCATTGGGCCTATGCTTAGATTTGAATTTGACTCAGGTTGACCTAACCCATTGCACATATGGATAAGGAGAAACCAACAGCCTTGTTAGATAAGCACTTGGAGTTGATATTGTATTTGACTTGAAGATCTTGAGTTTAATCCATGGAAGGTGCAAAATGCATTTTTTATTTTCTTTTCTTACTTCATCGCCACATCATTTATCAACTCACTTCTAAGTGTGGTAGGCATATTCCTACGCGTGTTAGACACACTTCTACATACGCGACTTTGTATTTGGTATCACATATTTTCCAGAATCGCTTAAACTAAATATGGATAAAAATCATATTGCATTTAATATTTTCTATCCTTAACTCAACCATGATACCTATAAATAAGGGTTTGCTCTTCATTTTCAACACACAACAAAGCTTCGAAATACTTTGGAAAAACAAAAATCAAAGCTTCCTCTCTCTAGCACGATTCCTCTCTCTCTCTAGGATAGCATCCTCTACGGTGTTTTTTGACCAAAACTACCACCACCATCAGATTTTTCCAGCTGACACGAGCTAATCTAAGCCAAAGTGAGCCAATCAAAGCCAACTAGAGCCAACCGAGTTGCAGTGAGCTGATTTAAGCCGACTAACCCGCCCTTAAGCCGACCAAGTTGATCCAAGCTGAAGTGAGCCAATCGAGCCATTCTTAAACAGTCCTAGTTGACCCAAGCCAAGGTGAGTCAATTGAGCTACCCTAAAGCCAATCGAGTCGCCTCCGAGCTAATCCTAAGCCAATTTGAGTCGACTCGATTTGTTGCTTTTTTTTTTCTTATTTCATTTTATTTATTTGTAAATGTAATAATAAATGAGAAAAAGAAAAAAGAAAAGAGAAAAAAAAAACGAAAAAGGAAGAAAGGAAAAACAAAAAGAGAAAAAAAGGAGTAGTCTATTTTTTTTTTAAAGTTTAGTAGAAATAAATAGAATAAGTAATAAAATAAATAAGATAATATAATAAAAATAAAAAAATAAATAGGTTAGTGAATAAAAATCGTTTTGACACTTAAAAAATTGAGTTTTCTAAAAATAAATGAAAATAAATGGACCCTTTCCAAATTATGACTATTTTAGAGTTTTCAAAAATAAAACACCGATTAGAACCCTTTAGGAAAATTTCCTTGAATAAATTGAAATGGTTAAAAACGTAAATTCGACCTTTTTTTCAAAAATTAAAATCAAATCACTCGCTAAACTTTTCATAAAAGAATTACGTATGTCTGATTTTGAATAGCGGGTATGTAGGCACCTATAAGGCGACAATAAAAAATAAAAAACCTATTTTTCCTTTTTTAGTTTAGATTACTCAAGTTGTCCAATTCGATTAATAAATAACTAAGTTTTGTTTTATAGAATCAAAATGTGATTTTTGAGATTAAAATTAAAATTGGTAAGTTAATGGTACTCATAAGGAATTAAATTTCCTAACCTTCGAATCTTGATCTTTATTTTCTAAAACCATTTTTTTGGTTTGATCGATAGACCGGTAGCTAAGTTATGACCAATCCACTTAATTGGTTATAACATAACTCTTTTTCCTGACCTGGGTGGGGTGGCGACTTCAAAGTAGTTTTCAAAATACAAAAAGAACCGGTTTTCTTTAAACTCTAGTCGATGGTTAGTATTAAACGGAAATGGTTTAATATTAGTTGATTTAAAGATGACCTAATTTATAAAAGAATCGGGAGTGAAAAAACCAAGCTCAACAATAAGACCTAATAAAGAGAATTCTTTTGTTAATCTAATGTAATTAAGTTCAACTATGTTTAGGTTTTCAATATTTATAAGGTACAACATAAATTCTAAGTTGAAGTTATCCCTTGCTTATATAGCTATTTATAGTTATGAATTTGGATATAATTTAGATTGATGTTTGTTTCTATATATATTATATAATTGGTAATTTAGATGCAATTATCGGAAATCGATGTAATTTAATTATGAACAAAATTACATCTTCTAAAATAATTTCGAACTCTAATATGTATGACTCATGCATGATGTATTCTATTTGTATTACTATGTATGAAATTTGAAATTGATAAAAGACCTAACATGTGTAAGAAACAATAAGTATCTACCATATATACATCATACTAGAACTTGTGTCTTTTCTTTCCCCACTTTAATTAGACTTTGTGCAAGTACTAAATTCTGATAAGGATCAAACAAGTAAAATGATATGGTAGTAGGTCGGATGAACAAAATGGGTATTTGTGGATTCAAAATGGATACAAAGAATAGGAAGTAAGAACAGAGGTTTTGAGTGTGAATGTAAATGGCTATCACGCACCAAGATACAAACACAATCAAGGGGTTTGAGTTCGAAATAAGGTTTAATACAACTCATAAACACTAAATATCATACGAGATTCAAATAAGGGTTAGATTCAACTCACTAACCAGTTTAAATGAAGGTGTTCACCATAATCTTAGGGGTCAAGATCGATAAGAATGCGAGGAAGGATTAAAGAGTTTAATCAACACTCAATAATCCGGCAAATGTAAGCTCTACTAGCTTAAGTACAGCCTTGCTAGAAAGAGGAAAGTTTCACTCTTTATATGAGGGAGAATATTCTTTACCGTGTGTTTATTTATCTATTTCTATATATTTTTGTCTTTACAGATGTTACTATTTATAGCAAGTCTTAAACCTTAGTGGCAAAACTGTAAATAATGTACAAAGCCTTAAACCCTAAAGAATTGAGTCCATAAATAAAATAAAGGAAAACATGTACAAGAATATAAAATTATGCGTTTTACAAGGGAAGTCGACATGCTGTCACTCGGTATATCCTGAAAAGAGTAGTATCTGAACTAGACGGGGTCGGTAGTTGGATGTGAGGATTTGAGAAGGAGTCTCTAAAGTCTCCCATGGCTTGGTCTAGACATTAGAAAGGTCGGCCCATAATTTCCGAGTCCTAGAATTAGTTAACACGAGTCTCTCGGTGCTGTACTGAGTGATTCTTTAGCCTTGAGTACTCGGCCTTGCGGTTTCTCGGCACCTCAGTTGACGACAGACTTGATACCGAGTGTTTATTTTCCTTCCGTTCATCCTTCTAACAGCAGCTCAGCCTTGGCAAGTATTGATAGGCCTCGGCTTTAGACAGGTCTACCTCAACTTAGATATGGTTAGAGGCTGATTCCCATCAAAATTCCATAAGACTAATAATTCGTTTATTCATCATATTATGACTGAATATATTGAACTATCTACCATGAAAGTTTTCAATAGAGGTAGATCTACACTTCACCTCATTTAAACTTATAAATCATGTGTGTATGTATATATATATATATAGCTATATGTACGTTAGGTCAATTATAATTGATAATTTTAACTATAAAACTAAACTGAGATTCAGGATGGAAAAGATAGCAAACTACTTAGAATCAACTCATACATCAACTGTCACCCTTTAATAGATAAGATGAACCTTAAAGAATATCCCTCCTTATCCCTTATACCACACAAACCTAGTTACAAATAAATTAAAGCCAAGTCAACTACCTATCACTATTATCTTTCTCTTAACCCTGCAAAATAATCCTTCATCACCCTCATTATTTACAAACTTACTTACAGGAGCCAAACTTTGCTCGATGAAGATCATGATCGAATCCTTAAATATATTGACAATAATGTAATCAAACAATGACCCCAAATTTAAGGATAAAACTTAATCTTGAAAATCAAAACCCCATAAGTTCGTCTTGACCATCAAACTAGAGGACAACCATGTCAACTAGTACTTGCAATAACATCTATAGGGATGTAAACAACCAACCGCTCAGTAAGTTGGGATGGAAACTTAAAATTATATATTAAACACAAACAGGGTTATCAACTAAATTAGTTAGATACAATGCATGTACAAGCAAATACCATTGCACGACGTTGTCTAATCCATTGTGAGATTAGAGAAATTACACCTGTTCTAATCCGAGTTGAACAGTTTCCATGTTATGCAACAGTTCACTACTAAACCTAGGCTTGTGTAATGAAGACACCACTTCTCCCGCGACCACCTTTAAACCATTAACTTTACCTTTGTCGCGACATCTTCAACTGTCACTTAATTCAACTAAGGATGAAGAAGGAACCCATTATGCTATTCAACGCTATTTCTTTCGAAGGGGTTAGTATTTGGCTGGAGAATCCTAATGTTTCCCCTAATGTGTTGCTATGCAAGTTCGATTTAGAATTATAAGTCATATATTCAATTAGATTCGATTCAAAGTGTTCAATCATTTCAACAAAGCACATGAATACATGCTAGCATAGTAAACCAAAATCATAACATCAGACTAAAAATAAGCACATATAGGCATGCGCATAATCAACTATCTAGCAAACACAACCAAGTATAATCTTAAGCCTCCGAGTACTATAAATTAGTACTCCAAAATATAGCAACGTATTAATATCAACTTACTTGGACTCCTCGCTTGCTTACTTAAGGTGCGACTCGCACAAGCTATCGCTAATAATCCCTATAATATAAATGTTGTTTTATTACTCATATAACTATCTTACATAAGCTTTATTCGGTATTTCTTTATGTTATCTTTAGCTTAGGGTTTTATTATATCTAATTATTCAGGTTTTTAAATATTTTACAATTATTCTTATTTTAGGCTAAATTCTAATTCAATTTTCGAATTGGTTTCTAATTCAATTTTCTAATTACAGGTTATACAAAAACCTTAAGAGCTTGTTCTGAACCATAATGTGAAATTAATCATATTATAATCGAGTATCTTAAATATCATATTTGGTCTCTAACTAGTATTCTAGTCTATACAGTACGCCATAATCCTAATTTAGCTACCGAATTTGTTCTCGATGTAAGAAAATTTACTTTTTTTTTTCATATAATTATATAGGTTTATATTTCATATCAGATTTATTTTATATTAATATTATTATAATATTATCAATTTTGACATAATGTTTTTTACTCATTAATTTCCTATATTTACATATTATATGTTATTACATACTTTACTCCTAAATCATTTATTTAACACTTCTAACACTATATATATCATCCTTCATTATCCAATAACATATCAAATGTCTAATTATATTATAAATCAGAATTTTATACCTAATTACCTTAAATTACAAATTACAAAATTAACTTAAAATATATCATTTTACCTATTACATATATACTACATAATACACCTAATAATTACATCTAATATCCTAAAACATCTAATTATGTACTAAATCAGTAATTACTCATTTAATTACTCAATTAACCCAAAATCACCCATTTTATACATCATTTTAAGGCCTAAAAATTATCTAAAAATTTTGAAAATAGATTTTTGAAAAATCTCTTTATAGCGCTATTTTAATTACTCTAATTAGCCTACATAAAAAATTTGAGCTCAAAACTACACTCCTAAGATTATTTATTTCTAAATTGAACAAAATTTGAGTTTGCATGATTTCTTAAACATAGTATATTTTCAGGCATAAATTCTTTAAAATAAATTTTTTTCCTAAATCTATTTCCTAAATCTAAATACATAAAAACCTCAGAATACCAATTTTTATAATTTTGTATGATTATTTAATATTTTTAATAAATGAAGGAAAATTGAAAGGTAAATCGGACTTATCGAAAACCAACCTTTTTGCCACCTCCGACCACCTTGGGTGTGTTGGCCCACCAAGGCAAGTGGGTCACTACATGGTGGTTGGTTTGGTTCCTTCTCAGGTGGTCGTTGGATGCGGTCTTCCCTTATAAGCCTTATTTGCACTATATTTTGTTTTTTGTTTTTTTTTTTTAAAATGCCCTCTCCTCGATTCTTGTTCTCTCCATAATTTTTTTGACTTCCCCACAAAGAAAAATGAATTCTAGAAGAGAGTCCTCTAATTTATAGGGTTGTTTAGTTAGGTTAAGGAATTATTTTGTGCCATTTGTCCCTTATCTTTTTTTCTTTTTGCTTTCTATTTGGCTTATTATCATTAGTTGCTTTTCTTTCTATCACTTACAGCTTACCACACCCCTATTCTGGAATGTTCTTTACTTTTTCATATTTTTCTTGATTTTTCTTTAGTTATTTATGAATTTTCTTTAATTAATTAGTATTATTTTAGTATATTTAGGGTATTTTAAGTAATTTCGTGTATTTTTATTTACACGTAAATACATATATGGTACAAATAAATAATCCTAGATATTATTTATGTTATTTTATGATTTTTAGTGTATATATAATTCAGTTTTATCGATTTGTTAGTTATTGAAACTTATTTTACGTGTTTTCGATAAATAATACAAAATTTACATATAATTCAATATTATAATAATTAATTATGTTATTATTTATTTTTGTATATCCAAACTCATAGGATCATTTTTACTAATACTCCTAACTTTGTCGTAAAATTTGAGTTTAATAAGAGAATTTACTCAATCATCTTAAACTTTACGGATTAAACCTTGAGCACTAAATTATGGAGCTTATAGTTGAGTTCAATTAGATCAAATTGAGTCAAGTCAAGATAGCTGTTAATTGTCATAGTTAGGTTCGAGCCAATAAAATGTCAAGTTTACTACTTATTCCTATTGGTATAATTGTGCTAAGATATATGGAGTATAGGGAACTATAGAACTAAATAACTAACAAATAACACTTGGATATGTGACACGTAAGGATAAAGGATAAACTAACCAATAATAAGAATTGGAAACCAAGCTAAAGCAATCAAACTCTACATCTTAAAATTTACTTCACAACTTCAACTAATACTAACAACTATATAATAATATTGATGTATTTGCACTTATATGACCAAGATCAAAGTGCTACTTTGAAAAATCAAACAACTAATCCAATTATAATATGATCTAAACAATCAAATCTAACATTGAAACGGTATAATATATAAATGATTGAAGGCAAAATCGATAATCTATGCCTATATAAACACCTAACATTAAAATCATTGATTTGAAATTATTCTTAGAAATAAATATGAACATTAATCCTTATTATAGTGGTAACATAAGTAGTAGTAGTAAAAAATCTCTATAATCAGAGTAGGATGAAGTTAATATAAACATGATAAATAGAAGTATTTATAAGAAAGTTAAAAAAAAAATTTAGGAGCTATGAGGATAACCTTATAAGGTATTAAAAACATAACTGTAATAATAGATCTTGAGATAATAGACGATATAGTTAGAAATGAATAAATTCAAAATATCATTAGATTAGGAAGTGATTAAGAGTTATATCTAAAAGCCATAGGTAAATTTATTTAATGATAGAAAAAGAAGAACGTAAAATGGATAGCCGAAGTTTAGTCTCTAATAAGAACTTAAAATTGTACAATAAAATTAATATATTTTGAAACTCGTATGAGAACTAAGGTGAGTAAGAAAGAAAGTTAATGAAAAGTAGAATCTGTTTAAACTAAAAATTCAATAAGGGTTTGAATTAATTTAGACCCACAAAACTGAGAAAATTATAAGTAGAATAAATACTCATCTAATTTAGGAAGAACTATCAATAAAATACCTAAACCATTAAGTTATTTCGTAAGGTTGCAAAGGACCAAGAATAAGTAAGATTGTTATATCAATCTTGGAAGTAAGGGCCTAGGAAGTTAACTGTAACAGCTTTTGTAAAAGCGATACCAAATAGAGAAAACTTCACTCATTTGACATAACGATTTAAAATAGAGATAAGTAAAGTATTAAATTTTTTAGAGACTCAAGAGACTAGAATGGGATATTAATTAATTCTAGAAAACTACTCTTAAAATACTAGATAATCAGGTTCAAAAGTTAATGAAATAGATTGTAATTATAAGAATATATATATCTCCTCCTAGGAACGATTTGGAATACAATTGTTTTAAGGATGAAACTATTAGTGAGGGGAGTGGAAATGTAAGCCTCTACAGTCAGCTATTTGAGGTTTGATACGTAAAATTTAGGGCAATTGGATAAGTTGTCTAATCGAGCCTAACTTTTATGACGAAATTATGAATGTTAGTAAAAATGATCTCGTGAGTTTGGATTTAGGGAAATAAATAATTAAATAATATAATATTACATTATAAGCATATTACTTATTATTTATCGGAAATGCATAAAATAAGTTACGATAACTAACAAATTAATAAATTTAAATTATATGCACACTCAAAATCATAAAATAATGTAAATAATATTTAAGAGTATTTATTTGTATTATATATGTATTTACAAGCAGGTAAAAGTACATTGAATTATTTAAAATACCTACAATATGCTAAAATAATACTAAATAATTAAGGAAAAATCAAAGAAAACTCAAGAAAATTGTAAAAAAAAAAAAATAACAAAAAGCGGAATTTTCTGCAATTGAGGCATTGCATGCTATGGAGTGAAGAAACAAAATCAACTAATAGAAAGTGAAAAAAAAAATGAGATAAGGGATAAATGACAATTAGTAATTCATTAGCCTAACTAAACAACCCTGTAAATTAGAAGATCCTCATGTGGAATTCATTTTGCTCTGTTCACATGTTAGAAAAATTAGAGAGAGATCAAAAAGAGAGAGAAGAATAATTATAGATACCTAATTTTTGCCTCTTTGTAATTTTATTTTATTTTACAAAAGGGTCTTAATTCAAAAAATAAAAAAAAATAAAAGATAAAAATAATAAAAAATAAAAAATGATGAAAATACCAAAAAAATAATAAAAGGAAAAATTATAAAAAAATTTTGTAGATTAAGAACAAATAGTTTTAGTTTTAGTTTAGTACAAATAATTAATTTTGGGAACCGGCTAGTTTAAGTGCAATTTAGTTGTACTAAAAATCAAGGCATAAGCCAACGGCCTAACGGATAAGCATTGGAGCATCGAAATGGATTTAATTTAAGGTCTTAGGTTTGAGTTTCGCCAGGCATTTATGTCTTTGTTTTTTTTATATTTTACAAGAGCGAGAGAAATAAACGGGATTCATATCTAATTAAAATCATTTGAATCTAGTTTGATTTTATTAAATTAGATTTGAATTAATTCGGATCTAGTTTAATTATTTAATTAGATACAATAGATATGATTTGATATGATTTTGTTTGGCTTATATAAATATACACACACATTTGAAAAGAACAAAAAAAAGAGCTGCAGTCTACTTTCATGACCATGCTCAAAACACCACTGCCTACATAGTCCAATAGACGACACGTCCCCGCTCAATACAAATCTCCCTCATTGCTTGCATACTATTCATAATTGTAGCATCATCTTCTTCCTACGTCCTTGTATGCTTAAGTCCCACACGTAATACATACTACCATGTCCCCCTCAAATTTGACTAATCCAAACTCCACTACCTAACCAGATTCAAACACAAACTGCCCTTTGCTTAATCATGATATGCAGTAACAATCTGCACAACCCACAACCAAATGCCATTGAAGAACATACAATAGCACACACAGCTGACTACGATCCCTAATGCATGTACAACCCTCTTTCATCCTCATCGAACAAGCATTGATGCATAGCTTATACAAGCAATAGATACGCTTATGCCCAAAAACACATGCTAAGATCATTGTCATGCAGCCTACACTCGCTTGACTTTACAATTGCATGCCTCAAGCTTCGCTTACAACAAACCCAAAGTAGCCTTAAGCCCTAACGCACCATCTCCAATACTACAGTCCCTTGATCTGTAGCATAGATAGCTGACTATGATCATCACTGTTCGCCAACAGTAAGCCACGATCACGAGCCAAGCCCACTGTCACTATAGCAGCCCTTGCTACATCCTGCCCATCGATCAGCCGCAATCAATACATGTACACTTCACTATAGAAACTCCAATTATAACTCACTGACGGCTATACGATCAACAATGCTGATTAGTGTTACGTGTCCACGACTGACTCCCCTACACTGCTTCAGCCGAACAAACTAAGTTTAGGTTCAGTTGCTTATTAAATATATATATTATGTTATTATATTTATTTATTTTATTTGTTTTTTGTTCAGTTAGTTATTATTATTTTGATTAGTCAACTAGTTAAGTTTATAACATATGACACATATATTTATATATATTAGTTTAGTTGTTTTTAGTATTAAGTTTTTTTTTTAGAATTCCTCACATAGAAAGTTACTTTTTTTTATTTATAAAAATTAATAATAATTTTTTTTAAAAATGGGATTTTTAGAGAGTTTTTTTTTTAAATAAAAGCATTCGAGAATTAGGGCCCTTTGTAATCTTTTTTAAAAAAAAAACTAAATTGATAATAACGTAAACTCGATTGGTTTTCAAAAATTAAAATAAATTAACATATTAAAGTTTTTTTTAAAAGAACTATGATCATCTAGTCCCGGTTAGTGGGTACGTAGGCACCTTCGGGGCGACGATAAAATATGTAGAAACTTAGGTTCTTTTTTCTTTTAATTAATTAATTATTTTTTTTTTCTTTAAAAATATTATAATTAGAAGAATAATCTTAATTTCGGTAAGTAAATAGTGGTACTCATTAAGGTTTAATAGGTTAGCCCCCGAACTTGGAACCCTCTAGTTCTTCATTCAAATTGAAATAAAAAACCAGTAGCTAAATTATAATCAATCCACCTAATTGATTACGGTTTCTTTCCTTTTTCCCGACTCCGGTCGGGTGGCGACTCCAAAAATTATTTTTAATAAAAAAATCGAAATTTCTCAGTTTCTATAGTTGAGTATTAATATTAAATGGGTTAGGGTTTAGTATTAATTAAGAAATGATAAATTAATTTTAAATAAAAGAAACCGAAAAATCAGGCTCAACAATAATTTTATAAAAATTAGTAAAAAATAGTATGCAATTAAGGCATTAGGAGTTAACATACATCCAATGACCACTCAGGAGTGGATGGCCACCACTACTAGATGGTGGAAGCAGTATCTAAGCCTACTGATAAGGCTATGGTAGTCAGCGATAACAATGCTAGTGATTTCTAAATCTTACTCCGATTTTGTTTAATTTATTAAAAATATCAAATAATTATGGAAAATTATGAAATTTTGTACTATGATGTTTTTATGTAAGTAGATTTAGGAAAAAAAATGTTAGATTAATAAAATTAGGTCTCTAGATATATATTGCTTAAGAAATCCTAAAACCTAAGCTTGTTTTCGATTTAGAATTGAATAGCTTTAATAGTGTAGTTTTGAGTCCAAAGTCTTTATGTAGCCTATTTAGAGTATTTAAAATAGTACTATGAAGAGATTTTTTAAAAATTAATTTTCGAAAATTTTAGATAGTTTTTAGTCCTTAAAATGATACATAAAAGAGTGATTTTAGGCTTATTTTGATAATTTAATAATAAATTGATGAAAATACTAATTTAGTGTATAATTAGTTATTTTAGGATGTTAATTTTTGATGTAGTATGATGTTTGTGGAGTTTGAGGTGTTAATTGTGTGTAATATGCATATTAGGTAATAATAATAAATGAATAATGGGTAAAAGTGAATAATTAAGCTAATTTTATAATTTGGGGATTTAATAGGTATAAATTAGGATTTAAGAAAGAATTAGATATTTTGATGTACTATTTGGTGATGCAAGATAATATTTGTAGTGTTAGAAATGTTAGATAAGTGATTTAGGTATAAATTATGTAATAATACATAATATGTGTATATAAGAATTAAATAGATAGAAAATATTAGGTTAAAATTGATAACATAATAATAATAATAATAATAATAATAATAATAATATAACATAAATCTGATATGGAATGAATATTTAGATAATTATATGAAAAATATAGATTTTTCTCACATCAAGAATAAATTCAATAGTTAAATGAGGAATATAGTACACTATATTAACCAAAATACTAGTTAGGAGATAAAATGAAGATTTAAGATACCTAAGTATAGTTAGATAAATTTCACAGATTAGTTAGAAGGAAATACCTAGAGTTTACAAATAAAATAGTAACTAAAAACTAAAATAGAACCTAAATTCTGAAAATGATTTAGAAATTGAATTATAAATTAGTTTAGAATTAACCTGGTTATAAGAAATATAGAACTTGAATAATTGAGTAAGACTATAAGTTTAAACTAAAACTAAGGAATTAACCTAAATGTAGTAAGACCTTAAACTAAAGATAATAATTATCCAAATTATATAATAAAATCTATTTATGGTAGTTATTTGGGAACTAAAACAATATTCGTATTATAGCGATTATCAGGACAGCTTGTTGCGAGTCGCACATTAAGTCAGCATAGATCTTAAGTAAGTTTGGATTAATATGTCACTGTATTTTAAAGTACTATTTCATAGGTAATTTGATTGTACACATGCATTTGTATGCATGTTCTTGAATGTACAGTATATTATTGGCTTGCTGTATTGGTTTGCCATTGTTATATATAATGTGATATAAATTAATCACTTTAATTGGACTTAGTAATATACGGTTTGTAAAACTAATCAGATAAGCATTTTAACCCATTAGGGGAAATGCTTAGGATTCTCTAACCAAATATCGATCCCTTCGAAAGAGATAACGCTGGATAGCATAATTAGTCTCTTTTTTTTTATCCCTAGTCGAATTAAGTGACAAAAAAGGAGGTCGTGGTAAAGGTAAAGTCAATGGTTTGAAGGTAGTCGCGAGAGGAACAGTATGTCTATTGCACAAGCATGGGTTTAGTCATGAGCTACTGAAATATGTGCTAAACTTTTTAACCTAGATTAGAGTGGGTATAATTTCTCTAATCTTATGACAGATTGGATAGTGTTGTGTGATGGAATTTACTTATCATGTTACATTAAAATAATCGGTTGATGACCCCGTTTAATCTTGATGTATAGTCTTATGTCTCCATCCCACTTATTGAGAGGTTGGTTTCTCACATCCTTATAGATGCTGTTGCTGGTGCTAGCTAGAAAGCGGCCTTATAATTACCTTTAAGCCTGTAGCTATTAGATCTTGGGGAGTGAGGAAATAAATCTGAAGAATAGATCTATATCTAAGGTCTTAGTTCTTACTTAGAATCTTTCATTTTCAAATAAAGTATTTCTTAGATAAGATAATGTTACAAAATCATGTAAACATTAATTGTAATATTTAAATCTTAGCATATATATTTTTTATACTTTCATAGGTAAATAATTTATTTAATTTATGAACTGTTTACTTCAAAACGAATAATTGATGGCATCTTGTGTAAATCAGGTCTAAGATAGCGGTTATAAGGTTAGCTTTTATCCTAAATTGGTTTGCATTGCAAGACTATTATGATTCTATTGTTTCGGGGTGTGACATGTGGAAGACATTATGTACACTCTCTAAAACTATTTGTACGGCTAAATGATAGGCTACTTTCCTAATTGCCCGAGCACTTCAAAAGGACCATTGAAACTAGGGCTCAACTTTCCCTATAGATCGAATCTAACTACTCCCTTAACTGGATAGAACTTCAACAAGACTTGATCACCCAATTAAAACTCTAAAGACCTTCTTCTTTTATCTGTATAGTTAGTTTGCTTACTCTAAAACACTAGCATCTTCTACTGTATGACTCTAAGCTTATCAATTGTCTTTCGTACCAAATTTAGACCCCACAGTTTTCTTTTACCAACTTCATTCCAATGAATGGGAGATCTACACTTCTTATCATATAGTGCCTCAAAGGGCACCATCCGAATCGTTGCTTAGTAACTATTGTTACAAGAAAACTCTACCAAAGGAAGATGCTTGTCCAAATTCCCACTAAGATCTAGAATACAAGCTCTCAACATATCCATTAGTATTTGAATAGTCCTCTCATACTATCCATCGATCTAAGGATGAAAGTTTGTATTAAACTAAAGTTTGGTATCCGATTCTTTTCATAGACTCTTCCAGAACTTGCTTACAAATTGAGTATCCTTATCTGAAGTTATCATCACTAGTATGCCATCAAGTCGAACTATGTGTCAAATGTAATCCTCAACCAACCTAACTAAGGTGTAACACATATTGATTGGAATGAAATGGGCTGATTTTGTCAATCTATCGACTATTAGCAACATTATGTCATGTTTTTCCTTAGTTCTTGGAAGGTGAATAACAAAATCCATAGTGATATGCTCTCCATTCGGGTACCGGTACAGGTTGTAACTTGCCTGTTAATCTCTTTTACTCAAACTTAACCTTCGATAGTTAGGACACTATGAAACAAACTCAGCTATATCATGCTTTATGTTCCTCCATTAGTAGTGTCATATCCTGAAAAGATGAAGTCGTAATAGTCTCGCCATGTGAACCATCCTAAAATAGAAACTATCCTCACAGCTACCATTTTAGACCTAGTTTACACAAGGTGTACTTGACTCTACCTCTTTAAAGTGTCCAATTCGATACTTGTTTAATATAAACTTGTAAAATAATCCTGTGAAATAATTTGTAATAATAGACTTATCGTTTAACCTTATAAAAAAAAGTAGTAGTAATCCCACAGATATCTATCATTTCATATACAAACCAAAATATTGAAAACTACTAAGCCCCTTTGAGGAGTCTTGTGTAGTTTTCCTTAAAAGATAAAAAGTTAATACTAAGGGTAATAACTAACTATTTCTTGTTGTATCTCGCTCCCTGTCCCAATTTACTAGGGATTTTCGTGTTAGGTAGACACTTATAAGCCATTTGGAACCTGCAAAACAAACTATAGGAGAATGAGTGACAACTTGCTCAATAAGTGGGGGTGGGACAGAAGTATGCATTTAACACATTACAACCGGGGTTTTCAATCAAGTTGGTTAGATGCAATGTATGTACAAGCAAATGCCATTGCACGATGTTATCCGATCTGTCCTGAGATTAGAGAAATTTCACCCGTTTTAATCCGGGTTAAATAGATTGGAGTCACACACTCATAGATTGAAACCAAACTGGAGCTTGTGCAATGGAGAACACCCTCCTCTCATGATCACCTTCAAACCACGGCCCCTAATCTAGTTGCGACCTCCTCTCCTGTTACTTAGTTCGACTAAGGGTGGAGAAAGGACTATTTCAGCTATCCTCATCGAAGGGAATCCATGTTTAGCCCAAGAATCCTAGTCGTTACTCCTAGTGGGTTGCGATGCATATCAAATTAGATATTAAGCCAAGTTTGAGTTAGTTCATCTTTTTTAGGTGATCAACCAAGCTCAAACAATTTAATAATAATATTCACAAAATAATCATATCTTGGAGCTCAATTCTCATCACAACAAATTGAAACCTAACCACAAGCATTGCATACGCACAAACAGCTAACTATATTCACAAGCCAATACATACCAAAGTCCCTAGATATTTTGAAATAATATCCCAAAATGTGGTAAAACATTGATCCCACTTACTTATCCTGGTACTCACTTTGGAAAACTCGTATCGTCAACGGTCTGATAATTGGGAGGCCTTATATATACAAAACTTAAATTCAATTTTCGTAATGGTTATGAAATCATTAAAGTCTTATCTAAAGCAGCTATATATATATATATAAAGCATATTATTATTTTTATTATATAATAATATATAGTTTTATTATATCAATCGAGTTAAGTTATTAAATATTAATAATATACGCAATTATACTATTACGTATAATATATCATTTCGATTGTATCAAAACATATTTTTAGTTGTTTAAGTCATGTTTTGATTACGGTGGAGTTATAATAGTATGTAAATCAGTAATATTGTAGAGGTATAGGTTATATTACTTAGGTTTATTCGATTTTAGTAAAAATAGTGTCGTTGAGCTTGTACAAACTTAACGATACGTATTACAAGTCTTAATTTTTAGAAATGACTTTTAACGGGTAATTCGAGTTTTTAACACTACTATACGTATCTAATCAAATATTATCATACTATACGTAATTTATGTTATTAAACTATATTTTACCTAATTTTTTAATATAACCCATAATATAGGTATTATCTAACCTTAATACTTGTATAACGTATCCCGGTTATTAAAATATCATTAAATCTATTAAAAATATAATTTTTATCCAAATTGACTAGTATATAAATAGATAGTTTTTATTCACCTATTTATTATATTTTAACCTATTATTACTAGAATTGGGTATTGGTTCGTTATTTAAGCTATTTTACTACGTAAGTTCATACTAAATGGCTCAAGTTACTAAATAATTCCCTGAAAAAGTACATGGTTTCAAGTTTTCGATTTATTGTTTATATATCCGAAATTACCCTAAATTACCTAATTAATATCCTTTTTGTACCAAATTGATTTCAACCTATCCCAACATTATTATTATTCACTAGAAATTAGTATATGTTCATTTCATCATTTAATTTCATAATTTCCTATTTATTTCACAATTTCAAGCTATTATTGAGCTATTTAAAGGTCAAAAAATACAATAAATATTAAAAATATTCAAATTAAAAATTGGGCTACATAGAAATTATCTATATATCATAAGTATCTTATACAAAAATTTTGAGCTAGAAACTACATCATTTAGTGTATTTATCTTAAATTTCAAATTTTATATGAATAGTACATTTGTTAAGAAAATATATTAAATATTCCTAATTTTGTTTAAATAAATTTATGAAATGAAAGTACATCTAAAATAACCTAAAACTTAATTTTTCCATATTTTTCATAATTAATTTAATAATTTTTCAAAAATAAAGAAAAACAAGGTAAAATCTTAGAATCTAAGTTCATCAAAGCTCCGGCCACCGTTGGCCAAAGAGAGATTGTCAATCAGCCTAGTCAATGGTGGCTTTGCTAGGTGGCGGTGGAGCTCCACGCTAGGTCATTGAAGGGTCGAGGAATTAGCTAGGTTCAGTTCTTGCTCTCTTTTTTTTCCTATTTTTTGTCAAATTTTCCTAAATTTTTTTTGAATTTTTCTTAGGTTTTCTTTATTTCCAAAATGTTAAATTTGAGTCCTAGGAACCTATTTATAGTAGTTTAGGTAGGTTGGATTTTTTTCTTAATTATTAAGTAATTTATTTTAATATTTTTCTTGAAAAACAAAAAGTACGAGGTGGCAAATTGTTGATGATTCACATTTTAGTCATCATTTGCAGCTGTTGTTGAAGTGCCACGTGGATTCCAGCTGTTCTCACATCATTTGGATAAGTTTTGGTTAAATTTTAGTGTAATTTGAATAATTTAAGTATATTTAATTATTATATTAATATATGTATATATATACATTATATATGTAACACACGTAATGAGTAATTATATACGTGTAACTTTGTTTTTAGCATATCTTTTATTTTTAAGATACTTTTCCCTATTTAATTTTGTGATTCTATCGCTCATTATGCATAATTATATTATTTTAGGTTAATTTACAAGTATATTTATTATATATACCAAGTATACTCATAAAAATATGTGTATACTCATATAATATATTATGTTATATTATTTTCTTTTATTGCCTAATTATCTTATTTCTAAGTCCTCTTTGCATTTCGAGCTTAGTTTTAGGAGTTTTGAGCTTAGTTTTAGGAGTTTTGAGCAATTTTGGATTATATTAAATAATTATACTTCTAGGGGAAAATTGGGATTTCGGGTAATTATTTTCAAAATCCAACTTCACCAAATTACCTAAACTAACTTTCCTATCTTAGTCGTAAAATTTGGTTTCAATCGAATAACTTTCCCCAAAAGCCCTAAATTTAAATTGAGGTACGCTTGCCTTAAACTTGACTTTAAGGTCTCATACCGAGTAAATTCTCTCTATGTTGATCATATTCTGGATATTTTATTATATTTTTGACCTCTTCGTATATGAGGATTCCTCAATTAGGGTTATTGTGTTCCTCGTAATCTTTTAGCCTATTCGATTTACTTTCCTAAAGGGCCTAAATTAATTATCAATCCTAATCAAACAAGGATAGGGTTTTGTCATAATACTCAGATGTTCATGTCTGAATTACTAATTTATGGGATATTACAAGTAGTGACATTTCTAATCCTTATATATCTTAGTGCTTTTGGGGTATACCGAATATGTCGAATAGTGAGCTTCTCGTAACACTTCCTTTTTCAACTTTGAATCTCTAAGCAAAATCTTGTCCCATATCTCAATAACTCATTGGTATTTAACCTGAACTCAAGTGCTAAACCATGCTCCACTTTACTCTTTAAGTCTTGGATCTCTTGATTCTCCATCTAAACTATTTTGATTTGATCCATTAAAGTCAGTTGAATGCGCAAACTTACTAATCTCGCTCCTACCTTACTAGTCACAACTTCTAAGTCCATCTTGCGCTTGTCTTCAAGCAAGTTGTAAGCCTCACAACCAGTCACTTAAAGTTTCGATCGGCTAAAAATCCGATCAAACCTAAATTATAAGGTAAAGCTAAAAATATTAATAAAAATGACCCTGTAAACTTGAATTTAAGAAAATAAGTAATAAAATAGGAGATTATAAAATTTTCAAATTTTAAGCATAATAATTACTAATTACCGAAAAGGCAAAAAGTATAATTTAATAACTAATAAATTATTAGAGATAGATTATATATATACTAAAAATAATAGAATGACCTAAATAATATTTAAGAATATTTATTTGTACTATATATAAATTTACATGTAAGTATAAATACGCGTAATTTCTTAAAATACACGAAATGTGCTAAAATAATACAAAATACTTAAAGAAAATTCATAATTAAATAAGGAAAAATCAAGAAAAATCATGAATGATCTAGAATTGGGTCATGACAGCTGGGAAAAATAATAAAAAATTCGGCCAATTAAATTAAGACAACATAAAAGCCAAAAATCAAGGAATAAGGCAATTGTCTTGTCCAATTTAATGTACAATAATTATGCTAAAGCTCTATAAATAGGAAGAAAAATTCAGAAGCTCATTTGGATAGATACAAATCAAATAAAATTAGGGAGAGGTGAAAATTGAGAGAAAAATTTGGTTTAGAAAAAATTAGAAAAAACTATGCAATTAGGGCTTTTAAAGGGAAACCACACCAGACGAGCAACTGGGAGTGGACGGCCACTACCACCACACGGTGGTGGCAGTGCCCAGGATGGCCGATAAGGCCACGACGGCCGGTGGTGGCCGGAGCCACCTAAATCGGTGAGTCCAATTTCCAGCCCGATTCTTGTGTAATTTTGTAAAAATAGTAAATATTATTAGAAAATTATGAATTTTGTTATTCTAGAATATTTTTGTATGTCGTTTGTAGGAAAAATATTATTTTGATGAAAATATGTCTCATGATATAGGGTCCTTAAGAAATCATACAAAATCAAGCATATTTCGGTTTAGAAATAAATGACCTTAGGAGTGTAGTTTCGAGCCCAAAATTTTTGTGTAGATTACTTAGATGACATAGAACAGTGCTATGAAGCCCGTTTTCAAAAATTAGTTTTCTAAATTTTTAGGCCCTAAAATGAGGCATAAAATGGGTAATTTAGGGTTAATTAAGTAATTAAATGATTAATTAATGATTTAGTGAATAATTATATGTTTTAGGATGTTGAAATCTGATGGAGTATGATACTTGTAGCAATTAGGGTGTTAGATGTAATTATTAGGTTAATTATATAGTAAATGATTAATAGGGAAAAATAGTTAACTTTAAGTTAATTTTGTAAATTAGGGAAATTAGGAGTAAAATCTGATTTAGGATGAATTTAGACATTTTGAAATGATAATTGATGTTTAAGGATGGTAATTAAAGTGATAGAAATATTAGAAGTGCATTATGTACATAATAGGCAATAATGCATAATATGTAATTTTTGAAAATATAATAAATAGAAAATATTAGGATAAAAATTGATATTATATAAATAATAGGGATATATAATAAATCTGATAAGAAACTTGAATTTATGTAATTATATGAAAAATGTAAAAATTTCTCACATCATGAGTAAATTCGGTACACTAATAAGGATATAAGTGTACCGGGTGAAATAAAATACTGACTATAGGTAATAATGATATTTAGGAGATCGGGAAGTAATATAATTAATTTCACATTATGAGTTAAAACGAATTTCTAGGGTTAAAATATAAAACATTACTTAGAAATCGAACTAAAACCTAATTTAGAAATCGATGTGGAAACCGAACCCGAACCCGAACCTAACCCTAAACTTGGAATAATTATAAAAGACTTAAGACATAGAGAATTAGGCATATTAAACCCTAAACAAGACATAACCATAAGCATTATAAGATAAAATGAACCTATAATAGTTATATAAAAAGTTGAAACCACGTTTGTGTTATAGGGATGATCGGCGATGGCTTGAGCAAATCGGACCTCGAGTGAGTGAGCGAGGAGTCGAGGTAAGTTGAGATTTATACGATGCTGTATTTTTTAGGCTTAAGATTATACTTGGTTGTGCTTGTTAGATAGTTGAATGTGTGTATGTACTTGATTATAGGTGATACTATGATTTTGTTTGTTGCTCTGGCACGTATTATATGATTTGTATGAAATGATTGATCACCCTAAATTGGACTTAATCAAATATACGACCAGTAATCATAATCGAACATGCATGGCAACCCGTTAGGGGAACTTAGGACTCTTCAGCCAAATACCGACCCCTTCGGAAGGGATAGCTCAGGATTGCAAAATGGTCCCTTCTTCATCCTTAGTCGAACTAAGTGACAGGAGAGGAGGTCGCAGCGAGGGTAAAGACAGTGGTTTGAAAGTAGTTGCGGGAGGAGCAAGGTCTCCATTACATAAGCCTGGGTTTGGTCATGAGCTATTGCATTAACGGCAACTCCTCAACCCGGATTAGAGCGGGCGCAATTTCTTTAATCTTATGATGGGCCGAACAACGTCGTGCGATGGCATTTACTTGCACATACATTAGACTTAATAAGTGATTGAAAACCTTGTTGTGTATATGGTATAGTTTTAAGTCCTCCATCCTAACTTACTAAGCTATGGTTGCTCACATCCCTATAGACGTCGTGCAAGTGCTGGCTAAGAAGCGGCAAACAACTACTCTGAAGCTAGCAACTTTTGGATCCTGGGGAGTGAGGAAAAATATTGAAGAATAAACACATATTTTAAGGTCTAAGTTTTTATTTTAGAATTATTTTTCATTTCTGAATAATGTAATAACTAGGAAATATATTACAGAGAAATATTGTAAATTTTAACTACATAGTGTATATACATATTTCTTCACTTTCTTAGGTAAATGATCTATTTAAATTACAAACTGTTTACTTTAAAGTGGGTTAGTCGTGGACGCCTTGTATAGATCAGGTCTAAGATAGCGGTTGTAAGGCCAACTTCTATCTTAGGATGGTTTACACGGCGGGACTGTTACTACTCTTCTACTTTGGGGCGTGACACAAGTGCTTTTGAGTAGAGATCAAGGTAGCAATATTGCCATACTACTTCTTGCTAAGTGTGTCAACTACTACATTTGCCTTTCCTAGGTAATACTGAATATCCATATCGTAGTCTTTGACAAGCTCCAACCATCTATGTTGTCTCATATTTAATACTTTTGAGTGAACATGTATTAAAGACTCTTATGAATTGTAAATATCTTATACTTCTCCTTATATAGGTAGTATCTCCACAACTTCAAAGCTAACACCACCATCGCCAACTCTAAATCGTGAGACGAGTTATTCTTCTCATAATGTTTAAGCTATCTAGAAGCATAAGTAGTTACCTTCTTATCTTGCATCAACATACAACCCAAACCTTGGTTCGAGGCATTATTAAAGATTGTAAACTCTTCCCCACTCTTAGGTAAAGTCAACACTTAGGCTATACTCAACTTTTCTTTCAACTTTTGAAAACTAGCTTCATAGTGGTCATCTCATTCAAACTTCACACCCTTCCTGGTTAGTCTTGTGAGTAATGTTGCTAAACTGGAGAAACCCTCAACAAATCTTTGATAATACCTGTTAGTCCTAAGAATCTTCTGATCTCAGTCATTGACTTCGATCTCTACCAATTAACAACTACCTTTACCTTTGCTGTATCCACAGATATCCCATCCTTGTCCATTACATGACTTAGAAACACCACACGATCAAGCTAAAACTCACACTTGGAGAACTTTGCAAATAATTGTTCTTCCTTTAGCCAACCTAAAACTAACCTTAGGTGTTCTTCATGCTCCTCTTTGCTCTTAGAATAAATCAAGATATCATCTATAAACACAATAACAAACCTATCTAAAAAGTCTCTAAACATATGATTCATCAAATCCATGAAAGCCGTTGGGGCGTTAGTCAGCCCAAAAGGCATTACTAAGAACTCGAAGTGCCCATATCCATCCTAAAGGTAGCCTTTTGTATGTCCTTCTCTTTAATTCTCAACTAATGGTAACTAGACTCAAGTCAATCTTAGAAAACACTTGCGCTCTTAGCAACTAATCAAACAAGTTGTCAATCTTGGGAAGTGGATACTTATTCTTAATCGTGACTCAATTCAACTCTTGATAATCTATATAAAGTCTCATACTGTCGTCCTTCTTCTTAACAAACAATACTAGAGCTCTCTAAGGTGAAGTACTCTGTCTGATAAACCCTTTCTCTTGTAAATCTTGCAACTGCTTTTTCAACTCCACTAGCTCGATTAGAGCCATCCTATACACTTGCTTTAAAATAGGAGTGGTTTTAGGCACTAAGTCATTATAGAACTCGGTCTCTTTCTTAGGTGATAGCCTCGGCAACTCTTCAGGAAACACTTTGGTAAATTCATTCATCACAGGGGTCTATAACTCAGGTAGCTACCAATTAGATATAATTCATTCACTACAGGGGTCTACATAAGGGTCTTGCAGGG